>CM053769.1:177717970-177802271 GCA_028658325.1 Potorous gilbertii
TTCTCCTCACTGGCTTTTTGAACCTCCTTTGCCAATTGAGTTAACCTATTTTTCAAGGTGTTATTTCCTTCAGCATTTTTGTGGGTCTCCTTTAGCAAGGTATTGACCCATTTTTCATGCTTTTCTTGCATCTCTCTCATTTCTCTTCCCAGTTTTTCCTCCACCTGTCTAACTTTGGTTTCAAAATCCTTTTTGAGCTCTTCCATGGTCTGAGCCCACTGGATATCGATTTCAGATGTTTGGGATACAGAGGCCTTGACTCTTATGTCTTTACCTGATGGTAAGCATTGTTCTTCCTCATCAGAAAGGAAAGGAGGAAACATCTGTTCACCAAGAAAATAACCTTCTATGGTCTTATTTTTTTTCCCTTTTCTGGCCATTTTCCCAGCCAGTTATTTGACTTCTGAGATTCCTCTCTACCCCCCTGCCTAGATCCGCCCAGCTAGTTCTTGGGGTCTGAGACTCAAATGCTGCCCCACCAGCCTCAGGGCTTTCGGCGGTGGGCGGGGCTGCTATTCAATGTGAGCTTAAGTTCCGGTGCTCAGGTAGGGGCAGGGCCACCTCCCAGGCTCAGTTCCCTCAGGGCTTTTACGCAAAGACCTTCAGTAATGGACCCCAGCTCCTGCCTGCTCCAGGAGCCTCTGGCTGCCAACTGCCTCTTCTGCTGCCTCCCGAGGGGCCTGAGTTATGGAGACACCCCGCTCCCCTCTCAGCCAGTCCAGAAGTCTCTCTCACTGACCTGTGCACCTATGGGTGGAGGGACCTTCTCGGCTGCCAGAGATTCTGTCCCTGAAGCCTGCTCGGATCTGCTCCTCTTGGGGCCACATGGCCAAGGCAGGGCTGGGCTCTGCTCCTGTCCGGTATGCGATGGACCTTTGGAGTCAGTTTTTCAGGGCTCTCTGGAACAGAAATCTTCACTCTGTTGCTGTGCGGCTTCCTCTGCTCCAGAATTTGTTGGGAGTTCTTTTTAGAGGAAATCCATGGGCTGTGGGTTCAGAGCTAGCATATGTGAATCTTTCTACTCCGCCATCTTGGCTCTTCCCCCTATCTTATTTATTTTTGTATTTCCCAGAGGACTTCATAGAGAGCATTGGATTTAGTGAGTGTTTGATGAGCAAATGCTTGTTGAATGCATAGAGAAATTCATTCATGTTTTAAAAAATACTTAATTTATTTCCCAATTACATGTAAAAACAATTTTTAAGATTTGGGTTTTTTTTAAAGTGTTGCATTCCAAATTTTACCCCTTCCTTCCCTTCTCCCTCCCTGGGATGGGAAGCAATCTCATATAGGTTATATATGTGCAATCATATAAAACATTTCCATATTAGTCATTTTGTGCAGGAAAACTGTGCAGGAAAACTCAAAAAAGAAAGAAGGAAACAAAGAAATAAAAAGAAAGGAAGAAAGCAAGTATGCTTCAGTGTGTATTCAGACATTAGTTCTTTCTCTGAAAGGCTGACAGCATTTTCATCATGAATCCTTTGGAATTGTCTTGGATTATCATATTGCCGAGAATAGTCATTCACAGCTATTCATCACAAAATGTTGCTGTTTTTTGTGTACAATGTTTTCCTGGTTCTGCTCATTTCGCTCTGCATGAGTTCATCCAAGTCTTTTTATGTTTTTCTGAAATCCTCCTGCTCATTTCTTATAGCATAATAATATTCCATTACAATCTTGTATTGCGACTTGTTCAGCCATTCCCCAATTGATGGGCATCCCCTCAATTTCCAATTCTTAGCCATCACACAAAGAATTGCTATAAATATTTTTGTACAAATAGCTTCTTTTCCTTTTTTCTTTTTGGATCTCTTTGGGATACAGACCTAGTAGTGGTATTGCTGGATCAAAGGGTATACATAGCTACATGGCCCTTTGAGTATAGTTCCAAATTACTCTGCAGAAAAATTCATTCATGTTATGGGGAGGTATTATTAGCCAATTTTTGTAGCTATCTAATATGTTGAAGTCACTTTTTGTAACATCTTTTGTTTATCTTTCAGTCAATACAATCAAAAATTTAACCATAGCTGAGAGTAGTTCCTCTCCCTTCCTTAATGTATTGATATAAAGATTAATTGATTTTAAAATTATATCTTTGACCCTCCTTTTATTTTTTAGAGTGCTTCATGTTTTTGAATAATTGTACTTCATTTAAAAAAAATGTAAGTAACAGCACATTAAAGCACCCTCCATTGAATGCTGTTGAGGGATGTTGTCTGAGGAGCATGGAAATTTGAGAATTAGGCTGGAGGAAAGGTAAATGCCATGTGAATTTAGGCTAAGTTCACACGAAGGGAATTGTAGTTTAATGCCTCATTTACTTATTTTGTATTACTAGAGTTGAGAGTACAGTAAAGGGGATCTTGTACTTTAATTTTAGGGAAAAAATAAAAGTGACGTTTCACAAATTAACTATGAAAAGGTTAGTGAAAATAGAAGCTTCTCCCAAGTTGCAATTTTCTGGGGATGGGGTTGGGGAGTATGGAAAGGAGAAGGAAGAGGGAAGGTGTGTGGGGGGTGACCTGTTTTTCTTTTTGATAGAGGCCTGCTTCTTCCTTCTCTTTGATTGGGGCAAAGAGTTGGGACCTGGAAGACAGAAGGTTGGGTGGGCCACACCTGATCTCCAGTCTTGATACTGGGCTTTTCACTCAAGCAGAAGGCAGCAGGAAGGAATACTGCGTTATGCTAGTAGCAGACAGCAATAAGGGTTCAAAGACTGATTTTCTGATGTTGAGAGAATGAAGGGAGTTTGAAGAATAAAAACTGTTGAGAAAGCTAAAAGAAGATAATAAGTCTCACTCTCACCTCTAAATGTCTTCCAGTCTGCAAACATTTTTATCATCAGTTTCCTCCACTTTGTTTCCACCCTGGGTCTTTTATTGGTGTGGTAAATTTGTTTTTTCTTTTTTCATTTAAATTCTTCCCCATTTCTACCCTAAATTTTTAACCTAATTGTTTTGCCTAATTTCTTTCGGGTTCTAGACTTTTTTTTGTTTGTTTCATGGGTCCTTTTGGCAGCCTGTGGAGTCCATTGAACAATATCTTTTTAAAAAATATTTTAATTTTTTTCTCAATTACATTCTAAGACAGCTTTTAAACATTTTTTTAAAACTTTGAGTTCCAGATTTTATCCTTCCCTCCTCTCCTCTCTCCTTGAATAAGCAATCAGTTATAGATTATACATGTGCAGTCATGTAAAACATTTCCATGTTAGTCCTTATGTATGGAAGACAAATTAAAAAAAAGAGTGAAAGAAAGTGAAAAATAGAATGCTTCAGTCTGTAGTCAAGCAATCCCATTTATTTCTCTGAGTTGGATAGTGTGCTTCATCTTTAGTGCTTTGGGATTGTCTGAGAGCACTGTATTGCTGAAAACAGCAAAGCTGTTCACAGTTCTCCGTTACACAGCGTTCTCCTGGTTCTGCTCACTGCACTGTGCGTCAGCCCATGAAAGTCTTTTCAGGTTTTTCTGAAACTATCCTGCTTGTCCTTTCTTATGGACAATAACATCCCATCACAATCAGGTGCCAAGTTTGTTCAGTCAGTCCCCAGTTGATGGGCATCCCTTCAACTTCTAATTCTTAGCCACCACAAAAGAGCTGCTTTAAATTTTTTGTACCCATAGGTCTTTCCCTCCCTCTTTTTTTATATCTTTGGGATATAGACCTGTCAGTGGTATTGCTGGATCAGTGGAGTGTGTGTGTAACTTTTTATAGCCCTTTGGGTATAGTTCCCAGTTGCTCTCTGGAATGATTGGATCAGTTCACAATGCTACCAGCAGGGTATTAGTGTCAGTGTTCTCACATTCCGTCTAATATTTGTCATTTTCCTTTTTTGCCATAGTAGTCAATGTGATAGGTGTGAGGTGGTACCTCAGGTTTTATTTTGCATTTCTCTAAGCAGTAGTGACTTAGACTATTTTTTCATTTCACTATAACTGATTTCTTTGTCTGAAAAGTTCTAGAACAATATCTTTTAAATGCATAGAACAAAATACATAGGATTACAAATAAAATTATATAGAAATGTAGTTATCAAAATATTTCTTTAAAATATTATAGATCTCAGGATAAGAGCTTTTACTATAGGCGTGTCTGGTATGCAGTCCATCCTCATTTCAGCTTCTTTAGAATCCCCGGCTTCCTTCAAAGCCCGTCTAAGATGCAAAGCTTTTCTTTTTGTTTGCTTCTTTCTCAGATTATCTTGTATTCATGTACCTCTTGTATTGTTTTTTAGTAAAAAACAAGCGTCTTGAATGGGTTTGTTTTTGTCTTTGTATATCCTTTACAGTGTCTTAAGTATAGAAAGTGTTTAAATTATATTTGTTGAATTGAATTTCTGGTCATCTCTACAAATTTGGATGAATTTAAGTAGCATATTTATGATGGAAACTAACCCAAACTGGCAGCAAATGTGACTTTGAAGTTTATCAAAATATTTAGTAGTTCATTCATATAATATGACAAAAGGAAATTCACTTTCATCATCATTTGAAAAGACCATATAGACAGGCTTTTGAATTGCCACAGTATATAGTAGAGCAAGTTGCTAATGGAAATAGTAAATATGACAGGATGTTATTCATTATATGCAAAGAAGACTATTCAGCATCATAGCCAGAAATTTTAGACCCCTGTAATAATTGCAAAATAAAACATTTCCCTTCAGCCTTCCTGTAATGTAAGAGCTATTTGAGTAAAAAGGAGAGAAAAGTGAAAGGTATTTTCATTTTCTCCATGTAAACCAAAGCAAGATTGATAATTTATCTTAAACAGGTGAGCAGAATGCAAAACATTGTAAGGGACCTTGCTGATCACTTAATTCAGTCCCTTTATTTTACTGATAAAGGAAAAAAATATAGAATAAATGACTTGCTCAGTGTCATAACTGTAGCCAGTGGAAGAGCTGGAATTTGAATCTGGGTCTGCTAACTTCCTGTTTCCTACTCTTTCTGTTATCCCGCACCAACTCCATTTATCACAGAGACATCACACTTCAGCAGTATTTCACAAAACTGCCAGAATGCCTTCTGTAAGGACACATGATCAAAGTTTTAATATTTCTTTGATAGTTCAACTGTTCTAAATGAGACTCATAATATTGCCAGTGCCTACCATTGTGGTTTTTATATTTTAGAAGTTTGCATATAGTAGAAGTAAATACCTGTTAAATTTATTGATTACCTGCATCTACTCAGGAGAGGGTCAGGAATGGCATTAGAGAAGGATTAACTCAGTGGTAGAATTACATGGTTTGGGATAAAGATAATTAGAGTATGTATTGGAGTCCTTGCAGATTTTTAGAGGACCCAAACTAAAGGGGCAAAATAAATCAGAATTGTAGGAGTGAAGCAAAAAAGCCTCTCTGGGATTCACCAAATGCAGTCAAGGACAGATGGCCTATCACTTTCACAAAGTAGACCTTCTTTGAACAAACCAACAAAAAACCCAAGCTAATGATGGTCTGTGCTTCTCCTTTCCCAGAGAATCAAACCTCTCCTGTCCTTGGGGATCTTAGCAATAACCCAGAGACTAAAGAACAAAACATAAGCACACAACTAAGGAGAAAAGCTATGTCTTCTGCAATTTAAAAAACTTGAATTGCAGAGACATTTTAGCATGTGAGCTTGTGTATTATTTTATGAATATTGAAAGATTTGACAATACCATAAATGTTTATTGAATTAGCAGAACCTTGAATTAATAATAGCTAACATTTACAAAGCATATGCCATGTGCCAGGTGGTAAATGGTAAGTGCTTTACAATTATGATCTCATTTCATCCTTTATAACAACCATGGGAGGTAGGTGCTATTATCCCCATTTTACAGATGAGAAAATTGAGGCAGCATAAGTGAATTGCCTAGGATTACACAGGTAGTAAGCTTTAAACTCAGGACTCTCAGAATTCAGACCTAGCACCTTATGACTTCCAGCTTGATTTTCGAGTATCTCGTCAATATCGGCCTCATCAGATTCAAATGAGGTAGTGGATAGAAAAGCGATTTTCATTTTTATCATCCTTAAACTCCATAGAAGCCCATTCCTTAGTGTGGAGTGGATGTGACCCTGAGTTCTCAAAGACTGTGCCAGTAGAACATAAACTGGAAAATTCTACCATCCTAGAAAGGCCTCGAGCATATGTATCAGCGATGGATCAACTCTGCTTTCCTAGGACCATCCTAGCCACATATGGAGAGGTTCATCACCAGTAGGTTAACCATGCAATGATCAGTTTTTTGTCTGTGACAATCCATGAAACAACCAGTGATACTGTTGGCAGTCTTCTTTATTGCAACCCTCTTGTCAATGAGAATCAACCAGGATTTTACCTGTTTCATCTTATTAAGTTTCATGTCCCTCAGCAAGGAGACAGAGTACATGTTCAGCTCTATAAGAAATATACCAGTTCATCAATTGAGGGGTTTCCCTGATCACCGCTACAAAATGCTTGATTGATTACATTTTCTTTTATTAGATTCAACCCAATGTTTTAGTCTATAAAAGTCTTTTTGTATCCTAAGTTCAAAATGTGTGTTAACTCTTCCACCTACTCTTACATCATCAGTAAGTCTGATAATTAGACCATTTTATATTATTATCAGTTATTGATAAAAACGTCAGATGACCCAGGGGCAAAGGTTCTTAGTGTCTTGCTCTTAAGATCTTCTTCCAGCTTGTTATGGAACCATTAATTATGCCTCTTTGGGTCTGGCTGTGTAGCCAGCTGTGAATTCAGTGACCCAGTCTAGTCTGTGTCTCTCTGCTGGTGAAGTAGACAGTGATGGGCTTAGAATCAGAAAGACCCAAGTTTGAATCCTGCCTCAGATACTTACTAGCTGTATGATTCTGGGCAAGTCACTTAACCTTACTCAGCCTCTTCATCAGTAGAATGGGGGTAATAAGAGCATCAGCCTCACAAAGTTACTGTGAGTATTGGAAGAGATAACAGTTATATAAGCGATAGTTGTTACTGTATAAGTGATAGTTGTTACTGTAAGAGATTTTGTCAAATGTGCTGATAAAACCTAGGAAAATACTTGATATGAAAGAGGAATGGACTCAAGAGGTAGAATAAGACGTATTTTCAGACATGACCATCATGAGATTTTGTTCTTTTTTATCTTGCATTTTTTTTGTTTTTATTTTTCATTTTTCAATGGGGTGGATAAGAAGGAGAGGGATACTAGGTATAGAAGAGTAAAAAAAAAAGCAAAGGATGAAAAAGGGATTACTGAAGCATTGGTTAAAATTTTATAGAAAAGAACAGAAGGAAGGCCAGAAGGAACCACAAAGAGGACTGATTTGGAAGTTGCATATTAAATTTATTATGTATTTGTTTTTTAACAAAACAATCTGTAGTATATTTAGTTTCATGTATAATTCTCTTTTTCTAATCTAGTATGAATGTTGCAACACTCATTTTATTTAGCATTTATTAAGTTTAGGTTGCAAAGCTTATATTTTTCAAAAATTATTTATTTATATTTAGTTTTCAGCATTCACGTTTATAAGATTTTGAGTTTTTAATTTTTTCCCCTTCCTTCCCCTCCCTTCTTCCTAAGAAGACATGCAACCTGATAGAGGCTATACACGTACAATCATGTTTACCATATTTCCACATGAGTCAAGTGGTAAAGAAGAATTAGAATGAAGGGGAAAAACCACAAGAAAGAAAAAACCAAAAAAAAGGGGGAATAGTATACTTCAATTTGCATTCGGACTCCATAGTTCTTTTTCTGGATTTGGATAGCATTTTCCATCATGAGCCTTTGGGAATTGTCTTAGATTAACAAAAATTATTTTGAAAAATATAGTCTAGCTAAACCTTATCTATAGCATTTCCTTGAAGTACAAGTCTAACAAACTTGTCCAAAAAATGGAAGTGATATTAGTTTCTTGTGACCTGTTCTTGTTGAAGTCTTATTGGCCCTGAGATCACTGCTTCCTTTTCTAGGTGCTTTGAGCTAGGGACAGCTAGGTGGTACAGTGAATAGAGCACCAGTACAGGAGTCAGGGGGACCTGAGTTTAAATCTCACCTCAGACACTTGACACTCACTAGTTGGGTAACCTTGGGCAAGTCACTTAACCCCAATTGCCTCATCCTGAGTCATCTCCAGTCATCCTGATGAATATCTGGTCACTGGATTCAGATGGCTCTGGAGGAGAAGTGAGGCTGGTGACCTGCACAGCCCTCCCTCACTCAAAACAAAGTCAAGTGTGAGTCATGTCATCATTTCTCTGATGGCATGGCCTTCTTTGGCAATGAAGGATGAACACACAGATGTTTTTAGCTATTCTTCTAATTCTACAAATTTGCCAAGAATCAACACTTATGTCCTATCAAACATAGGCAAGCCATTTGATTTCTCAAGAGTCTCAGTTTCTTCAAATGTAAATTAGAAATAATAATCCCTTCATTACTTATGTCATGGAATTGTCATGAGAAAAATTTGGTCCTAAATACATGTGAATATTATTATTCTCCAGTTTGCCAAAGAATTAATACTCCCCCCCTCCCCTTTATCTTTCTAGTCTATTGCATCTGCAGACATGGATTTCAACCAATTGGAGGCATTCCTCACGGCTCAAACCAAAAAACAAGGTGGAATTTCAGCTGATCAAGAAGCAGTCATTTCCAAATTCTGGAAAAACCACAAGACAAAAATCAAGGAGAGTCTAATCAATCAAAGTCGATGGGAAAACAGTCTGAAAGCCATGAATTGGAGAGTAGATTTGAAGTCTCAGTCAAAACACCTTGACCAAATTAATACTGCAGTTGCTATTGTGGAGCTAGAACTGGGAAAAAGTGGACAGGTAAGTTAAACTTTAATGTTTCATTTGTGAAACTCTGGATTTGTTTTCTTCATCATTATTTACGCTAGAACACCATATAGGACTTCAGTTAATTTTGTATAATTGTCTTTGGCACCCTCTGCCTTCTATGAATTTTCACAAGTAATATCAAAAGATCCAATTCCTTGTTGTCCTTATGTAAGTCAGTTTCCTGAGAATGTGAATGTCACCATATTGTGGGAGGAGTCTATAACCTATACTGAGGGTGATGTGAGCTGGCCAGGACAAATAGAGTTTTGATTTAAAAAATGCAAAAGAGCTGCCCCTAAATACATTTTAGGTAGATCTCAGAATCCTTGGCAGAGGATCAGAATCTCAAAAGTTGTGATTGGGATACTAAATAAAGACTGTAAATTGTGATTTAGAGAAAAAACCCTCACAGAACTCTCTTACCTATTCATTTTCACAGTCCAAGCCAGTTTGAAGAAGCCACATCATATCTCCTGGTCTTGAAGTCTCTGAGTTTAGATTCTTTGCTTTATATCCTAGATAGTCTTTGATTCAGTTGTGTCAGTTTCAGTCATGTTCACTGAAAAAAACATTTTTTCTTCTTTTTAATGACCACAGCCCTATCAGGGTACCTGATTCAGTCCTTTTAACCTCTATCCCAATACCTTTTGGAATAATTTGGTTTTGTGTTGCATATAAATTTCCAGATCAGGCCTTTATTAACTTGGTTTATGTATTTGTGTGTATGAAAAGAGAACTTGTAATTAAATTTAGGAAGCACAGATTATTGAATAAACTAATCAAGTTGGGTTTTTTTACAATATGAAATCATTCAAATAAATAATCAAATATGTATTCCCAGTACATCATGATGCGGATTTTATCCTTTTGCCCTCATTAAGACCGTATCTTTAATTAGATTTTCTTTCGAGCTTCCTTTGTGCATTCTTTCCTTTAAGCTTCGTGAACATTCTATAATTACATTGCAATATTTGCCATTCTGTTGTGGTGTTGGTTTTATTTTTTTAAAAACAGTGTTGTAAAAATTCTACTTTTCCAGAGGTAGTGGGATGCAATAGATAGAGAGCGGGTCTCAGAGTTTAGAATACCTGATGCATTCAAATTCTGCCTCTAAAACATCTAAACTCTGTGACCCTGGGCAGGTCACTTGACCTCCCGATGCCACTGGCAACTCTCTGAGCCTCTTAAGTTGAAGAACAGGTGCTAGTCTGCATAAGTAGAGGGAATTTCCTTATTGGGAGTTCACTGTACCAACAAAATGATAGGTCCAGTCCCCTATTTTACACCTTCTTTCCCCAAATTCTTTTCTAAAGTCTTCTGTGGACATTTTTATTTACTTGTTATAGGACAAACCCTGTTATTCATTCAATTATGAATTAATTTTTATTTAGTTCATTTGATCCCTATATATACATATATATATGTATATATATGACATTGGTGTTGTGAAATTGATGTCAGTATTTTATTGGTTGAAATATATGAACTGGTTGTATATGAACCAAAATTCTGGCAATTTATTTTAATCACTCACTAGAATGAATAGTGACTGCGATCTTGATATAATGTAAATTAACTTTTTTTTTTAAATTGCAAATAGATCTGTAGGTTTTATTAACTATGCTTTTACTTTGTGCCTTTATGAGTTAGGAATTTTTTCCTTTTGGGGGGAATTGAGGATTATACAGGATTTAGGGGAGAAGGACTTCCCTAGCTTCACTGCCCTGCTCCCCTGAGTAGTCATCAAAAGTAAGGCCTGCAGTCACCTGCTGGCTGGCAGCTTGAATATCAGCTAGTCTCTAATTCCCCAGTGTGCCCCCACAGCATGAATTAGCACTAATCTCCTTAATTTTCACCTGTATGTCAGGTCCAGGCTCGTCACTCCCTTTCCCCAATGCCTGGTCTTGGTGACACATGTAAAAATCCTCTATTAACCCATTGAGTTTTCTCAGTTTGGCTGGCAATCCACTCAAATTCCATCCTCCCCAACTGCCTCTCCTTATTATGAGCATTTCCTTTCAGTAAAGTTGTCTTGCTTCATTTTCTTTATTCTGGCACCTATCTTATGTTTACTTCAACAAATATTGCTTGAGTGCTTATTATGTGCCAGGCCCTGATTGTGCAGGGAAATAAAAGAGAAATACAAAACCAGTACCACCCTCAAGATGACTGTTAAAAGGATCTTTTGATGCTTACTTAATTTTACTCTCAGTGAAATATCAATATCAACTTTGATTTTTCACTTTTGACCATCCTAATTTTCTTAATTATTTTTTTGATTTTTACAAGTTTTACAATTAGACAAATTTGGAACTTGTTAAATAACTAGATCCAAAGAGTAGTCATCAGTGATCTGATAACACCTTAGAGGAAAGTCTCTAGTGGAGTACTTCAAGGCTCTGGCCTTGGCCCTATCCTGCACAACACTTTTATCAAGGACCATTGGAAGATGTAGATAGTATGTTTGTCAAGTTTAGGGATAACATAGAGGTGAAAGGGTTAAGTAAGATACCATCAGTCAACTAGCATTTATTGTCGACTCTGGGTTAAACTGTGCTCTCAAGGAACTCAGTCTAACTGGAAAGCTAGCACATAAACAAGATGAATTGGGAGTAAGCCACAGAGGGAGGGCACTGGAAAAGGCTTTTTGCTGGTGACACTTCAAGAAGTCAGGGAGGCCAAGAAGCAGAGATGAGAAGGGCTCTCTTCCCAGCATGGGGCACAGCCAGTTACAATACCCTGTCAGGAGATGGAGTGTCCTGTTGGAGGAGTAACAAGGGGCCAGAGTCAGCGGATCAAAGAGGATGTGGGAGGTGCAAGGAATAGGACTGGAAAGATGAGTGAGCCAGGCTATGAAACAGAGGATATAATGTTTGACACTAGAGGTGGTAGGGAGCCTCTGGAGTTTGTTGAGTTAGGGGTTATGGCAGGCAAACTCACCAGCAGACCATTACAGAGGTCCGGGTATGAAGTAAGAAGAGCCTGTACCACTGTGGTGGTTGTGTTAAAGGAGAGAAGGGGGTGTGTTTGTTTGAGAGATGTTTGGAAGCTCAAATTCACTTCTCATCAGCTTGGCACTCCTCTGAGTGAATCCCACCATATTCCCAGGAAACCTCATCATCAGAAAACTCATCAGCCTGTGAGATTATCCCAGGTTTGTTACACCTCATCAGTACTCTCCATAGCACCTTTTGCCCCTCTGACTGGAGATCTGGAGAGTGGAACAGAGAACTCCTCCCAAAGCTTGCATTTAAAGAGGGCTTTGAGGTCAGTCATGTCTTCATTTCCCACCAGCTTGTACTCCTTGGACTGGACTCTACCAGGCTCCTGTGTTGGGTCCTTTCTCCACCTCTTTCCCCAGATTCTTCCCCAGCTCCCTCCCTACCCCTGTTCAGCCTCTTCTTGTATGTTATCTTTCCCCATTAGATTGTAAACTCCTTGAGGCCAGAGGCCATCTTTTTTTCTTCCACATTTGTATCTTCACTTGCTATGTAAGTTAAATTTAACATTTATTTGCTGACTGCCTTTCTTCACCTCCCAGTCTTACCAGTTTTCTCCATAGAAGCATCAGCTGTTGATCCTGGCTGAGACTGGTGGTCTTACCAACTGCTTCAACTTCCTAAGCTATGTTTTAGGGTAGTGGTGCCAAACTCAAGTAGAAACTGGGGCCACAAGATCTTCCATATGGATCCCTCTGGGTCACATATTGACTTAGAAAATCACATATTAATATTATTTATGTTTTATGTATTTCTTTTTATTTTTTTAAGTATTTCCCAATTATATTTTAATCTGATTCGGCCTATACCAGAGAGTGTTGTGCTTTGTTATGTGTGTTTGACACATGTTTATGAGAGGAGAATACAAAGGTTGGGCCAGGAACCGTGTACCCCAACAGTGTGACCTTCTCCCTACCCTGGGAGGGTCTGCCCCAGCCACATGTCTCTCAGGCTCTTTTGAGGGAGATTGCCACCTCTCCTTGTATCATACCTGAGGACCCAAGCCTCATGCCAACTAAATTTAAGACAGAAGGACCATTTTGTGTTTGGTCGGGAGGGCTAATAGACAACTGATACCTAACTGTTGAAAGAGACCTATGACTCTAAGCTGTCCTGGAAAATTCCCTTCCTGTCACTTTATTTGGATATGAAACAAATGGCTCTTAGGATTATTATTTGAATGAGATTGTGCCTTTCCATTATGGTAACATTGAATTAAATAAGATTTTTGTTTTAAAAAATTGTACTCTGTTTGAGAGGCATCTTGACACAGTTGATAGAAAGCTGGTTTTGGAGTCAGGAAAACCTGCCTCTGAAATGCACCTGCTATGGCCATGACTATGGACACATTGTTTAATTCCTCAGTGCCTCAGGTGATTCTGATCCACCTGGACTGGGGGGGAATTTTCCACACTGGCAAACTCTCTACACCAATGAAATCACTGGTTTAGAACAAAGCCTTGGGAGTGTCGGGAAGCATTATGGCCCCTTCTCTCTGAAAAATGCCCCACTGACCCAGAATTTGCAGAGGCTGCTTTGTGGATGTTGTCAATTCTAACATCATAGGTAGTAGGCTGAAAAGAAACTTAGGAGGGATCTCATTTAGCTCCCCAATTTTACATTAGACTTAGAGAACTGAGGCTTAGACATTTTGTCATCCTGTCCCCTATGCCATTAATGCCCTTCCACATCTCTATTGCCCTTGAAATGCCAGCTCCTTTCCAGGCTCACTAGAGTGCTAACTTCTGCACCCAAACCTTTCTTTTACAGCCCCTCTCTCTCTGTCATCTTATCAGCTCCCATGGACTTAATTATTATTTCTGCAATGACTCTCAGAGCTAGATATCCAGCCCTAGGTTCACTCCTATGTTCCACTTCCAAGTCATTGCCTATTGAACATGTAGGCATCACAAGCTCATCATGTCCAAAAGATCATAATCTTTTCCCCAAAACCTGCCCCTTTTCTGGACCTTTCTGTTTTTCATGAGAGTATCACCATCCTTCAGTTTCCCAGGTTCTCAACTTTGGAGTTATCTTCAATTTTTTATCATTAATGCCTCCAACATCTCACAGACTGTCCCATCTCTTCACTCATGTGGCTGCCACTCCAATTCATGTTCTTTTCACTTCTCTCCTGGACTGACCTGAATCTGTTTTTCCAGGCATATTATGCATTACTGTCTTTCCTCCACTCTGCTTTCCAGCCAAACTGGTCTTGTTTTCCTTGCATATGATGCTCCATCTCTTATCTCTCAACCTGGAAAGTGCCGCCTTCTCAGCTCGTTCTCTTTTTATTTCCAGTTTCCTTCAAAACTCAACTCAGGTACCATCTTCTAAATGAAATGTTTCCTGACTCCCTTAGCTGCTAGTCCCTTTCCCCAATTTTCCTCAGATAGAATATATGCACCTCAGGATCAAGGACTATTTACTTTTGTCTTTGTATTCCCCGTGCCTAGGAAATAGTGACCACTTAATGAGTACTTTTTGATTGATCTGATGTCTTCTACAGCTAGGCCATTCTGGAATTCTAGGAAAATCCCTCTTCTACATGTCTCTAGAGAGGAAGAGGATATGTTAGAAAGGAAAAAGAATAAATTGAGGAAAGTTAATGAATTGTGATTTTTATAGTCATTCCTTGATAAAAAAACCATATTGATAAAGCATACAGCAAGAAGTGAGCAAAGTGGTTGGGCTTAGACTTGCTTCACCCCCAGTTCGATGCAACAAACATTTCGTGAGTATCTACTACACTGCTTTCTAAACTTTTCCATAGTGCTGCCCCTCTTCTTTACGCAAAACAGTTGTTATCCTCCCCTTTTCATTCAACAGACTTCACAAGTAATTTTCTTATGTTTTATTAAAATAGAATTAAGAATTTATTATAATTTTATAACACATATTACACATATAGTAACAATATAATACTCACAGATAGTTATTAATAACATTCTTCACAATCTTCATGTTTGTACCTTATGCAGCTAATATTTATCATATCATAGGTAGGCTTGGTTTTTTGGTACGAAGTTTCTTAACGTATGATTTCACTGGTGAGATTACTATTGTAGTCCATAATTCTTTTTCAATGATTAATTGAGGGAAATTTTTTGACAACTACTGCAAAAAACTATTATTCACAAAAATAACTATAACAGTAATTAGCATGTATGTAACACTTGAAGGTTTACAAAAAGTTTTGACAAATATCATTTCATTTTATTTTTACAACAAGCCTAGGAAGTCGGTGCCTTATTATCCTCATTTTAAGGAGGAAGAAACTGAGGCAGACACAGGTCGGGGGCCTTTGCTCAAGGTCTCAAAGCTGGGAAAGGCCAGAGGCCAGATTTCAACTTAGATTTTTTTAAGCACTAAATCTAGTACTCTACCTGCTGCAATATGTAACAGTAAGAATAGTAACTCTTGTATTAGTTTGTTTAATAAACTAGAAAGCTCTTTATTTACCCATAGCCAAAACATAAACTTTTCCTGTTCTAACTTACAATCTCAAGGCATATGTTCAGATGTTGTAAGATCAAAAGTGTGGTATTTGTCTATGTGGCATTTGGTTCTAACCATTCATATTTAGAAATATTTAAGTTTTTAAAATAAGATGAGAATTTCTTTTGCAGAATAGTCAAATGACTAATAAAGAACTCTTTATTTCTGCAGGATAGGTTTTTAAAAAATTGGTGAATCTCTAAAATACTATTTTGTAAACTTATTACCCATTGCCCTGATGTTTTTTCATTTTTTTATTTTAAAATTATGAACAAAATATTAAATAAGCATTTCTATATACAAAGTAGAAGAGAAAAAGAGATTTGTATGTGAAACTGAAATATATTCTTTGCAGTTTGCATTTCTTTTAAAATGTATAAAAGATTCAATATGTAACTTGCAAAGCTGTCCTTCTTCTGAATTTCTGGTCTTTCTTTTGTTTTGTAATTTTTTAAAAAATTTCACTTGTTCCTTTTCCCTTGCCACCATTGTTCTAATTCTCTCCTCCCCCTTCTCTTTCTTATATTGACCCTCCCTTGTCCTTCCTTCTACCTTACCTCCAGTGGAAAAAGAAGAAAAATCATTGTCACAGATATTCATAATCAAGCAAAACACATTCCCACATTGGTCTGGACATGTATTTCCTTTTGCATCTTAAGGCCCCCACCTCTCTTTTAGGAGGTGAGTATCTTGCCTCAGTATTGTTCTAGCATCATGGTTGGTCAGTGCACTTCACAGATGACTAAACTTTATCTCTGGATCAGAGTATGAATTTGAGAGCTTGATATATTTTGAGTATTCCATTTTTTAAAAAATAGCCACCAAATATGCAAGTTTCAGAGGAAATTTTATCAAATGCATTTGCTTCATCTTTATATTTTCACTATGATAGATATTAATCTCTTCTTTTCAATGTCTCATTGAAAAACTTTGGCTCAAAAAAGCCAGCATGCTTCCTAACTGTATAAGCATGTAAGATATGCCCTGTCCTCTGTCCCACATTGTCACACCATTTCACAACCAGCTTTCCTTTTAATAGACTGTTTTTTCTAAATAAAATTTATTATTCTTTTAACAATTTAACAATTTGAAAAATTGGTATATTTCTTCATGCATACAAATAATTTTTATGAAGTATATGATTTGTACGAAATACATGAGGGACAATTTAAAATAGAACTTATAGACCTGTGTTTCATCCTGAGTTTGAATTCATTGAGTGTAGAGTGTGATAAAATTCCCCCATATTATAAAATTTTCATTTAAATGCTGTGTATATCCATTTTATTTTTAAAAATCTGTCACTTAAGTTGAAAATTTTTTTGATTGCCCTCAGTAGGTTTACAAAGTAATAAATGTTGTCTAATATATATATCATCATCATATCACATAGATATAATCAAATGAACATCTTTATTTTTTAAATATTTTTATTTATTTCATCAATTATTTCCCAATTGCATGTAAAGTCTTTTACAATCATTTAAAAACTTTTGTGTTCTAAATTTTCTTTCTCCTTCCCACCCCTCCCCTCTCCTTGAGAAGGCAAGCAATTGTTATCAATTATAAATGTGTATGCAGAACATTTCCATATTCACTATTGAACATTTTAATTTTTCTCAAATGTCATAGTAGTCATACTTGTAGTTCTGTCTGTACTTTGTGAAAGGAAGGTTCAGTTGGGTTTTCTGTGGTGGCCATCAGCAAGATCTACTTGCTTTCTTACTCTTTAATAATTCAGGGGAATTAGTTATTTTATCTACTTAGCTATTATCTCCAAGATCTCTCTCTCTCTCTCTCTCTCTCTCTCTCTCTCTCTCTCTCTCTCTGTTTAATGTGTGTGTGTTTTTAATGTGTATTAGGGAAATGCTTAGGGTATATACCCAGGTCTTTTTATCATGTGTGACTCTTGTTCAAGTTTTTCTATAAACCCTCCCCTCCTCCCTTCCTCCCTCCCTCCTTCTCTTCTTTTCCTCACCTCTTTTTTTATTCAGGCTAGGAGTCTAGCAGCCATTCATTGACCTGATCCCTTTACTGATTGCCAAAGAACCGTAGACTTGGCTCTGTTTTCAACCTGGGTAGGTTTGCCGTTCCTTAGGCAGCCCAGAATCTCCCTGCACCCTGGGGCTCACCATATTGGTGTTAGACTCGGGTGCCCACTTTTCTTAGGCTGCTGCAGTTCAGAACTCCTGAGCTCATGAGAGTCACTAGTCTTCACTTCCCTGGTAGCAGAAATTGTTACAGGAACCCTGCATGGCTTATAATTTTCCATAATAGAATTCACTAATATGTTGAGAGCCTTCCTCAAAGTCTTTAAGCATTTTCTGGGTTCTGGTACATCATTTGGGTTGATCATGTTATCCTTTTTTTTTTCAATACCTGATTGGTGCATTTCCTTTTCCAATCATATTTTCTAAATGCATTCCATGTTTTTTTTATTTTCACATGTAAGCCATCATTAGTAATATTGTTCAACTTGTTTTCTGCCCTAATGCTTTTTTCTACTAGCATTTGGTTTACCCTGCAATTTTGATTCTTCAGAGATTGTGGTATCCTGTGATTTGTAGTCATGTACTATTATATATCACTGGAAAAATATTGACTTTTAAAAATAGTGTGTGTGTGTCTGTATCTTTCTGTCTTAGGAGCAGTTTTGTAATATGGAAAGAACTGTGCACTTTTTCAAATGTAATCCAGCCTACTGTCTTCTTTCTCAATTTTGGGTACAATTCACTTCATATGCTTTCCATGTCATATATATTATATAATACACATAAATGTATATGTTTATGTATATATACAAACATAATAAAACATATGATGTATACCCATTATATATAATATATACATATGACATATACTTCATGTATATAATATATACCAATATATAGTTCACATACATATACATGTGAAATAGATATTATATATACACAATTATATGTAATATAGATTATCGTTTTATATATTTCAAATCATGACGTGTGTATGTATGTATACATATATGTGTGTATATGCATATACACACAAATATATATTCCTGGATATATTGTATATATTTGTATGTATACATTTGGATATGCTGTATTTGTTTTTTCTTTTAATGATTGTGGTGTGAATCTCACTGATGCGTTTTTTGGGTAGGATCCTGGGGTTTCAGGAAATCAACAATATTATTCCTAAACCAGAATACCTAGCAGATTTCTGGGGATGTCCTCCATGGCAGTGATGAAAAACTTTTGGCAAACAGATGGTGCCCTACTTTGTGCCTTTCTTGATACTGATCATCTGAGGGCCCATGTGGCTGCATCTTTCAGCTATTTCAGCCTGTTTACAGAAGGCACTTTGTTGGAGGAAAGCCTTTAGGGCTGTACTTTGCTCTAAGTCAAATGCTGTTTTATGATCCTCAAACAGTGGGCATAGTAAGGTCTTGTCCTAACAGAAAATAGTGTGTGTGTGTTTTTGGGGGAGTGGCATCTGTCTTTAATACATGCAGCAGATCAATGGAAATGCATCTTCCTGGCTCTTTTGATGGCATTCAAAGAACATGTTGTGGAAAAATGTCTACCACATGTGTCAATCCTGCGTGCAAACGTCTCAGATGCTATCTTTAAATAGACCACAGGCATCCAGGGAGTGTTCCTCACTCCTGTTTTGATGCATGCTCTCATGATTGATACTGATTACTTACCTTAGGGTTCTTTGGGCTGTCATATCCACAATTAGCTGTCTGCTTTGGCTTAATCTGGAAAACTGCAAAAAGGCATCTTCACATCAGCAGATAATGAAAATGTTTCTTTCTAGAATAACTTCATAGAAGTAGCTAGGTGGCACAAGGATAGAGCACTGGGCCTGAAGTCAGGAAGATTTGAGTTCAAATCCGGCATCAGACACTTGGTAACTGTGTGATAACCTCTCGGTTTCCTCAGCTCTAAAATGGAGATAAAACAGCACTTCCTTCACAGGTTGTTTTGAGGATCAAAAGAGAGAATATTTGTAAAGTGCTAAGCATAGTACCTGGTACAGGGTAGCTGCTTAATAAATGCTTGTTTCCTTCCTTCCTTCCTAAAGGCTTTTTAAATGCTGGTAAGTGTTTCAACAGTGCAAACAAGACTGTGACAGCAGCAAACTCCCCGTGTCCCCACTGAATGATCTGCCAACATCCAGCCCCAAGTGTTAGGAGGCTTTGCGATCACCTCCGTGCAGCCTGGTCTGCCCCTTGGCTCTGGTTGTTGGCTCCACTCTCGTGGACAGATGGAAGGAGTGAGAAACAGCCAGGAATCATGTCCTTTGGAGAGCTTGGCAAGGATTTTTGGTTGTAAGGTCTTGTCACTAGTCTTGCCCCCAGGGTGAGGGGGTGTTGTGCCCAGGGATGTTAAAGCTGCTTGTGCTTCTCTTGGTTTCTAGCTCTGTTGGCCAGCTGACTGTGGGCTTCTTTCCAGAGAGGCCACCCCTTCCACAATGAAGAATGGCAGGGGCTAATGAGCTTCTGTCCAAGGTCAAGTCTTAGTTCTTTTGTTTGGAATTTTCAGGCATCTCAAAGAATTCGGGAAGAGAAGTGGTAATTTCAAAACTGGGAATTGTCAGGTTTAAGATTTTATGTGTTCCTCACTTAATCAAACAGTGCATTATGTAGTCAGTTAAAAGGAGCTCATTTCTGTCATCTAACAGACAGAAAACAGTGATAAGCAGGGGAATCTCCCTGGGGTCACTAAGAATAAATGTTAAGCTAAACTAATATCGTTGCTTTTTGAATTAGCTTGGTAGGTTGTGGAATGTTTTAGAACAAGTGTGTTTAGATTTCACTATGGTAATTGACATAGTCTTGTGGTATCTCTTTGCACAAGATTTGAAAAAAGAATGGATTGGAGGACAATATAGTTAGCTGCTTGACTAATAGGTTGATGGCAACCTGGAGTTTTGAAAGTGTCTTGTGCTGTGTCCCGGGGCTTTGTGACCTCTCTGTCTACATTTTATCAGTGATTTAGACAAAGAAAATAAGCTTACCAAACTTTTAGATGACATAAAGCTAAGAATAGATAATCAATACATTTAGAATACATAATCAGGATTCAAAAAGGTCTCAACATGATGGAAGGATGAGATGCAACTTATGATATTTAAAAGAGGTGCATATAAAGGAATTCACTTTCAGTAATTCAGTTGTACAATTCTTTGATGGAATCAAAACTATCTCAATAAGAGTATATGTGAAAAACACCTACATGTTGAGTATCAATTTGATATGAGCCAATGATGTGATACCATTAATTATATCTAGAATTTATAACATCTTCTACTATTTATAAAGTTCTTTGTGAATTAGCTATTATAATTATTTCCTATTTGATAGATAAGGAGGCTGAGACCCAGGAACATCACGTGATTTCCCAAAGTTCACACATCTAATGAATGGCAGAACCTAGGAACTTGAGTCCAGGTCTTCCAGTTCCAGGTGCTCTGCACTGTCTGCTCGTCTATGCTGCCTTTTAAAATGAAACATACAAACCAAAATCAAGAGTTACTGTTCTAGTGATATAGTCCTATATCACTTTGTATGCATGCTGGTATGCGTTATGTGTATATATGTATTTATATATGTGTGCGTGCCTACCCTGGCTAAAGTATGCCTGAAGTTATGCTCACTTTTTGGTATCACTTTTAAAAGTGATAATGACAGATTCTAGGGCGATTAGATTAGTTCAGAGGTAAGGAATTGTCATGTTTTTGAGAGTTAATAATGTTAATGAAAGTTAAAAATCTTCTCTGCCTATTAATAGGCCCCAGCTGGAGCCCATTAAGAGAAGCTTGATTAGCATGGGCTTGTTTTGTAGAAAGGCCCACACCTTTTGTTAATTTCTAATGGGGCACTGGGTCATGAAGGGTCGTGATGCCCTCTGGCTCTGTACTCTGATGTGAGATTTTGCTTTGGGAGCTTGCTCTTTGGAACGGGGTTTGTAAGCCAGAGGAGATTCTGGGTAACCATTAAGAAGCCCTACTCCCTCTCCCCTTTTGAAAACCCAGATGTTGATGCTTCTCTCTCTGGTAACTATGTATGTATGTAATAGTCAGAGAGTTGGATCTGTCTGTTGATCTGTGATGTATGTATTGCTTACGGTCAGATAGTTAGAAACCCTGTCTGTTGGTCTTTATTTCCTCTGTTTGTATTTTCTCTGTTGATACATGTGATTATAGAAGATTGTTGACCCCTCAAAAATTTCTTTCCTTTTAGGAAAGCAGATCTAAGAACCTGCACTAGCAGGTCATCCTGGATGTGTCAGGGTGCCTCCTCTAGGTCCTCAAGTGCTGCCCTTTGACCAAATCCAAACTTCACAGAACAAATCCCTTAATAAAAGGATTTCTTCTGTAAAACTTGCACTCAATCAAAAGGCCACACCCAAGGATCTAGAAGGTCTCATGTGACCTTGAAGCTACAGGTCTCCTATATGTGGTTAATCTGATGCAATATTTTGTAAGGAATGGTAGCAAGAACTGGGGAAATTTTACCCTGGGAAGTGGGGGTAGGGAAAGAAGATTGGGAGTAAAGTACATGGTACTTATCTTAAAATATTTTAAATTTTATTTAAAATAATTTATATTTATTTTGAATATTTAATATAATGTTGTATGGAAAGGGCATTAGGCTTATGTCAGACGTCTAGGGGAAAGAAATAGGATAAATGAATGAGAATTACAAGAAATTAAATTTTGACTAAATCCAACTTTTTAGCAGTTACAGGAATTTAAAAGCATTAAATGTATAAATAGAAGTATTCTAGGAACCAAGAGACTTACCAAGTCATGAGAAGATGGGACTTTTATATTTCCAGTGTAAATGAGGATGAGACAAAGTTGGAAAATCTTATTTCCTTCATGAAGCTGTATTTGGCTACGATTAGTTTTGTTCAACCCCTAGTTCTCTTCACTTTATTGCACAAAAATCTGTGAGTATTTGACTTTGTGTTTTATATACATGCATGTATTATATCACACACATGTAACTGTGTTATATACGGGTATATATTATATATGTATATATTGCATGTTTTGTGTGCATACATCTATATTATATATGCTTATATTTTATATTATATATGTATTCATTTTACTTTTAAGTTTGGAACCTAAGTTTCTGTGTATTCTTGTTTTGTCTTTCATTTGTCCTATGTGTGTTTATGTTTAGGACTATTTTGGTTGCTTTCTAGAGGCAGTTTGGTGTCTCAGGGGATAGAGCATCAGATGTGGAGTCAGAAAGATCTGAGTTCAAATATGGCCTCAGAAGCTTATTAGCTGTGTGGCAGTCACTTAACCTTTGCCTCAGTTTCCTCATCTGTAGATTGAGGATAAGAATTATAACACCTGCCTCCCAGGGTTATTGTGAGGATCAGGTGAGATAATTATAAAGCATTTGTCACAGTGCCTGGCATATAGTAAGTGCCGTCTTCAATGTTAGCTATCATCATCAGCTGTTGTAAGCTTCTGGAGTTCAAGATGGCCTTGTTCTAAATGCTTCATATTGTATAGATCAAAAGCAGCATTTATTCCTGTGCTCAAATTTTTGATCTACAAGAAAACATCTCTTTTAAAAATTGCATCATGGTTCTGTTCCAAAGATAGCCCTTATGTTTACTGGATTCCCATTCGATTTAAACACAGGTTTAACTGTTTGCTGAGAAGCTAGATTGGTCTGGGTGTCTAGAAACTGGACTTTTGGATTTTCTCTGCCTCCTTTTCCCCTACTCTCATTTGGAACTTTGCTAGCCTTGGGAGGGACATGTTCTAGGGTCAGAAAGTACTGTAGCTGTGGATTTATATTAGGGCTGAGTGGAAAGGAGCGAGGTTAGGAGGTGCTACCAAGGTTTACCACAGTTCCTTTCTTTTCCTGCGTTCAGAAATTCACAGAAACTTTTAGGAGGATATTGTGTCCCCTGTTGAGCACAAATTTTGTTTTGATTGAAACTTGAGTATTAGAAAATTCATTTAGCCAAAATGACTTTTCCCATGAAATCACATAAAAATCAGTGCAGAGCAAAATCAAAACTTTTATGAGCCATTTTCTTTTCTTTCTTCTTTCAGTGAAGTTTCTTGAAAGACCCGTCTCTGTTGTTTAGTGTCCGACTTTTTGTGACCCCATTTGGGGATTTCTTGACAACGATACTAAAATGGTTTGCATTTTCTTCTCCAGCTCATTTTACAGATGAGGAACTGAGGCAAACGGGTTTAATTAAGCGACTTACCTAGGGAGATAAGTCTTACAGACTCCAAGGCCTGGCACTGAAGCTACTAGGCCACCAGTCAGTGCTTGGTACCTAACTTTCTTACTCCCCACTCACTTCTCAGACCCTTGCATTCTAGGTTTTATCTACCCCTGCCACTTAACTGAGACAGCTCTTTTGACACAGTTGCCAAATCCATTATTTTTTTCTCAGTCTTCATCTAGTTTGATTTTCTGCATGACTGATCAGCCCCTTCTCATATTCCCTCTTTTCTTTTTTGAAATCCTGGCCTTCTTTGCCTCTGGTAAACCATGGCTTAATCATATTTTTCCTTCAACCTCTCTCATTGATTCTTCACTTTCTCCTTTGGGTAATAGAGCAGTGGGCCTAGTGTTTGGAAGTCCTGGGTTCAAATCCTTCCCAAGATACTTACTAGCTGTGTGACCGTAAGTTTTCTCATCAACAAAAATGGAGCTAATAGCACTGATCTCACAAGGTTATTGGGAAGATCAAATGGCAAACATTGAACAGCTCTATGAATGCTAGCTATTTTCCTCCTAAGTTTGATCAGCCTATTAGACTTTGTTCTTGGCCCACTTTTTTCACTGTTTACTTGTTTGAAAAAAATCTCATGCACTCTAGTATCTTTAACCACTGTGTCTATGCTGATAATGTTCAAATCTATTATCTCTAGCCCTAAGCATCTATACCAGTCTCTTTCTACAGGGCTGGGTATTTCTGAGCTTAGAAAACAGCATACTTCCTGTAGTCTCAGAAAGAATAAATAATTCTTGTAACCCATCAGTATGGAAGTTTCCATGAGGCTTATAAGTATACCCTGACCCTGGCCTCTGAGTTAACTGCTGTGTAATATAGATGAAACAGAAACAGTCCTCATAGTATATGATGCTGCTTTATTCCAGTAGCAATCTAAGAGAAAGAAATATCCATTTTTATATAGCTGACCAAGTTGGACTCTTTCAAATTAAAACACTTTTATGACAGTGAATTTTAAGAACCAACTGACAGAAAGAAACTGGGTTAATGTTTTCATCAAATTGTAAGGAATATTGATTAGGGCTCAACTTTATATAAAACTTTAATCTTTGCAGAAATTTTTATTGCAATTTTATTGCAACAAAGCCCATCATTTTGTTCTAGGCAGAAGCCTTTGTCCCTTCACTTCTACCTTCCTTTCATATGTGGATTCCCTTTGATACCTAAGAAGTTGTTTTTATCAGTGTGTATACTCTGGACTGTAAGGTGAAAAGAAGAAGGTTCATCTGTTTCAAATGTTTCAAGTGAAAGGTAGAAACTTGGGCAGCTTGTTTATTATGGAGAAGAGAGCAGAGGTAGGGAACTGTCAGGTTGCCTCCATTCCCCAAGGGACTCATCTGACCAAGCTGTAAAGGCAGTCAGACTGCTTTACCCCTGAGTAATTTGCATCGTGAATATTCCTAAACTCCATAGTATACACTGTTGGCTGGGCCTACGTGAGACAGAATTAAGAAGGAAAAGATGCTCCTTTTGGTTTCTTTTACTCTCCCCTTTTACTGAATCCTCACCATCCTATGTCATCTTCTTTTTCTCCAGACCTTATTCTCTCTGCTAGGTACCACTGTTTTATTTTGCTGAGACCACCCTCTCCTTTTGTAAGATAGGGAGACTTAGGGTCAAAAAGTTGTATGACTTGTTCAGGTCTCATGGGTGAGTAAGCAGAGTCAGAATTTGAATTCAGGACCCCTGACTCCAAGTGTCATGTTCTTTGCACCATACCACTCTGCACCAACTTGGTTTTGTTTGTAGGAAAAATCTTGAATTAGTATGTATAATAGAGAATATGACTATATAGCAGAGCTGTAAGTCTGGTTATTCTGAAAAGACTAACAAATTGAAATTTGTCTCTTTTGAAATCATTCCTATATGGACAAGCTTCTGTTTTAATCTAGAACACTGTGTTTTTCTTTTTTTCCTTATTCTGAAGAAATTTTGTTTTCTGTCAGGTGAGAATTGGGTGTATGCTTACCAGAATTGTAAACTATTTGGTGGAAAAATTCCATTTGATAGTAAGTCGTAAGTTTGAAAAGCTGGAAAATTTAGAATGCAGTCTGAATGCTTCCTTTCACTCAACCTGAGTTAGTTAAGTTAGTTAGCTAGTTGCTGAGGAACAATGTGGACATGTACCACCTTTCCTTCCCCCACCCTCAAACTGTCTTTCATGTATTATCTTCCCCCATTAGAAAATAAGCTTCCTGAGGACTTGAACTGTCCTTTTTTTTGTATTTTTATTTCCAGTGCTTAGTACAGTGCCTGCCACATTTAATAAATGGTGCTTAATAAATACTCTCTCTCTAACCCTTTTGGGAACTTTAATTATATTCAACAAAGATTTATTAAGCACCTACTATCTTCTAGACACTGTGCTATGGAAATTTAAGAATATAAATCTTCTATCCAGATTCTTTCTCATCAAGGTGATTAGAAAGTGGCTTCCTGTAATGGGAATTTTTTCTGGGGGGGAGGAGGGGACTAGGGGGAGAGAGGCTGTAAACAGTAGAGAGACCCAGCTGATAAGGAGTGTCCTAGGTGTTCATGAGCAGAACATTTCAATCCTCATATCAACCAGCATGGAGAGGACTGTGCTTGTGTTGTGTTATCAAACTGTGATCATTAAGCCATCGTACATAGCAATAATGCAGCCTTATAGGGAGGGTCAAAATTTTGTTTGCTCACATGCTTTTTGAGCACCCTCATTTTTCCACAGAAGGATTTCTTTTTAGATTAGGACTAATTTCATACGATCCTACATAATTTACATACAGCCATGTGCTTGTAAATATTTAACAATCAGCTCTCTGAAATAAACACAGGATACTTTTATGTTTAATCTATGTTATTAACATCTTCTCCATCATTTTCTTACATATACACAGTCAACAAAACAAAACAAGCCTTGATTGCTCATTTCCAAAGTGTAAATGCTGACACTGAAAATTTTAACAGTTGGGTTTCCAGTTCCATCTGGCTGCAGCACACTCCTGTTTGCTTGCCTGTGATAATAAATAACAGGTTTGGTACCACTTTTAGTCACATTTCATTCTTATTCACTCTCTTTAGTTCCACCAGAACCTGCCAACCCACCATTGAAATCAACTTCATTTTAATCTGTGCATCCCCAGAAGAGTAGAACGGCCAGAAATAGCTCATCTGCTGGTTTCTGTTATTTAGAGAAGGCCCTCTGTAGTGTTCACATTGTTCGCTCCTGACTGTAAGACGAGGACTGATGATAACTCTGACCTGTTATTTCCACGACTGATATATATACCAATAATAACATTCTGTACCGTTTCAATCTACTTTCTTAACAAATATTATATTTTACAGATAGGAAAGCAGGATGACTAGTTAGCTTCTTTATTGCCTACATAACCAGTGTAATTCAGAATTTCTTTCAGTCAGAGCTTATTAACAACCTGTTATATGCCAGGCACTGTATTAAGTGCTAATAAAGGCAAAAGATAGCTTCTGCTTTCCAGGAGCTCACAGTTTGATGAGGGAGATGACATGCAGACAATATATAGACAAGTTATACACAGGGTAAAATGGAAATAATCAATAGGGGGGATGAAGGGGTATATGAAAAGGCTTCCCATCTAAGAATTTTGACTGGAACATGAAGGAATCCAGGGAAGCCAGGAGGTAGAGATGAGAATGGAGAGCATTCCAGGTACAGGAAACAGCCAGTTAAAATGCCTGGAGTTAGAAAAGGGTTGCCTTATTCAAGGAACAGCAAAAGAAGCCATGTCCCAAATCACAAGAGTATGTGGGGTTGTATAACAAGCAGAAGAAATGGCCTACAATCAGGAACATATGGCCTTTGATATGTCTTCTCCCAATAATCAGTAGTAAACAAGGAAAAGACATGTTTGATGTTGGAAGCTTAAGTTATAGATCCCACATTCTACTTGGAGGACTGTTGGTACATAAGTATGTGTACCACATATTTCCATGAATGTTCTTGCTATGGATAACTAGGGATCTCTTTGAATGCATGAGGGTGAGATTTTAAATCCAACCTTCTCCATGAAGCAATTCAGCTAAAATTGATATTCACCTTTCTAAACTTATCATACATTTTTGCACTTAATTATATTTAATTCAAAACTAATAGGCTGTTCTTGAATTTTTTTCCCCTGGTATTTTATTTTCCAAAAAAGATTGGAAGTTTATTTTGTAGTCAGATCATGTGGTCTTTCATTGTGGTGGGCACTCATTAAATACTTACTGAGTTGAAAATTCAAACCGAGGTGGGTTGAAAAGATTCTTTGGGACTGTAGGGACCCAGGTAGCCCAGCCCACCTCTGGTTCATCCCTAAGTCAGATAATTCCAGGAGTCTGGGATCATTTTATATTAAACCAGACTTGAATAAGTAGAAGAAGGGCAAGAGGACTTTGATCTGGGTGTGCACCTGGGAGACCAGCCCTTCCTGATGCCCTCTGCTATTAATGCCTTTTTCCCAAATTACGTATTATGCTTATTTTGTGTATAAATTTAATTCAGTTTCCCTTGGTAGATTATAATCTGCTTGAAGGAGTGGACTCTTTCCTTCATATTCCTAGGACCTGGCCCAGTGACTGTCACATAATAGGAATTTCAGTTATGTAAGGCTGGACATCACCATGTTTCCAAGAACCTCTAACTTTTCCATATTCCAGATAAGAGAACAGAAAGAACTTCAGATTTTTTTTTGGAGGCATATGAGGTTAAATGACTTGCAATAAGGCATGCAAAGTGATATAGGCTCTACATATACATTCCTATTAACATTTTATAGTAGTCATGTTGTAAAGGAGAATTCTAATCAATGAAATGAACCACGAGAAAGAAGAAACAAAACACAACGGAAAAGAGAGAGCACCTGATTCATTTTTCACCCTGAATTTTCTAAGTTGACTGCCCTCCCACATCAGATCCCCCCAACTGTTGCCTGGTCTCCACTTGACTTTGTGCTATGCTGATTTAGGCTTTGTATAAAAGATGGAGGTGCATCAACCTGAACTGGAACCCTTGTTTTTGGAAAGTGGAAGGATTTTCAGACTTCTTTTTGAGAGTTAAATGGGGAAGACATAAAAGGGCTGATATTTAAGTCTGTTTCTAAGCATTTAGAAATGGCTGTAATACTGATACATAGTTTTGAAAATTGCTTGAAACTTTGCATATTTCTGGGATAAAGAATAAGATCAAAGAACCAGAAAAACTTTGAAATCACAGATATATTCATTAGATAACCTTATATCTATGTTCCTTAAATAGCTGCTTCTCTATGAGGGCTGTGGGTGCTTCCATAGTGCATTTTGGGATTTGGTGTATCTAAAGCTATTCAGGAAAGGCTATTTCCATTGCTCAGTTTCTTTATTCTTTTTCTTAAAAGTTCTTCCATGTCTGGCCTGTGGAGTTTTCCATGAAGTTTGATCTAGGAAAGAGAGTTCTCATCATCATGAATGAGCACAGGGTAATATTTGTTTAGGTTGGTCATGATGGGTTTGGGGTTGCCATTTACCCAGGGATTGAATAAGTTTGCTCAAGGATGATATGTGACTTAATCATAAAGGTGCCAATCAAGGACCCTTTGTGGTACTGGGCTATTTAAGAGATGTTTACTTAGGTGGGCTTTAGCCCCTAAACTGGTATTAATAAGAACCAGAGACTTTACCAACTAATTTTGAGCTGTGTGTCCAGTTTGGTTAAGATCAACCCAAAGCTGACCACAGATGAAAACTTTTGAATGTTCTAAACTTGGGCCTAGGGAGCTGCCTTAGTCTCTTTACTCTGCCTTTTCTATGATCAGATGAACCTAAGCAGGGAAGACTCATGGAGCCAAGCAGAGGGAAATGGGAGCTAAGTGACTTTAAACGAAGTTGTAAAGTTCAAGGATAACCCTGATTTCTCTAGGACAAATAATTCCCATCATTTTTCATAAATTCTAGAGCAGAAGTGTCAATTATGTGGCCTGTGACGACAGACCAAACCAGAATAAAATTTAATTGGGAAATATTTAGCAAAACAAATTTATTAATAGCAAAATGAAATACATAAACATGTGGTTTTCTAAGTTAATATAATACATCTTTATGTGTGATTTAGTGGCCCCTGTTTCTATTTGAGTTTGATGCCACTGTCAGAAGACTGAGAGAACCCTGTCGGGCAAAGCTGTTTATAAGACTAAATCAGATTTTTTTTCTGCCTCAGACACAGCATCTTAAATAATAGAACTTTAGTCAACAGTCAATCAACAAGCATTTATTGATTGTCAGCTATGAATCAAGCACTGTACTAAAGCACCAGATACAAAGAAAGACAAAAAATAGTCCCTATTCTCAAGGAACTTAGAGTCTAATGCGGGAGAAAGCATGCCAATAACTACATACAAGCAAGTTTTCTAAAGGATAAGTTGGAGCTGATCAACAGAGAGAAGGCCCTAGCATTAAAACCATATCAGTTTCCCCCATTGCCTGGAGTTTCCTTGGCCTTGGGATGATGGTGCATTGGGCCATATTTCTTACCATGAATGGTCATATTTCTTGCCATGCTCTACCATCTTCCTCTTGTTCTCCTAGTCCTTCTCACTTTTTCTCATTAATATCATTGTTAAGAATAAGAAAATCTCACATTTCGACAACATTTTATGGTTTGCAAAATTCTTTCCTCCAAACCACCCTGTGAGGCAGATAATGCAGATATTATCTCCATTTTCCATGAGGCATCCTTCATCTCACCTTTTCCATTAGTTTATTTTTTCTGTCTTTTCTCCTCTGTTAAGAATCTATAACAATTTCCAGTAAGGATCCACTCCTGGTAAGAGGAGCCCACCCTCTACAACTGCTGGCTATCTCCGAGATTCTAAGAGGAAAATTTACATTTGTGACGTGTACATTAGAGCTAATTTTTTTTTCCATGATGATAGTCAGTGTTTTCCAAAATGTATTGGTTAGAATTGACTGTTAAGAAAAACTTCAGCCGTATACATAAGACAGGGCCTCCCAGGGGCAAAATGAAAAATGTATTTTCCGTTACAATATATAGATTTGCTTTTCTTAACTGTACTTACTTGTTACAAAGGTGGCCCTTTATTCTTTTAAGGAGAAGCAGGGGAGAGATGGAAGGGCATGGAGGCTCTTTTTGAAAAAAAGAATGAAAAGAGTTTCAACGGAATATTAACAAAACATACAGGAGAGAGCAAAAGGAAGTTTAGAAGAGAACAGAAACATCAATTTGGTACTTCATAAAAACTTTAAAAATGCGCTTAGAAAAACTAATAGTGCATCTAATTGCAATTTGTCGTGTTATGTAATCCTTTTCTGTTCTTTTCACATGGAACTATTCATGTTTATTGATGTTTGTCAAATTCAAAAGAATAAAAGTTTTAAAAAAGAGCCTCTTGCAATGCATTCCCATTAAAGTTTTCTTAAAATGAATTTATGTTCAATGAAGTGTTACATTTATTTCTAAGCTGGCTATTAATTAACTTTAAGAAATGTTGCTAAGTGCCATTTATTAGAGTCAGGTAACATTTAGTAATGCAGTGATGGTGGTTTGGAGTTTGGATCTGTTCTCTCCTGATTAGCTTTTACAGGTCTGCAGACCTTTCCATTGAGAATGGAAAAAATTGTTCTTCTTGACGTGACTGCCTAATTTTGTAGTAATAAATGGAACCTCTCCCCACTGCTGCCCATATCATGTTTGCTTTGCTCATACGCAGGCACAATGTCCACATTTGTTGATATCAGTTATATAATTCAGGGAGTTTTCATATATGGTTCAAATATTTTTTACCTTGCTCTTGGGTGATGAGATACAACACAAGACAAGGCATTCTATGGATAAGTGCCAAGAGAATGCCACAGTAAAACAGTAGGAGTTCAGAGCAGAGAGGGATCTCTTTTTTCTGGACTACCCAGCAAAGGTTTTACAGAGGAGGAGGTTAGCATTTGATCTACCACTCAGAGGGGAGATAGGATTTTTATAGGTGGGCTTGGGAAGAAGGCAGTTCAAGCAAAAGCAAAGACAAAGGAAAGATAGGGCAAGAAACTGGGAGCTATATACACAGTAATAACTCTAGCCAGTTATCTCTCGAGTTGATATTATGGAAGCTCATAGAATTGAAACTATGGAAGATGAAATTACTAAAGAAGAGATGAAGAAAAACAACAGAGAAATGAATATACAGGGACATGGAAGCCAAGGGAAGATGTTTTAAGAAGGAAGGATATTCAACAATGTCTGATGCTGCAAGAAGATGTGGACTTAGCAATGGCCTTTGGATCTGGTGATTAAGACATTACTGGTAACCTTTGAGACTGCAGTTTCAGCCTGGTATTAAGGCAAAATGGAGCTTGCAAGGGTGTGAATTGGGAATATAAAATCATTGTGCTCTGTGGGACCTTAAAGATCATCTAGACCAGGGGTTCTTAACCTTTTTGGGGATCATAGGCATTTTTCTGTTTGAAGCCTTTGAACCCCTTCTTAAAATACTGATTTAAAAATATAGTATTACAAAGGAAACCAATTATAATAATGTACAATTAGTCAATCACCAAACATTTGTTAATCATCTACCATGTGCCAGGCACTGTGCTAAGTCCTGGGGATACAAATATGAAGAAAGACAGTCTCTGCCTTTCAGGAGTTTAAGATAACACACAAAAGGAAGTTGCAAAGCATTGAGGGAAAGGTACCAGGCATAGGAACACATGATGGAGAATTCCAAAGAAATGCAGCCAGGTGAAAAATGAAGAGAGGGTTGGCCTGGTGCTCATCTGTATGGGAGGTTTGGGGAGATTTTCCCTCTACCTCCTAATCAGAGGGGTCCCAGGGAAGAGGGCAGTAATAAAGTGTGAGTACCAAGACTGATGGGATCTTGCAGGATGAATAGGTTCCTGGTAATGATGTTACTTGGCATGTGATAGAGAAGCTCAAAGGAGTACAGCCTGTCAGGAAACAAAGAGAGGGGATAGCTGGCTTGGATACTTTCCTTAAATACAGGTTTTAGGAGGAGCTCTTTGTTCCACCCTCCAATCAGAGGGGCCCCAGGGTAGTTTTAAATATATGTATGTATGTATGTATGTGTGTATGCATGTATGTATACACACACATATACATATATTTTAAAGTTGAAGAACCCCCAGGTTAAGAACCCCTGATCTAGGGTAACTCTCTCATTCTGTAAACAAGGAAACCAAAGTCCAGAAAAGATTAAGTAGCAGCTGCTTAGTGGCTAAGGTAATACCATAATACAAGTCTGTTGACTTCCAAGTAGTGCCTGTTTCTCTCGTATAAAGTGGACTTCCTTAGACATTCATTAAATACTGTTCGAAATTGAATTAAAGAAGAAACTTGAATAGATTGAAGGTATGATGTTTACTGAAAAGAAAGAGATTAAAACAAGAAATTAGAATTAGCTCAGCTTAATTAGAGCATACATTTTCCAAATTGTCAAGTCTTTCTCCACTCTGTTTTTGATAATGATTTAACTATTCTTCATCTTCTTTACTTCTGTTATTGGTAGAATGGGTCTTCTATTTACACAGCCTTTATCCCAGACGCTTAAATATATTTACTTTGTACAAGTTTGTTGAATATGTTGCCAAGGACTTTTGTTATCAAGGGTCGAGTTATTTGTTTTTCTCCACAATCACTGTTGGTTTTTGCCTTTTTTTCCACACTTTGTTAGGCTCCAAAGCATAGCCTGAAATATTTCTGAGCCTTGGTTGCATTTGGGGGATTTTTGTAAATTTAGCTTCTGAGAGTGGAATTGTCAGAGCTGGAAACTAGAATTTAGACCCAGGGTTCAGTTCTTTGACCTTTTTTTGGAAGAATTTATTTTGCCAAATAAATTGACTAGTACCTCTTACATGTGATATTTTGCTCTTTTATGAAATTTGAGTAATGAATTTTTGGAAAATGTGTTGTTAACAACTGAATAACAAACAAGAGTATTAGCTCAAAATTTCATTACAAATCTGTTTGGAATTATCTTATTCTTATTTCCTTTTTTCAAAATTTAGATCTTGTCATTAGATTTTTTTCAATCAATGAAAATCTACCTTTTCTCTTTCCCATTGAAAAAGTTTCTAATTCTGTTAGAAACATGTAGAATTGAGCAAAACAAATCCTTCTCTTGACTATGCTCAAAATCAGTGTGGCCCAGTCATTACTCTGAGTCCATCATGGGTAGCATGTTTTATCATGAATCTTCTGGAGTCGTCATTGGTCATTGCATTGAACAGAGTTTTGAGTCTTTCAGAGTCGTTTGTACTTACAATATTGTTGTATAAATTCTTCTGATTTTGCTCACTTGACTCTGCATCTTCCCAGTTTCCCTGAAACTTTCCCCTTCATCATTTCTTACAACATAATAGGATTCTATCACATTCATAAACCATAGCTTGTTCAGCCATTCCCCATTTATGGGTATCCCATCATTGTCCAGTTCTTTGCCACCTCAAAAAGAACTGCTAAGCTGCTATATTTTTGGATGTGTAGGTCCTTTTCTCATTTTTTAAAAAGCATCTCTTTGGGGGGATGTACCTAGTGGTGATATTGCCAATTAAAGTTTATGCACATTTGATAATTCTTTGAGCATAGTTCTAAAATGTCTTCCAGAATGGCTAGACCAGTTCACAGTTCTACTAATAGTATATTTTTGTATCTATTTTCCCACAGTCCCTCTAGCATTTCTCGTTTTCCTTTTTTTTCAACCTTGTTGAAGTTGTTGGTGTGAGGTGGAACCTCAGAATTGTTTTAATTAGCGGTTTTCTAATAACTAGTGATTCTGAACATTTTTTCCACATGCCTATTGATAACTTGGATTTTTTTCTCCAAAAATTTCCATTTCACATAATTTAACCATTTATCAATTGTTAATTCACAATTTTAAGACACATTTAAAGGAAATATTGGGCATATGTAGAAGACTAGTAAATTTTTATTAAATCAAGGTTCCTCTATAATTCAGAGCATCATTCAGCAGGTCATTGTTTGATCCGTTATAAGACAATTAAATGGCAAGGGTCATATCATTTTTCATCCAAATGATAAGTCAGAAACCTGTTGTAGCTGGTGTGAATGAATCATGTCAGTACCTCCAGCCTATTACAGTTGCTTAATAAATATTCAATGATAGGTCCAGAATACAAGAAACACCATCTTCTCATGGTTAGTTTTGAACAGCCACTGAAAATACACTATGTTCAATAATTGATTAACTTGGATCTGTTTCTTTCATTATATATTAAACTTGGGAGCTGGTAGCTAATCTTTCACTGGAAACATTTTCCTTTCTTGGGATACAGTATGTCATTTAGTCCATGAACTTTCTCTTAAAAATGGCTTGTAACCACAAGACTACATTTTACTTATTTCTCATTTTCACAGTACCAAATTTAATTAGGCATTCTTTTGAAGACCTTTCCTTTGTGATAATATTTGACACTGGTCTTACATCTTCTCCATAATGACCAGAATGGATGTTTAGAATCGATGAAATTCCTCTGAAGTGAAAAGTACCAGAAAGGTTGAGCATATTAGAATTTTAATGGATTAGGAAACAGATTCTGGTGAACTTAGGATTTTATATGTAATTTCTTTAGCTTTACTATTAGTTTATTTTTGAAAGAACAGCCCCTATCATTTTGGCAATATTCTTGATTGACTGATTCCTTCAGAAATCCTTATCTAGTTACTTCAGCCCTTACCTGAACTTTTTATAACATATACGGCCTGTATCATGCAATTTAGCACTTAATCATATACTGCTTGATTGCTGCTACTATTGTTACTGCTGGTGATAATATCAGTTCATATTTATATAATATTTTAAGCTTTACAAAGTGCTTTTTGCAAACATTCCCGTGAGACAGATTGTGTGAGTATCAGGTCCCCATTTTGTAGACAAGGAAACTGAGGCTTGGAGGGATTGTGACTTTCCTGTGGATAGCTACTGTCATGATAGAATTTGAACCCAGCTCTCTAGAGTTTAGCACTCTTTATAGTATCCTATGATATCTTGTTTATGTATTGATCATGACTGTTTCATGTATTAGTTTGGTCTCTCTAATTATATTAGGATTCCTTGAGGCAATGACCATGTCTCTTACCACTTTTATTTCCTTGATAGTGCTGAGTCCACAGAAGGGCTTGAATAAATACTTATTGATAAATGACTTCTTTAATTGAGGATATGTAGAATATAGCTATTAATCCTGAACTGGTTTGTAGGATGTGATTATTTTGATTCCCTGACTCATTTAAGTAAAGGTCATAAACTTTTTAAAATAAAAAAAGTATATTTTTTGAAATCTTTTTATTTGATTGAAACCTAGATATAATTAGTTTTTTCTATTTGTCCTGGACCTGAAATTTAGTGAATTTCCTACTTGTTCTTTTTCTGTTTCTCTTCTTTAAAAGTAAAACAAAAACTAGTATTCTACCCTAAATTTCCCAGGCTAGTATACCACTTCTGGAAAGTAGTTTAATGGCTTTTGTGACAACAAAATTGAGGTTGTCAAGAGATGGTTTGCTTGCCTTTTTCCTTGAAAGCAATATACGTATGGTTTAAAATATATTTTAGAACCCTTTGTTGTCAAAGTTCTCAGATTTTGTCCACTTATGTGAAAGGAGCAGGTCAAAGCTTTCATTCCAATTAGTATTGGGATTAGACTGCACTTCCAGCCTGGGTGAGAGAGTGAGACCCAGCCTTCAAAAAACCCTAAACCAAACAAATACAATGTGAATCAATAGTTAATAATGACAACTAAGAAAGCTGATGCAGTCTCAGACCACATTAAGAGGCACAGTGTCCAGCACTCTGTGATGAATGAAAAGTCCAAAAGACATAATTTCTGGGTAATTAATAATCATTTTATTAATTATGGCTTTAGGCGGGGGGGAGGGGCCCTATGGTGTCTGAGCTTCACAGTGCAGTAGGCTCTCTTTTGGACCCTCCTGGCTTCAGAGTGATTATCAATAGTAACTGTTGCTGTTTCCCTCCTAGCCTGAGGTCTTTCTTTTCCTTGCCTCATTAAAGGGGACCTGCTCCGACTACTTCTTAAATGGGCCTATTCAATAAATGGGCTTTACCTCACCCTAAGTGATACCTGCACAGACCTTGGCCTAAAGTGACCAAGGCATCCCAGTGCATCCTGATCATCTCCAGTCATCCTGATGAATATCTGGTCACTGGATTCAAATGACTGTGGAGAAGTGAGGCTGGTGACTTTGCACAGCCCTCCCTCCCTCAAAACAAAGTCAAGTGTAAGTCATGTCATTATTTCTCTGATGGCATGATCTTCTTTGGCAATGAAGGATGAACACAATTAATTATGGTTAGCAAATAGTTAATTAAGCATGGTCAGTGACTTTCTGTCCTAAATCAAAGACACCTTCCCTCCCCCCAAAACATTCAATGCTTAAAAAGTCTTTGAATAAGAGGGTGTCCCTGAGGGTGGAATTCAACTCTGATTGGTTAACAGTCATTGGGGGGGGTGGGGACTATTAATGAGGAGGTGGGCAAACAGTCTTTAGCTCCTCCTTATGAGAACATGACATCATGAGACCCAACAACCTCCAGCAATCTGAACAAAAGAATCCATCTCTACCCAGACTACTCTAACTGGTTTTCCCCCTTCACAACCCGAATCACCCTAAATTCTAATGGAAGGTCCCAAAGATAGGGGCTTGTTTCCTAAGGACAAGATCCCACCTAGACTGAATTCTGTATGTAAGGTTTTCTGTTTGGGTGGAGTCTCACCCAAAATCAAAAAGCATATACCTCAAGGATTTGGGCAGTCTCTTCTATCAGCAATGCTCTTTAGAGTTGTCTGAATGACCTACAGAGGAGAAAATAGGAAGGGAAAAACCTTTATCTTAGCTTAATAATTGGTTATTAATGTAAGAGAGAAATAATAATTTCCCTCAACTAGTTTTTTGTTATGGTCAGACCATTTGTGGAATATTATGTTCTGTTTTGGGTGCTACATTTTAGAAAAGACATTTATAAGTTCAAGACTAAAACGTCTCAGGTATACAAGAATCTACCTTCTGGCATGTAATATTGTGTTCTTTTGACTGAACCTTGCAATTACAGTTATTATATGTTATTGTTGCACAATTGTCTATCTCGGCATGACAGATCTTGTATAGCAGATTGGTTTTTTTAATATTAGGCAAGGGATTGGAGTTAGGGATGGCTCTTCGAAAACTGGCACAAATTGACCAGAAACGGCTGACCTTGTCAGCCTTGGTGGTAATGTCACTGAATGTTTTTCACAGATACAGTCTCCAGAAAATAAGGAACTCACTCATTCACTGGTAGTTTTTGTACACGATCTGAAACATCATTGTTTAACCACTCTTCTTCTCAAAATGTGTTTGATTTTTTTTTTTTTATTTTGAGTATGGTTTATTTTAAAAGGAAGAAGTAGGATTGGGTTATTTATTTGGGCAGCTGAAATTAAGAAACATGTCCTGATGATTAATTGAGTTATTTATTTCTCTTTACATTTTTTCTCTACCAGTGTTTTCTAAGCTTTGTGAGTGCCTCTGGCTGTAGGACTGTACTTTTGCAAGGCAGCACAAAAGAGTAATTGATTCTGTTTGGCCCTGGGTGGGTGGGGTTCATGTGGTTCATGTTGTGCTTTGCACTCAACTACATTTACCTGATCTTAGTTAATCAGGTGCCGCTGGACCTCAGTCCCAGAAGTCAGATTCTAAGATTATAATAGTCATAATTTTCAGAAGGATTATGCAGAGTCCATCAGGTAACTTGAAGTTATGACTGGGCAGTTTTCTCCATTTTGCCTCCATTTAAGTATTTTTAAATGCTTATGTAGAATTGAACCCTTTGGGTAAGTGGCAATTTAAAGATAAACCAAATTTATAGCTAAACAAGCAGTTTTGTGTATTTATTTTTAATTGTTATCTTTTGTTTTTATATCACCTTCGTTTTCAGTTGTATGTCTCTCATCACTTACCAAAGGGCCATTCTATGTAATAAAAGAATGAAAAAAAGAAATAGAAAAAAAATCAGTCTAGCAAAACTGATCAACAGATCAATCGAGACTGGCAGTATATGTAGCATTCTATACCCATGGTCCCTCACTTCTACAGACAATAACTAACAATAGCTAGATTTTCATAGCACTTTTCTCTCTTCTCAGGGGCTAACCTTGTTTTGCTTCAGGTTTTTTGTTCTTTTCTTTTACATTATTATAGTTGTATGTATTATTTCCCTGGTTTTGTTTGCTTTGCTTTTAGTTAGTCCATATATTCTTCCCACATTTCTCAGTATTTTCACATTCATTATTTCTTATGGTGCAATAATACTTCATTATGTTTATGACAACTTCTTTAGCCTTTCCCCATTCAGTGACATCTATTTTTTTTCCAATTCTTTACCACTTGTTGTTTTTCAGTCGTTCAGTCATATCTGACTCTTCATGACTCCATGGGGTTTTCTTGGGTAGGATAAAGGAATGGTTTGCCATTTCTTTCCCCAGCCTTATACAGGCAGGGTTTAGGTGCTTGCCCAGGGTCACACAAGTGTCTTAGGTCATATTTGAACTTTGGCCTTTCTGACTCTTGTAATTGACTCTAGTCATCACACTACTAGCTGTCCCTTATTTCTTGGAATCCCTGCTTAAAATACATAAAATATGGGCAATTTTTATTCTCTGGAAAGAAAAAGTTATTTAGTAGATATTTTTGTTATTAGATATCAGAGTTGTGGGTGTGAAAGTGACATATATTTCTGGGAATATGGGCCACCATCTATATACCACTTAATTCAGGTTGCTATTACCTCTCTGGTACAATGGATCGCTTACACTCAACCAAAGTCTTTTTTTGTCTTTTTTTTAATCCAAATCCTATTCCAATATTTTCAAGTAAATATTGTCAGGGTGGTTAAAAACGTTCAGAAAGAAAGAACCAACAAGAACCACTGGGAAGGTTAAAGGCAGTCAGCAAGAAATTTCCCTGAACCCCCTGCTAAAATCCTAAAAGTTGATTTTCTGCTCTTCTTTCCAAGAGAGCCCACAGCTGCGACCCAGATCAGTCCATTTGGGAGCAGAGCTGACCCAAACCCTGGTCGGTGCCACAGTTTCCTTTCTAACAGTCCTGGCAGGTATTGTAAAGTCTTAGGGGTTCACTTTCTCCTCTGCTCCAGCAATATTCTTGCCACAGAACTTGTAGTAGTAGTAGTAATAGTTAATGATGAGGGCCATCTTATGTGGGCATCTTAAGATTTTCTTATTTGTTTTACATACATAATCTTATGGTGATCTCTATGAAGATGAATATTATAGGTGCTATTAGCCTTATTTTAGATGCTGAAATAGGTACTCATAGAGGCCAAGAGTTCATAATCACACAACTCACAAGTGACTTGAGACTTGAACCCAGGTGTCTCCTGACTCCAAGTCAGACACTCCATTATACCATATATTGCCTTTCCCTCAGCATAGACTGTTATTTCAATCAAATAAGTACTCAGGTCTTCTAGCCATGTTGAATTCAATAGGACCTAGATATTAGCTAGTCCAGGTCACCCTCTACCTCATGCTTAAACTTGTTCTTGATTTTCACTTTAATCTCCAGTCTCTTCACCCTTCCATCCTCCTTTGCTTTCACCCCTTCCCTGGCTTCACTTTTCTCCCTTTCCAGTCTTGATCCTGTAGTAACCAGTTCGACTTTACACTGGCCTCTCCTTTCAAATCCCTTGCCCCCTTACCCTGTCATCACTCAGCTCTTGGCAAACACCAAACCTGGATTACTCCCATCTTCTGCTCTCTTTACCACATGCTTCTGGAGCAAGTTAACTGACCGTGCTGACTGGGCTTACTGTAAATAACTGGACCCTCCCTGAAGCAAGGTAATCCGTTTATTCTTACCTGGTTGATCCTTCATCACATTCCCCAAAGCAGCTGTTCTGAACCTCTTATCTGCTCAAGGCTACCCCAGTCCCTTTCCCTGTTCTTTAAGCTGCCTAATTTACCAAGAAAGGAATGGTCATTCACTGTGAGGTCCCCCTACTCTTTGTCTCAATACCTCTTGACGTCATCTCCTATTCTCTCTCTTCTTCAGATTCTGATAAAGAGGCTGCTCCTTGTATACCTGTGTCCTTGGTCGTTTCCCTTTCCATGTCCTCCAGCAGATTTCTCCCCTCCACGTAGTCTATTCTCTCTCTGGTCTCTATTCTGTAGTCTGCTGGTTCTTGCTGCCTACAAACCACCTCAAATATCTCCCATTCTTAAAAAAAGAAACCAAACCCTCACTTGGGCTGATATCCTCATGGGGCCTAATCTTCTTGTCTTTTCTATTTTACTGACAAATTCCTAGAAAAAGCTATCTAGTCTGGTTACTTCAAGACTGTTTTCAGTCTGTTTTTCACTCACTTCTTAGCCTCCTGCAACCTGACCAATGTTATCACTCAACTAAAATCTCACTTCCCTAAGTTACCAGTGGTTTCTTAATTTGAAAATTCAATGGTCTTTTCTTAGTCCTTGTCCTTTCTTGACATTTCATAGCATTGGGTACTAATAACTCCCTTTTTTTTTTCTTTAGGGAATAAGCATGGTCAAAGAAGGAAAATGATCATTTTTTGCAGATGATATGATAATATACTTCAGAAACCCGATTGAGTCAATTGAAAATTAATTGAAATAATTACCAATTAATAACTCTCTGGGTTTTTGTGACACTATTCTTTTGGTTTCCTTGCTTGTCTCCATTGCTGTTTCATCATCCATATCTTTTGCTCTAATTATAGGTGTACCCCAAGGTTCTATTCCTGGTGACCTTATTAGGTCACATAGGTTTAATCATCTACTAGATGACTCCCAGATCTATTAGATCTACAGTTGTAATTTTTCTCTGGAGGTCCAGTTTCACATCACCAATTCCCACAGAATGGCCCACTGATATTTCAACCTCAACATGTCCCAAAGAGAATTCATTAATACTCTGCTATAACCTACTACACCCATCTAAGGCCGGAGTCATGGAGTGTGCCCCTTGACTGCATTTGTCTATTTTTTAAACACTTTGCCAGGGGCACCATCTCTATTCCAAACCTCTCTGTACTCATAATTTAGTTTCTGATTGCCAAACAGTACCACTTTAGGATCAATTCAGGGGATGATCTTGTAATAAATGGTCAAGTATTCTCTGGATTTGAATTTCAACCTTGTTTTTTTCAAATTCCAAGGGTTTTTTTTAGTGGGATATAGTGTCTTCTGTTCAAATGAATTAGAGAGGAAAAGCTCAAGAACAAAACCTCTTAGTGAAGAAATTATCCTCCACCTTGATGTTTTGTTCGTCATTCCTGACTTTATTACATGTACTTGGCCAGCAACAAACTTCACCAGCTTTGAGCTACGTTACAATAATATTCCAGTAAGAAGGAAAACAGAAACAGACTTGAATTGTGTAGTAGAATACAGTCTAGGAATGGAATCTTTCTTCTGTTCATAAGATCCTTTGATCTAAGGGCATTGTCAAGTTACTTGCTCTCTGACTAAACATTATTTGTAAGTGTTCCCTAAAGCTTCATTACTGGCAGGAGATAATGAGTGGTATTCAGTGTATTAGCGTTTTATTGATTTTTTTCTTTATTTCTCTTCTCAAATATGAGAAAACAAATGAAGCAATGGTGGGTAAAGGCTTAAATTAACTGTCTTCATCTTCTTGAAGAGAAAGCCCATGTAAATATTTTATTTCTAGCTTTTTAAGGACTAGAAAACTATGCCTGAGAAATTGGAGTAGCACATTATTTGGGCTATTTTGATCATTTAACATCTTTGGTAATTGCAGTTGTTTAAAACTGGTTTATTTTCTTGCTTAGATTGGGTTTTTTTTTTCTCTTCTAAGAGTGTAAGAATAATGTGAGGAGCTCAACCTTCCTATCAAGAAGTTTGCTCCAACATATGCATTGAGATGGTGGAGTGAATTGAGTGCTAGGCCTGGAGTCAGGAAAACTCATCTTCAAATCTGGCCTCGGGCACTTACTAGCTGTGTGACCCTGGGCAAGTCACTTAACCCTCTTTGCCTCAGTTTCCTCATCTATAAAATGACATGACTGAAAATGAACAATTACAATAATATATGGAAATAGAGAATGGGTCTTATTCAGGAAGAAATTTGTCCAAGGCTTAGGCACAATTCAAATTATTTCTATTGTCTGCTAAAATGTTGACATAATCTCTCCCTTTGGAGGAGATTAGAAACTTTTACAGAGCTGAAAGTATGAAAATAAAAAATATTCCCTCCAGAAACTGAAGGAAAAACATTAGGCATTTAGATGTACTTTCCTAGTATTGTGACTAGATGATTTAATAAAGATAAGGTCATTTTGGGGAGACAGTCGGGATTAAATGACTTACCCAGGGTCGTTGTTGTTGTTGTGTTTGTCCTTTGTTCCTAAAGAGGACCATGACATCAAGATGATGACAGGACTTGCACTTGACTTTGATTTGAGTGAGGGAGGGCTGTGCAAGGTCACCAACCTCACTTTCTTCTCCTCAGCCATTTGGGTCCAGAGGCCTGATATTCATCAGGATGACTGGAGATTGCCCAGGATGCAATGGGAGACACTGGCCCTTTCAGGCTAAGGTACCCAGGGTTACACAGCCAGGAAAGACACGAAAAAATGTCTCATGACTATGAGGATATCAACAGGTATTTACTTGTGTGTCTGCTTTTCATCTCTTCATAATCTTTCTGAAATACTTTTGTGAAATTTACACTTGTTAAAGACATCCTTGATGAAGGAATTTGTACAAAACAAACAGATTTTCTTAAGAGGTATCCAACATCAGGAAAAAAATGTTTGGGTTTTTTTTTTTTACCGTCATTCAATTGACTGAAAGATGTATAGATATAAGATCTTGCCATACAAAGAAGTGCTTGATTAGGTGGAACAAAATAACACTTTAAAGACTATTTTCCAAAAAAATTTCTCCCATCCATACATCATAATCATTCAAGAAAATTGAAGTAAATAACAGGATAACTTTATTTTGCAATCCTGAAATTATAAACATCAGGCAAAGAAAAAAACAAAGAATTATATGATTGTCAAAGATCAGACTACTATAATGGAGGAGGTCAGTCGAAGATAATCAGAGAGTCCAAATGAAAGAAGTATTTCCTGTGCATGGTAAGATCCATCAAATGCTCCTGTTAACAGATAATATTGTATTCGTTGTCTGAAACCCTGAAACGTTGCAGAGCCTCCAGGAAGAGATTTGTAACCACTTGAAACAGTTTGGTCTAATCATCTGCTTAAGGAAGACCAAATGAATGAAGAATGTCTTTTGTCTAAGTTATGACATGACTTTGGAACAGCAGCCCATAAAACTTGTCAGTTATTGTGTCTATCTAGAACAAACAGTACAAAGAGATGACAAGTTGATCTGTAATTCAGTAGAAAGAGGAAAGTGGGCTGTGGGTTCCCTTAAGGAAATTGCACACTTTGTTTAATGATCCCAAACTTCTTCCCAAAACGGGAAGATCTTTTTACCTTATTCTGTTAGTTAATTCTCTTCCCTATGTATTCTAATTCTTGTAAGTTTTTATTAACATCTGTTTATTACATCATCATAATTATTTTAAATATCCCTCTCCCTTCTCCTCCCAGAGAGCCATTCCATATTCAAAGACTATTTTCTAGAAAGGGAAAAACGTCAACACAACTGATTAATGTAATCAAAAAGTTTGAAAGCATGCAAAATGTGAACACCTGTGGACTTGCCACACTTATGAAGGGCTGGGTTAGGAGTGTCTTCTTATATCTCTTCAATCAAGTCTCCCTTGATCTTTATAATTTTATTACATTTATTTTTTATTTTTTGGTATTCAGGTCTTTCCATGTATGTTATTGTATTATGTATATTGTTTTCTTGGATCTTCTTACTTCACTTTTCATCAGTTCATATAGATCTTTCCATGCTTCTCACTAGTCATCATATGCATCATTTCTTCTTACAGCACATTAATATTCCATTATATTAATGTACCATAATTTGTTTAGCCATTCCTCAATTGATGGGCATCTACTTTGTTTCTAGTTCTTAGCTGTCATGAAATGTGCTACTATAAATATTTTGGAGCATGTGAGAACCTTTTTCTTATCAATAACTTCCCTGGAGTATAATCCCAGTAATCTGGTTCAAAGAGTATGGACATTTTTTTAGTTATTTTATTTGCATAATTCCAAATTGCTTTCCAAAACATTTGTATCTTTTCCCAGCTCCAGAAACAATGCATTAGTATCATCCTTCAACCCCTTCAGCATTGGTAATCTTTGTCAATTTTTAAAGAGTAAAGTGAAACCTCAAAGTTGTTTTGATTTGTATTTCTCTTGTTACTAGTGATTTGGAGCGTTATTTCATGTGTTGGGAGTACTTGGCAATTCTTTTTGAGAACTGTTTGTTCAGCATCCTTTGACCATTTGTCTGTTGAAGAACGACAATTAAGCATAAATATGTATATGCACCACATTTATGTTAATTGCTGATATATCTTAGACACTAAACTGTTACCAGAGAAATTTTATACAGAGATTTTTTTTTTCTTCTGTTCAGCTACTTCCCTTCTTATACTAGGTGATTCATTTTGTCTGTGAAAAAGCTTCTCAGTTTCAAGTAATCAAAGTTATATGTTCATCTTTGGTAATTGGTTTTTTTTTTTCTCATTTGGCTCATTTTCTCATTTCTCATTTTTTTCTCATTTCTTCAGCTATAGCTGAAAAAAGTATATGATATATTTCTCTTACAATTTTTTATACTATAATCTTTATACTAAGGTAACACATTGGTTTAGAATGTATCATGGAATATGGTGCAAGGTGTTGGTTTAAGCCCAATTTCTGTCAGAGTACTTTCCAGTTTTCCAAGCAATTAGAAAAAATCAAATATAGAGGGTTTTTTCCCTAATTAATTTATGTTTTCCATTTGATGAAGCACTAGGTTATTGAGTTCTACTATTTCTGATTTTCTGTTGTCTAGTATATACTATTGCTCTACCTCTATTTTCAACTTATATCTGATGGTTGCTATTTTATAATATAGTTTGAAGTCTAAGAGTGTTATTCCCCCTTTATCCCTACTTCTTTTCATTATTTCTTTTGATTGTAGATCTTATATTTTCTCTAATGAATTTTGCTATTATTTTCTCAAGTTTTATGAAGTATCTTGATATTTTGATTGATATATCATTAAAAGTATAAATTAATTTTGGTAGTGTTGCCCTTTTTATTATATTGGGATGGTTTAGTCATGAGCACTAAATAGTCTTCCAGTTATTTAAGTTTTTCTTTATTTCTTTAAGGAGCACTTTCTAATTGAATCTATACAAGTCTTTTGTGTGTTTTGGTAGGTCAAGTCTCAGATGTTTTATGCATTTTGTAGTTATTTGGAATGGAGTTTCCCTGTCTTTTATTGCATCTTATGTTTTGCTATTTTATATATAGAAGTACTATTTATTTTTGAGAGAGAGTGTGTGTATGTATGTATGTGTATGTATATATGTGTATGTGTGTGTAAATACATATATATGGAGAAAGAGTGTACAGGTTGAGCTGAATATGAAGGGATGATACTTAAAAAAGAAAATTAAGAGTAGAGTGGAATGTACTAGGAGAAAGAGAAAGGGAGAGGTAGAATGTAGTAAATCATCTCCCATAAAAGAGACAAGAAAAAATTTTTACAATGGAGGGGAATAAGGGAAAGGTGAGAGGGAATAAATGAACCTTCCTTTCATCAAATTTGGCTTCAGGAAGGAATAATATGCACACTCAATTGGGCTTGGAAGTTTATCTTACCCTATAGGAAGAGGATAAGAGAAGAAATGGCAGATTAGGGCAAGTGGTAACTGGAAGCAAACATTTTGGTAGAGGGACAGGTATCCTCATGATGTTAGGGAAAAGCAAGGTAGAACTTCACCATATTGAATACACCCCCTTAACAAACTTATGGAAGGACATGAAGAAAAGAAACACAAACTGGGGAGACATGGATAGATTACAATTTATAGCATGGTGACAACCAAATCAATGAAATCACAGGTCCATTTGAGCATTGAGCATCAACATAATCAATTGAAATTACTTCTGTTTACATTTAAAGAAACCAAATCCATTCCTAAAATGTTATGACTTCTCTTTTACTCCCTCTAAATATTCATCAGTATCTCATTTATTACTATTAATTTTTACTTTAATTAATACTATTATTACTATTTATTACTATTAATTTTTCCTTTTAAATGTCAATGCATACTGTTATCCTGGTTCTGCTATTTTTTTCTATGCACAATTTCCTAAAGATTTTTCCATATTTCTACCTGTTCCTCATACTTACCCGTCTTAAATGCATTATAAGATTACATTATCTTATTATTCCACAGTTTTCCCCTGTTTATTGACGTAGGGAAGTCCCAGTGAAGAAACTCTCTCTATCCATGCAGACTAAAAATATCTCCACTAGCCTTTAAAGATTGTCCGGGGCAGTGAAGAGCTAAGTGACTTGTGGTCATGTAGACCACATGTTTCAGTGATGGGACTGGAGCACGAAGCTCCCTATGCATTCTGTTCTATTGCCTCTCATTGGGCAGTATGGACCAGATTTGTGATTTCATCTATGTTAGGATTACCCAGGGAGGAAAGAACCTTCATCAAGGCAGACCAGATATTAGGCCCTATACGTGGTATAAAATAAATACAAATTGGATTCCTGCTCTTGATTTTATAATCTGGAGGAAACTAAGGATGATTTTTTTTTTTTTTGCTATTTCTAATTCATGCTGCCTGAACTCTGGCCACCTCCTCATTTTCATCTCTCTGTCTCTCTGTCGCCTTGAACTCTATTACCTGAGAGCTGGACTCTGATAGGGAAGTTTTCCCCTTATCCTGCCCAGGTCCAGATCTTCACACTACATACCGGCCATTTCTAAGCCATGCTGCTGTTCATATGCCTCCCTCTTTACCCTTCATAGCTCCTCTTTGTGCATTGTCTTCCTTGTTAGAATGTAAAGTCCTTGAGGATAGGAAATGTCTGACTTACTTATATATATTTCCAGCACTTAGCACAGTTTTTGGTACATAGAAAGCACTGAATAAATACTTTGTCATTTATTCTTTCATTATTCATGCCCCGTCTGCTGTCCTTTAACCATGATGTTCTCCAAAGCACTGTCCTGGGCCTTTTCTTGTAGTCTTATAATTTTTAAATTGTCTCTCCTGGATCTGTTTTCCAGGACAGTTATTTTTCCAATGAGACATTTCACATTGTCTTCAATTTTTTCTTTCTTTTGGTTTGTTTTGTAATTTCTTGGTTTCTCATAAAGTCATTAGCTTCCATCTGCTCCTTTCTAATTTTTAAAGAACTATTTTCTTCAGTGAACTTTTGAACCTCCTTTTCCACTTAGCTGATTCTGCTTTTTTAAAGCATTCTTCCCCCTCATTGGCTTTTTGGACCTCTTTTGCCATTTGAGTTAGTCCATTTTTAAGGGTGTTATTTTGTTCAGCATTTTTTTGGGTCTCCTTTAGCAAGCTCTTGACTCTCTTTTCATGATTTTCTTGCATCACTCTCATTTCTCTTCCCAATTTTTCCTCCACCTCTCTTACTTGATTTTCAAAAATCCTTTTTGAGCTTTTCCATGGCCTGAGACCATTGCATATTTATTTTGCAGGGTTTGGATGCAGAAACCTTGACTTTTATGTTTTCTTGTAATATATGCATTGTTCTTCCTCATCTGAAAGATTGGAAGAAAATATCTGTTCACCAAGAAAGTAACCTTCTATAGTCTTATTTTTGCCTCCCTTTTTTGGACATTTTCCCAGCCAGTTACCTGACTTTTGAGTCCTTTGTTAAGAGATGGGTATATTCTGGGGACCTCCAACATGGCACAATCAAGGGAAAGGAGTTTACTCCTCTTCTGGCCTGTGCATTGTTCTGGGAGCAACCAAAAACTTTTTTGCCCAGGATCTGCGAGCAGAACTCCCCCTCTACAACTCCCTCTAGCTCTACCATGCCAGCACTCCTCCTCACCCCAGGGCCACTACCCGGGGCTGAGATCCAGACCAACTGCTCAATTGCCCCAGGGTATCCAGGCAGAGTACTCCAAAAATGGATGCTGCTGCCATAGTGGCTGCTGCAGGTGGGGCCAGACTGCATTCTTCTCTCACCCTAGTGAAAGAACGTTCTTACTGACCTTTGAAACTGTCTTTGGTATTTGTGGGTTGAGCAATCTTGGAACCGCAGTTGCTGCCAGGGATTCTACCCCCTGAGGCCTGCTCTGGTCCTGTCTGAGCCATGCCATGGGCCAAGGCTGGGCTGTGCTCCGCTCTGAGCCCCATGCGATGGACCTTTCCTGATGGCCTTCCAGGCTGTCTTGGGCTGGAAATCTCTTTCACTCTGTCATTTTGTGACTTCTGCTGCTCTAGAATTTTTTTCGAGTCATTTTTTTTACAGGTATTTTATGCACTACGGGGGAGAGCTTTTACAGGTCCATCCTTCTGCTCTACTACCTTGGCTCTGCCCCTCCTGGGCCTTTTCTTTTGCCTCTCTGTACTCTTTCAGAAATCTCCTTAGCTTCAATTGTTCAATTATCATTTCTAGGCAGAAGAATCCCAGACCTATAGTATTTATCCAATTCTAGTTACTCTTTTGAGCCCTTGTCCCACATTACTGATTGCCTATAGGACATTTCTACCCAGATATCTCATAGAAACCTCAAATTTTGCATATCCAGGGTGGAATGTATTATCTTCTCTTTCAACCAAATCCACTCATCTTCTAAACTTAGCTGTTCCTGTTGAGGAAATGACCATTTTCCTGAAGTTCATATCCTTGGAGTTAACTTTGACTTTTCCCTTGTTCTTATCTCAATATGCAATTAATTACTGTCTTATTGATTTTACCTCCACAACATCTCTTATGTCCATACTACCATTCTCACCACTTACTAGTTCACCAGACTAGTTCTAGCCCTCATTACTTCTTGCTTGGATTATTACGACAGCTAATCTCTCTCCTCTCGCTAATCAGTTTTTCAAACAGTTGCCAAAATGATGCTCCTAAAACACAAAATGACCATAGATGACTCCCCTGCTCCATTAACTCCTGTAGCTCCATATTGCCTCTAAGATACACTACAAATTCCATAGCTTAGCCTTAAAGTCAGAGTTTAATCTGGATCCAGCTGGACTTTTCCAGCTTATTGCACATTTATCCCTTTTCAGACTTTGAACTTGGAATTCATTTTCTATCTCTTACCCCTATACCTTCCTTCTGTACCTAGACCACACTTTCTCTTGAGTTCTGCCTTTGAGAGTTCTTCACAGCTTAGAAAACTTACTAGCTTTTATGGGAGGCTTTTTCTGACCCCCTTGTTTGTTAATGCTCAGTCCTTCCTCCTCACATTATCAAATATAAACTTACTTCTTTACATGTTGTGTCCCCCAAATAGAATGTAAGTTCCTTTACTGCAGGAGCTGTTTTTCATTGTCTTACAACCTCAGGGCCTAGCACAGTGCCTGGAATACACAGTGGGTACTTAGTATAAATTATTAGGTTGAAAACAACTAGAGAACAATGCTAAATATGAAATACCCAATCAGTGAATTGAATCTCATATATAAATATTGTCTGCACACAGATCATTGTAGAATGGCTTTAGCCAAAGAGGGCATTCTGAGAAAGGTGACTCTTGAGAGGCATTTTTTGGCCTTCCACTGTCACTTCCCCCCACCAAAACAGTTAGGACTTGCTATCTAGTATGTTAGTTGCAATGAATTCAACTATTCTTTAGCTAAAAGGTGTACTTAGTAAAGTATGGAACATTCTTTGAAGCAGTTAAGCAAAGAGAAGTCATTTTGAACTCACTTCCAGTTTCTTTTTTATTTCCTTTATCCTTCAAAACATAATCCTGTTTCTTTGAGCTGAATCTTGACAGCACAATGCCATCAATTTAGCCTTTGCTGGCTTCTAAGTAACAGCATTGAAAAAAATAGGCTAGATGCACATGAATTTTTTCCTTCTCCAATTTATTATTCACAAAGCTTTCACATTTTTCAGCTGTCCAGATCACTTCATTTTTTTCACTTGGTTTCATCTATTTCAGTAGGTAAACCAACACTTGTGCCCAGAAAAAAATCTTGTGGATTAAATAATGTATTTGATATCTCTGGATGATCTCTATAATGTTAACCATGACTGGCTATTCTCCCCAGAAACTGGAGTAACCAATCAGAGATCCTTCAGTTATATTACAGTTTGAGTATGATTTTAGGAATCATTTGAGATATTTCAGAGTGGATCTTGAAAATTATACTACCAGACAATTAACAAATATTTATTGAACACCTGTGTACCTGGCACCATGTCACTGAAAATGGGAGAGACCTATAAGACACAATTCCTTCTCTGGAAGGAGTTTATTACCTGGTTGGTGAGGTAATACATAATAGAGAGCTACTTGATTTTATTATGTAGGGGAGGGATATAATCAGATACATGCATAAGGAAAATTATTGGGGCAGCTGTGTAAAAGATAAATGGGAGTGGAGAAGAGACTTTTGAAACAAGGAACCCGATTTAGAAGCTGTTGCAAAGATCTGGGTAGGAAGTGGTGAGGACCTGAAGTAAGGCAAGTGTAGTATGAGTGGAGAGAAGGGAGTATATGTAAGGGATGTTGTTGAAATAGAAATTGCAAAATTTGGTAACTGATGGAGTATATATACGGTGTGAGGGAGAGAGGAGCTGAGGTGATGCTGAGGTTACTAACTTGGGTGATTGGAAGAATGGTGGTCCCTGTGACAAATATGGAAGTTTGGAAGAAGGGTTTGAGGAGAAGAAAATGAGTTCTGTATTGGCCATGACTTTGAGCTATCTCTGGGACATCACGTTTGAAATGTCCAAGAGATGAGATAACAGCAGTAGTAATAGTATACCATTTAAAAGTGAGCAAACCACTTCATATAGCTTACGTCAGGATCACCTAGTTCAACTTCCTCCAGCTGAGTGAGGCCCAGAAAGCTGAGGAGACTTGCTCAGGATTCCCAGGGCTGGAAAGAGTTCTCCTGACTCCAATCTGGTGCATTTCTCATACACATTTTCCTGGCTGCTGAGGGTAGAAGTTGCAGAGAGGCAAGTTTAGACTCAATGTAAGGATAAACCTTCTAACACTTAGAGCTGCCTGGAAGTGGCATGGACTTTCTCATTGGAGGCCTTTAAACCAGGCCCTGATCAGTAGAGTAGGGATTGTGGGTCAGGTAGGGAGGGGCTGCTTGCAGCTCCAGAGCATTGTTCTCCACAGGCCGGATCTTTTCTCCCTCTGCTTTCACTGAGGCCAAGCTAATGATTTAAAGACTAACCAAGTTCCTGAGGATGACCTTCCTGCCCCTTCAAAGGGAAATCAGTCTTGTCTTCAGAAAATGGGTGCAGCTTTTACCCCAATGTACCTGAAAAATTACACTTCCCAATATGAGTCAATAGAACCTTCATTTTAGTTGTTTAATGAACTCTCCCCACTGTAGTTATTATCATTTGTTTTCTTTTCTAGACTTTGAGATTCTTAATATTACAGATGGCTGGAAGTTGGCCTAAGGGATACAGAATGAACAGTAATTGTTTATATTTCACAAAAATACTTAAATCCGGTTTATGTATTTTGAAAAAGAGGCCAAAGAAGTATACAAAAGAACTTCTAGAATGAGGGGAAAAAGCAAAAAGCAAGAACCACTGTTTTATTCTGGGGACCTGTAGCGGCCTCAGTCTGTGGGAAGGACTCAATGATGAGGTTAAACTCTTAGGAATGGGCCCTACTTCTATAATCATTAGCTCTTTTCTGCTAAATCGTTTCCAAAGAACTAAGAGCCACCGTTATTCCAAGCTCTTAAAGGAAATCGTGTAAGGACACTTTGTCTCCTGCTTTGCTTTAGGCAGAGCTTGATTACTGCATTACATTTATTCAGTACGGCAGATGTGCCCTTTAGCAACACAAGCCACCTTCTTAGACATGGCTTTTCGTTGGGCTGAAAATCATTTAACCTCTAAGTCACCTGAGGTTTCTAGTGTTGGGTGAGCTATATACAGTGTGTCTAAATTTGTTTCCCACATGTTCCCTGGCAATATTTTTTGTAGTACTATTAGTCATACTTTGAGTAAGTAGAAATTTCTACTTAGTAATATATTTCAAACCCCAAATATCTTTTTTCTCATCTCTTAACTTTTGAAAAGTTGCATTAAAAATTATAATAATTTTGTAGCTCCATCTGCATGGGAAGATAGGAAAATTCTTTTACATTAGACTATTGAATACTGCTTTTTTTTCTTTGATTTTTAAACCTATTTTATATTCTCTTCATTCTTCCTATCTCCTCTTGGCTTCGTTCACTACTATGTTCACAAACTTCTGTAGGGATTACTACTGTTATTGTTTTCATTACGTGTCTTGGCCTGTTGCTATAAGTATAGAGGCATTCTGTTGTGTCACTCAAGGGATAGTTCCCAGTATTGGCAGAACCTTTCATGTAAGTTCAATCCTTTGTTTACAACTGAAAATCCCTTAGGATAAACATGCTATACTGCTATAAACATGCTATGCTCAGAAAGGTCTTCAGATGGGATTAAAACCTAAATTTAAAAAAAAGAATCTTAATGAATATATTTTCTAAATATAATAAGGTATATTTCAGTTTGTATTGAGATTTTATTTAGTATTCCAGTATGTTTACTGTAGAGAAACTTTATGAATGTAATTACTATAGAGTTGATCCAAGCAGACAAGATCCAAGTAGGAAAAGATACCAGTTAGGATATATATGAGATATAGTTGAAAGGTGCTGAATTCATAGTCTGAGAACCCATTCTTGAATCCTATCCCTGTCATATATTACTGTTTCTGTGACATTGGGAAAATCAGCCTTTCTTGGCCTCAATTTCCTTTTCTGTAAAAGAGTGAGGTTGAATCAAATGATCTCCAAAGACCTTTCTAGCTCTAAATCTGTAATCCTGTAATTAAGATCCATTGCTATGTAGTAGTTCGTGTCATTTGGATACTTGAAATTATTCACACTAATTTTTCAAATAAGATACTGCCCTACTTTAAGCAACATTAAGGGTTTTTGTTTGTTTATTTTCTTTACCGAATGATCAATAAAAAGTAAGCCATTGTCATCTCTATTGTCATTGATCTACGCAACATACATTATTATGAATTAACTTCTTAGCAACTCTCTGTAGTTCATAGATTCTTTAAAGGCTAATTCAGTCAACTGTAAAGGGGCCTCTTCTATGCTTTATAAAAACCCTTTTGACTTGCCAGATTTTGTTAGAAGTCATCTTTAGTGATTCTGCTTTTCTCTTTCAAGGGAATGCAACATCTATTTTTCTATGCTCTCTTTCTTACATTTCTGGTAAATTTATTCCCAAAGTTCTTGACTTCAAAGGAATTCTCCTCACTACCACTGGCATCTATCATTCCTTATGTTCCAGGCAGCAATGTGATATGGTGGGAATGCCACTGGTCTTGGACTCAGAAAACTTGGCTTCTAGCTCAAGTTCTTCTCATTTTTCTAATCACATGACCATAGTCAAGTCATGCTTCCACACTCTTTCCTCTTAATTCTATCCTTCATACCCTATTAGTCAGATTAATCTTTATTCATAGATCTGACCATCACTTGTCAGCTCAAGAATATTCAGGGGCTCCTTATTGTCTACCAAATATAAGTAAAGCTTCTTTACTTGACATTCAAGACTTTTTGCAGATTGGCATGACTGTGACTTGTCAAGCCTCAGCCTTTTAAATTCAGGCCAAACCAAGCAGTCTGTCTCTATAATACTTCCTGTGTTTTCCCTCTTCATTGCCTTTGATCCCACTGTTCTATATGCCTGCATTAAGCTCCTGTCTCCTCTTCAGTTCTTGAATTATCAGTCCTTTAAGTACTTACTGTACTCAAATATCACTTTTATAAAGCCTTCTTTGCAATGACCTTCTCCCACTATTACTCACATTGCATTCTACTTAACAACTGTCTCATGCACTTCATGTGTTATTTCGCATTATAGTTATTTGTGTTTGTGTTATATCTCCCTACTATGCTCTAAATCCCATGACAGCAAAAATAATGTCTTACCTATACTATATGTGGTACATAGAATATTTCTTCTCACACATAGACCCCTAGAAAAGTTCCCCGGTTTTGAGGTTCTCTTTGAACCAGCATCTCCTCAAAACCACAGCTCATGAGCCTTCACTAGTATATTTTCTTTAACCAGATAGCCAGAGGACATAGTTCAAAACAAAAGATATTTATTCACATAACATAGTAAAGTCACAAGGAAAGTTCTTCTTCTGTATATATGGGATACATCTTCCCACAGGTTACCACAGAACCAGCAAAAAGAGGACACACACATAAAGGGAACATATGTGACTATGGAGACCACATAAAAAACATGTGTCCAGGACACACAGAGTAGACCCATATGGCTGGGATAGCTCCCATTCCTAGTGCTAAAAGGATGCTGATATCCCTGGTGATGACATCATATTAGTGGTCTCTGCTATTGTAGATTGTTGTATCATCATATTGTGGGGAATCACATTGTCTCCACTTGGTATTTCCCATCACCAAATGGCCTTCTTCCGGACTTCAGCTCATCAGGTCCATTTGCTGACCTCTCAATTCCCATCTATTAAGGTTCAGTAGCTAGTATTCCTGACAAAGCAAGCTTAGAAACTTTTTAGTCTGTAGTCAAGTCTGTGAGCCTCATATTTAGCTAAGAGCAACTAAAGCTAGTCCAGGGTGAGTTCTAATTTGGCAGGATTTTTGAAATGGGAGATGGTAGAGCACCCAAAAATTACCCTCCCTTCTCCAAACCACTACTCCCCCAGCTCCTACCCTTGGTTGCATAGACATCTCATTCTTACTTCATCTCTTCATTAGTGGCCTGCTTGCCCTAAAAGGGTTTATCTTCCTCTTTATCTTAGAATTCCTACCCTAGCTTGTATGGTTAAAAAAAAAAAAAGGCCCAGAATAGCCTGAGTCTACATTGGAAAACACAGGTAAATCTTACTTTAGATCTTTCTATTCCTAAAATTCTCATTAGCACATAACTGGTAGCTTTTTCTGTAGGGTATTAGTGGAGTGAAAAGAGAGGCACATAGCAATGTGGTATTTTAAAAGTTCAAAAGACATATTTTCTGAGTAATTTAATCATTTTATTAATAAGGTCAGCATGTTTATTAATGAAAGGATGGTCATTTGACTGTCTCTCTTAGACCAAAGACCCCTTATGGCAATAGGCTTATAGTTTATATGCCCTTGGAAGAGTAGGTTTTCCTGAGGATGGCAATCAATTTTGATGGGTTAATAATTAATGAGAAAATTAATATTACAATGAGAGTCTGGGCTATGTGACTTGTATCACCTAAATCTCATTTACATCACCTGTCTGCTGACAAAAGGGTGACTGTACATTTTCCCAGGCCAGCCTGAGCAAACTCAATGAGTAGGAATGCACCTATTAATCTAAACTTAGAACTTCTTTTACTGTCTTTGATTAGATCTCAGTCTGGGTAAATCTTTTAGAAAGATTTCCCATAATTGATTTCTGGATGAGGAAGTAGAAAAGGGGAAAAACCTTGGTCTTAGTGCAATAACTGGTTATTAATACAAAAGAGAAATAATTATTTCTCATAGCAGGCAACCTTTAAAATCTTAGCATGGGAAAGGCTAATTACTGGGGCCTGTGGAAGAAAGTAGCTGACTGTAGAACCAGCCCAAGAGCAGAAAATATTCTCTGGGGTTTGCACTGGGTCTTTCCAAACAGCTCTTTATCTTCCACATCCCTCCTCTCCCTATTCTTTCTCCTCATATCTATTATTCCTTTCTTGATTACCACTCCCCTCCCTTGTTCCCTGGAACTATCAACAGTGGTTTGGGATTGGATGAGTTTCCATCACTCAACAGAGGCCATGGGGAGACATGCTCTTGGGCTTCCTGAGGTAGAGTTCTAAATGCATTTTCCAGCCAAAGTCTTGTTATACATAGTAACTTTGACATAATGACTAATAGTATATTTGTCTTACAGTTCAGAGAGTTAAGATACAGATAAATGTTTTAACCTTCAAGGAAAGGAAAACAAAAGGAGCTGGAGAGAATCACCATGTTTCCTTACCCATTGGTTACTAACTTCATATTAGTTTTAGAAGAGGCTCAAATAATCTTCTGGAAGGAGTCAAAGAGGGAATTGAGCGTAGATAGAGAGACTCTTTCCTCTGCCATAAGAAGGATTAGCAGAATTCCTGGTATCAAGGTGCCTTCCTTTCTCCCATCCTCCTGTTTTCCTTTTCCAGGTGAGTTAGAGTAGGTAGGAGGTGATGGCTGAGAAGCTCAAGAAGCCACTGGGAAGTTCCCTGTCCTATTGACTTCTTTTCAAGTTCTCAGAAATAAAACAATTATATGCCCAAGTGGGGAGAATGAAATGCTTAGTTTCAGGTATGATTGTAACCACAATGAAACTGATGAGCACCCTGAGAGTCTGGAACCTGAGGTTAGCTAAGCTTTAAGTTTATTAGGTTTGACTAGAGTATATAGTTTAAAAGCTTTTTGTGGCCTGGACACCAAATTATTGATTCTTTGGGAAAAGTCAACATAAACTCCATATAATTTACAGGTACCTATTCAAATTGGAAACTATTAAAAGATAATAATTAAAAGAGGAATGGAGTTATTGGAGAAGAGTATCTTAATTTCTTTGGCACTCTTGCTTTGGATGGAGAAGGGGATCCCCATGAAGTTTCTTGGGAAAGAATACAGAAAAGGACTGCTAGGTTATTTTAGAGGTTTTTTCCTTTGGTCATTCTAGAATAAGAAGGAGAAGAGAGACTTCCTTCTTATTAAAAAAAGTAGTCATAAGGAAATATAGAGTGATATATTGGAAAGAGCACATGAAACTAAGTTAGAAGACCTTAATCTAACCCTGGCAATAACTAACTGATTTTTGGCAAGTTATTTAACATCCCTAGTCCTCATTTTTTCATCTGTAGAAATGAGGATCCATAGTTTATCTCCAAGTTCTCCCTTAGGCCTAAATCTGATCCTGTGACACACACACACACACACACACAATACATATATATATGTATTGTGTGTGTGTATGCATGAATATATACACATATATGAATATGCAAAATATTTACAGCAGCTCTTTCTGTAGAAGTTAAAAATTAGAAACTAAACACCTTCTAGTATATAAATGTAATGAAATATTATTGTGCAATAAAAAATGGCAAAATTGACAATTTCAGAGGAAACTGCATTTATGAAGGTTGGAGATTTCTCTTTAGTGAAAAGGCAGAACTTGAGGAGGAGAAGGAATTTGAACTCATTCTTCATGTAGAGAGGTCATAGTAGGTATTCTACAGGTATAGGTTGGTGCCTTCTCTGTGACTTATAGTCTTAGAGAGTTACCAAGACCATTGAGAGATTAAATAACTTGCCTAGAGTCCCACAGATAGTATGAGCTAGAAATGGGACTTGAAGAGAGCTCTTTTCTCGCTTTGAGACCAGCTCACTATCCACTATCTACTATGCCACACTCATCAGAACATCTTATGATTGCTTTTCCCCTTCCTCACAGGCATAAGAGATTTCTAGAAATAAAATGTAATCTTTCATCTGAAAATGATCAGCGACATTTGTCCTATGATATTTTGGATTGCAGATCTGATCAAAGGCCATCATAAAGTCAATAAGTAGCAATAAATAGCACTTGTAAAATGTCTCAGTACTTTTGGAAAAGGTTAACTAATGGCCTACTTCCTTCCCGGTGGATAACATTTACTTTCTTTGTTCTAATAGTTTGTCTAGTTCATTTTTGTCATTTTTCTTGACTTTCCTCTTTATTTCACTATAGAGCTACTTATTTGAAATTAAAATGTTGTTTAAAGTGATTACTTTGTATTTTTTTTTGTTTTGTTTATAGTGTCTTTCCTTTAAAAACAGGTAATTCACATCTAAAAAATCACTCCTTAGTCAATCCACAGTGGCTTTATTTTTGTGCCTTTTAATGCTTGGCTTTAAGCCTTTATGAGCAAATGAAGACAAAACAACATGTCTGTGTGTATGTATATGTGGGAGAGGAGGGTGGTCAATGAAGGAGGGAGGAGAAGGGAAAAGAGAAACACCCTCAGGATCAGTGGTCTTTTTGACTTCTTAAGCTGGGTGTCCCACAGACATGTCAGATCTAACAAATCCAAAAGAGAACTCACTTTCTTTTCCCCCAACTTCTCCCCTTTGGAGATTGAGGCAGCTAGGTGGTGCAGTGGCTCAAATGCTGGGCCAGGAGTTGGAAAGATAAGATTTCAAATAGAACCTTACTCGTTAGCTCTGTGACCTGGGCAAGCCATTTAACCTCTGCCTGCCTCAGTTTCCTCCTCTGCAAAACAGGGATAATCATAGTGTTTTCTTCACAGGGAGGTTGTGAGGATTAAATAGTATTTGTAAAAGTGCTTAGCATCACCCCTGGCACATAATACATGCTTAATAAAGGCTTGTTTCCTTCCTTTCCCTTTTCTAATTTTCCTGTTGCTATAAAGCATGCCACCATCCTCCCAATTTCCTAGGTTTGCAAACCAGGCATTATCCTGGACACCTCACACTCATTAAGCCACACATCCAATCTATTGCCAAAATCTTGTCCATTCTACCTTCACAGTATCTTTCATACACAGCCTTCTCTTTCTGCTCACACAGCTACATCCCTAGTCGAGGCCCTTATCTCCTCTCATTTAGACTCTTGCCAATAGCCTGGTAACTGGTCTCTATGCCTCATGTCTCTCCCCGCTCCAACCCATCCTCCACTTAGCCTTCAAAGGGATTTTCTCTAGAGCATAAGCCAGACCCTGCTCAAAGAGCTTCAGGAGGCTTTATATTATCTCCAAGATAAAATGTAAAATGTAAAGCTCTTCTAACCTGGCCCCTTCCCACCTCTCCTTTCTTCTTATGCTTTATTCCCTTATGTGTGCTCAGATCCAGTTCAGATTGTAGATCCTTAAACATAGCACTCCATCTCTCATTTCTGTACCTTTGTATCCCCCTTGCCTGGAATGCTCCCCCCTCTCAACTCCATCTGAGTTTCCTTGGCTTCCTTTGAAGCTTGCCTCAAATTCCATCTTCTCTCCCCCTCAGCTACTAATGCCTTCCCTCTCAGAATACCTTCTGTCTACGCTGTCAGTATCTTGTATTTACCTGCTGCTTCTCACATTAGAATGTAAGTTTCTTCAGGGCAGCCACTGACTTTTTTTCACCTTTCATTGAGTCTATAGTGCTGAGCACAGTGTTCGTCACATAAGTGCTTTATAAATGCTTATTGAGTGACTAGCAGACTCATAAAATTTGGAAAATCAAAAGTAGTTAGTTCCTTATATTGACAAAGTCAGGAACCTCAGGTTTAAATACTAATATGAATTAGCATTATTCTTGTGTAGAGTGTTATTCTAGGTGCTGTACCATATGCTTGGGTGGACAGTATTACTAAAATGGAAGCCAACCACATTACTTCCTCCATATCCAGTCTTAGGTACAAAGTAGTCTATAATCAAGCAAGTAGAAGGAATGCTCAAGTTTATTTTTGGCGTTTTGGATCTTCTAAATTGGAGCCTGCTAAATTTTAAATTTTCATAACTTAACAATTTTCATCAGGCCCATGGTGCAACTGCTAACTGATTTTGCTGCTTGTATATGTCATTGTCACTTCAGAAAATAATATCCCACCTATGAGCAATTCCCATCTTATGAGCCACAGAGCAACAGGAAACAAGAGCACTCTATGTGCAGCTGGCACAGTTGAGTAATGGTGAATCTCATTAGCAGATCACACCTGGAGTAAATCCATTATCTATTGGACATTCGCCCTGTGGGTTGTTGTTGTTATTGTGTTAACCAGTAGCAGAAATTCGTTGTGAAATGGGAATCCAGTCATACCAGGAAAATAAAGTCGATATTATCCATGTATAGAATATTCCATGATATCATTTGTTAATGTCATTGGTTCTCTTTGAAAATGAAGGATGAACAAATATTATATTAGCAATAGCCTATCTAATTTGGAATGGAAGCTCTTTTAAATTATTTGAGGGCCATCTTTCAAATTAAGAATAAGAAGGTTTTGGTGACACCATAGGTCATGATATTATTTTCCTTAAAATTAAATTCTAATTGAAGATCATAGATAACAAATAACTTGTCTTAATACTCCAGAGTGTGCTAAATATTAACATCAATAACTTTTAAAATATAAAGAGGCATTCAATATTAAAAGATCATTTAGTTTTAATGAAGTCAGGTATATGAGTTGAAGTTCTAAATCTTTTCTCATTGATTGTGGAATTAAGAAGGTAAAAGGAAGCCTTTTTGTCTCCTTTCAGAAATGCTTAGAATAATCATCTTTTTTTTAAAAAAACCCCAAATATTAACAGACATGTTAAATTTATGGTTACCTTTCTAGTCTTAAGAGAGAATAAGCCAAATGAATAAAATCACTCACTAAACCTTGGGCTTAGAAATCATGAGTCACAGTAACTAGAAAATCTTTTAGTAGTTATTGCTAAATTCAAAACATTCAAAGGATGGTTCAGGAAGTTGGAAACCTTGTCATAAATGGGCTGATTTATCTTGCTTGATTATGATATACCAGTACCTGACAGTTGATTCTCAAAATTGTTTATTTTTTTGTGCTACTAACAAAATATTTGAGATCAGATATGATAGATTTAGTAACAAAAGGGAAAGTGTCTTTTAGGTTTAGATACAGCATTTTAGTATTCTTGTATTTACACTCTGGTTTTTTACTGATTTTGAAAGATAAGAACTACAGCCAAATATATGTGTTTCCTTATAGGGGAGTCTTGTCGAATCAAAGATTTTTTTTTTTGGAGGGGAATCAGAGGAGGATTTTAGAATAAGGAAGTTATAATAGATTTGTCATATTCTCTTCTTGTGGAACCTTTGCATTAATTTTGTTTTATATCTCAGTCATCATGACCACCAAAACATTAAGTGCTCATATGAGTGGGTTTTCTGTGCAGCATGTTGGGTAGTCCCTCGATAGAGGATTTTTGGTGGGATTGGACAAGAGCTCCCCAAAATGGAGATTCCAGGAGGAATTTATCAATGGGATTAGGGATCAACGTTGCAAAGGTTCTGAGGGAAGTTCCAAGTTGAGAAGACCAAAGGAGCTGAGGGAAGTTCCAGGAGAAGAGGGCCACAGGCTTTGAGGAATTTCCAAAGTGAGACGGCAACCTAAGGTGTGGTGGCAAAATATGTTATTTTGCCATTGTACAAGGGAGATACTTTGTTGGAGAGAATCTTTAAGATGATCTTTTGCTTGATTGAATCAAATACTTTTTAATGGCCAACAAACAACAGGTACAGTAGAATCTTGAGTTCTCTATTTGCCATCATTTATATGATGGCAGATCTGCTGTAAAATATCACTTGTTACAAGCCTACCTATTCACTTCTTAGACCTTTAAGAAGGATGCCCTTGATGTTTGTATAGATTATTCTCATAAATATTTTGTGAGGCATATGGGTGAATAGTTGTTGTATTAATACTATGTAATAGTATTAATAATCCCCTACCCTGTTCTTTATCTTCACTATAACTTCCACACTCTCCGATCCCCAGTACTTTGATTACAGGCTAACCTTGACTCAGTAACTAGTAACCATTTTTTACCCTATCATATACCCTTAAATTCCTTGTCCTGATTCTCTTATTACTCATTACTCGCCAAATCCTAAACCCAGACTACTCCCACATCTGCTTCCTTTGCTTCTACGCTACTGAATAGTGCTAGAAGAAGTTACGAAGTTATGCTGACTGGGCCCATTAAAAATGTATAACTCCTTAAGTTTTTAACCTCCATTTCTTCATCTGTAAAATGGAGATAATATTATCTCCCAGATTTTTGGTGAGGATAAAATGAGGTGGCATATAAAGTGCTTTGCAAACTTTGAAGTATTATATAAATGTTAACTATTAAAATATCAATCATATCTAGAACTTGATTGCAGAAAGGTAATACTACTCCTCTATAATCAATTCCCAACCCACTCTTCAAAATGATTGTTTTAAAACGTCTTTTTTCAGACTGCCCAAAGCACTTCTCTTCCTTGCTTGCCCTCTCAGCTGAAGACTTCACTGAAAAAATTGAGGCCATTTACCAAGAACTTCTTTTACCCTCCTCATCTTACCTCCCTCTGACATCATCCCCCAATATCTCCTCCTCTTTAATCCAGGAGGTGACCCTCCTACTTGCCAAAACACACCTCTTTACCTGCCCCCATCATCCTCTCCCATTGCCATCCCTGCTATCTCTCTAATCTTTAATCTCTCTCTGCCCATTCCTTCCTTGTTGCCCACACACATGACCATATCTCCCTTAACCTTAAAAAACCTTCACTAGATCCCACCATCCCTGATAACTATCATTCTACATGTTTTTCCCCATTCTCTACTAAACTTTTTTTTTTAATTATACTAGGTGTCTGTATTTCCACTTTTCCTCCTCCCCTCTAAATTCTCTGCAGTCTATCTTCAGATCTTATCATTCACCTGAAATAGTTCTTTGCAAAGTTACCAGTGCTTATGTACCAAGCCCAATAGGCTTTCATTCTTCCTGACTTCCAAGCAGCAGGTGATAAGTTGATTATCTTCTGACTTTTTTTCTTTTTTGTGTATATACCATTGCTTTCTTTGAGTTCCCCTTCTACCTATCTGACCAACCCTTCTCTGAATCTTTATCCATGTCATGTCTGCTAACTGTGGGTGTGTTTTCAACTTGTTGATCTCATGAGCTTCCATTGGTTCAGTTATCATCTCTCTCCTGAGGATTCTCAGATTTCTGTGGCAAGCTCAAATACAGTCTCATTTCACACTCTGTATATCCAAAACATAACTCATTATCCCTGCCCCACCTCCAAAAAAACCCTCTCTCCTATTCTAACCTTTTCCATTCCTGTTGAAGGTAACATCATCCTTCTAATCTCTTTGTTTTGCAACCTTTTTGTTATCCTTAGCTCCTACTTTTTGCTCACCCTACAGCCAGTCTTTCCATTTTTACCTCCACATTTCTCCTATACTTTCCATTCTACTCTCCATTCATACAACTGTAGCTCTAGCCCTTATTGCTTCTTACCTGTACCCTTCTAATTACTTCCTGATTTTGGGCTCCCCTGCCTCAATTCCACCTCCCACTCTGCCTCCATTCCATCTACTATATGGCTGCCAAAGTGGTTTTCCTGAAGTGAAAAACTGACCATATCCTCCCCATTTGATAAAATCTAGTGGCTCCCTGTTACCTCAAGGATCAAACACAAACCCCTTTCTTCGACAGTTAAATCTGTTACCCTTTCATATCTTTCCAGTCTTCTTATCCATTATTCCTCTCCATATGATCCATCCTCACTGGCCTATTTATTGTTCTCCACATACAATATCCATTTCTCATCCCTGGGCTTTTACACTAACTATTCCTGTCCTTGAAATGCTATTCCTCCTCCCCTCTAGATTTTAAATCCCTGGCTTCCTTCAAGGCTCAGCTCAAATGCTCCCTTCTGCAGGAGTTCTTTCCTCATCCCTGAAGTCCCCTCTAAGGCTACCTTTCATTTACTTTGCATCCTACTGACTTAGGATATAAACTCTTTGAGGATTGGGACTGTCAGTTTTTTCATTATAACCTCAGTACAGTGCCTGGTCCATAGTAAGCCTTAATAAATGTTAGATGATTGGTTGATTAATTAATTTTATTAGTTACCTTTTCTGTGTCATAACAAGGTCTAAGATTTTTCTACCTTCACAATTTCAGATAACCTGAAAATTGATTGCCCAGTGCATTCACTCACAATTATATAGCCTCTAATTCATATTTTTCTATGAATACTTGGTCAAGATTTGTTGTTCTCATTTTTTTCTTTACTTCTTCTCACTTTAAATAGCATAAATAATGTTTTGTGTTCCCATAGCAATATTTACTTTTACAAAACCTTTCCACATCTATTTCAGCATTATCCTATCAGCAGTCAGTCAGTGGAGTACGTAGGACTGTACCCATTTGACAGATGAAACCTGAAGTCCAACTATTTAATAGAAGTACTGACACTAGTAAAAGGAACTTGGGTTTATATTGTGCTTTACAATAACTGGTTTACAACAATCCTATGAGATTAATTTTAGTGTTTTACAGATTAGGAAATTCAGTCTGTGTGCCCTAGGTTACATAGCTAGTCAGTGTAATAGCTGGAAGTCTTCCCTGATACCAAATCTTGTGTTGTTGGATATTTTTTCTAGTATATTGTGCAGTTTCTCAAAAGACTTTTTGTGAGTCTTAAAAGTTTCAAAAGACTTTTTATTAAGCAGCCACCCCCACAATTCATACTTTTAAAGCACCTTACAATTTACAAAGCACTATTTGTACCAGCAAATCTCTACACAGATTAAGCAAATATTATCCTCCTTATTTTACATATGAGTAAGCTGCAGCTGAAGAAGTTTTCCAAGGTAGTTAAGTGTCAGAAGCAGGAATCTATCCTAGTACTCAGATACTTTTCAAAATGAGATAATTTTCAAATGAGGTAATATTTGGTTTTGGTTGTTTTTTTTAAAAAAGCACCCAGTACATTGCTTGGCACATACTAGGTAGGCTCTATTTAGGTGCTTGTTCTCTTCCTCTTCTTGTTCCCTTACCTCCACTTCACTGTTCTAAGTGGAGCTCAGTTCTCTATGACAGATCTAGTTATGTGTTCTTTAACGAGGTCAAGTATGATCAAGGTCTTTTTTCTGCTGACGAGCTCAGCAGAGCTTTAAATCCCTGGCTTCCTTCAAGGCTCAGCCTTGTTCCACTTGGACCTCCACATAAGAACTAAATTCTCCTTTTAAAGCCCTCTAGATCATCAGTTCTGACTTTGGTAGTCATGAAGGTGCTAAATTCAGTTGGTTTTCTAATCAGATCTTTTCTTATATTAAAGCTTAATTATAAAGGAATAGAGTAGGGAGATATTTTTGTTCTAAAACAGGATACCTGTATGAATCTCACCCTCCATTTGTTTCACTTTCTGTAAAAATCAAGCACAGAATGTGAACCTCTTGTACATAACTGGAATTGTTGTGGACATTTTAAATATATATTTTTTATATCTGAGCAACAATCAGAATTAAATCAAGTTCTTTAAAAAAGCTATTCATTGTTGAATGATTGCAAATGTAATTTTAAAATGCTTTGCCAGTTTTGATTATATAGCTTGTAGAATCATAAATATTAATTTTCTATTGAGCCTGGTAGGTGGGTTATGGTCTTGGATTTTAGAGCAACACAAAGCAGAAATTTAGAAAGTATGAATCAGAGCTAATCATTTCATAACTTCAGGCCACTGTGATAGAAAAAAAAATATAAAGTACAGCATCATACTTTTGTATGTTGTTCATTTAAAGGAATTCACACAAGTTAAATGATTTTTAATTTCTAATGTTTTCAAAAGCTTTTCTGCTGTATGTTAAAGGAATAATACTTATTAGAATAGCTAATTTGTTTTCATTAAAAGTTCTTTGGTTAAAGCTATTAATAGCTCATAACTGTAGACATAAATTAATTTAGGTATTTCTGTACCTTTCTGAATGAGAAGAGATTTGAATTGGAAAGTATAACACTGAGTATTAAGGAATTTATATATTTACATATTCACGGACCTGCTTTCAGCTCATTTCTAAAGATTTCTGAGGGGGCATTTGACCATTGAAGTAATGGTTTGCTCACTAGTAAAGGGGAGGGGTCCTGGGTGAAATTTGTTTTTCAGAATTTTACTTTTAAGAGATACCTAGAAGAAAGGTTATTTGAATTTTTAGATGATATTTATGAAGAAACGTTTCCCAATTTCTAAAGTTCAAAGTGAATTTCTGAAAATTCTGCAATCCCTTTTTCTCTTTCTGTAACCATCTACCTTGACTACCAAGGCAAAGTTGGATTTTTTTATACCACTATAAAACAGTATAGAACTAGTAATAAGAGGAAAGGGGAAAACATATACAAATGAATGGTAGTATTAAAATACTTGTTCTTTCTGTGGATATTAAAAATGGAAATTTGAGTATAGCTGGTTCATTTGCAAAATGACCAATAATGCAAAGTGAGATTGTATATAGGTGAACCTATAGATTTTGTGGGTTTATGTATAAGTTTGGTTATTATATACTTATATTTATGATGAAAAAGGAAAAAAGAGAAAAGAACTTTGGGTCTTTTTATATCTTTCTTTAGACTTCTTGCAACAAAAATCCAAATAATATAACAATATCTTATATTTGTTTAATCCTTTTAATTTTTCAAAGTGTTTTCCTATTTACGATGCCATTCATTCTTCATAGCAACCTTATGAAATACATAAGGCAGTTAGTTATTTTCTCAGTTTTGCAAATGAGGAAACTGATGCCTGGGGAGGTTAAGTTACTTAAGGCTCAACAAGTTAATTAGTCATATAGCTAGTAAAATAACAGATCTTCTGATTCTTAGACCTGTGTTCTTTCTGCTAGGGCTTCAGTTAGTCAGCAAGTACTTCTTCAGTGCTGACTATTTCCCAAGCACTGTGCTAAGTAGTGGGGATTCCAAGAAAGGAAAAACTATGATCCCTGCCATTAAAGGGCTTACATTGTAATGAGGGAAATAAGAGCAAAAATTATACACCCAAGATGTATACGTTGTAAATGCAAGGTAACACCAAAGGGAAGGCATTAACAGTGTGTTGGAGGGTAGCGAAGGAGAAAAAACAGAATCTCACCTGCAGAAGGTGAGATCTGAACTGAATCTTCAGGGAAACCAGAAGGTGGAGGTGATGAGGGGGAGCATGCTAGGGCAGGGAAAAGGCAGAGTTGAGAGATGGAATATGGTGTTCAAGAATTAGCAAGGAGGCCAGTGTCCCTAGATTGTGCAATACTTGGAAGGGAGTAAAAAGTAAGAAACTGGAAAAATAGGAAGGGGCCAGGTTGTAAAGGACTTTAAAAGCCAAACAGAGGATTTTATATTTGATCCTGGAGATAAAAGGGAACCTCTAGATCTAACTGAGCAGGAAGGGTGGCATGGTAAGACCTAAATCTTAGGAAGATCACTTTGACAGCCAAGTAAAGGATGGATTGGAGTAGAAAGAGATCTTAAGCATGGAGACCAGCCAGAAAACTATTGCATTAATCTAGCACAAAGTTATGAGAGCCTCCAAAAAGGTGGTAACAATGTAAATGAAGAAAAGAGGATATATATGAGAGATGCTATGAGGCAACAGGTTGGATTGTGGGGTGACTGTGAGTGAGACTTGAAGGTGACGCTTCTCTTACCAGCATGGGGGAAGTGGTGGCGTGTTGACAGGAATGAGTAAGTTTGGAAGAGGGAAGGATTTTGGGGAAGACATGATGAGTTCTGTTTTGTACATGCTGGCTTTGGGATGTCCATGGGGCATTCAGATATTGAGGTCCAAGAGATAGTTGGTTATGAGAGACTGTAGTTTTTGAGGTTTAGGCTGGACATAGAGATTATATTGATTATCCTCTGAGATCCCATATCATAAAGTTAAATTATCCTAAAATATATTGTACAAAATGTGGGCCTCACACACTTCGATCAAATAAAACCTACTTAGTGATTGGATTTTTATCACCTTTTGATTACCACAGTTTTTACCTAAAAAGTTCATAAAAGTCTCTGGTATTATTTTCCAGATTTGACTTGTAGAGTTCTATAGAGTTCATACCATAGACTTTTTTAAACATATTTTACATTTAATAAGTCATTTGGCAGCAACTTCAGGATATTGCATGGTGATGTATCATTTGGATTTGCATAACACTTTCCTTTCAGAAGTTAATTAAAAATGATTAAACCTAGTCTCAGAGATGTTGCAGCTTATTTGGGATCACACATTGAATCGGTGGCAGAGTCATGGATGAAAAAACCTTCATTTTCTGGTCTTGACTAATGTTCTTCATGTTGTCACTGTTCCATCTCATAGGGAGGGTAGGACCAAATCTGAATAAAAATCACTTGGCAAATTAAGACATAGCAGAGATTACCGACAGAAGGCTGCTCAAATGCTTAGTCATTCTCTTAGTTAAAAGTTGTCATGGACCTTCAACAAATTCAGCAACTTTTATTAAGTACCTAATATGTGCTAGAAATTTTGATAAGAACTAGAGACACAAAGATGAAAAATGATACAGTATCTGCCCTCAAAGAATTCCATCTACTGGGGGGGGGGGCGGGGTGATAAACAACATATAAACGAATAAAAAGGATAATGTGAGTTAGAGTTGATGGGGACAAAGGAAAGCTCCAGACAAAGTGCTCCAGGAAAATGTGAGCGGTAACCACAATAATATAATAGAAAACAATATCAGAAGATGCCAGAACTGTGAAAAATGTAATGTCTAAGTGTGCTGTTGATGAAACAGGTCTCCCTCAGTTATCAGACATATCTGGTGTTTTAATCCCCTCATTCCCCTCGGCTGTACTATTTTGTTGCAAGAGAATTTTCTGTGGGTCGGGGAGAGTCATTCAGAAGTAGAAGAAAGTTATATATATTTTCAAAAGAATGTTTATTTTAAAAATAAAATTAAAGGAGGGAGAGAACACTTTTCATCTGGGGACATGAAGGGAGGCTTCTAAAAGGAGGTGACATTTGCTTTGAATCTTGAAAAAGAAATATTTTGTTAGGTGGAAATAAGGAGGGAGTGTAATCCAAGTCTTCCCAAATTCCCAGAAGCATGTCAAGCTGAGAGAATAGATACAGTGCAATTTAGCTGAAGCTAAATGTGAGGGAGGGTCTTCACTATCAGGCAAACTAAGACATATGTATTTTGTCCTAAATGCTATAGGGGGCCACTGAAGGATTTATGACCAGGGGACTGACATGGTCAGGCTTGTGCATTAGGAATATTAAGAACAGTTTGGATAGGAGAGAGAACAGAGACAGAAAGGCCAATCTGGGATATCATATTGGACTAGGTAAGAGATAGGGTTTGGACTAGCATGAGGGCGGCCTGAATAGAGATTTTATAAGAGTAAAGTTAATGTCCCCACAGTCCAGTGTCTCCCTGTGTTGTGGAGGTGACCCTGGCTTCCCAAAATCTGAGCTAATGGAGCATAATCTCTTTTGGATCCTATCAATCTGCAGAGACTTAGAGGACTTTCCAGGGACCAACATGACTAAGTACTGAGAAGCTCATTCCCAGTAGATTGGTGACTTAATTATGAATTCTTTGGCTATGGCAACCAAAAAAATAAAGAAAAATACAAAATGTTTCTCACCTGTATATAGCTCTTTGAAGGTGGTAGATTGTGGGGAAAGGAGGAAGAAGTTGAAAAGAATCTATTTCCAGACCATCTGTAAACGTTAATCTAATTGTTGATTCTTTAACTGTGAGCTCTTTATTGGTTATACAAGTTAAGGAACTGAATTATATTTTCATATTCCATTATAACTAAAACCAAGTCAAATTGACAAACATTTGTTAAACACTTACTAATGTACTAAAAACTGGGGATACAAAGAAGACAAAAACGTCCCTGCCCTCAAGGACCTTACATTCCAATGGTGGAGACAACACATAAATAACTAGGTAGATATAAGATATGTATTGAGTGGATGGTACCTTGAGAGGGGAAGACATTAACAGCTGGTAGATCCAAAGGCCTCCTGAAGTAGGTGGGATTTGATCTGAGTCTTGAAGGAAGTCAAAACTAAGAAGTGAGGAGGAAGAGCATTCTAGTTATGGAGGACAGTCAGAACAAAGGCATGGAGCATCAGATTCAAAGAACTGCAGGGTAGGCCAACGTAGCTGGATTATAGATAGAATTGTTTTTCAGCCTTCTCAAACATATGACTCTTTGTGACCCCATTTGAGGCTTTTTTAGGCAAGGATACTGGAGAGGTTTGCCATTTCCTTCTCTAGCTTGCTTTTCTCATAAGGAAACTGAGGCAGACAGGGTTAAATAACTTGCCCACTATCACAGAGCTAGTACATGTCTGAGGTTGGAATTGACCTCAGGTCTTCTGGATTCCAGGTAAGTTCTCCACCTACTGTGCCACCTACTTGCCCTGTAGATTGAATATGTGGGGAAGGTGTGTCCAGGGAAGATTAGTATCTCTAGAGTGAGGGCTGCTAAGCCCATTTCATGGTTGCTTTCCACTTTCTTCATCTAGCTCTTACCTGTGGTTCCAAAAAGCTGTAGCATACACAGTGCCCACACCCTGGTAAGCCATTTTGGCAGGTGGGGTAAACCAGGTTGAGGGTAACCAACAGGTCTCAAACCCTTTGGTGAGTAAGAGAGATGTCTTCCCCAAGCATGTGAAGATTTCACCTGGCAGAATGGGCAGAGGAGAACAATTTGTTCCAATGGCTAGGAGTATATTGAACTTGATTAGACATTGAAGATGCCAGTGTCATCGACTGCATCCTGAACCAGGTATCTTGACTTTGTCTTGCCGCTAGGCTCCAGTGACTCTGGAAGAGAGAGTGAGGCTCATGACTTCCCACAACTCTGCCTCACTTGAATCCAATTTGTATACAAACCAAAGACATGGCCCATATCATTTTACCATTTTTACCTCCTTCCAAGTCCTGTGGTGACAGGCAAGTAATGGAAGTAGCAAGTAAAGATATACTGAGAGCTGTAGTCACAACACTGCCAGCAGGTGGCTCAGACCATAGAGTCATCTTCTGACTGGATTGAAGCAGCAGTGAAATATAGCAGCTCCATAGGTGTCTGAGCAGCTTTTTTTAAGGACCACACTGCTTACCTCCTGGTGTGAGGAAGGAGCTGGAAAAGATACCCTAAAAATTGTCTGCTTTGCCCAACCCTGACTTGCTTACTGCAGCAGGTGGGGATCCCACCTTGTGGTTGAAACACAAAAAAATGTACAAAAACTTTTGCAAAAACGACTCAACTAACCATTGGTACTTGGAATGTATACATGATTATGAACGACTAGAAATCCAAGAGACCAGAAAGACTAACAGGTCTTGTTGCTAAACAACTCAGCAGGTATCACATCCAAATAGCAGCTCTGAATGAAACAATATTGGTAAATGAAGGTCAGCTTACTGAAGTCAGGGCTGGATACACATTTTTCTGGAGCAGTTGCAATGAAGGGGAACACTATGAAGCTAGTGGAGGTTTTATAATCAAAACTAACCTAGCCTACAAGCTTATATGTCTACCAAATGAAGTGGAAGACAGACTTGTGACAATGTGATTGCCACTTGAAAGAAAATGCCACATCACCATCATCAGTGCCCTATGTTCCCACTATGACAAACCCTGATGAGGTCAAAGAAAAATTTTATGAAGACCTGGAAACCCTCATCATCAATGTACCAAAAGAGGACAAGCTTATAATTCTGGGTAACTTTAATACGAGAGGAGGTTCAGACTACCAGACATTGCAGGGAGTCTTTGGAAGGAATGGAATTGAAAACAGCAGTGCTCACCTACTACTGAAGAATTGTGCATATCATGACCTTTCATCACCAACACTGTCTAACATTTGCCTGAATTCAATAAAATATTATGAATGCACCCTTACAGCAAACATTGAGATTAAATAGATTGTCATTGTGAGAAGAGATGAAAGAATATGAGAATGATAGAGGTGATATGTGGTACATAGTACTGGACTGATCATAGACTTATCCTCTCCAAGCTAAATATTTGCATTCAACCAAAGTAGCAGCCCCAAGGCAAGACTGCTAACAGATTAGAGTGCTTTTTCTGAGTGGGAAGAATTCCTTGCTAACTTGAAGGAAAAGCTGAGCCAATACATGGTTGGCAACAGTGGGAGCAGAAAAGGAGTGGGCAGCTTTCAGAGATTTGGTGTATACCACTTGAATTTACTCATCTAGGCCACAACACTCACAAATACCAAGATTGGTTTGACAAAAATGATGGGGCAATTAAGAAGCTGATAAACAAAAAATGAGATCACAGGGTTTACCAACAGGATAGTTCATCCAGCTCTAAGAAGGTAGCATTTAACTCCATCAGAAGTAAAGTGCAAGTGAAGCTCAGAGAAATGCAGGATTCTTGGTTCAGTAAGAAAGCAGATTAAATTCGGTTTTAGGTTGATAATAACAATCCAAAGCACATTTATGATGCCCTGAAAGACATGGTGCATCTTAACTACTCAGTGCTGATGGAGCCACATTGATTAGTGATAAGGACATAATCCTGAAGAGATGGGTTGAACACTTCTATAGTGTTCCCAGTAGACCATAATCAACCAATGTTGAAGCCATGGATCATATATACCCCAGGTTAAAATCAATCTCTCTCTAGTTGAACTTCCAATTGAAGAAGAAGTTTTGAATGTTATTAGGCTTCTTATGGCAAAACACCTGGTGCTGATTCTATTCCAGCTGAGATTTACAAGGCAAGGAGTCTACTGCTCAATCAAAAGCTAATTGAAATTTTCCAGATTGTATGGCAAAAGGCAGTTATTCCCCAGGTGCTCAAGGATGCCTCCATTGTCCATCTTTATAAAAGTAATAGAAATAGATTGTCCTGTGACAATTGGCTGGGGTGGGGAGGGGGAAGAACTCTCTTTTAGTTATTGCTGGCAAGATTCTTGCCAGAGTCCTCTTTAATAGGCTGTTCCTTCACCTGGAAGATGGTCATCTATCTGAGAGTCAGGCTTCAGAAAGGACTGAGAAATGGTCAGTATGGTGGTTGCTGCCCAACAACTCCAGGAAAAATGTCAAGATCAGAACAAAGGTTTGTACACAATATTCATTGATCTGACCAAGGTCTTTGATGCTGTCAGTTGTGAGGGCTTGTGGAAAATTATTTGGTTGCCTGTAGAAGTTCATCAGTAGTGTATGTCAGTTTCATAATAGCATGCCCAGGTTCTGGATAATGGGCAATGCTCTCATGCTTTCCTAATCACCAATGAAGTGAAGCAGGGCTCTGCTTGCTCTTATGCTTTTTAGCATGATGTTTTTAGCAATGTTATCAGATACCTTCAGGGAGCACAAAAATGCCATCAAGGTCAGCTACTGCACTAATAGTAAATTATTTAACCTGAAAAGGCTACAAGGCAAGATTATAGTGGAGGGAGAGTTGGTGCATGATGTTTTATTCACAGATGATTGTGCATTCATTGCATCCTCTAAGGCTGAGATGCAGCACAGTATGGATAGATTCTCTGCTGCTTATATTAATTTTTCCTAACAACACCAAGGAAATAGTGGTTCTCTACCAGCTGGCACCAAACTTTCCATTCATAAAACCATCAGTTACAGCAAATGGGGAAATTATGAATGCTATGGATAAGTTCACCTACTTTGGCAGCATACTTTCCAGAGATGTACACATAGATGATGATGTTGACACATGCATTAACAGAGCTAGCCTAGTGTTTTGGAGACTCTAAAGGAAAGTGTGGGAAAGAAGAGGTATTAGACTGCCTGTCAAACTGAAGGTCTACAGAGCCATTGTATTGATTTCATTGTTGTATGCCTGTGAAATCTGGGCAATCTAGGTCATGCCAGGAAACTGAATTGCTTCCATTTGAATTGTCTTAGGAAGATTTTGAAGATTACCTGACAAGGTACCAGATAGTGAAGTCCTTTCTTCAGCTGAACTGCCAGGCATTCAAACCTTACTGCAAAAAGTGCAACTCTGGTGGGCTAGCCATAGTTGAATATCAGATGTGGTTTGCCTAAGATACTATTTTATGGAAACCTCACCCAAGGCAAGCGCTTACATGGAGGTCAGGAGAAGCAATACGAGGACGTTTTCAAGGTTTCTCTGAATAACTTTGTAATCAGTTACATGATGTGGGAGATACTTGCAAAGAACCACTCAGCATGACATCCCCACATCTCAAATTGTTCATGTGGACTATTTGTGCCTGATCTGTGGTAGAGCCTTCTGAACTCATATTGGTCTGATCAGCCATAGTCAGATACACTGTACCTTGACCCTGACATAGTGATATCATTTTGATTCTTTTTGAGAATGAAAAACAACAACCAACCAGAGTGAATAGAAGAGATTAAATTATAAGAGGGCTGGAAAGGTAGGGAAGAGCTAGGTTATGAAGAGCTTTAAATGCCAAATGAAGGAATTTATATTTGATCATGAAGGTAATAAGGAGTGAATGGAGCTTATTTAGCAGGAAGTGATTTGGATCAGATCTTTGTTTCCTAAAAATCATTTTGGGGGCTGAATAGGGCATGGTTTGGAGTGGGGAGGGACTTGAGGCAGGGAGATGAGTTATAAGCTTTTGCAGTAGTCTAAATGAGAAGTGATGAGGGCCTGTACTGGGGTTGTGACTGTATGAATTAAGACAAGAAGATTTATATGAGATATTATATAGGTAGAAATGACAAGTTTTGGCAAGAAATTGAATTATGTGGGTTGAATGTTTGTAAAGGGTTGTGATCCTGATGGCCAGCAACAGTGGTACCCTCAACGATAGAAGACAAGTTGGGAAGAAGGGAGTTCTGGAACAGAGACAACATTAGTTCTTTTTAGTCAAGTTAAGTTAGCAATGCTTATAGGAAATCCTTTTTAAGATGTCCAAAAACCAGCTAGGTAAGTCAGTCTGAAGCTCAGTAGAGAAACAAGGACTTTATTTATAGGTCTAGGAATCATTAGCATAAAGATAATAGCTGAAACCATGGAAGATGATGAAATCACCATGTGAGCTAATATAGAGGGAGAAGGGAAAAGAGCCTGGATGAGAGCCTTGAAAGATATCTACATTTAATGGCCATGACATGGATGAAGAAGCAAACAGAGATACAGAGAAAGAGCAGTTGAACAGATAGGAGAGGAACCAGAAGAGAGCAGTGTTATAAAAACCTAATAAGAATATCAGGAAGGAGGTTATCCACAATGTCAAAATCTGCACAAAGGTCAAGAAGGATGAGGATTGAGAAAAGGCCATTTGATTTGGCACGTAAGAGATCATTGGTAACTTTAGTTACCATTAAATTGAAATATAAGGTCTGAAACCAGATTGCAAAAGGTTTAGAAGAGAATGAGAGGAGAAATGGAGAATTTAGTGTAGACCCTTTTCTCAGAAATTTAGCCAGGAAGTTGAAGAGAAATATAGGAAAATAGTAAGGAAGGTAGGATTCAGTGAACTGTTTTTTTTTTTAATAGGATAGGAGAGACATGAGCATATTTGTAGGCAGCAAGGAAGGAGCCAGTAGATAGGAATAGCTTGAAGATAAGCTAGGGATGACAGAGAAGGCAGTCGACTGGAGAAATCAAGAGTGGATAAATTGAGTTCTTAAAGGAATAATTAAATGAGTTACAGGAAAAAAAATAGTAACCCTATCACCCCCAAGGGGTTCTCAAATTTCTTTTCTCAGAAGTAGATAAATCTAACCACAAAATAAACCAAAAAAAAAGTTAAGGAGATGAATAGAATTTTAGAAAAGTTAGGTAAGATAAACCTAGAGAAAACTGAATGGGAATAGAAAAGAATATACCTTCTTTTCAATGGTACATGACACCTACCCAAAAATTGACCAGGTATTAGGGCACAAAAATCTCACAATGAAAGCAGAAATATTAAATGCATCATTTTCAGATCATAATTCAGTAAAAATTACATTAAAAAAGGGCAATCGAAAGATTAAAAATTAATTGGAGACTAAATAATCTAATTCTAAAGAATGAGTCAAGGAACAAATTATAGAAATAATCTATAATTTCATTAAAGAGAATGACTTCAATGAGACAGAATACCAAAATTTATGGGATATAACCAAAACAGGACCTAGGGAAACATTTATATTTCTAAATACTTACATCTATAAAATAGAGAAAGAGAAGATCAGTGATTGGACATGCAACCAAAAAAAAAACCCTAGAAAAAGAATAAATTAAAAATCCCCACTTAAACAACACATTGGAAATCCTGAAAAATCAAAGTAGAGATTAATAAAATTGAAAATAAGAAAACCACTGAACGAACAAATAAAAATAGTAACTGGTTTTATGGGGAAAAATAATAAAATAAGATATCAGTTAATTTGACCTTAAAAAAAACCTCAAATCATTTGTATCAAAAATTAAAAGGGTGAATTCATCATCATTGAAGACAAAAACTAAATCAACTATTAGGAGCTATTTTGCCCAGTTATATACAAATAAATCTGAAAATCCAAGTCATGAGTGCATATTTACAAAAATATAAATTACTCAGATAAAGAGAAGAGCAAATAGAATATATAAATAGCCCCATCTTAGGAAAAGAAATTGAAGAAGTCATAAATTAGCTCTCTAAGAAAAAAACCCAGTAATAGATGGATTCACAAATGAATTCTGCCAAACATTTAAAGAACAATTAATTCCAATGCTACATAAATTATTTGAAAAAATAGGTAAAGAAAGAGTCCCACCTAATTCCTTTTATGACACAAACATGTTCCTGATACCTAAATCAGAAAGAGCAAATACAGAGAAAAAAAAGCCATGCACAAATTTCCTTAATAAATATTGATGCAAAAAATTTAAATAAAATACCGGCAAGGAGATTACAGCAATATATCAAAAAGATCATACACTATGACCAGGTGGGATTTATACTGATAATGTAGACCTGGTTCAGTATTAGGAAAATCATCAGCATAATTGACCATATCAACAACAAAACCAACAAAAATCATATGATTATCTCAGTAGATGCATAACTTTTTTTATGAAATTCATTCCTCTTTTTAAGAAACAACACTACAAAGCATAGGAATCAATGGAGCTTTCCATAAAATGATAAGTAATATTTATTTAAAACCATCAGCAATCATTTTCTGTAATGGGAATAAGCAAGAAGCCTTCCTGTTAAGATCAGTGGTGAAGCAGGGATGCCCATTATCACCACAATTACTCAATATTATACTAGGAATGCCATCTGTAGCAGTAAGAGGGAAAAAAAAGAAATTAAATGAATTAGAATAGGCAGTGAGGAAACAAATTATCACTCTTTGCAGATGTTATGATGGTGTACTTAGAGAATCAACTAAGAATCTTGTTGAAATATTTAAAACTTTAGCAAAGTTGTAGGATATAAAATAAACCCACATAAATCATCAGTAATAATGTATTCTACCAACAAAACCCAGTAGGAAGAGATAAAAAGGGAAATTCCATTTAAAATAACTGTAGACAATATAAAATACTTAGGAGTCTACCTTCCAAGACAAACCCAGTATATGAATACAATTACAAAACACTTTTCACATAAATAAAGTCAGATCTGAGCAATTGGAAAAATGATAACTGCTCACAGCTAGTCCAAGTCAAGGAAATAAAATGACTGTCCTACCTAAGTTAATTTAGTTATTCATTGGTTGGTTGGTTGTTGTTCTTTGTTCTCCAAGAAGACCAAAATGACATCACTATGATAAAGTCAAGTTTCAATGTGAAAGACTATGGCTGATTACAGACCAATACAAGCTTGGAATGCTCTACCACAGATTGAGCACAGACAATATGTGTGTACATTTAGGATGTACTCATCCTATGTTTCCTTTGTGCTGTTTCAATTCTTCTTTGCTCATAGAGCATAGCACTTTTTCTGATATGGGCACACTATGCTGAGCAGTCCTCTACCAGGGTCTCCCATGTCCCACAATCAAATCCAAAGTTCTTGAGAAAGACTTTGAGAGTGTCCTTGTATCACCTCTTCTGACCACCATCTGATTGTCTACCTCATGCAAGCTCTCCATAAAATAGTCTTTTTGGCAAGCATACATTTTGCATTGGAGCAACATGGCCAGCCCATCAGAGTTGCACTGTCTGAAGCATAGTTTGAAAGCTTGGCAGTTTAGTTCGAGCAAGGGCCTCAGTGTCTAGTACCTTATCCTGCCAGGTGATCTTCAGAATCTTCCTAAGACAGTTCAAATGAAAGTGATTCAGTTTCCTGGTGTGCATTGGTGGAGTCTCCATGTTTCACAGGCGTACGAGGTCAGCACAACAGCTTTGTAGACCTTCAGTTTTGTAGTCAGCCTAATACCTCTTCTCTCCCAAACTTTTCTTCGGAGCCTCCCAAACACTGAGCTAGCTCTGGCAATGTGTGCATCAACCTCATTGTCAATGTGTACATCCCTGAAAGTACACTACCAAGGTAAGTGAACTTATCCATAGCATTCAAAACTTCTCCATTTGCTGTAACTGGCGGTTCCATGTATGGATGGTGTGGTGGTGGCTGATGGAGCACCTGTGTTTTCTTAGTGTTAATTATTAGGCCAAAATCAGCACAGGCAACAGAGAAGTGATTCATCCTTTGTTGTTTCTCAGCTTCAGAGGCTACATTGAGTGCATAATCATCTGCAAACAGAAAAGCATGCACCACCACTCCCTCCACTTTGGTCTTGGCTTGTAACCTTTTCAGATTGAAGAACTAACCATCAGTATAGTAGCTGATCTTGATGCCATGTTCATCGTCATTGAAAGCATTTGACAATATGGCTGAAAACATCATGCTAAAAAGCATGGGAGCAAGCACACAGCCCTGTTTCACTCCATTTCACTCACTGGAAGGCACAAGAGCATTGTCCACTCTCCAGAACCCAGACAAACATGCCATCATGAAATTGACATACAGTGCTGATGAACTTCTCTGGACAACCAAATTTTGACATAATTTTCCATGAACCTTCATGACTAACAGTGTCAAAGGCCAAAGTCAGATCTAAAAACATTGTGTACAGATCTCTGTTCTCTTGACACTTCTCCTAGAGTTGTCAGGCAGCAATCACCATATTGACTGTTCCTTGACCCTTTTTGAAGCCACACTGGTTCTCAGGTATATGACCATCTTTCAGGTGAAGGATCTGCCTATTAAGAAGGATTTTAGCAAGAATCTTGCAAGTAATGACTAAGAGAGAGACCCCACTGTGATTGTTGCAGGACAATCCATTCTCTTTTCCTTTATAGAGAAGGACAGTGGAGGCTTCCTTGAACTCCTGTGGGATAACCTCCTCTTGCCATTACTTATTCAGTGCCATACCAAATGATGAAAAATTAATTTATAGAGCTAGAAAAAATAATAGCAGAATTCATCTGGGAAAACAAAGTCAAGAATATACAGGAAATTAATTTTTAAAATGTGAAAGTAGCCTAACTATAGCATATCTCAAACTGTATTATAAAGCAGTAATAATTATCTGGCACTGGCTGTGAGGTAGAGTGGCATCGGTGGTAATGTCCACAGTAATATAGTGATTGATAAACACAAAGATCTCAGTTTTGGAGACAAAAATTGCTAGGAAAACTAGAAAGCAATTTGGCAGAAACTAGTTATAGGTGACATCTCATACTGTCTATGAAGAAAAGATTAAAATGGGTATGTGATTTAGACGTAAAGAGTGATACCATAAATAAATTAGGAGAGCATGGAGCAGTTCATCTATTGAATATTATAATAAGGGAAGGACTTATGACCAAGCAAGAGATAGAAAAACATTGCAGGATATAAAATGAATAGTTTTAATTGCATTAAATTATAAAGGTTTTTCCACAGACAAAACCAATGCAACCAAGATTAGAAGGAAAGCAAAAACTCGGGAGGAGGGAAAGTTTTTTGTTTTACATTAAGTTTCTCTCATAAAAGCCTAATTTCTTAACTATATAGAAAAATGAGTCAAATTTAAGAATATAAGAATATAATTCATTCCCCAATTGATAAATGGTCAAAGGATATGAATAGGCAGTTGTCAGATGAAGAAATCAAAGCTACCTGAAATCATAGGAAAAAATGCTATAAATTTCTATCAATTAAAGAAATGTAAATTAAAACATCTCTGAGGTACCACCTCACATGCCTCAAATTGGCTAATATGATAAAAGGAAAATTACAAATATTGGATGGGATGGAGGAAAAATTGGGACACTAAAACACTGTTGGTGGAGTTGTGAACTGATCCATCCATTCTGGAGAGCAGTTTGTAACTATGCTCAAAGGGCCATAAAACTGTGCATACTCTTAAGCCAAGCAATAGCACTAATAGGCCTGTATCCCAAAGAGATATTTTTTTTAATTTTTAAAAATTAATTAATTTATTTTTAGTTTTCAACAGACACTTCCACAAGTTTTTGAGTTCCAAATTTTCTCCTTATCTCTCCCCACCACCCACCCCCAAGACAGCATGCATTCTGATGACCACTTCTCTAAATCTGCCCTCCCTTTTATCACATCTCTCCCTTCTCTTGTCCCCATTTCTTCTATTTTTTTGTAGGGCAAGATAGATTTCTATACCTCATTGCCTGTATATCTTATTTCCCAGTTGCATATAAAAACAATTTTTAATATTCGTTTTTAAAACTTTGAGTTTCATCTACTCTCCCTTCCTCCCTCTTCATAAATCCCCACTGAGAAGACAAGCAATTCAATATAGATTATACATGTGTAGTTATGCAAAACCCTTCCATAGTAGTCATGCTGTGAAAAACTAACTGTATTTCCTTCCATCATATTTATTCTATCCCCCATTTATTCTATTTTCTCTTTTGACCCTATCCCTCCTCAAAAGTGTTTACTTCGAATTACCCCTTCTCCCATTTGCCCTTCCTTCTATCATCCCCCATCCCCTGCTATTCCCCTTTTCCCCTATTTTTCTGTAGGGCAAGATAGATTTTCATACCAAATTGAGTGTGCATGTTATTCCCTCCTTAAGCCAAATGCTATGTGAGTAAGGTTCACTCTTTCCCTCTCATCTTCCCCCCTCTTCCCCTCCATTGTAAAAGCCTTTTCTTGCCTCTTTTGTGAAATAATTTGCCCCATTCTGTTTCTCCCTTTCTCTTCCCAATATATTCCTCTCTCACTTCTTAATTTTATTTTTGTAGATAAATTCCCTACCTATTCAACTCACCCTGTGCCCTCTGTCTATATGTATATAATCCCTCCAACTACTCTAATATTGAGAAAAGTCTCAAGAGTTACAAATATCATCTTTCTATGTGGGAATGTAAACAGTTCAACTTTAATAAGTCCCTTTTGATTTCTTTTTCCTGTTTACTTTTTCCTGCTTCTCTTGATTCTTGTGTTTGAAAGTCAGATTTTCTATTCAACTCTGGTCTTTTCATCAAGAATGCTTGAAAGTCCTCTATTTCATTGAATGACAATTTTTTCCCTGGAAATATTATTCTCAGTTTTACTGGGTAGGTGATTCTTCGTTTTAATCCTATATCTTTTGACCTTTGAAATATCATATTCCAAGTCCTGTGATCCCTTAATGTAGAAGCTGCTAGATCTTGTGTTATCCTGATTGTATTTCCACAATACTCAAATTCTTTCTTTCTGACTGCTTCCAATATTTTCTCCCTGACCTTGGAGCTCTCCTATTTGGCTGCAATATTCTAGGAGTTTTCAGTTTAGGATCTCTTTCAGGAGGTGATCAGTGGATTCCTTCAATGTGTATTTTACTCTTAAGCTCTTTTTTTGATCATGGCTTTCAGGTAGTCCAGTAATTTTTAAATTGTCTCTCCTGGATCTATTTTCCAGGTCAGTTGTTTTTCTAATGTGATATTTCACATTGTCTTCTATTTTTTTCATTTTTTGGCTTTGTTTTAAAATTTCTTGGTTTTTTCATGAAATCATTAGCTTCCATCTGCTTCATTCTAATCTTTAAGGAATTATTTTCTTCAGTGAGCTTTTGGACCTCCTTTTCCATCTGGCTAATTCTGCTTTTTTAGGGCCTTCTTCTCCTTGTTGGCTTTTGGTATCTCTTTTGCCATTTGGGTTAGCCTATTTTTTAAAGTGTTCTTTTCTTCAGCATTGTTGGGGGCCTCCTTTAGCAAGCAGTTGACTCATTTTTCATGATTTTCTTGCTCACTCTCATTTCTCTTCCCAATTTTTCCTCTACCTCTCTTACTTGACTTTCAAAATCCTTTTTGAGCTCTTCCATGGCCTTAGACCAATTAATATTTTTCTTGGAGGCTTTGGATGTAGTAGCTTTGATTTTGTTTTCTTCTCTTTGTATATTGTGATCTTCCTTGTCACCAAAGTAAAATTCTTTTTTCCAGTTTTTGCTCATTTTCCTATCTATTTACTTGACTTTTGAGCTCTTTGTCAAGATAATTCTCTGCTTCTGGTGGGGGTGATAGAGTTTACTGTCCACCACTCAATTCCTCCACAATCTGTGGGCCTAGAACTCAAGAAACAGTTGCTGCCACTGCCTCTTCCCCTGCTGCTGCTGCTGCTGCTGCTGAGGGCTCCTCCTCTGCACTCCTCTACCCCCTCCACAGCCCTGGGGCTGGTGCCTGACCACTCTACTCTGTCACACAGGCCTCATAGGCTTTTTTCATTGACCTTCTAATTTGTCCTCAGTGTTTTGGGGTCAAGAAGTTTGGAACCCTCCATAGATGCCCGAGATTCAGTACTCCCAAGGCCTGTTCAGGTCCTGTCTGTGCTGGCGTGGCCCACACTGGACTGTGTTTTGTTTCCAGCAAAGTGTGATGGACGTTTCCTGTCAACTTTCCAGGCTGTCTTGGGCTGGAGATTTGTTTCACTCTGTCATTCTGTGGGTTCTGCGGCTCCAGAACTTGTTTAGATTCATTTTTTACAGATATTTGGTTGGGTTTTGGGGGATAGTACTAGCAAATCCTTGTGGTTACTATACCATCTTGACTCCACTACTCCCAAAGTGATTTTTAAAAATGATAAGGGACATTTTTGTATAAAAATATTCATAGCAACTCTTTTTGTGGGGGCAAAGAAATGAAAATCAAGGGAATGCCTATCAACTAGGGTATGACTGAACAAGTTGTATATTATTGTGATAGAATACTGTTTGCTTTAAGAAACAAGAAGCAGCATGCTTTCAGAAAAATCTGAAAAGACATGAACTGATGCAAAATGACATGAGGAGAACTCAGAGAACATTATATACATCAATATTGTATGATGATCTACTGTGAATGAGTTAGCTATTCTCAGCAATACAAAGATCCAAGATACATCCAAAGGACTTATGATGAAAAATGCTATCCACTTGCAGAGAAAAAAGTGATAACATCTGAATGCACATTTAAGCATGTTATTTTTTACTTTATTTTTGGGGGGAGAAGGAAAAGTCCATGTTTTCTTTTACAACATGACAAATGGGAGCCAAGTTGGTGGAATAGAAGCAGGGACCTGCTAGAGCTCTCCCCCTAAATCCCTCAAAAAACTGTAAAAAATGGCTAAACAAATTCTAGAGCAGCAGAAGCCACAAAATGACACACAGAAGCAAATTCCAGTGCAAGAGAATCTGAAACATTGACAGGAAGGATCTGTCACATTGGGCTTAGTGGACTGCAGATTGGAGCTGCAGCAGGACTTAGGGGACTGAATCACGAATGGCTGCTGTGTTTTTCAAACTTCTCAACCCACAAACGCCAAACAGCTTCAAAGGTCAGTGGAAGGGGTCTCTCACCTGGATGAGAGGGGTGCATATTCCAGCCCCAGCCCCAGTCCTGACTCTAGCCTCAGGGCAGTGGCAGCCACTGCTGAAGCAGAGGCTGCTTCTGGAGCGCTCAACTTAACATAGAGGTCAAAAGTCAAGCAATTGGCTGAGTAAATGAGCAAATGAGGAATAAGAAATAGGCTATAGGGTCATACTTCCTCAGTGAAGAGGTATGTCATTGGTGACAAAGAA
>CM053769.1:177802371-177840846 GCA_028658325.1 Potorous gilbertii
AAAAGAGTGAAAAAAATAGAAGAGAATGTGAAGTGTCTCATTGGAAAAACAACTGACTTGGAAAATGGATCCAGGAGAGAGAATCTAAAAATTATTGGACTACCTGAAAGCCATGGTCAAGAAAATAGCCTAGACATCATCCTTCAAGAAATTATCAAGGAAAACTGCCCTGATATTTTATAACCGGAGGGTAAAATAGAAATGAAAAGAGTCTATCAATCACCTCCTGAAAGAGATTCCAAAAGAAAAACTCCTAGGAATATTGTAGCCAAATTCCAGAGTTCCCAGGTCAAGGAGAAAATATTACAAGCAGCCAGAAAGAAACAATTCAAGGATTGTGGAAACACGATCAGGATAACACAAGATTTAGCAGCTTCTGCAGTAAGATATTGAGGGCTTGGAATGTAATATTCCAGAGGTCAAAAGATATAGGATTAAAACCAAGAATCACCTACCCAGCAAAACTGAGTACAATACTGCAGTGTGGAAAATGGAACTTCAATGAAATAGAGGATTTCCAAGAATTCTTGTTGAAAAGACCAAGAAAATTTGACTTCCAAATATAAGAATCAAGAGAAACATGAAAAGGTAAACAGAGAAGAAAAACCGTAGGGGATTTAATTAAATTGACTTGTTTACATTCCTGCATGGAAAGGTGATTATTTGTAACTCATGATACCTTTAACAGTATTAGGATAGTTGGAGAGAATATATGTATGTATGTGTATGTATATACATGTATGTAGATGTATGCATGTACATATATATGTTTAGAGAGAGAGAGAACGGGCACAGGGTGAGCTGAATATGAAGAGCTGATATCTAAAAAAGAAATAAATGTTGAGGGGAATGTACTAGGAGAAAGAGAAAGGGAGAGGTAGAATGTAGTAAATCATCTCACATAAAAAAGAGAAGAAAGAGCTTTCCCAATGGAGGGGAAGAAGGGGAAGATGAAAGGGAATAAGTGAGCCTTCCTTTCATAGGATTTGGCTTCAGGAAGGAATAACATACACACTCAAATTGGTATGGAAGTTTATCTTATCATACAGGAAAGTAGGGAGGAAGGGAAAAGGGAAGGGGGATAATAGAAGGGATGGTAGATTAGGGGAAGTGGTAATTGGAAGCAAACAATTTGTTGCAGGGACAGGTCAAAGAACAGAATAAAATAAATGGAGGGCAAGACCGTATAGAGGGAAATATAGTTAGTCTTTCACAATATCACTGTTATGGAAGTATTTTGCATGGCCAGTCACGTATAATATATCAAATTGTTTGCCTTCCTAATGAGGAGGGATAGGGAGGAGGGAGGGGAGAGAATATGGAATTCAAAGCTTTAAAAATGAATGTTAAAGGTTGTTTTTTCATGCAACTAGGAAATAAGATATATAAGCAATGGGGTTGTCTTATCCTACAGGAAAATAGAAGGGAAGGGAATAAGGGGTAGGGGTAATAGAAGGGAAGACTCATTGGAGGAAAGAGCAATCCGAATATAATCTGTTCTGGAGTTGGGGTAGGGGAGAAATGGGGAGAAAATTTGAGATTCAAAATTTTGTGGAAGTGAATGTTGAAAACTAAAAATAAATCAAACCCTCCAGCTGTGCTCTTGACCCCTGGCAGGAGGAGCCTGGGAGACTGTGAGTGAGGAACAGGACAAGACTAGATTAGAGTGGGCTTGGGTGAAGGCAAAAAAAAAAAACAACCCAAAAAAACATGATTAAGAAGGAAATATGTTTTTCATGACTGCACATGTATAACCTGTATCAAATTGCTTGCCATCATAGGGAAGGGGGAGAGAATTTGGATCTCAAAATTTTAAAAATGGGTATTAAAAATGGTTTTACATATAAGTAGAAAAAAACTAGACATAAAAAAAAGAAAAAGGGGATAGGATGAAGGATGCCTACAGGAAGGTTAGCTTTGTCAGGACCCCCTTTTCATCCAATACTAGAGTGCAGGAATGTCTGAATGATGTGAGATAAGGAAGAGGTAAGCCAGAAAACAAATGGAAGTTGAAATAAGTAGAAGGATGCCTCATAGTTTTTTTCTCAGAAAGGCAAGGCAAGGAATTGATAGAGTTAAGTTGAGTAGGTTTGTGGCATAGTAGATGGAATGTTAAGCCCGAAGTCAGGAAAACTCATCTTCCTGGTTCAAATCTGGCCTCAGATTCTTACTAACTTTGTGACCCTGGGTAAGTCATTTCATCCTGTTTGCCTCAGTTTCTTCATCTATACTATCGGTTGGAGAAGGAAATGGCAAACCACTTCAGCATCTTTACCAGGAAAACCCCAAATGGGGTCATAAACAGTTGGACACGACCAAAAAATGACTGAACCAAAACAGAAGTAACCACAAAGAGACGGGTTTTATCATACGTCCAAAGCAGCAAAAAAAAAATAAATCTACCATACTTTCATAAGTCTTGTAGAGGTATCATATTGAATATCTCATGATAAGCATTTGCAAAAAGACTGAGAAGAAGGTATTTACAGGCTATTGCAAGATATATTGCAGAAGATGATAAAAGAGTAATTCTAAATAGACTTCAATAAAACCCTCAGATTAAATCAAAAGCCCTAGATTAAATCTATACTTAGATAATCATTGACTTCAGATCAAGATGAGCACAATGGAGAATGATGAGAATATGGTGGAGAAAAATTGTTCGTGAGTAAGAAATGAGAAAGACCAAAGCATATGGAATATTCTAGAGTTTCATATCCCTATATTGTGAAAGCTTTCTTTAGGAAGAGTGTCAAGAGGCACTGTATATGACAAGCCCTCAATAACATTACAGAAAGTAAAATTGATTATTTTTAACAGAATAGCAATGACTTATTCCTAATGTGGGAATGGTTTCTGAATCAATTCTTCTTGAATAACTAACTCATTAGAACAAAGATAAAAATCAGTATCAGATTACAAGAAGAATAAATATGAGGCATGCTAAAAGTTGTATACCTAAATGATACACAATCTAACTAAGCTGGTTGACCTTGAAAAATGGATAGAAGAACAGATATTAATGTGGACTATTATCATTTTCTAAAGAAGTTTAACCAATGTAAATCAATCATTATAAGGAGAGAAAGAGAGCCTTAAAGGCTACCGCAGCCAGAAAATACCAGATCTCCATTTCAGTCAGCTAGATTTAGCAACCAAGAGGAATGCAGTTTTAAAATTAATTTTGTTTATATAACCCTAAGGAAAATGATGGAAGATCTTACTATTTTGTAACATGGTGAGAACCAGTGGAGGACAAACTAAATTCATAGAAGGTTTGGTTTGAGACTAGATCATTCTGAAGACTGATGAAATGGGAAGGACAATAAATAGGAAAATTTTCTGTAACAAATTATTTTTTCCATAAATGAGGACAGAGCCATCACATTTGGACTCTAACATTGCAATTCTTTATATATTGCATTATTAAGCAGAATGCCAATAAAGAAAATAAATAGGAGAACATCTGCACTAGGCAAAGAATACAGAGAAGTACTTGATTTACATTGTGAGTGATACAACTGTGGTGGAATTGAGGCATTGATTCACAAAGCTATTTACAATCTAGGGGATGCTCCCAAAGAGGATATCTTCTGGATGATTAAGGTAGAGTGGAAATAAAGTTCATGGAAGTTGAGGGGAGTTTATGAATTTGGAGTCTAGTGTTAGAAGTGGCATCATTAAAATTATTAGATTCCCCCCAGTTGATAAATGGTCAAACAATATGAACAGGCAATTTTCAGAGGAACAAGTTAAAGATATCTATAATCGTATGAAAAAATGCTCTAAATCACTTTTGATTAGAGAGATGCAAATCAAAACAACTCTGAGATATCATATCACATCTATCAGATTGGCAAACATGACAGAACAGGAAGATGATAAATGTTGGAGAGGATGTGGGAGAGTTGGAACACTAATTTGTTGTTGGTGGAGCTGTGAGCTGATCCAACCATTCTGGAGAGCAATTTGGAGCTATGCCCGAAGGGCTACAAAAATATGCAAACCCTTTGACCCAGCAATATCACCTCTAGGACTGTATCCCCAAGAGATCATAAAAATGGGAAAGGGTCCCACATGTAGAAAAATATTTATAGAAGCATTGTTTGTGGTGGCCAAAAACTGAAAATCAAGGGGATGCCCATCAATTGGGGAATGGCTGAATAAATTGTGGTATATGAATGTAATGGAATACTATTGTGCTATAAGAAATGATGAACAGGAAGACTTCAGAGAGACTTGGCAAGGCTTATATGATCTGATGCTGAGTAAAAGGAGCAGAACCAGGAGAACTTTGTGCACAGCAACGACCACAGTGTGTGAGAGTTTTTTCTAGTAGACTTGGAACTTCATTGCAATGCAAGGACTTAGAAAAAAAATCCCAATGGTCTTTTAAGGCAAAATGCCTTCCACACCCAGAGAAAGAAGTATGGAATTCAATCGCAGAATGTAGCAGATCATTTGTGTGTGTGTGTGTGTATTAAATTTTGGTTTGTTATATGATTTCTCACATTCATTTTAATTCTTCTACACAGCATGATTATAGTGAAAATTTATTTAATAGGAATGTATAAAATATATAAATGTATAAAATACATAAAATTGTATGCTGTCTCAGGGAGGAAGAGGGGAGGGAGGGAAAAAAATCTAAGTTATATGTTGGTGATTGTAGAACACTGGAAATAAAATTAATATAAACAAAAAGAGACTTCAGAGGTCATGCCAATTCACCTATATATATATATATATATATATATTAGATATATATATATATATATGATATATATTAGATATATGCCTAACATATATATTAGATTCCCCAAAGTCAGGTTGGTGTGAAAAAGAGTATTATCTAGATACTGAGGTCATTGAGAAAGGAGAGGGAGGGTAGGGGGAGAGAGAGAGAGAGAGAGAGAGAGAGAGAGAGAGAGAGAGAGAGAGAGAGAGAGAGATTTAGTAGCTGGTCGATTATAACAAGAAAGATCTAAACAGGGTGATATGATTGTATGATAAGAACTTCAAAAGGATAGCAACTGCTGATTTTTGGTGGTAGAAACCAAGGAGTGTTTGAAGGGCTCATCTAGTCTAATTTCCTAACCAGTGGTGGTACTTTCTCTGACACAGATGTCCAACGTTTTCTTGAATACTCCCAGTGATAGAAGCTCACCTCGTCACGAAGCAACGCATTCCTTTTCTGGTCATGCTTAATAGACACGTTGAGTCTAAGACTTTTCTTCCCTCTATTTTCACCCATTTGCACTAATTTGTCTGCCTGAAACTATGGAGAATAAATCCTTCTTCCACATTTAGCCCTTTAAGAGGAGAGGTATTATGTATTGTCCCAGTATTTTCTAGGCCAAGCATCCTCAGTTTCTTTAACTAATCAAGTGATATCTTTTCTAGATCATTTGATATTTTGATCATCTTCTGTTCAGTTGCCTCTCTTAAAATGTGACAGCTAAAATTAAGGTTGCAACCCGAATGTATTTTGACCACAGAATATTCAAGAGTCTTAGTTCAGTTTTAAGCTATTACTGATTTTAAAAAGCACTTAGATTTTTAGAACAGCCTGTATTGAGCTTTTTTCTTCCTGCCTTGTTCTGGATACTCTACTTTTATTAATGTTAGCCTAATAACACATTAGGTTTCTTGGCATCCAGATCATTCATATTGAATTTGCAGTCAACTGAAATGAATCGGCCCTTTTCTCATGAATAACTAGACCTCCCTAAGTACATTGGTACACTTGATTTTTTAAAAATCTAAAAATAGAACATGACATTTATCTATATTCCATTTCATCTTCTTAGATTCATATCCTGTGATCTTGTGACTCATTGTCCTAGCCTGTCAGGATTTCTTTGGATCCTTATTCCATTATTTAACCACAGATTTTATAAGCATGTCTTCTAAATCTTCATATAAAACTTTTATAAAAATAGCATCAGGTCTAAAATAGAGACATGGATGTGTCCCTAGAGATTCCAGTTAACAATCAACACTCTTGGTATGTGGTTGTTTAACCATTTATAGCTCTACCAGATATCTTTTCTTTCTCTTTCCCCCACCATATTAATTTCTTTAATATATCAGCTAATTGTTCCTCACTGAGATCATTTGTGGTTATGTTATTAGAATTTAGTTTTCCAGATAATCCTGCATAAGAATTGCCAGCATGGATCTGGGTAGCTGATATTTTGTCTTTGGTAATAAAAAAATGACACCGAAGATAGAAAAGTATCATTATGTGTGCTGAATAATACCCTAATTTCCCTTAAATACCCATTGTTGATATTATCTATGAATTTATCTTTTTGGGGGTGGCTATTTATATATTCACCCTTTTCTGCTTCTTGGTTAACTATACTATAAACTTGTCTTCTGTTGTGCAGAAGTATAGTATTTGCTTTTACTAATTTTAAACTTCCTTTTTTTCAAACTTTAAGAAATGTTCCCTGGTTTTAGAATAAACTGCCTGATGTTCTTATGACCTCTTGCCACACATTTTGATGAATATTCTTCACAAAGAATGGTAAAATACAATTCTGGATCTGAGGGAAAATGCATCGTTTCTGTTATAAGATAGCATGAAAAAAAGACTCTGTAGTGGTTTTAATTATTACTTTGCCCTGGAGGGGAAAAAAATTGTTAGAGAATTTATTCAGTGGTGATTACAAACCATAACCTGAAGGTTTTCATTACCTATGATTAAGAAGGTTTTTTTGTGCTTTTAGTTCTGTTATTACAAGAAACAGGTAAAAATGAAAGATATTTGAGAGAGAGAGAGCTCTTTGTAAGGAGGCATCCCCTCTGCTGACCAAAATCCTGAGGCAATAAACCAAGCACCAAGCACAGTGCTATGCACATATTAGGCAGTATGTACATATTTTGTGGTTTAATGCATATCCATATTAGAAAAATGGAATTTGGTTATTTCATATCCTACCCCATACACAGTGTGGTTTGCATTACTGTTTTCATGATAAATTCTCTGAAGGTTTGGATATATTTCCTATAAGTTGATTGCATAATGACACAACAAATGCTTATGTAGGCAGGTATTTAGTGAGAAAGGAAACAGTGACTCAGGCTTCCTGACTCAGCCTTTTATTTCCATTTAGTTAGAAGGAAATTTCACTGAGTATTGCAGAGAACTGCAGGGAACAGAAAAGCTGCCAGTTAGTTCCTCTTTTCTTTTTGTCCCTTAAGACAGGACTATTTTAGATGAATACATGGAAATACTACTATCTATGCCCTTAAGTGCTCTTCCCAGGTCAGTGAGTCAGAGGCAGTAGCCTTTTAAAATTTTTAAGCAAAAGAAATTATGTATGATTTCATGTCTGCTAAACTTAATATATCAACTGAGTCATTTAGAGACAGATGATTCAGTGGAAAAAGCATTGGATTTGGAGTTGGGGAAACCTGGATTCAAATCCTGCCTCAGACACTGATCATGGGCAAGTCATTTACCTTTCTAGCCTCAATTTTGTCATCTGTAAAATGAGGTGGTTGTACTAAATGGCTCTTGCAGCTCTAAATTTGTGATCTTAGGATTTAATTCTGCTTTATTGTTTCTGTCACAGAGTTCAACTGTGTTTTTTATTAGCAGCACTACCCGATGATTCTTGTGAAAGAGATAAGGAAATAGCACGGAGGAGTTTGGACTATGGATCAAGCAGCTAGTAACTGATAAAGCTAAAAATAGAACTTTCTGGTAATCTTGGGGTAATGATTTATTAATTCAATTAATTAAAAATCAGCTCATCTTGCCTTTCCATTTAAGGTTACCTTCCACTTTGCTCTATATGTCTCTTGTTTGTATCTCACTATTTTCATGTGTGTCTCCCTTGCTAGACTGTAAGTTCCTTGAGGGCAGGGATGATTTTTGCCTTCTTTTGTATCCCCAAAACTTAGCACAATGTTTGGCACATAGTAAAAAAACACATATATTTATTGACTGATCGCATAGTATATATTGTGTACCCACTAATAGGTAATAGGCAAAGTCCAAGATGTACCTAAAAGGTCATGTCCCTGTAGTAAAATATCAAGTTTTGTGATCTACATTATTCTCCTGCTAGCAGGCTTTTACTTCCAAGAACATCATTATATTTTCCAAGAGGACATATAGATGTAGATTTTTTAATCTTTCTCTTTTTTTATGAAGACTATTTGAACCAGAATGCTGAACAAAAATGTAAATTGTTTCTTAGCAGAGATACCCATCTATTCTGTGTCCTTCATGTGTTTAATAATCAGAGTAATGAAAAGAAGAGAAAACTGGATGATCCCAACTGTTATTTTATAGATCAAAATCTTCTTGTTCAAGGAAGGACCTTTTAGTGATTTTAATCTATTAATCAGTTATAAATTACATAGTAATTTAGTGGTTAGTTTTCTCCTGTGCTCCAAGTAAAGATAATTAAAGGCCCTGTTTTACCCTTTTGAAAGTTTTTTTTTTCTTGAGGGCCTTGGTCACTTCCTTCTTATCAGAGCCCTTCTCTGAAATTTCATTGTGTGTGGCAGCAGGGTGGCCTTCTTTTAAGGGATGTATATATGAGTCAGAGGAGTCATTGTGTCAGTACAGGATGCTGGTCTTCCTGAGTTGGTCTGTAGGCTATAAAGACACTGTTGTCTACCAAAGTGCTGTTGCATCCATTGTACCAATGTAGCATCACCAGGAGGATACTGGCAGACTTTAAAAAGTAGTTTTTTAATGGCAGCAATTAATTTGAAATTATTGAAAACTGTCTCATTTCTCAAATGTGATCCAATTCGATTTAACCTGATCAAATGTGATGCAATTCTGCACCCACCTGATTTTTCATCTTCTTTTATCTAAGGTGTATATAGGGTCGTAGAGTAATTGAATAGGCTGCCTGTCAGAATCTGTGTCATAGTCTAGACAATATTAATTCTTCATCCCTCTTTGTCTAGTATTAATGGCTTCTTCTGAGTAGATATTTTATATGGAACTCAATGCAGCCAGAGCATTATTGGCTAAAATAGGATCATCTTTATTCATAAGGAATTCTCCTACTATTTAAACTTTAGGCAGGACATTATCTACCAAAAAGACAAACACTTTTGGTAAACCTTTCTCTTTATGGGCATATAGACTGGTATAATGGAAAGGGAGTTAGATTGGCAGTCAGGAGAGACATGAGTTTGAACCTCCTACTGGTCCTAGCTAGCTCTAAGACTGTGGGAAACTCACTTCATCTCTCCAAGTGTCAGTTTACTTGTCTGTAAAACTGAAACAATAATGCCAGTAGTCTCTAACCCCCCTGAGCTAATGTGAGGATGAAATAAAGCAATGAATATTATGTGTTATGTGAACCTTAAAGCACCTTATAAATCTCATTTATTGTTATCCTCTCTAGTCACATCACTCATAGAATCCTACATGGTTTTGGTAATCCTGCCATAGATATAGTAGGAGTTTATATCAGTTGTGTGATTAAAGTTGTGGTCTGTTTTGGAAAATTGCCAGAAAATACTTCATGTTTTCTTCAATGATTCTGTCTGTGTGAGACCATTCTCATAAACATTTTTCCAAGATGACAAAGGCATAAGGTTCGATACTTGCTGAGTTCTTCTTATTTTCTTCCTTATAATTGACATCTATAATTTTTCTTTATTCTTTTGGATTTTTTTCTATTCTTCAAGATATTGAAAATTAATCCCTGAGTGCCTTTGAGATTGTGTCACCTCAGATAAGTGTTTTCTTATATATTCGGTAGGATCTACTTGCTCGTCCTAACTTCATCTTCTTGAAGATGGTGGTAGTTGTTCAGTTGTTTCAATTGTTCTGATTCTTCATGATCCCATTTGGGGTTTTCTTGGCAAAGAGACTGGAGTTGTATGCCATTCCCTTCCCCAGTTCAATTTACAGATGGGGAAACTGAGGCAAACAGGTTGAAGTGACTTGCCCAGGGTCACACAGCAAGTAGGTGTTTGAGGTCAGATTTGAACTCAGGCCCTCCTGATTCCAGACCTGGTGCTCTCTCCATTGTACTTCCTAGCTGCCCTGAGTGTCATTGCTACTTTCTTACAAATGTGCTGTGGACATTTGAACTCCATTTAGATGGTAGAATTCAAATTCTACTATTGATTATGCTATTATCACTGGTAAGAATTCATTACTAAAAATGTGAACAGATCTGCCTACGTATATTTTTTGTTCTTTTTACACTTTTGTCTACAGATGCTCTTGGGATGATCTACTTCAGTTTAGTCTAACAGCAAACTCTATGCAGACTTGTTTTTCCTTTGCTGATTTTCCTTTTTGAAGGGGTAAAGGGTGAAGGGCAGAATAATACCAGATATGATTTTTAAAATAATTTTTATTGATTTTTTTTACATCATCATATTTACTTAAGGTTTCCCTCCTCCTCCCCCTCCTGGAGAGTCATCCCACATAATGAATAATATTTTACAAGACAAAAAAAAAAAAGGAAAAGGAGTCAGTATAACTTTATCAGTATATCAAAAAAGCCTGAAAATATGTTCAATATACAATACTTGTAGACTCCTACCTCCTGCTCATAATTTTTTGGTCAAAAATTATAGTTTGTGGTAAAATCAGAACTCTAACATAGTTATTTTATTCTCTGGTACACTAATCTAGATCAAAAATAGGTAGACTGTAACCCAGGTACCACTCAGAGGCAATGTACTACCATATGCAATGGTTTTTTTCTTTTCCTTCTGAATCCCACACACCAAATAGAATTAGCATTTTCCCATATATAGTGAAGACAGAAAAGTAGGATTGTATTTGAAATGATGACCCCCAACCATTTCTAGCTTTTTCTTTCTAAACACATTATGAATTGAACATCTGAGTTTCAAAGTTGTCCTGCTTTTCAGTGATTCTTTCTAACTTCCTTTGGTTCTTCCTTTTGTTCCTTCCCTTCTGCACGTTTAGAAATGCAAGAGCCAACAGCGTTATAGCTCTTTAAAGTTTGCAAAATACTTTACATAAATTATCATATATTTACATACGGTATCCCATTTGATCACGCCCTCCATGTTGTAGACTTTACTATTACTCTCACTTTGTAAGATGAGGAAGCTGAAGATAAGCTGAATCGAGGACTTGCTCAGGGTAAGGAAGCGTCTAAGGCACGATTTGAACTCAGGTCTTCATTGCCTTCATGACCTCTCACTGTTTATGTTTTCCTTCTCCTTTGTTCTCTCTCACTTGTTTCTTCCTATTTTTCCACTCCCTTTTTTGATGTGCCTGGTACCCACTGCTAAGTGCATGGCATGAATCTGAGTCCAGTTAAGAGAGTCTCATCACAAGACTGGCTATAGGGTGATGGATTTTTTTTTTTTTAGCTGTAACAGCTCTGAGAAACTGAGTCACAGAGGGGTTGACATTTGTGTTGGAAAAGAGAATACTCGCGCTGGTTAAAGTGCTGATGGATCATCATCTCTTCCTGCAATCCTGCCCAGTGTGCCAAACTGGTCTGAACCGTTTCTCATTTTTATCGCTGACTTGAGTGAAGTCATAGCTTTATCTCATTTGCAGAGGACACCAAGCTGAGAAGAGCAGCTAACGCAAGATAGGTTACAATGATGAGCCAAATAAAATAAGATGAAGTTTGGTAAGGCTACAAATAAATTTCCATGCTCGTGTTCAAAAGTTCAACTTCCTAAGTATTAGATAAAGTCTAGCTAGACAGATCACAATGGGTATCACCTACGGGTGTTAATGTACCATATGTTCAGTATGAGTCAGCAGTGTGACGTGCTACAAAAAAAGCTAGTACTTTTCTTGGCTGCATTAAGAGGCATAGCATTCAGAACACAGGCAGTAATGGTTGCTATATACGTGCCATAATCAGGCCACATCTCCAGAGATGTGTGAATTACCTGGGACAAACAATCAGTTTGATATGCTTTCAATTCATGATATCATATGCTTTTCCTTAAATTGAACTAAGTTGGAGAATCTGACTTGGACCAGATCAAATTAAATCAAACTAATTTCCCCACCATAAATTAGTTCTCTGGATGTTGAATGCTAGATTTCATGCCGTACATATGTGCTTCATTGTTCTCTTTTGTTGTATTTTTATTTCTGTGGTTTTAAAGAATGTTTATGACGCCAAGAAAACATGCAAAAATTGTCCTACCTTTTCTGTTATTGTAGAGGGCAACAACATCCTCCCATTCCTCAGGTTCACCACATGGAAGTCATCCTGGATTCCTCACAGTCTCCCCCCTCTCCCCCACATATATGTCCAAGTTATTGCGAAGGCCTGTGGGCTTCACTTTTGCAAATATACCCCCTTTCCTCCTCTGAAACTGCCACCACTCTAATGCAGGCGTTCATCACCACCTGCATGGATTACTGCAGTAACTGCTGACGGCTCTCCCTGCCTCATCTTCCTCCATTCTAGTCCATCCTCTATGCAGTCACTAAAGTGATTTTCCTAAAGTATGCTTCATATGCAATGGGATGAAAGTGTAATTTCATGATGAACGAACATTTATATGTCAAAATCTTGTGAACTCAGGCCAAATCTTGTGATTACAGCAAAACTGCTTTTTATGTTAAAATTTTTTTAAAAGATGCAAAAAGGTACTTATTTAATTTATTGTATAACGATAAACTTTATTACTTAACTTGGTCCCAGTTAACTTTACACACCACTGCAAAGAACTGTGTTCATTTCTGGGTACCACTTTTTCAAAAGGATATAGGTGAACAGGACCATATACAGAAAGGAGAATGTGCTATGGAAGGATCAGCTGAAGGAGCAGCAATGTTTAGTGAGGAGGAGGCAGAGTATTCAATTAAATGAGCCAACAAATATTCATTAAACATCTGCTCTCTGCAAAATGCTATGCTAGACACTGAGATAAAAAGACAACATGTGATGATGATCTGAAGTATCTGAGGGGCTGTCATGGAGCATAGTGGTTAGACGTGTTCTGCTTGGCTCCAGTATGAAGAGAACCCTGGGAAAGTTGCCAACAGACAGATTTAAACTCAGGTAAGGAGAAAAGCAAACAAACAGCTGCCTAACAGTTAGAACCATCCATAGCAGGATGATATGTGTGAAGAGATGATGGTTTCTCCCTCTCTAGAGAGAGTTTCGGCCAGCCTCTTGTAAGGTGTAATATTAATGTGGCTCTTGTTCAGGTATAGGCAAAGCAACGTGGTTTCTGAGTCAGTTCTCTTCTGTGATTCTGTGAATCATTCTTCAGTGCCTAGACAATGCCAAGTATTCACCAAACTGAAGAATTGCCCGTTTGAGAAGGAAAGGGTGCCTGGTTTCACATCTTAGGCTAGTGGGGAGTTTGGATGAATCTGTGCAATGAGAAAAATAGTAGTAGTTCCCTCCCCAATATATTCATTCACCTTACCTGAATGAATGTTCTGGAATACCTGCTCTGTTTTTAGCTTCTTCATCTTGACAGTGACCTCTTGTTAATATGCTGAAGCATTATGGGAGTAATGATAGTGAGGATGAATAAAACATCTTACTGTGAATGGCAAGAAATGCTAAAAAAAAAAAACCTTCACTATAAAATATTTAAAGGGATAATTTTGTGTAATTTTTTATTATATAGACATTTTTCCCTTTCACAGAGATCTTTTTTTAGTAGAAAAACTTATAGTCTGACTTACCAACACATAACTGGGATCTGAACCTTCCAAAGACTCATTTGAGAAATCTGATATGTGACAGAGACATACTAATGAGTAGGTTAACTATCCATCGCTTTTGGGTTCTTTAAGCCATTTATCATTGAATCAGATTTGCTTATCAGGAAACAACATACCTGGACCATATTATCTTTTTCCTCCACAAAAATGTTTTTCCTGAGTTAGGATTTAATATTCTGTCAGTATGTATGTACATACATATGTGCATGTATATGTATGTGTGTCTATGTACATATGCATGCATATGCACACATATATATTGGATTGATATATGAAACTGCAACTTGAAGAATGTTGCCATGTCTTTTTCAAAACTGTAATTGAAGATGTCCTTCATGTTATTAATTTTCCTTATGTAAGGCAGTGATTCCTCCTACTCAATGTCAAGAGAAAAAGTTTGTCTCTCCCAAGAAATTATGTGCTTCTTTTTATCAGAAAATGAGCATGAACTCTATCATCCAACGCATTTCCATTTTTGCCTTATTTGCTGGGAAGCTCAGTACTAAATTGAGTGCTCAACTATAGTAATAATATTTCATGTCAGGTACCTAGTAACATTCTGATTCCCTTCAAATGATTTTTGTTCTTTTTAAGATTTTTAATTTATTTACTTTATATGTGTGTTAAATTTGTAAATAACAAGTTGTTTTTCGGATATAAATGCATACCTGCATATGTATGTGTGTGTGTGTGTGTGTGTGTGTGTGTATATGTATATACATTTACATACATACATAATCCATTATGAGTCTGTCAAATACAGTTAAGCCATTTGTTGGGTGATGTCTTTTGTGTTTAGTAATCCATTTACAATGACTATCTTTCCCAATTTATTCAAATTATTGAGTATAACAATTTCATTTTGAAATAAGGAGCTTTCAAAAAGAAGTAATGAAATGACTTTAGGAGAATTATGACCAGTAAAGATATATAACTTTGTGGTCCCTAGTTCGTTGACTGTGGCTGTGGGGTTAGAGAACCTCAAGTCAGACCTGGACTCTGCTACTTGCCTTTGTGTTTTCAGTCATGTCTGACTCTCTGTGACCCCATTCGGGGATTTCTTGGCAAAGATGCTGGTGTGGTTTGCCATTTCCTTCTCTAGCTCACTTTACAGGCAAGGAAACTGACACAAGCAGGGTTAAGTGACTTGCCCAAGGTCTCATAGCTAGGAAGAGGAGACCCAGCATTCTATGCCACCTAGTTGCCCATGTGATCTTAGATGTATCATTTAACTTCTCTTGTCTTCATTTCACTTATCTGAAAAATGAAGCATTTGGATTAGATAATCTTGAAAGTCCATTCCAATTCTAAATCCTGTGAACTTAATGCCAAGAAAATGAAATGTGCCTTTCAAACGTAACTCTCTCTGATTTGAGAAGAGGCAAGGAAAGAAATAATTTTTCCCCTCCTTTCTATGTCACAGAATCATTGTAAATCAAGATACAACCCTGCACTTATCTCTAATGAACTTTCTAATTTATTTCTAGATTAAGAAAAATTATGAGATAGCCATCATGAACATTTACATCTATTCGAAAGCATATTAATCTTTTTGATATTTTATTTCTGAGACAGGAAACCTAGTTAGAGCATGCTTTGAACAGGAGCAGTAACATTCTGCCGGGTAATTGTATTTCACAACATTCAAGACAAGTTTAGCCAGGCTCATTTACAAGGGAAAGGGCATATGGAGAGGGCATAGAGAGGAGGAATCCAAAGCTAGGGACAAGCAGTGATCCTGGGCTCATTGGATAGGCAGCCTGTTCCCAGACTGATGTCGCCATTTGGCATAGATGGCTTTCTGTGTCTGGCATCAGTAAAAGGTGCACAACAGAAGCTGTTATGTTGAGTTTGTTTTTTTCTTCCTCAAAAACAGTTTCTGTGTTATTACCCATGCAGATAGGTTTCAGCATGCTATTTCTCTGCCCAGGCCATGGAAGCAGCCAGGGATAAAATGTTTTCTTTTGGGGAGACAGCTTTGTTTTCCTACTTTTTACTGTTTTTGCTGGGTGAGTCGGACCGCTTCATCAGTCCACCAGTACCATCTCTTCCTCATTTATACAAGATGTTAGCGAAATTTTTCCTTGTTTGGCAAAGTCTCTGAGTAGCAGAAGAAAGACTGTCTTTTTGGCCTGTGTGTTGTGACAGATCTTTCTTCTAATTCCTCGCTCATTGTTTTCCTCTGTATTAAGCTTGTCAATGATTAACTCTGTGTTTTTCTTCTAGTTGGGAAGAGTGATATGTCCTGCCTTCCTCAGCTGCTGTTAACTGGTGCACACTTGCTGAGAAACAGATGCTATGACTTGTCCAGGATGTTTAGCGTTGACTGACCTAGAGAGGAAATGCATTTTTAATCAGCCTAAAATGATGCTCTCCAAAAAGCGACCAAATAAGTAGTGTTCCCACAGGCAGCCTGTTTATTCAAAATTTCTTATGTATTTCACCAGAACATAACAAGGCATTTTGATACCAGGATGAGGTTGTCATGACAGAATTCAAACAAGTACCATTTAATATAGTCTCTCTTTGAATGTCCTATTCTTACTGCATTTAAAAATCATTACCAATCGGAACAGAATTCATCTGAATATATTTCTGTGCAAATAAGATGAATTTGAGTTATAGTAAACGAGGAGATATGGAAAAAGGTTCAGATTTATTTTAATAACCCTCAAATTGTTCACAGATTCCTTCAAATGTTACTTTGTAATATTATCACTGACGCTGCATGTCATGCTCCAGAATAAGTATTTTTTCAATTAAGCCAAGTTACATCTGTGTGAAACATCCTGTACTCACTCCTGTGATAAAACACCAATGTGAATAACATATTGTCTCGCTCAAGGAGTTTGCAATTTAGTAGTAATAATTCACATTTATATCAGCTTTCAGGTTTAACGAGCACTTTTCTCACAAATACTTATAGGTAGTGCAGTTCTTTTTATTTCCATTTTATAGCTGAGGAAACGGAAAGTCAAGAGGTTGGATAACTTACCCAGAGTTACAAGACTAGTCATTTTCAGAGCTAGAATTTAAAACCAAGTTTTCTGATATCAATTATCTATCATTCACATGACACCCCCTCATTCATAATTCCTTTTCCTCTCAAATTGTCCCTTACCCGTAAACTATGTTAACACTTGAATTCTATTGAATTTTTTAAACTGAATTTTAAAATTGCGAGTGTTGAATTTTAAGGAAGGGGGAGCAGGGAAGAGGCCAGCCATGTTTTTACTTAGAATGCCTACTAGTCTGGTAACCAGAGTGCTGTCACACCAAGTCCAAACACCTTCACTTGACCTTCAAGATTATCTTTTATTGACACCCTACATATTCATGTCTATTACTTGCCTCTTTCTAATTCAATATTTAATACTTTCTAATATTATAATAGGCAAATCTTCTCTTCAGCCTCCACAGAACTCATTCTTATTTCTACCTTCTTGCCGTTACTCATGTTGATTTCCTTTGGGGTGGGGTGTGAGGTGAAGAGGGAGTGGCTTCTCTCCACTCCCGGGCCTGATCTACCCATTCTCTACAACTCAGCCCAAGCCCCACCTCTTTAGAAAACAATCCAGTGCTGACTGATCTTTTTTCTTCCTGGATTCCTCCTAAATTTCTCGATAGTACCAAACAATTTGGTATTTATAATTAGTAGTTTATTATTGTTCATTGTTTCAAGTGCTTCCCCATCAGACTACAAACTCTTTGAGAGAGACTTATTTTGTTGGTTTGAAGGACAAACACAATCCTGTGAGTAGATGGCAGCTGGCTGAATGCTAGCTGGGTAACTCACCTCTTACTCTCCTGTCTGCCTCCCCCTTCCTTTCCTTCTCCTCTCTTCCCCTCCCCTTCCCTCCCCTCCCTTCCCTTAAAAGGCTGATCAGATACCCAAGGGGCTGCTGAATCCCACTGCAGCTTCCAGTGACAAACAGTCCTGTAGCCTGAGCCTCCTGTGTGCAGGGTTGTGACTAAGTTCCTAGTATATCTGCACCTGCTGCTTCATCACTTGCCTGTCACCACAGGCCTTTGAGATAGGTATAATAGTAAAATGATATGGATGATGTCTTTTAATTCATGCATAAATTGGGTTTTAAGTGAGGCAGAGTTTAAAGGAGTCATCAGTCTCACTCTCTCCTCCAGAGTCATCACAGTCCAGTGGCAGGACAGAATCAAGGTGACTGGTGATGGCTCAGGACACAGTAGATGACCTTGGCATCTTTGGTGTCTAACCAATCTCTAAGCGCTCCACATTACCAGCTTTAGCTGCCTTCATGGCCGTTGGAACAAATTGTTCTCATCGGCCCATTCTGCCAGAGGAAGTCTTCACATGCTTGGGGTAGACACCCCCCAACTCATCAATGGGTTTGACACTCCTTGGTTATCTTCAACCTGGTTTGGCCCAACTGCTGAAATGATTTACCAGGGTGTGACCACTGCATATGCTACAGCTTCTTGGAGCCACAGGTGAGAGTTGAGTGGAACAGGTGGACACCAAAGGTGGAAAGTAGCCCAGAAAAGGGCAGAAGTATTGGTCCTCTCTGAACACACCCTACACTCCTATGATGAATCAGAGAAGCATGGAAAGAGAATATAGTAACTGGTGCAGAGTGAAGTAACCAGACCCAAGAAAACAATATACACAGTAACTACAACAATTTAAAAGGAAAGAACAGCACACCCAAAAATTAAGAGTAAATGTAACAAAATTATAAAAATGGGACTCAAAGGAAGAGAGATGAAGGGGCATCCCCGACCCTGCCCCTTTGTGGAAGTGAGAGGTCCACAGATATTACACATGTTTTCAGACTTTCTGAATGTGTTGATTAATTATGCTGACTTTCCCCCCACTCTCTCAAAAAAACAATATTTATCATATAGCATAACTGTTAGGGAGGAGAAGGAAGAAGGATATATGGGATCCCATGATGCTATAAATCAAAAAAATTTTAGACTATCCAGGCAAGGACCTAGACTAGGGTGATAGCATTGGTAAATAAGGGAAAAAGAGAAGGATGTAAGAGACCTTACAAAGAAATACTCAAAGGACTTAGTGCCAAATGTTTTTAATTAACCTCATATTTGCAGAGCAATTCATAGTTATTTCACATATAAATATGATTATGGAACAGAGAAGTATAGAATATTAAAGAGATATGAACATGGCAGAAGACCCAGAAACTAAAGAGGAAAAACTGAAAGCCAAGCATGTAGATAAAATTCAACAGAACCAGAACTGGAAACAATAACATCATCAGAATATTTTGCAGAAGACACAGAAAGGAAACAGATAACAGACGTAAAGCAGAGTAATAGTAGAGATGGGGTAATCAATCATGTAGACATCTGTTGAAGCTCCCTGTTTGCCAAATGCAGAGTAGCCAATAATTATTGATTTGCTTTCGTGAAAACTTCATTCTTCAAAAGGTAGAGGAACCAACAAAGAAAATTCTCTTCTGTATATGATTCTCACCAACAAATAATAACTAATTTCTGGGACTGAAATAAATGGGAACCTTTGGAAGAAAGTAATAACTCCAACTTAAAATTTATGGTAGAAAAGGAAAAATGATCAGGTTAGAGAAAATAGATTTCAAACAGCCCAGTAAAAAGCATGGAGGGATGTTGTGGCATATGGGATATGTCAGCCTTAAAGGTATAGGAATCAATCAGTAATTTAATGAATTAGCACATACTATATCCTATGCCAGACATTCTGCTAGGCACTTATGACAGGAAGTCAAATAATGAAACCATTTTGCCTTTAACCAATTTATATTCTTTTAGAAAATCCCTGGGGATGAAATTCAGAAGACACAAAGAACTGCAGTGAAGAGGAAAAAAATAGTATACTGTCTCTAGAGAGAGATGTGGATGCACAGGAAGCTCAGAGATCAACTTAGATTTTAAAATGTGTGGGAGATGAAAACAAAAGTGTTGTATGATAATAGTGTCAGGAGAACCAAAGCTCAAAATGAGTTGAGGCTGACAAGGAGAGCTAGACATAACAAAAATGTTATTCTTCTTAGCATTTTCAGTTAAATTGGGGAGGAGAGAAAGGAAATGAAAGAAGTATAGGTGGCTGGATGAGATGATAACGGAAAATCAGTTCTCATTTTCTTTTTATTTTCTCTGACAAGGACTGGAAAAGAAAGAACAAAAGTGTTAAATAGAGAGTTAGCACTCAGTATAAGTAGAGTAATAGTAAGACAGCACTCATGCACCTTTTTGAAAAAGATTTTTCACAAACTTAACACTAAATACAGGTTTACCTAGTCCAACTTGCTTTGCAGCTTTTTTTAAAAATTAATTTTATTTATTTTCAATGTTCTACAATCATTACCATATAACTTAGATTTTTTTTTCTCCTTCCTCCCTTCTCCCTCCCTGAGACAGCATACAATTTTATATAGGCTCTACACATACATTCCTTTTAAATAAATTTTCACTATAGTCATGCTATGTAGAGGAATTAAAATGAATGGAAGAAATCATATAACAAACCAAAATGTAATACACACACACACACACACACACACACACACACACACACACACACACACACACACACACACACAGAAATGATCTGCTACATTCTGCAATTGAATTCCATACTTCTTTCTCTGGATGTGGAAGGTATTTTACCTTAAAGAGACCATTGGGAATTTTTTTCTTAAGTCCTTGCATTGTAATGAAGTTCCAGGTCTACCAGAAAAAACTCTCACACACTGGTCATTGCTGTGCACAAAGTTCTCCTGGTTCTGCTCCTTTCGTTCAGTATCAGATCATAAAAGTCTTTCCAGGCCTCTCTGAAGTCTTCCTGTTCATCATTTCTTATAGCACAATAGTATTCCATTATATTCATATACCACAATTTATTCAGCCATTCCCCAATTGACGGGCATCCCCATGATTTCCATTTCTTGGCCATCACAAAGAGTGCTGCTATAAATATTTTTGTACATGTGGGCCCCTTTCCCATTTTTATGATCTCTTGGGGATACAGTCCTAGAAGTAATATTGCTGGATCAAAGGGCATGCATACTTTCGTAGCTCTTTGGGCATAGCTCCAAATTGCTCTCCAGAATAATTGGATCAGCTCATAGCTCCATCAACAATGAATTAGTGTTCCAACTCTCCCACATCCTGTCCAACATTTATCATCTTTCTGTTCTGACATGTCTACCAATGTGATAGGTGTGATGTGATACCTCAGAGTTGTTTTGATTTGTATATCTATGCTTTGCAACTTTTACATATAAATAAATTTCAGTGCTCAAAATATTACAATTTTCCATTCTTTCCCTGTGTATTTCTTTGTTTACTTTTTTTATGGGATCTTACTATATATTCTTTTTCTAGTTCTGCTTTTTTAAACTTTGTATTATTTAATAAAATTCCTTTCAGATGTCTTTGTTTTCTTCATACTTGTACATTTTTATACAACCACTTTAGTATTCATTATAGTATACATTACTTGGATAATTTTATGTACCTATGATCCCATTGACATGAATGATGTCTTCAAGGACAAAACCTATCTACACATTCTCATCCTGAACTACTTTGCTCATATTCTTCCATAAATCTTTTACAGGGGGTCCACTCAACATACTGGGGGCTTTGTTCTGCATCTCTTGACATTGTGAGGATGTACTAGTGAAGCATGTAGGCTATCCTTTTGTCTTTACTCTTACTACATAACTTTCTTCTTTTCCCATCTGACATAAACATAATACATCTACTTGATGGCATTGCGTTTCTCTTGAATGATTATTTGTTGCTGATAAGATATGAATCATATATTTCATACCTCTACATTTATACCTTTAGAGACTGTGAAATTATGATTTGTAGCTATAAATTATCAGAAGAATATTGAAGTTCAAAAGATAAGCTTTTTTCTCAGTGAGAAGATGGGGGTCATTAAACTCATTGCGCAATTTTACAAGTGCAGTCCAGCAATCTTCCTTCCTCTAGGGCCAGTACATTGGCTGTCCACCATATTATTATCAAGATATATCTATTCATGAGCCAGCTTCATAGGTCATCCATCCTTCTAGATAGTCTAGACTCTAGATAGTATACATTCTTCATCTACTTGATTTCTTTTTCTGTATGTATAATTAGACTGAACTCTTTTGAGTAATTTATGATCTCATCTAGGAGACTACAACATTCCAGGGCTTGATACAATAAGCATAATATCATCCTCAAACAGGAGCATATGGAGAAACTTGTTGCCACAGGAATCCCTCTTTCATTTGGAATTGCTTCTGGGCCAAGATATTGGCAAATAACTTTGCTGACCATAAGCCTTCCTAATTGCTTTCTTATTTGATATTATCCCAGGTTCATTGGGCAAAGTTATCTCTGCCACCTTGTTTTTATGTATCTCTGGGAATTCTGTATCATTTTGACATATGCATAGGAAACACTTTATTGAAGGAGAGTCATTTGTAGTATCAAGGAAAATTTTTTTTGGTAGTCAGCAAAAAGTAAACAGTGGTACATACATTTATCTACTTTACTTTAACCATTCCTTTATTGTTAAATATTTAGGTTACTTTTAGGTTTTTTTTTTTTACATTTAAAAATAATGCAGTTATAAAAGAGTATTTACGAATAGCCCTTTTATTTTTTATTAATGCTTTCAGGGTGTATTGCCAAATATATAATAGCTACAATACTGATATCTAGAATAATCAAGGAGCTGTTAAAATTTATGAAGCCAATTCTCAGTCCCTAATGGATACATGGTCAAGAAATAGGAACAGTTTACAAAAGAGGGAAAGCATTGTTAATAAACACTTGAAATAAATTCCAGCCCTTTTAATTGGAACAGATGCTTCTCTACTTCATTGAATTGTCAAAAAATTTTACAACAATGAAACAATGCTGGTAAGGCTATGGAAAACAAGTATACTTGTCCATTACTAGTGGAAATATAGAGTGGTGGAATCTTTCTGGTAAATAATATGGCAGTATCCTATAAAACTGACAAGACTTATCATGGCCTTTCACCTAGCTGCTCTTCATGAGTATAGGGCTCTAGGCCCAGATGAATTATATCCCTGATACTGAAAGATGACAGATAAGTTAGCTCAGCCACTGTTAATGGTTGCTGAAAGAAATTATAGAGCATAGAGGCTTAGAGGACAAGAGGACTGGAGAACAAATGCCCTTTTTTGGGTGGGGAAGTAAAATAGGAACCAGTTTGTAAATTCTACTGAGTTTGACTTCAGTTCTTGTGTGTGGGGGGAGGGGGAATAGTAAAGGGATGATTTTTGAACATCTAGAAAAGGAAGTAGTGATCACATAGAGTTTTCATGACATCATTGTACCAGACTAACATAATTTCATTTTCTTACATGGTTTCCTAGACCAAAGGAGCACTGTGGATATTCCATGTGTTGTTATTTGTAGAGGATTTTATAATGTCTCCTGCTTTTATAGGAAAGGTGATGAAATGTGGGTTAAACAGTAGTATAGTTAAGTGGATTTGAATGTAATCTAATGTCTCGTCCCCTGAAATTTATTCATGATTTGATGTCAACCTGGAAGGAAGTTACTAGTGCAGTGCTTCAGGATCTATGTTTCTCACTGTACTTTTTAACATTTTTATCATTTTCTTGGAGAGAGGCACAGGGAATATGCTTCAAAAGTTTTAGTTAACATTTATTTGGCACCCTATATGTTCCAGGCATTGTGCTAGATGCTAGGAATATAAGCCAAAATGGAGACAATCCTTGCTCTCAAGAAGCTTACATTATAGCAAATGGCATAAAGGTAGAAGAAATAGGTAACATTGATAATACTTAGGATTTAGTGAAGTACCCTCAAATATCTATATTTGATTCTGAGCTATTTAACATTTTAACAGTAACTTGAATGAAGGTATAGATAGTATGCTTATCAAATTTTCAAATGGGAGAGATAGCTTACCCAGTAGAGGGTTAAGATCATAAGAATCTTTAAGGTTTAGAGTTTCAGGCTGAAGTTTCATAAGATGAAATTCAGTAGCTTGAATGTAAAATTTTTTCCTTGAATACAAAAATCAACTCCACAAATATAATATGGTAGAGGCAAGGATAGAGTGCAGATGTTCTGAAAAGGACTGGGTATTTTAAAGGACTATTCGCTCAATATGAGTCAGTAAGAGTGATATAGTTGACAAAAAATGCTAATGCAATTTTAGGTTGCATTAGGAGTGGTATAATGCTTTATCCAAAGCTTTTTTAGAACCCTAGGGAGGGCTAGTTTTGGTGGCTTATACATGTAACCTCTGGGGCTGGTGGGTCCCTGGAGTTGGGGATAAAGCTGATTTGGTATACTCAGTATGACACAAATATCATGAGCCTTTGGAAGTGGAGAGTCACCCAAGGCTTCCCAAGAAGTAGAAAACTGACCCAGGTTGGAAACCAGGTTAAAGGTTCCATAATGAATAGTATTCCATATCAAATAGTTAAAGGTTCCATGTCAAACAGGCCTGGGAGTGGTGGCTACCCTTCTTGACTTGGCAAATAGGGAAACCTAATCTCAAAACAAAACAACTGAAGTTTAGATCTTGGCAAATTCTATACACAGTATACTCAGTTAGCAATCCTGTCAAAAAAGGATTTCTCATGAATTGAAATTAGAATCACTTTCCTGTAGTTTCTAGATTCTGCTTTCTTTCCTTCTTTTTGAAAATCAAGAATTTATTTGCTTTTTTCCAACTTTGTGGTACCTCTCCTATTTTCAATGATTTATCAAATATCACTGACATGGACTCAACATTTGCCATTTGTCCTGTGGAAGTGCAAATAGTCATTATATTGATCATAGTTCTTTTAACTTTTAAAGTTGTTTAACGGTGTTGTTATTGTATACGTTTCTGCTCATTTAATTCTCCATCATTTTATAAAAGTCCTTAAAATTGTTCATTTTTAAAATACTGATGTTATAGTATATTTTTTCTATTTCTAATTACATCACTGTTCATGTCTTTCCATGTCTTATTTTTTTATAACAAAATAGTAATCATCACTATATATTTATTCACACACAATATATTTATTCACACACATAGATCTTCAACTCTCATCACTCTCAAAGTATCTTACATTAGCTTTGTCAACCAGCTAGAGAATCTAGGCACTACTGTGGTGACTTGTGGTCCTGTCTATTGTTTGTCCTGGAATGGGTGCCCTCAGAACCAGTGACATGAAGAAATAACCCAGACCCATGGATGACTTGAGAAAAATGGTGGTCATGCTTTGTAGGACACTTCTGTTCTTTTGTGACCTTTAGATCTAAAACATTAGGAAAGAAAGTTATGGCTCCTAGAGTAACCTTCTCTAGGAAGGGTTCTGACAAGGGTCTTTCTCAGATCAAGGTAGCCCTGGCAGCCTTTCCTGTTTTTCAATTCAAATATAATTTTCACTCCCTTCAGATTATGATCCAGACCCTCACCATGTGATATTTGATGTTAATTATCAATTTGCATATGGTGACTTCTTTGTGGGACCTAGTCCCTCAACTCTTCTATGCTCTGATCCTCTAATCCTTCAAGTAATTAGAGTCATTCCTTAGAATCTTCAAAATCAGATTCCCCAGGATCTGCTCCTAGGATAAGGGGTTCAGTGCATATTTACTGGGTACTGTGTTCTGTACTCTTTGATAGTGTGGTCTTCTCTAGTCATAAAAGCTTCTGTCCCGGAAGCTGTAATAATCAGAGTGTTTTGGTACATAGTTCCAGCTTATTGTCTGCAATGTCAACTAGAACTCTGAATAGGCTGAAGGTAGTCCTAGTGAATGCAGAAAATCTGTAAGTATTGTTTGAGTTTGAACATACCAAAGCCATCATTTCTACCTTCTTGTTGACACCCACAGCTGTCTTGGGAAATTCCAAGTATACTATGACACAACCACAGTTTATCTAGGCTCTCCACAGTGATCCATTACCTTCACAGGTTGTAGCCTTGTGTTTTCTTATACAATGACTGGAATATAATTGTCCCCTGGGATCTGCTGTCCAGTATAGCAGAATCTACTTCGTTTTCATTCCTCTTCATCCCTGCTGCATTGGGACCAATGAAGAAATAGAACTAGGAAGAATTTCTGGAATATGAATAAATTTCTCAGGGGTCTAAGACAAGCCCTGATTTTCTCTTTTCTGGCAATGACATCTTAAAATAGATCTCTGTAAGAAATAATCCTTGCTGTGATTTGTTTTAATTCAAGTTAGTAAACATTGAGCACTTACCTATGTTGAAAGTATTGTGCCATGCACTAGGACACAAAAACAAAAGTCCCTTCTCTCAAGGACCTTACATTCTATTTGGGAAAGGTGATATAACGTATAAAAAAAAATAGAAACTACAAAAAGGAAAGGTGCTTAACAACTGTTTTCTTTTTTTAAATCTCATATTTGCTAAGAAAGAAAGAGGAAAGGAGAAAGGAAAAAGGATAAGGGGGGATAAAAGAAGCTTCATTCCATACACTCAACTAGTCATCTCTTTTTGAAGGTAGATAACATGTTTCATGCTGGAAGTGGAACCTGAGCCTCATGTTAGAGGAAATTGTGAATTCCAAAGTGCTGAGGAGAAGAGGGAATACATTTCAGTCCTGGGAATTCACATACACACGGGTACAGAGAAGGGAGATTGAATTTTACATCCAGGAAATGGTCAACAATGTTTATGTGATTATGATGTCAATCTCTGTATACATTTTTAGATGTTGTCAGAAATTGCTGAATAAATTGTTGAAGACTTTGAGAAGAGAGATCATTCTCGATGACTTACTGTCAAATGAGGATAATGGTAAAAAAAAAAGAGGTGAAAAATAAGGGGTGCTACATCTTTCCCCCATTGGATTGGCAAAGTTGATAAAAAGGACAATGACAAGTTTTAGAGAGGATGAGGAAAAGCAGGTATTTTAATGCACTTTTGGTGGGAGCTATAAATTGGTTCAGCCATTCTGGAAAGCAATTTAGAACTTTGTCCCAAGGTCCTAAGAGTTATTAAGCTGTGCATACCCTTTGACCTAGGGATACTACTGCTAGTCTGTATCCCAAAGAGATCAAATAAAGAGGTAAAGAACACATGTGCAAAAATATTTCTAGTAGCTTTTTCTGTGGTGGCAAAGATTTGGAAACTGAGGGAGCGACCATAAATTGAGTGAGTGGCTGAACAAGTTCTAGTTTAGAATATAATGGAATACTATTGTTCTATAAGCAGTGATGAACAGATTGCTTTCCCAGAAACTGGAAAAACATGTTAAACTGATAAAATGTGAAATGAGAAGAATCATAAGAAAAATTTATACAATATCAATAACATTATGAATGCAAACAACTTTGCAAAATTTAGGGGAGTCTTATCAACACAATGACCACTCACAATTTCAGAGGATCCATGATGAAACTTGTTATATACCTTCAGACAGAGAGCTGGTTGACTCAGAGAGCAGACTGAAACATCTTATCTTTAATCCCTTCCCTTCTCCTCTCCTCTCCCAACATGGGAGATTTGTTTTGCTTGACTATACATATTTTTAAAGAGTTTTGTTTTCCTTGAAGAGGGGAGGGAAAAGTGGGAAAGAATTTGAAACTAATTTTTTTAAAAATTCAATTTAAAAAACGAATAAAAAGCCATGAAAACTTTTTTAAAGGCTAGGGGGTACTGAATATGTCTCCAAAAAAGATGGAAGGTTCTAGCTTGAAGCCACACTGCAAAAGTAAGGACACCTTGGAGAAATCCTTCCCCTTCCCAGGTATCTCTCAAGAGTACTTCTTGACAGTAGGAATGATCTCACCTCAGATTTCCTCTTGAGTGTTAGCATTTTGGGGGGCAGAGCCAAGATGGCAGAGTAGAAAGACTCACATATGCTAGCTGTGAACCCACAGCCCATGGATTTCCTCTAAAAAGAACTCCCAACAAATTCTGGAACAGTGGAAGCCACACAGCAACACAGTGAAGGAGATTTCTGTTCCAGAGAGCCCTGAAAAACCGATCCCAAAGGTCCGTTGCGCACCTGACAGGAGCGGAGCCCAGCCCTGCTCTGGCCAGGTGGCACTGAGAGGAGCAAGCAGATCCGAGCAGGCTTGAGGGACGGAATCTCCAGCGGCCGTGAAGGTCCCTCCACCCCCAGATGCACAGGTCAATGAGAGAGACGTCTGGACGGGCTGAGAGGGGAGCGGGATGTCTCCATGACTCGGGCCCCCTCAGGAGGCAGCAGCAGAGGCAGTGGGCGGCCAGAGGCTCCCGGAGCAGGCAGGAGCTTGGCAGGACCTCGGGTCCATTACGGAAGGTGTTTGCATAAACCCCCTGAGGGAACTGAGCCTGGGAGGAGGCCCTGCCCCCACCTGAGCACCAGAACTTAAGCTCCCATTGAATAGCGGCCAGGCCTGCCACCAAAAGCTTTGAGGCTGGGGAGCAGCATTTGAATCTCAGACCCCAAGCACTAGCTGGGTGGATCTAGGTGCGGGGTGGAGAAGAATCTCAGAAGTCAAGTAACTGGCTGGGAAAATGCCCAGAAAAGGGAAAAAAAAATAAGATCATAGAAGGTTACTTTCTTGGGGAACAAATGATACCCTGCTTCCTTTCTGATGAGAAAGAAGAATGTTTACCATCAGGTAAAGACATAGGAGGCAAGGCCTCTGTATCCCAAACATCTTAAACAGATAGCCAATGGGCTCAGGCCATGGAAGAGCTCAAAAAGGATTTTGAAAATCAAGTTAGACAGGTGGAGGAAAAACTGGGAAGACAAATGAGAGAGATGCAAGAAAAGCATGATAAACGGGTCAATACGTTGCTGAAGAAAATAACACCTTGAAAAATAGGCTAACTCAATTAGCAAAAGAGGTTCAAAAAGCCAATGAGGAGAAGAATGCTTTCAAAAGCAGAATTAGCCAAGTGGAAAAAGAGGTTCAAAAGCTCCCTGAAGAAAATAGTTCTCTCAAAATTAGAATGGAACAGATGGAGGCCAATGACTTTCTGAGAAACCAAGAAATCACAAAACAAAACCAAAAGAATGAAAAAATGGAAGATAATGAGTGTTAGCATTTTGCTTTGTTATGGTGTGTATGCCATGGAAGGGGGATCAGGGAACCCAACTGCGTTCAGAGAAAATTAGGATAGAAACCTTTTAGTTCCTTGAAATGCAGGGGAAAGTAGGATGAATGTGGGCACATTATTGTTTGAGATATGATATTGCAAGTGAAGAGAGAGAGAGAGAGTTGGATCCACAGAGACACCACAGTGCTAATGAAAATCATTTTTAACTCAGTGACTCATAGAGTCATAGATGTAGAACTGGAAGGGACCTCAATAACCATAATCCAGGACTCTTGTTACGCAAACGTTCCCTTGAAACAATCACTAGAGAATGTACCACTAGAGTAGGGATCTCTATGTTAGAAATGTCACATGCCATTTAAACACACAGAATTCTCACCAATGAACTGCAAGTTATCCTTTTTCTTGGTTTAACCTAATTTATCACTGGAAATTGGTGTCAGAGTTGGCAACAAGATAGGATTGTAATACCTATCCAAGTTTTAAGATGAATTGCTCAGTATGTACTTCGTAGCTTTAAAAAGTTCCACCTGGCTTCAGGCCTAGATGTCTGTCATTTTTAGTAGCAACACATTGTTAGTATTATCAGCTTATTATAAACAATCAAAATTAGAACCATTTACTTTTGAAATTTTAAACAAAATAAAATTAGTAGTCTACATAAAAAATTCCTTTCTTAAGGCTCTCATTGTAAGACTATTTCCTTCCCTTACATCAGCATCATTGAAACATTTCCTTCATTTGTATCTTCTTCTACCATGAAATAAGTGTAACTTGGTCTAATTTCTGTCAAAAGAAGTATGGTTTAAAAAAAAAAGAAGTTATATGGATGCCTTTTGTTTTTAAAGCATAGACATCTCTGGAAACACATCCCCTTCCACCCCTCACCCTCCATCGAACCCTTCCTTATAACAACAATGAAAAACAGTTGAGTAAAAATATTTGATACAATGACTTTTTCTTACAGTATATTCAACACTTTGTGTGGGCTATTAAAAAAATTCTTAATAACAACGCAGATTAAGAACCATGTGGAAAAAAACTTTTAGTAGAATATCACAATGTTATCTCCAAAAATGTGTGTTGGAGATGACTGTCTTGAAATAAATGAGGTAGCTTTGGAGTAGGGAGGCTGCTTCTATGAACTGTATCTTGACTTGCCTATTTCCTTCTACTTTGGTTAATTATGAAGTAACTTATTTAAGATAGAGACTCAGAGGAGCTAAATGTTTTTTTGAATTTTAAACTTTTAAGGTAAATTTATGTAGTTCCTCAAATCTCAGCTTTCTTAACTACATGAATATTTGTTATGGTTTTGTAATTCCTTTTTTAACCATTGCTCAGAATTTTATCAGACATAAAAATATATACTGGTTCTTTCCACACTTCTCATTATTCTGTTGTAGCCTAAAGTATAATATCATACTTGTTTGATGGTGCAATGTTGACTTTTGTTAGATTACGTGAAGAGACAACTTGCTTAGGAATTAAGAAAATTATTTTATAAGGAAAACTATTAATTTTTCTTTTTGGCCCAGACCTATAATTTCACTGATGTAGGGAATGCTTGATGAGGAAATTCCTTCAACTAATAAAAATGAGTTAACTGTTCTGGTGCTTAGATTGTTAACTTGACCAACTGGATCATAGTCAGTATGAGTCAAAGTCTGTATCCCAGGCTTCAGACTGTAATATTGCCTCTGTATCCACTATGTAAGGCTTCCTCTTTGATTATTTACCGTGTGCCTTTTTGCAATTAAAAGACAGTTCTTATTCATATTTCAGTTATTTTGAGACATTGGCAGATTTCTTTCAAATCTTACAGGTCATAGCCTTGTTCTAACTTGATGTGCATCTGTCACCCAAAAACAAAAATACCTGACTTGATTTGAAAGAAGAGCACATTATCACTGCAAAATATGCAGGAGAAGAAGTTTAAAGAATATTGTTAGAGAGAGAGAGAGATAAACTGGAAAAAAAACTAGTTAAGACAGTCTTATAGCCCATTTGTTCTCTTGGTATCCACACAGGGTCCAGAGATCTAAAGAAAGACTCCCGCACATTGGGTGGCTCCCTTGTTTAGAATTTACAGGAAGGCATGGACAAAGGTCTCACAAAATGGGCAGGCATGGGAGGGTGGGGAGGCAGTTGTGTTATTTATTGTTGAATGGAGTATTTGAATAACTTCATAATTTGTCTCTTGTCCAGTCTGTCCTTCGTACACCTGCCCAAAGGATGTTAATAAAACACAGGTCAGACGATATTGCTGCTCTACTCAGTTAACTCCTATAACCCCTTGTTGCCTCTAGGATAAATTATAAATTCCTCTTCCATTTAAACCTTTCAGATCCAACCTCAGATACTTCCTGTGTGACTCTGGACATGTCACTTGATTTCTGTCTGCCTCAGTTTATGCAGCTCTAAAATGGAGATAATAGGACTCCCTCACAGGGTGTTGTGAGCATTAAATGAGATATTTGTAAAGTGATTTACTCAGTCCCTGACGTAGTAGTCACTCAATAGATGCTCGTTTCTTCACTTTCCCAATATGTATATATATTTGTATTTATTTATATAATATATGAATATTTTCTCCGTAAATTCAATGGTCCAAAGATAAAAAGAAAGGTTTCACATTTACCAAACTCTTAATAATAGTATTTTGGGGAAATACAGAATTGGAAGTAAAGTTAGATGCCCATTGACTGGGAATGGCTAATCAGATAGTGGTACATTATTGCAATGGAATTCCATAAGAAATGGTACATATGAAGAGTTAAGAGAAACACAGAAAGTTATATGAACTAATGCAGCATGAAGTAACGAACACAGGGAAAACAATATATAGTGACTACAACCATGTAAATGGAAAGAATAATAAAATGAAACTGAATGCCCTTTAATTAATAACGATCAGATTTGGCCCTAGACGAGAGCTGGGAAGACAAACCTCCCCACCATCATTGTCCAGGTGGAAGATGATAGGTGTGAGATAGTGTATGCATCGTCACACACCGTCAGTGTGTTGGCTAGTCTTGATGTTTTTTCTTTTTTGTTAATTTTTGTTAAAAGGGGAGCCTCTGTGGATAGGAGAAGGATGGAGGGACATATTAGAAAATGAACATATATAAAATAAAAGTAATAAATTATATTTTTCAAAAGAATATAAGCTTTTATGGGTAAGGACCTTTTCATTTTTGTCTTTATATTTCTAGTTTCTTTCACAGTGCCTAGCACATAATGGGTACCTATTAACTATTGATTCCTGATTTTCAGTCTAGTATTCCCTCCACTACTCCATGTTTTCTCATAAGCAACTCTGCATTTCATTCATCCTTTGAAAGATAACTTCAGATACATATTATGCAAAGCTTTCTCAAAGAGGCAGCATGGTATAGTAGATGGAGCACCAGATTTGAATTGAGGAAGACTTGGGTTCGATCAGATCCTCTTTCTGATACTTAATACCTGTGTTACTTCTCTCAGCCTCAGTATCCTTACCTATAAAATAGAAGTAATCACACAATTTACATCATAGAGTTATTGGGAGGATCCAATGAAAAAATGGATAAAATGTTTTTGGAAATTTTTGGCAACTTTATTAATTTCACCAAAGGATAGCCTCTTCTACAGCTGTTCTATAAGGTGAGGCCCTCTGATTATTAAGTCTGGCTTACTACAGATGTTTTGTGTAAAAATAAATGCATCTGAGCATCTTTCTTGAATAAATTTAAATCCTAAACCTGACCATTATTTCGGGGTTATTTCCTGACTTCCAGATCACTGTCATAACTCAGGACGGCAGATTGACCGCGTGATGATTTCCTGAATCATTACTGAATATTTTTTATGACAAATCCAAAAATGACTTATTTGACCTTCTTTAGAATTAAGGGAAGAGATGCCAGCGTCAGTTGTGGTTTTCTAAATGGTTTCCAATTCTTTATGTGGGAATCTCTCTTTAAAAAGTATTTAGTCTTCCTAGCATAAGTTTGAGAAAAGCAACGCTCATGTTGCTCTGTAATTGTTCCGACTTGGCCTAGGGTCTAAATTGGACAAGCCAAAACTGAAACCTGAAGATTTTGTCTAGCCCTGACCAAGAATAGGCGTGGAGAAAACTTACGAATAAGTCCACCGATTATTGACAATTAGTACTTTTCATCTATGTAGTTCAAAGAGCTTTATGAACATAATCTCATTAATTCTTTTAATATTCCTTTGAAGGAAGAACACAACTGCTATTATCCCAATTTACAGTTGTAGAAGTAGTTATCGTTTGAGATTAATAGCTTGCTTTCTATGGAAAGTCTCCTATTCACCTAGACTGATCTAACCCCAATTGTTTTCCAAAGTATTTTGATGGCTAAAATAATCAAATTTGATTTTTTATGTGTGTCAAATGCTTAAGAAGAGTGGAATGAAAATTTTATTCTCTTATATGTAGTTAAAAAATAAGATAGGTCTGTTTCAGAGAATAGTTTAGGAACATTAGGAGAATTTTTTGGCTTATTGAAGGCAATCCAACATACTTCTTTATTTTTTATTTTGGTGGGAATAGGGATAAGAAATCACACCTGTGATCTCCCTATATGTAGTATTCCTGGTGAAAGAACTCCCTTTACCAAGGCATATCAGCAACTACTCAGTACTTTATAATCTGGGTTAACATGGGTCACTCAGAGATTAAGTGATTTGACCAGTTTCACAGCAATATGTGTTGAAGGAGACTTGAACCCAGGTCTTCCTGATTTCAAAGTCAGTTCTTTATCCACTTCCATGCTGCATCTCACTGTTCTAAAAAATTATCTAGATGATATATTTATCAAGAATTACACATCTTTTCTTTTGTTGGTATAAACAAAGCCATCTCAACAATGATTTTTTTTCTCATGAAATTAAAGGGCTGTCTTGCCTGTTCCTCCCAGTTCCTGATGCCTTCTCCCTCAAGATCACCTTGTATCAGTTTTATATGTATCTTGTATGTACCTCTACATGTGCATGTAGTTGCCCATCACAAGGGTCTTGACAGTGAGGTACAATTTGTATCTTATTGAGAATAAGGACCACTTTTCTTTGTATCCCAAACACCTAGGATAGTTCCTTGCACACAGTAAGCACTTAATAAATGCTTGTTCCTTGATTTTTTTTTTTTTTTTAGAAATTACAAATAGCTTGAATAAAACTCCATGGTAGCTTTGATAGACATCACTACAGTATGTAATACAATGAAGACACTGGAACTAGTGCTATAACCAGGCTAGGGCAAACAAGGTTCCAATCCATGGGGCCAACATGATGACTTCTCATTTCAAAGGGACAGAGTAAGGGAGAGAATGCTTTCCCTTTTCCTCCCCAACAGTGGTCTGATTGCTGTCCTGTCCTGAAGCACAGCCACCCCTGTGGAACTCTTTATTAATCTTTATTACCTCTTTTCCTCCATCAAACTGTCCTCTGGATCCTCCACTAGTCCTTTCATCCTTTCCATCCCTCCTCTCAACTAAACTGCCCTGTATGCAGTTTGGACTAGCTACTGCTCTAACTATTCCTGAAGTCTGGGGTTCTGAAACTCTTGACTTTAATTCAGTTCTTTGAGCCTTAATTTCCTCATCAGTAAAATGAAAAATGATAATATGTAAAGCGTAGGCATCATGAATAGCATGCTGGTCCTGAAGTCAGGAAGACCTAGGTTCCCACGCTGATTGTGACCTCTACTAGCTGGGTGACCGTATGCAGCCACTTAGGCTCTCTCAGCCTAATTTTCTGAGAAATAAGGAGAATGGTATTTGAATTCCTTTCTAGCAGTGCTGTTACACAGTTCCAATTAGCTAAGGTATGTAAAGCGTCATATAGATGATGATGATCTACCTCATGGGGCTATTAAGGAGCAAGTACTTTGTAAATACTAAAGTGCGAGAGAAATGTAACAAGCTGTTTTTCATCTTGTTAGTGTTACTCTTATTGTTATATATGAGATTGTGAGATCCTTAAAAGGCAAGGGCTGTGCCCACTGATTAATTTTAATACTCAGCTTTTCAGACAAGTCAGTAGATACAAAGATTGAGGAAACTTTAATGAAGGGAACAAAGTGTTTTAGGGGAAGGAGAAAGGGAAAAGAACATGTGTTTATGCAGTGCTCAACACTGTGCTGAGCGTTTTCTGCAGATCTCTCATTTGATCTGTTGCTGCTCTCATTGCCTCTAGATTCCTTCCTTTATTGAACTTGTTTTGAAAAGCATTGAGTCTTTTTGACTTGTTGCCTCAATTTAGCATGAACTATTAGAAATCATTGACCTCTTCTCCTGCCATGAATTTCCTTAAGGACATTGGGAACAGTGCCCTACTGAAATCTGAAGAACATTCAGAATTTGATCAGCCACAAGAGATGAAAGAAATTACTTTATAATTGAAACATGAACTATATGGTGACATATAATATTCATGAATGGCACACTCTCTTAGCCTTAAACCCACAATGGAAAGCTTTTGTGAGAGAGGCCCTCTCCATCCATTGCCCAGTTAATGAAAGGCTCTTCATTTGAAGTCCAGTCAAGGTTTTGACTAATGATTCTGGAGCTGATAGCAAACCAGATTGTCCAATGACTTTTTCTTGGGCTTTAAATTTTAAAATGTTTTATTGATCAAAAATGAAAAGCCTTTTAATTTTTGTTTTGAAAGCCTTGACCTTACAGTGCCAACAGTGTTGACTAACATAACGGTTGTTTGAATAGGCCTCAGTTGGTGATTTCTTCAGCATTGCTGCTATACTCTCTTAACAGATAGGAAATGGCTAAGTTACTAATGTGGCAGGTATTTCCAAATTAACTTTCTGTGTTGAGTCAGACTATCAATTTGTGGTTTGTTTTTTTTTTTTGAGGAAATTTCTTTTTTTTAAATTTATTTATTTTTAAATGTTCTACAATCACTTCCTTAAAATTAAGATTTTATCCCCCCCACACCTTCCCCCCACTACTCCCCTCCCTCCCCATGACAGCATACAATTCTGTATAGGTTCTACATATACTTTCCTATTGAGCACATTTTTACTATAGACTATCTATTTGTTAAAGAGCAAAGATGAAAATCAGCATCAATTTAAAAAGAATTAAACTGAGAAGACATAACTTACATTAAAATACCCCTGATCTAATGTATTTCAGTAACCTATTATTGTTTTAAAAAGGGGATATAGGTAAGCCAACACAGACTGGCACCATTTGCTATAGAAGTTTAATCAACCTGAATCATCCAGTGCAACAAGGGGGCCACATAGCTTAGAAATCCAGTATTTATGCAGTCAGAAAATACTTGATCTTTTTACCAAGTAGAAAGATATAATAGCCAAAGGCAGTAATGGTTTAGAAATTTACAAAATTTCGCAGAAAAGGGTGATATAAGAGTATGAACACTATTACCCCATGTAATTGCAAAAAGTAGTGGACAAAAAATGAGTTACAAAAGTTTTGTATGATAATGCAATTAAATAAAATCATATGAAGAATATTTAAGGATTAAACTAGAAGGAGGAAAATGAATAGACAGATATATAAATAATCTGTCAGATTTCTACAATAAAGCATTTTCTCCATCAGTGTCAATAGAGCCACATTTGGCCTCAACCATCTCAGTACTCATTGGGCTATGTAAAGAAGTAGAAAAGAAGTCAAAGATGGGAAAAGCAGCCAGACAGATCAGGTATACGTAGACATTCAGGTTTGTGCTGGAAAAGACATAATTTTGAAATCAATGAGGGATCTATGCTGAGCATATCTGAAAGAGGGGAAACTTCAAACTGTTGGGGAAAAAAAATTCATACTTCATTATTATGACCTCACTCTCAAAGACAATCATGTGGATATTAGTAACCTATACACCTATTTTCTCATCTTTACAAAATATATATATGTATATATACATATATATATATATATATATATATATATTACTTATATATGTGTGTACATATGAAAGGAATTTGTACAGGTACTGAGATATTCCTTGATGCAAGTATGAAAAGGAAATAACCAGGCTATGTCAAGTAAAATTCTATTGAAAATACATCTTTGCAGTTACTCAACTGACTACAAAAAGCACCCAATTTATTAAAGCAAATTACCACCTAAAAGATTTCAATTCAACAGACTATTTTCTAGGAATTTGTTAAAACCATAAATATTCCTTGATAAATGCAAAAATAGAAATAACCATTTGTTGACCCTCTGTTATCAATCAGTACATAACAAGAGCATATACTTACCAAGGACATTTGTCATGGTAATAGAATAGATGGAAAAATCATTCCTTATAGATGAAAATGCCTGTAGATGCACTTGTATGCAAATGACATTGTGACGATTACAGAAGAACCCAAAGCATTTTAGAATAATTTGTAGGAGCTCCATGATCACTTAAGAGTTCAACTTAACTACATACACAAGAAAAACCAAGTGAATGAAGAATATTGTCTAAATTATGATATATGGTTGTAAGGAAAATCCATAGATCTGGTCACTGTAGACCATCAGTAGGGCCTAAAATTGAGTAAAAAGAAGAAAAGAGGTGAATGGTTTTTAAGAAATTATACAGGGGGACGGAGCCAAGATGACAGAGTAGAAAGACACAAAAATGCAGTCTCTTCCCACACAGCCCATAAAATACCTGTAGAGAGGGACTCTCAACAAATTTTGGAGCAGCAGAAGTGGACAACAGAATGGAGGAGATTTCCAGCCCAGGGTGACCTGAAAGGCCCACTGGAAACATCTGTTGTCTCTTGCACCTGACATGGCTTGCACAGCAGCCCAGCTCGCAAACAGCACTTGGGGGCGGAATCTCCAGTCGCTGAATCCCCAGTCCCAGTAGCAGCGGGTTCTCAGATCCCTTAACCCACAGGTGCCAAAGGGCAGTGACGGGGTTTTTTCAGCTGGTCAGGAAGGGAGAAGGCCTTCCCATAGTTCCAGCCTTAGGCACCCACCGCAGAGGACACATTGGGCAGGCAGCAGCAGTTCTCACCACAGCCCCTACAGCAGCCCACTACCATTGTTGGATCGTAAAAACCCCTGGGGGCACTGAGGAACTGGTTCTTACCTTGGCCCTGTGTAGAGGCCCTGAGGGTGCTGGTCTTTGTCTCACACTAAATGGTGGCCTGCCCCCCCACAGCTTGACTGAATTCCCCGCCCCCCCCCCCCCAGTGCTGGCTTGGCAGAACTGAAGGCCAGGGGGCTGTGGAGAGGAAACTCTAAGATTCTGGGCACAAAAATCCCTTTTTGCACCCAGACCAGTACACGCTTGATTGTGCCACCTTGGAGGAACTGAGATCTTACAGATTCCCAGAATATACCCTACTCTTGACAAAGACCCCAAAGTCAAGTAACTGGTTGGGAAAATACCCAAAAAAGGGAAAAAAATAAGACTATAGAAGGTTACTTTCTTGGTAGATATCGCCTTCCATCCTTTCAGATAAGGAAGAACAATGCTTACCATCAGGGAAAGACATAGAAGGTATCTTCTTCTGTATCCCAAACATCCAAAATAAATATTCAATGGTCTCAGGCCATGGAAGAGCTCAAAAAGGATTTTGAAAATCAAGAGAGGTGGAGGAAAAACTGGGAAGAGAAATGAGAGAGATGCAAAAAAAGCATGGAAAGCAGGTAAACACCTTGCTAAAGGAGACCCAAAAAAATACTGAAGAAAATAACACCTTGAAAAATAGGCTAACTCAATTGGCAAAAGAGG
>CM053769.1:177841346-177868902 GCA_028658325.1 Potorous gilbertii
GAACATTGAGGCCAAATTCCAGAGTTCCCAGGTCAAGGAGAAAATATTGCAAGCAGCTAGAAAGGAACAATTCCAGTATTGTGGAAATACAATCAGGATAACACAAGATCTAACAGCTTCTACATTAAGGGATCAAAGGGCGTGGAATAGGATATTCCAGAAGGCAAAGGAACTAGAACTAAAACCAAGAATCACCTACCCAGCAAAACTGAGTATAATACTTCAGGGGAAAAATGGTTTGTAAATGAAATAGAGGACTTTCAAGCATTCTTGATGAAAAGACCAGAGCTGAAAAGAAAATTTGACCTTCAAACACAAGAATCAAGAGAAGCATGAAAAGGTAAACAGTAAAGAGAAACCATAAGGGACTTACTAAAGTTGAACTATTTACATTCGTCCATGGAAAGACAATATTTGTAACTCTTGAAACTTTTTTCAGTATCTGGGTAGTTGGTGGGATTACACACGCACACACACACACACACACACACACACACAGAGCACAGGGTGAATTTAATAGGATGGGATCATATCTTTAAAAAAATGAAAAGTGGTGAGAGAGAAATATATTGAGAGGAGAAAAGGAAAAATGGAATGGGGCAAATTATCTCTCATAAAAGAGGCAAGTAAAAGACTTTTCAGTGGAGGGAAAAAGGGGAGAGGTGAGAGAAAAAACATGAAGCTTACTCTCATCACATTTAACTAAAGGAAGGAATAAAATGCACACTCATTTTGGTATGAAAACCTATCTTATAATACAGGAAAGTAGGGAAGAAGGGGATAAGCCGGGTGGGGAGGGGGATAATGGAAGGGAGGGCAGTGGGAGGAGGGAGCACTTTGAAGTCAACACTCTTGGGAAGAGACAGGATCAAAAGAGAGAATAGAAGCAATGGGGGGCAGGATAGGATGGAGGGAAATATAGTTAGTCTTACACAACATGACTATTATGGAAGTCATTTGCAAAACTACACAGATATGGCCTATAATGAATTGCCTGCCTTCCCAAAGGGAATGGGTGGGGAGGGAGAGATGAAGAGAAGTTGGAACTCAAAGTTTTAGGAACAACTGTTGAGTATTGTTCTTGCAACTAGGAAATAAGAAATAGAGGTAATGGGGTAAAGAAAGTTATCTTGCCCTATAGGACAAAAGAGAATATGGAGAGAAGGGAAGGGAGAGATATTAGGAGAGGGCAGATTGGTGATAAGGGCAATTAGAATGCTCAGGGTTTTGGGGTGGGGGAGAGGAGAAATGGGGAGATAATTTGGAATGGAAAATTTGTGGAAATGAGTGTTGAAAAGTTAAATAAATAAATTTTTAAAAAATTATACGGTTTTTTTTTTTTTTACTGATCTCAGACTTCTTCCTGAAACAAAAACTCATTATTTTGTAATGCCAATGTTTTTCTTAGGGTTGCATCAGTTGATGCTTTATTGTAATGAATCATGGAATATCACAATATTTAAGAAATCAATTGTGGGTCATCTAAAGAACAATGGAGAGGTATATGGTGACCGTAAAGAGGCTAATAGTAATTGCATGCAAAACCCTTCATAAAATATATAATTAAAGAACTGTATGATTAAAAAAATAGATGGGTTTGTCATATAGTGAGAATCAGGGGCAAACCTTGTGTTGCGTTTATATTCCTGCACATCCAGAGACCGACCTAGAGGCAGTTGTTAAGCACACTAAATGGGACTTCATGTAGAATGTTCAGAGAATCATAAATGAATCACACGTGATAAGAAGATGTGAATGAATTGCAGTTTGCACCACTATAGTAGTATAAGGTCCCTATTGACAAAATCATAGATCCATTAAAGAAACTGTTAAATTGGACTTCAAATTTTAAGCTATGTAAAACAGCTCTCCTAAGAAGCAGCAGTATATGACTTGGATAAATATATGTTATATAGTTCCTTTTCATTATCTACATGATGTAGTCTAAACACCTTCACCTGGAACTCTGCAGTCTGACACTAACCTGCCTTTCCTGATTCCACCATCTAAACCCCACATCTGTGTGAACTCTCCATTTTAGGTGTACTGCTCTTCCTCCCAGACTCTATACATACTATACTGCCTCCGCACCTTTGTTTCGCTCTGTTTCTTCCCTCTGAAATGTCGTTCCCTCTCCATATAATAATTTCTCTATCCGTCTTGTACTCAGTACTCAAAAGAATCTATAATTTAACAATTTCGTAGTCCCAATAATGATGCAGATCCATGCCTACCCATTCTCTGGGACTCTTGTCCATTTTTACCCAAAAATTTGCCGTAGAGTATCCACTAAACATTCTAGAGACTTTCTGCACTCTCTCCTGATATTTTGAAGGATGCCAGTGGAGCGCTTGGCTGTCCATTCATTCTCCCTTACTCTTGCCATCCAATACATCTTCTTTGTATGTCATATAATTTCTTGATGACCTTTTTTTATTCTTATCCTTCTTAAAAGTTTCTCGCTGGTTATGTATTACAGTCTCTTCATGTGCCTGCCTATTGATCTCTGATGGATAACTAATTTTAAATTCTTTGGAGGTAGTAGCATTTTATGTCTTGCCACCATACAGCAATACTGGGAAAATATCAGTATTTGAAAGATGGGCCTTTTTTGTGAGAATCTTAGGATCAGTTTAAACAAAAAAAACCAAAACCTTAGCAATTTCATGAAAGTGATGCAGTCTCCTGTTTTTTTTTCCATACTGGGCCCAGTTCATTACCCTCAAGTCAAACTACCTCCAATACTATCATCACCACTTCCCTGACCACTCTCTCCTTTCACATCCTGATGAAGTGAGCCTAGAACCCTGAGCCCAAGAGCTCTGGGAATAGTAGTGTTTCCAGCCCCATGCCATCAACCATCATCCTGGGAAGCAACTCCTATGGAGACTCAGTCTGGCAACTGCTCCTAGAAGTGCAATAGGCACAGCTACTAAAGACCCAGAAGAGAAAATTCTTGCCACCAAAGTCTTGGGCACTGTTAAATGGTTCCAGAAACCAATATGATTTTATCAGTGGAAATAACATTTAAAAAATAGTCACTAACATCTCTTGTTTTTCTGCACCCCAAGGACCATAGGACTGTTCCATTTGACTTGCTGCTGAAACGTTCTCTATGTGTTTTCTCCCTAATTAGAATGTGAGCTCTTTGAGAGGAGGGACTACCTTACTTTTTTTCTATTTGTATCCCCAGAACTTAGCACAGTGCTTTACCCTTAATAAATGCTTTATTTACCTTTCTCATAGACTGTTGCATAAGTTCTATCATATGTCCATCCAAATAACATGTTAAAATCTAGGCAATAGACATTCTTCAGCCACTTAGTGTTTTCTGGTGCAGCTGGATCAACCAGACTCCTTTGAGTGATTACAGATCTCTTCCAGGAAAGTCAGCAATAGGCTGGAATCAGCACATTATCATCCACAACAGAAGCATCTGGAGGACCTCACCATCCATAGGGACTGCCTTCTCAACCTGGACTCCGCTCTGGATTTCCTCCATTATGTTCACAAATACCTCTGTTTTATGACTCACCTTGTTTTTATCATCAGAGGCTCATTGAACAGGATTATTTCTATTATTACATCTTCCAGGGAATATTGAATGATTTTAATGTGTATATGGAAGATATCTTTATGTAAAAAAACTTGTAAAATGGGATTTAATTCTATTGAATCAAGTGCCTTTTTATAATCAATAGATGCTTAGCACAATGCAATCTTATACTCTCCATCTGCTTATGAAAGCCAACTTTTTCCCTCTTAATACCCCTGATTTGTGAACAGATTATGTTCATTTTGTATAGACAGGAGGGTAGGCATATAGGTTCATAGCATTTAATGTTTCAATATTAACAGGATCTGAGATTTTCTCCCCACTTTTTTATATCATTCCCTACTGTATACATTTTGCATAATGGTTCCCAACTGCCCTCACAATTTTATTATTGCCTCTAGAAGGAATCTCTTCTAACCATACTTGGCCCAATCTAGCTGCTTTTCCCATCTTTGTTCTTTTTCAATTCCATTTCTAACTTATCTATAAAGCATCTTGTGATAGCAGGGTCATAAGGTTGTGGTTCCACTAGCCTCAACAAAGAAAAGTTTGTAAAAAGGTCAAATGAAAATTATGTTCAATTTTTCTTCTATTTGGAGTCATTCCATTTTCATCCTTTAGTGTCCTTGGAATGACTTCATGTCTGGATATCTTGCTATATTTTCTTTAAACTAATATTACTCTTCACTGCTTTTCTCTGGGTCAGTCATGATTGAAAATGTTCAAACAACAACAAAAAAGTGAGATAATACTGCTCCTAATGGTTCATCATCCTTCTTTGTGAGAATTTACAGTTTAGTTTATATTCTAAACCAGAGTTGTGTTTGGCAGCCATTTCATTGTTTGTTGATTTAGATGCTTTCTGAGCCCTTTGGGTCTCCTAGTTGTGGCAATTAATCTATACTGGTTAAACTTCTTATTGAAATTATTATAGTCAACGTCCATGCAAGTTCTATTGTCCATTTCCCATTTTGGTTTTCAATTTTTAAAATAATTTAAGGTTCAGTCATTTTAACTGATAAGCACTACATATTTTTTCTCTCCCTCTTTTTAAAAATTAAATTAAATTAATTTTTAATTAAAATTTTTAAATTTAAAATTTTTAAATTAACAACTTCTGATCTTAGCCTGTCCTTTTTGCCTCTTCTAAAGTCCCACTTCTTCCACTGAGCCTTCTTTAACCTACCCCAGAACCATCTCAGCTTACAGAACCTTCTCTGAGCTTACAACATTTATTTCAGTACTCACAGTCTTCACTTTAATTAATTATAAAAACTTTGCGACATCTCTTGTATTTAGTTGTTTTGAGAGTCAGGGTGGTGTAATGAACAGAAAGCTGGCCTTGCAGTCAAGAAGACCTGAGGTAAAAGTATCTTCCCTCTTATGCATCGTGTAGTTATGTGTGTATATAATGAGTTCAGCCTGCCCACAATGTAATTCACAGTTCAGGTTTATTGATGAGGCCATTTTATCATGAAGTCTTAATATTGTAGTAACTAAATTTCTCAGATCTTTTCTAGATCTATGAATACTGTGGTTCTAAATGCTGTTGATCTGCATCATGATCTACCTTGTAACTAATACAGCATTCATTTATTCATTCAGTAAACATTTACTTAGTAATTTTTACATTTCAGAAACTAGGATAGGTGCTAGAATTTTTTTTTCTTTTGATTTGAACCTGTGATGTCATGAGAGGCAGCATGGTGTGGTGGAGAAGAAGATGATTTTGCAGTTAGAATGTCTGAGGTCAAAGTTCACCTTACGTGTATCCTGGTTGTATCACTCTGTGTAAGTCTTTTAACCTCTCAGAGTCCTTGATTATGAATTGCAGAATAGGTGTGTCTCTAATCTACTTTGGAAGGGGGCTTCTCTTCCTCTTGAGTTCCCTGAATCAGTGAAATCACAGATACAGTTCATCCCTTTTAGCTGTTTCATATGTATATGACATACCTCTCTAACTAGATTGTCTGTTCCTTTTGGGCGTTGGGATCATGTATTATTATAGTAACCACTCAAAAACTGGCTGAATTAATAATAGTTCAGGCTTTTCCTGAATGTACTGGCATCCAAAGAATAGATTATTATGAACAGAAGATATCTTCAGGGAGACACTCATGAGTGTCAAGATGTCTTTGGTATAAATTTAAGAGACAGGATTTAATTTGGGCACAGTTTAAAAGACCTGTAGGCATAGGGGGAATGAAGGAGAGGAAGGCTGTCTACTAGTTTATCTGTTTATTTTTTAATTCATAATGGATGTGTTTGCTTCCAGTTACTGAATTCAAACTTTGAAATTAGACATTGCTTTGATCCCTTGCCTTCTCTGGTGAAAACAAAGATCTGAGAAATATTTCTTCTAATCAAATAATGTACTCTATTATGAATTATGTTTATGTTATTAACTTCCATATATGTGTATGTATGCATGTATATATATATATATATACATATATATATAAGAGGGAAGATGTTTTACCTCTGATTTTTGAGTTCTGATGATAGCATGATAGCATAATATTTCTACTGTCTCTGAAGAAAGGACAGTCAATTAAACAAATTTAATTAACATAATAAGTGTTTACTGCCTGCCAGGTGCTATGGTAGGTACTGGGGATGCAAAACAAAAACAAAACAGTTCCTATCCTTGAGGAGCTTACATTCTCTCAGGGAAAACAACATGTATAAATATAAGTATTTTAAAAATAAATACAAGATAATTTCTGGGGACAGAGACCTTAGCAACTGGGAGGCTTCAAAACTCATGAGCTGAACTTTGAAGGAAGCCAGAGATTATTCAGGGTAGAAGCAAGGATGGAGAATGTTGTAGGCTTGGGGCAAAAAAAGATAGGAAATGGAATACCAGGCATGAAAAACAGCAAGAAAGACAGTTTGACCAGATTAAAGACCAAATCACTTAATCAATAAACATTTATTAAGTATCTGATATGTACCAGGCACTGTGCTAAGTGCTAAGGTTACAAAAGGAGGCAAAAGACAGTACCTGCCCTCAAGGAGCTCACAATCTGATGGAGAATATGAAGTATAATAAAGCATAGTATGCTTGGAAAAATGGGTGGGAACCAAGTTGCAAAGCACTTGAAATGAAAAATATGAGGATTCATATTTGCCTCTCAGTGCCACAGTGAGCCACCAGAGGAGGAGTTCTTAACCTGTATCTGTGCATTTTTTTACAATTATTTCAGTATGACTGGTTTCCTTTGTAATCCTATGTATTTTATTTTATGCATTTAAAAATATTGTTCTGAGAAGGGGTCCACAGGCTTTACCAGACTATCACAGGGGGTCATGACACATAGAAAGTTAAAAATAACTCCCTCCAATCCTAGAAGAGTTTATTGAGTAGGGATGTAAAATGGTTGAACCTATGCCTTAAGAAAATCACATTGGCATCCGAGTAGAAGATAGACTGGAGGGAATAAAGAATTTAGGTAGACCAATCGGTAGGCTATCCAGTGATCCAAGTGAGAGGGTGGTAGTCACGTGAGAAGAGAGAAGGGGAGAGATGTGAGAAATGTTCAGGTAAAATTGACAAAACTTGACACCTCATTGGGTATGTGGGGTGAGAGAGAATGGGAAGTTGAGAATGACTCCATTGTTGCCCATGATGGGCAGAGTGGTGATGTACTGAGGAAAAGTAGCCAGGCACACAGCAAGCATTTATTAACCTCTTACTACACTGAACTCAGCCATGGAGGACAGTCTTTCTCATTTATACCCTGATATTCCTTATGACTATTGGCTAAACAAAGAAAATCTAGATTGATCAGTTCAAGGTAGAAATAATAGAGGTTACAGCTCCACTAGAAAATTAACAAAGTAGCTAATTTATATAAGCCTTTTTAGAAACCCAGGATCCATCCAGGTGCAGGTTGAATATTTAAGTTTTATGTTAATGAATTCAGTAAATTATACTCATCTCATTGGACCACTAATGGTAAAACAACATTCTTCAAACTACAGTCAAGACAGCTAAATTAGTTAAATTTAGCCTACTTGCATATACAAAGGGCTCTAAGCTAGATTACTCAGCTTCTTTGGATACTTCTGTATTCCTGAGTAAGTTCCTTATACATTGCCTGTTTCAGTTTCCTTGCCTGTTAAATGAGTAGCCCTTCTTCTTGTAGATGTACTTTGAAAATGCTTAAGTAGTAGATAAATGTTAGTTTATCTTATTATAAATATTGCTGTTATTTTGATTGTTAGATGCTTATAAATATTCCATAGTCAAGATAGTCGGATAAATCAAATACCCAGTAGGGCTGAATAAGACATTTTATTAGGTGACTAAAGAAATCTGAGCAATCTTCCAGGAGGAAGTTAAGGAAGCTCTTTTCTCTCCAAAGCCCTTAGAAATCATTTTCTCAGTTATGATTCCCTCCTGAACCTTTGATGCCTAATTAATAGAAATCAGTTCTTGAACTGACACCCTCATCCCCAATGTTATTGTGGGAAAGGATAAAGTAAAGTAAGGCAGGATACTCCAAAATCAAATCATTTTCAGAAGGGTTTCTGACCATAGACTGCTGGGTGGGGGATAGGCAGTAAGAGAGCCTTTCCTAGGTCTGCAATTACTTGATCCATCCACTCTAGAAGGTAAGTCACTTGGGATAAAGGAATAGAAAGGTCGTTCAAAGTAATTCATATATAGGGGTTCATCTTAGTATAAGCTCTCACTCTTTCCCTCTCTTCCCATTTGAACTTTATCATTTTTTTAAAGAGCCCAGAGAATTGGATGGATTAGGGATAACACAATCTGTTTCTAAAATTTTATTCCTGCATTATTGTTTTTATGAGTGTGTGTGATGAGATAAATAATACTTTATATTTGTATGGCACTTTATAGCTTACAAAATCATTTTCCCATCCATTATCTTATTCTGATTCTGTGAGCTAAGCAGAGAAGGTGTGATGATCCCTGTTCTACAAATGAGGAACCTAGAGCTTAGGGATTAGGTAATTTGCCCAAAACCACAGGGCTAGTTAGTGACAGAACTGAAACTAGAACACATTTCTTCCATTCTAGTCTGTTGGCCTTTAATGTGACATAATCTTTAATCTGAAAGATCTCATCTTGACGTTGTTCATGTTCCATTGGATGCTTAGGCAGCTAGCTTGTATAGTGGATAGAGCACTGGACTTGGACCCAAGAAGACCTAAATTGAAATCCTGCCTAATACACATGGGGGAAATTTAATTTGGGAACTCGATTGACATAGCCGTAATTTTTTTCCTCCTCTGTCCTTTTTAAGCTGCAAGATGACCAGTACCTTTCTGATCACAACACCAAGTGATTGTTTCACATTCTGAGGGCTTAGAAACAACTTGATTTTAATTCAAAGTTATTTATCCGAAAGTGTTTCTGATTTATATCAATTATAAGCAGTTTCTGTAGCAACCAGAGGTAGCTGTTCATCATGTCTGAGATTCCTGTTAAACAATATAAGGTATCCTTAATCACAGAGGGAAAATAATTAGACCACTGTATATTTTATAGATTGAGCCTAGTTTGTTAATTGGTACATTATCATTATACGAACCACATTCCTCCTATAAATATTATTCTAAGGTAACAACCCTTCTAAACCCAACCCAGGCTTATTTATGTCAGTAGGCCACAAGGTTCCATTGCAGCTGAATTATTGTGGTCATGCTTAGTTGGAGTGAGAGTAGGCAAAATTATGAAGTAAATGTTATCTTTTGTCTTCCTTTTCTCCATTTCCCATGCTTCTTACCTGAAAGGCATCTAAAGGAAAGGGCACTTTCTGAATTAAAAAAAAAAATCTCTTAAGAAAAGAGTTTCAAGCTTTGTAAGTGCTGGGATTGGACAACTGTTTGAGGGCAAAATGATTTTTCTGACAGTCATCCAACATTGCCACCAAATGTTAAGTTGGCCCTATGTCCTGTGGTCTATTTCAGGTTCCTTGATTCTCCACCCCTGCCCTTGAGCGTGCTTTTTCTCATAGACCATTGGGCCTCATTTCTACCTCTCATTACTAAACGATAGAAATAGTGAATAGAGAGAGATTCTTGTATTTGGCAAAGGTCACACCGTTGATCATAAGCAGCACTGAAAAAAAGAATGCCAATTAACAACCTCATATTTCTCAAACTTTTCTTCAGAAGGAAGAAGAGAAATGCCTTCCTGTACTTGGGTATGTTTACAGCCTCTTCATTTCCAAGATAATTCTGTATAAGGAGATTCTAGGACAGAGGTTAAGATGTTGACTTTCTCCCAACAGCATCTTGAATTAGAATAAAGATGGGCTCTTCTGTACCTAACTAGCATTTATAATAGCCACTAATTAGAACCCAGTAGGAGAATAAATAAGGAGAATCAGAAAGAAAGCTAGTTGTGCTTCTGCTGTGCTTGGGATGGGCTGTGCTCCAGTACAGAAGGGCCTCTCAAAAATAAATTTCGTTATTTTTTGTTTTTACATCACTTTAATTTCCCAGTATAGCCTTCCTCTACTCAATAAGCTATCGTTTAATAACCAAGAGTAATAAAGAGGAAAAAATGTAGTTCAGCAAAATTGACCAAAACCTCAACCAAGCCTGAAAGTATACGTATTGTTCCCCACCTCTGCAAAGAAGAGAGAGGTTTGTTGTCTATAAAAAGTAGTAATTATACTATTCATCGTTTGAGAATATACATGATCACAAAAGTCTTTTATGAGCCCAATAAGGCTCTAAAATGCATTTGTATTTTGACCACTCATAACAGCATCTACATACATTTGAAAAATAGAAGTAAATGTATGTATGAGATATATTTATTCAATCCATAGATTTGTTAGCTTATTATACTGAGTCACACTGCCTTATTTTAGAGCTAAATAAAGATTAAAATTATTTTGGTGCACATATAGATACCCTAATTTCTTTTAAAGTTTTACATCCCTCTGGGGTTCTTGACCTGTTACAGTTTCGGAAACAATGACTTAATGAAAACTCACCATATACTGAAGGTAAGGAAGACTGGTTTTTAATCACACACCCTTTTTTACCCCATCTTAGGAAAACAAGAGCTGCAACTATGAATCTCTTTTTCTGTGTAAAGTTCACAGAGCTCAAAGGAACCATGGGAAATGAAAAAAATTTAAAAAGTGTGGAAAGTCTGCTATGAGATTCAAGCAATTAGCAAAAGTAATCAATGTTGATCAGAGAGTATGTGAGCACTTTACCTAGGAGTCATAAGACTTATCCCCAGTCCTGGCTCTGCTGATGGCTAGCTCTGTAACCTATATGTAAAAAGAGGAGGCTGGATCTTAGGACTGTACTATTTTTTCTCTTTTCAATTTCTACTATTCCATGAGAGCTAAGTGGAAGGAAGAAGGATGATATACATAGGCTTAGCACAAGAGAAAGATGAAGCAGAAGTCCAGGTAGCTGACCCAGAGACCACAGAATTTGAAATGGAATGATAAGAACCCCAGTCACACCTGGCTCATACCTCAGTATGGAAGACTCCAGGGTCACAGGTATCAGAACACATGCCCTGTGGATCACCTGAGGCACACAGGAGCCAAATTAGAATATAATTGGGAAATATTTAACAGAATAAGAAAACATAGAGTCAGAGGCAGATAATGTTGATATGTAGTCTTCTAAGTCTATGTTTGACTCACAAGGATTTTCATATACAGCTTAATGGCTGCCCATTCTATCTGAGTTTGATGCTGCTGTCCTTCTCTCCACCATCTGATATAAGAATTTTAGCACCATTTAACTTCTTTATGAAAAAGGAGTTAACACAAGGTCTGTTTGCCCAAAATCAGTTCACTTCACTGTGTGCTATTGATCCTGTTGACACTGTGGACTAAGTATTTTCTTTGTGGGCTAAATATAGCACTTGTATAATAAATCATTTCTAACTTGGGGTGGCACAATGGATAATGTGCTGGGCCTGGAGTCAGGAAGGCTCATCTTCCTGAGTTCAAATCTGGCCTAAGACACTTACTGGCTGTGTGGCCCTGACCAAGTCACTTTAACCCTATTGCATCAGTTTCCTCATCTGTAAAAATGAGCTGGAGAAGGAAATGGCAAACCATTCTATCTTTGCCAAGAAAACATCAAATGGGGTCATAAAGAACTGGGCACAATTGAAAAATGACTGAACAAAGGCTAGTTTATTGCTAAGATAGTGTGGTATAGTGGAAAGAAAATTGAATTTGGAGTCATAACACCTAGGTTCTGCCCCTTGCTACCTGTGCGACATTGGACAAGTTACCTCACCATTCTGGACCTAGTTTCTCTGTCTGGAAGAGGAGAGCATTGTACTAGATGAGCTTTAAGATCCCTTTGAGCTTTTCTCCTATAATCCCTTCACATCTCAAATTTTATAATTCACATTAAAGTCAACAACCATTAAACATGGTGATGAGTGCTGAGTAAAATAGAGTAAGGTTAAATAAGACACAGTTTCTATTTTATGCTAACAGGGACTTGGGGACAATATAGGAAAATGTCATCAAATATCATCTGATCCTCATAACAACCTTGGGAAGTTAAGTAATAGTTTCATCCTCAATTTACAGATGAGGAAATTCAAGTAGGTATAAGTTAAATGACTTGCCCAGGATCACACAGTTACTAAGTCTTTGACTGCCTTTGAACTCAGATCTTTCTGACTCCAGATCTCATGCTTTGCACTTTGTTCCCTATACTATCTGGCTACCTGTGTTCAGGAACTGATAATAATTACATCTCTCCTTTTTTTTAAAGTCCAGAAATAAAAAAAGAGAAGTAAGTATAATACAGTAAGCAAGTCTTTATATAGTTGAGAATTCATACTCAATATTGAGGAAAAGTAGAGATAGAGAGAAATTTTGTTAAAAACTACTGCCTTCTTTCTGTTGCCAAATAGTTGTTTTCTTCTTTAGCACTTCCAGTAGAAAATCTTCAGAATTTCCAGGCACACCCCTTCCTCTTCCCCTCCCTCCTTTTTGTTCCCCAAACAGCTGTCTCAAACAGTGGTTCCCATCACCACCTTCACGTCTCCCATAACTGTCATTACAAACCAACAAAATGGGTGGCTTTGGTTTGGATGCTAGGCCGAAAACTTTGAAGTTAAGTGGGATGGGGTGGATAGGATAACTATGAATGAATACAAAGGGGTCAGCTGGATTTGAAAATCTGCTTCTTAACCTTCTTTCCTGACCAAATTAAATAGTTTGTCAAATGTGCAGAAGGAGCGTGCAGGGATTCCTCTCAGACCCTCATTTCCAGCCTTGCATTTTTTTTTAATCTTTCAGTCATTTTTGTGATTATTAAGATGCGATTTTCTGTTGAATATTGTTTGTTAATTCTGCCTCCTCCCTTCTCAAACCTTCATCAAGAATATCTTTGATGAATGTCCAGATTGTTTTTTTGGAGATTTTGTAGATGTAATGAGGCCTGACCAACAGCACCATCAAAACATGTTTAGTATGCTTTCCCTGTTGCCAGACAACGTGAAAGAGATTGGGGAGACTGCTTGGAGAAAGATGTATTATCAAAGGGCCCTGATGCCCAATTAAGAGCTTGCACAGGGATTCTACTTCCAGGCCTCTTACCACATGAAGAAGAGGAGCTTTTCATATGACTGATGGGCCAGAACTGAGAATGCATTTAAAACGGATTAAAATGGCCCAGGTGTTTTCTCTTTCGTTTAAGTTAAAAAGCAAGAACTACTTTAAACCCCACCCTCCTCCAGCTTCATCTGTCCATCAGAACCACCATCACGTATCCCATGAGCACATGGCCCCACTATTGCTTCTATCTTTATTGTGTCTGTTTTCTCCTGTTCTTGGATGGAGTAACAGACTAGGCTATACCTTGCAAGTTTTGCAGTGTTGTTCCTAATAGAAGACAGAGTCTTGTATGCTACTCAAGAATATAAGCATTGAGATTCTATTCACTACCCCCAATCCCCCATTATATAGAAATAAGAAAATGGGAATATGAGTTGATAATTACTAAATTGTTCACATTCAAAATTTTTTTGCATTTATAAAGTCTATAACTTTTTCCAAACCTTTGATTCCAATTTCCTTTTTGGATATCTTGAGAATTAATCCCTCTTCACCCTCAAAAAATTCTATCCCTCGCAGCATGGACCACTCTTGTTCTTACTTGGTTTAGTCCAACTGCCCTTCCTACCTTTGTTTTCTTTAGTGTCTATTCTTTTTCTTTAGGTAGCTCATGGAGGTCTTGTCTAAGAGCTCAACTCTGCTGGCTTCACTCTTGAGAAAACAGTCTATTCTACAGATGTTGACCCATCCTTTATGTTTTTCATCTATTTGTTTTCCTTCCAGTTTCATCCTTAAATATTCTCAGATGATCTTGCCTTGTTGGATCTCCTGGCAAGCTTTCTGTAGACTTGTTTTTTCATCTCCTGCTTCTCTCAGCTTTATGGGGCGATACTACTCATTATCTTCCTCCATTCTCCTCAATAAGATTTTGCAAAGGAATTTGCATTCCAAACCAGAATTACTTTTGGCTGCCATATCCCTCCTCTTGGCATAGAGAGTATGCTAGCTGAAGCAATTTCTAGGCTTTTATGGTCCCTTATTTGTTGAAATTGATTTACATTGGTTAAACTTCTTAGAAAATAATGATAGTGTGTGTGTTAATGACTATTCTTTTTCAACATTTCCCATTTTCTAGAGTAAATAGCTTTTTTAAAGAAATAGGTCAACTTGGAGCTGTTTTAATTGTATGTTATATCTTCTCATTGTTACTTTTTACTCTGCTTTGACATTGATTTGGCTCTGGGCTATAACAAACTAGTTTTCCAAATGTATGTGTGTACACACACACACACATATTATATATACATACAAATATATACATATACACCTATATAATATACAAGATGTTACTGTATGTGAAATAACTGACTGCTGACATGGAAATAATTTTCCAATCACATAATATATGTATGTATGTAAGAAACTAAAGATGGCAATGACATGGCAAGCACAAAATAGTAACATCACAAGAAAGGAAACTGACATTATTTTAACAGAAAAGACATGACTGGCTACTAATATGGGAGCAATTTTTCTAATTATATGTATATATATGTACATATACATTAATATATACATATATATGTGCATGCATATATGTATATAAATGGAAAATGCCTCCCACATCAGTAGCCAGTCATGTCCTTTTGGTTAAAATATTGTTAATTTCATTTCTTGTGATGTTACTTTTTGCTTGGCATACCTAATACTTCCCAATATCCTCCTTAAAGAAAGAATTCTTGATATAAAGGAGAAAAGCTTTTGTGCATTTTGTATATAAACATCATTGTTTATATCTTTAGTTTCTTACCCTTGAACTGTTTTTTCTACAGATTTTCACTTTGCTCCCCTAGCCCTCATTTACATTGAAACTACTAAGTATTCAAGCATATGCTTTAATTTAATTATAGTTATATAATTTTATATATATAATTATAATTCAATAATATTTTAATTGAAGGGCTTTATTGAGTTCTTCATAAAATTTCTACACCTCTTTTGTCTCCTTATCTTTTTACTTACCAGCTATTCTTGCTCTTTCAATCTCTCTCTCTCTCTCTCTCTCTCTCTCTCTCTCTCTCTTTCTCTTTCTGGTGCACATTTTGCTTATGCCAAGACTGTCAAGACTCATGTTATTCAATTGTATATTAGTATGTTTATACATTGGTCACTGAACAAATTAGATTAATGTTTAAGGCAGATGTTTTAATCTGTGGTCTGCAAACTTGGTGGTTTTGTTTTTGTTTTTACTATTTTGACAACTGTTTCAATTTAATTGCTTTCTTGTATAGTCCTATGTGTTTTATTTTATGCATTTAGAAGTATTATCCTGTTAAGGGGTCCTTTGGCTTCATCACACTGTCAAAAGGGTCCAAACACAAAAAAGGTTAAGAATTAAATCTATTTCTTTGGTATAGGGAACTGGTATAGGGTATGAGCAAACTCCTTCTACCAATACAGGTTGGCACCTTTTCTACAACTTAAAGTCTTAGAGAGTTGCCTGGAATACTGAGAAGTTAAGTGACTTACCCAGAGTGACACAGTCAAAAGTGTTAGAGATAGAACCTGAACCCAGGCCTTCCTGGCCATCTGTCTATCCACTGCACTACACTGTCACTCCAGTGTCTATAGCCACCCTAAAAATAGTGTTATTTATATAGCAATCTCTGCTCTCTTTTCTACCACCCTACCATTGCCTCTGAAGTAGAGAAAGGGGCTTCCCAGGTCCCAAATGCATGTTGTGTCATTCTTTTCTTTATGACTTGCCAAGGCAGAGAATTCATCATTATGAAGATAGCCTACTGCTACTGGGGTCCAGCCTTTCTCTGTGGAGCTAGGCTGGTCCTTAGAAGGGCAGTTTAGTCTGGATCTGTCCTTGTGACCAGGTCTGGTCGTTGGTCGACCTCCCTTTGTAGGACTTAGGGTCCTGTCCACACTTTAGAGCTGGACTTTGTAGAACATAAATATATCCAACTTATATTCTATTTCAAATCCCCAAGTGGATTTATGCTCCTGTACTTCTAGAACTGATTCACCCACCCTCTGTAGCCTTCTCTGTAATTTCATCTCTGATTTTAGAGGATTAATTTATTAATAGGGGAGGAGAGGTAGGTATGGGAAAGGAGAGTTGACCTGCTAGAATAATACAGATTGCAGATGTTCTGCATACCACATGCCAACTCCCCATCACTGTGACCTAGGGAATTATGGAAATGGATGGTTTCTTAGCCCTGGGCTTTCTGAATTTCAGTTGTTATTGTTGAATGTTCAAATTAGTTCTCAATTTGATTATAAGAAAATGGCTTAATTTGTTTATTTTCTGCTTTCTTAAGATTCACAGGGAGGGGGTTGAGGGGAAAGCTTCTTCTTCCCTCTGAGATCCTGTTTCCTGCTGCTTGAGCTCAGCTGCCCAGATTCATATCCCTGCCTGGGCCAGCATCAGGCTTGGCCTGCCTTTGGTACAGTGCTAGGCTCTTCTGCCCTGACCCCACTGCAGCCTTTTGGGCTGCATCCACAATAGCACAGTCGATATTCTTCCATTTGCTGTTGCTACGTGTACTCCCTAGGCTGCAGCTATGGGCAACACCAAGATTCTCCGGGGGCATTTTGTCGGCATCCAAATACAGGGTCGATGATGTTCTCTTAGATGGTCTTGGCAATGAAAATGGAGTTTTATTAATGCTTCAGTTACAGCTACTCTTTGGATGGAAACAACTTGTTAATATTACTGGCACTGTGAAGTAGAGAATTTCCCAACAAGATTAAAAAAAAAAAAAGAAAGCCTTTTCAGTCAGTCAACCAGCAAACATTTACTGAGCATCAATTATGTATAAGTAAAACGTATGATCCTTGAGGGAAGGAACTGTTTTGTCTTTTTTTTTTTGCTTTAGGTACATAATGAATATTTATTGAATTGAATTAGAAGGCATTATTTAGGATTCAAAAAAGTAGAAGCCATGCTAGTGCCTTCCCCCTGAGATTGTCTTCAATTTATATATCTTGTTTATACATAGTTGTTTGTGAGTTCTCTCTCCCATTAGAATATGAGCTCCTTTAAAGGCAAAGACTTTATGCCTCTGTTTGTGTCCCCAAAGCTTAGTATAGTGCCTGGCACATAGTAAACATTTAATAAATGCATGTTAACTTGACTTGAAGGCATGGTCTCTCCCTTTATGGGACCATAGACTATTTGGGAGGATATAACTTACATGTCTAAATAGGTACCTAAATGCCAACTGAGTGGTATGGACAGTAAATGGATATCACTATTGCTACAAATCATAGAGATTAGCAGTCTTCATGGAGGAGGATAAGGCTTAAAGGAGAGTTGAAGTCAGGATTCAGATAATTAGAGAAGAGATGAGAAGATATTTCAAAGTGGGGCAGAAATGCACATGGTATATTCAGGGGACACTGAGTAGGCTAGTTTACTTCAAGCAGAGGGGTTGAGTAAAGAAGTAGTTTAAGATGAGACTGGCAAGGACTTACATGGTAGAGTACTTTGATCGACAGGCCTGGGGATTTGGATTTTGTACTCTAGACAATGGGGGAAGCCATTGAAGTTTGTTGTACAAAAGAATAACATGATGAAAGCAGTATTTTAGGAAAACTAATTTGCATGTAGTTTGTATTAGAAGGAGGAGAGATGAGACAGAGAAGCCAGTTAGGTAGCTATTACGGTAATCCAAATTAAAAAAACAAACATCTTGTATCTCCCAGAAGTCTGGCTAAAATTGTTTAGCCAACATATCAAACAAAATTGAAGAGGACATGCCAGGAGTCTCAAATCCTCACATATTCAAACTATGTTGCCAAAGAACTCTCTCTTTTATACATCCTGAGCCCCATTCCTGACTTTTTTCCTGTTTCCCTGTCAACTAGGTCTTGGTTCTACTAACAGTAATCCAAGTAAGCCAAGAGGTGAATAAGGTTATATGCTAGAATTGCTTACAGTGTAAATCAACAAATCCAGAATCCTGTTCAGTATCCGCATCATCACTATCACGTATTGAGAGACAGCTCGATGTAAGGCCCTGGTCTCCTGCTTCCAGGATACAAAGAGGTCATTTTATCCCATTGTTCAGAACTATCCAGTCCTCCCACTGACCTTATTCACTTTTACATTAGAAGACTTAAGCAGACCTTACTATTTACTCCCAAAACAAAATGTAGTGTCTTCCCCATTGCCACCTCACCCCACCCCATGACCACCCCTCCCATTTTCAGAACTTGGAATTTTCTGGTTTACTCTGTGCTTTTGCCTTCCTCCTTCTATTTTGCTTGATAGCTCAGATGGGACAGAACCAAAGAAACATGCTCTTCCCTTTCTGACCATTTCTATTTAAATTCAAGGAACCTAGAGAGAGATGCGTCCTTTCAAGCAATTTTGTGATTCTTCTAGTTGAAGGGAATTTAGAATGGTTTGATTACCACCATCATCCTCCCCCCATCATCTCTCTCAGGTATATATTTTAGTGCCATCTTTGTATTTAATTTAATTTGAAAGTTATCAGTAATCTCTCAGAAGTCATGTCTATCCACATAGCTTGTTTGATGGTGTTTAAACAAATTTCAAATGAGTTTCCATTTTTCTTCCCTGTTCCTTTCATGTAAATGAAATTTACAAAACATCAATTTGTTTGTCAAAGTTGTTTGCAAATTAACTCACTTTAGAATGTGCCTAATCAGGAGTGGTGAAGAACCCTAATTTGAACACCACACTAAAATTAGAAATTCTGCCTGTTCATTGCTGTGCTATTGAGTGAAAACTGGCCCATCTCCAAATGTGAGACATGTTTGAGTCGGTCAACAATTGTTCCTTGTGTATTTTCTCCATTGTGACATGGGAATGATTTTTTTCTTAGCCAAAAACTTGCAGATTTGTTGCAGTTCAAAGCAGAGCATCTAAAAATAGTTTCTTGCAAAATGTTTTTCAGCTAAAGCTTTTCTGAGTACAGAAAATTTTTGCAGCAAAAACACAAGATCCTGCCAAAAATGGGAGCTTATAAAGTGAAACCTGGGGATGTTATTGTGCAAACCATTAGAAATCACTCAGTGCTTTGATTGTATTGGATAGGTTTTGTTGTGTTTATGTAACCTAGCTACATTTTGTTTGCTTTTGTGGGGCACTGCTAAAATCTCTTTACAAATGCCTAAATCCTAGGACTTAGGAAAATCAGATAAGGAGCAAATAATTTCTGATTAATTCTACTTCTGCTTAGTAAATGTGGTCTAATAAGATTTTAAAGGTGCTCAGACCTAGAATCAGATGTATTTTGAGTAGGCTAGAGGATTGAATTGAAGGCTTTCTGGACAGATACAAGGACAAGTCTCTAGGTTTCTGATGCTCATTCCAGCTTTAAAATGAGGATGGTGACATCTGCCACCCTCACACCCACTGAGACATAAGTGATAGTGTTATGGAGCTATTTGTCATGCCTGTCATCCTGCCTGGAAGGGACTCCCTCCTCACCCTTGTCTCTTGGAACCCTGGTCTTCAACACTTAGTTCAAGTATCATTTTCTGCATGTCGCCTTTCTTGGTCTACTAGCTGCCAATGCCTTCAAAAGGCCTCCTCCCTCAATCTTAGATCTGTTTTGTGGGCGTATGTGTTAGTGGGTGTATGGGTGAACACATAGATATGTTGTCTCCCCTGTTAGAATGTAAGTTTTTTGAGATGACTTTACTTTCTTCTTTATATCCTCAGTGCCTGGCACACAGTAGGTATTTAATAGATGATTATTAATTGATTGATTTTTTAAGATCTTAGGATCATTAGGAATGTACAAGGATGATTCTTATACTCTTGGTTTAAGAGCTCGTGTTAACCTAACCAAGGGCAGCTAGGTGCCTCAGTGGATAGAGGGATAGGCCTGGAGTCAAGAAGATTCATCTTCCTGAGTTCAAATCTAGCCTCGGATATTTACTAGCTGTGTGATGCTTAATCCTGTTTGCCTCATCTGTAAAATGAGCTGAAGAAGGAAATGGCATTCTACTCCAGTATCTCTGCCAAGAAAACCCCAAATAGGGTCACAAAGAGTTAGACACAATCGAAAACAACCAATGAAGGAAGAATCAGAATGGCGGAATAGGTAGAAGGTTAATTAATAAATCAATCAATCAGCAAGTACTCATTAGGTACCTGCTCTGTGGTAGGCCTTGGGGATATGATTATAAAGAAAGAAACAATCCCTACTCAAAAGAAATTTACATTATAATGAGGAGACAGCAAATACACATATAAATATATAAAACGAATGTACATGAAAATACATGTAAGTATATACAAAGAAGTTAAATACAAGGTAGTTTGGGAGGGAGGGCAGCAGGGGTTGCAGAGCAGTTCAAATCCTGCCTCAAGACACTTACAAGGTGTTTGACCCATAGCAAGTCACGTAACCTTTTTTTTGCCTTAATTTCCTCAACTGTCAAATGGGGACAATAATATCACCTGCCTTCCTGGGTTGCTGTGAGGATCCAGTAAGATAACTGCAAAGTGCTTGGTACAGTGGCTGGCACCTAATAAGTACTATATAAATGCATAGTCCCATCCATCTTGGAGTCAAGAAAACCCTGGTTCAAGTCCTGCCTCAGCCACACGCTGGCTTAGGGAGCCTAAGTAAATCATTTCACTTTTCAATGCCTCTGATAACTTTCTAAAACTCTGAATTACAGAGGAGAGGCTTCCCTGCTTGAGTGGAGTGACTTTCCACAAGAGGAGGTATGATTAGGTTTCTAAGTGAAATCAAAGATCCCTCCCCACCCCCCAAATATTTATTTAATTACAGAAACCCTTGTTTGAGCAACAGCAAATCTGATGCTTCCTTCGAGCCCATTCAAAGACAATTCAGAGCTGTCAGGTCCCAAATACATGTCCATTTTAACTATTCATGAGAATAGGGGGCATCAGAAGAGTGACTGATTTCCAGTGATTCTGAGAAATGCAGACAGCTCTTTGTGGGCAGTATTCTTGGGATTCCAGTCCCTGTTACAGCAGGGCACCAAAACTAACGGGAGCAGGGCCAGCAGATCAAACAAAGGCCTCTAGGAGGTCCTTCTGTTGGCAAAGCAAAATCCAGCACTTGGCTGTTGTCAGTTAGGATTTTCCAGCTAATGTCCTTTTTGAAGGGTTTCCCTTAGCTCTCCTGATCCCCAGCCGCCTTGGTGATGGAGAAGACACAGAAGATGTGGAGTGGGGCTGAACAGGCAGAAAGATGTTTCTACAGCTGGTAACACAGTTTCCACCTGGGACTTCCTTGAAGCTTCCTTGTGAAGCAGGATGAATTTGCCTTTCACATCTTCAGGGTCTCCTTTCTTGACTCCCTTTGACTATCCCCACCCCACCCCCATTTACGTAAAGCTCCAATGCTGCTTCAGGACTTTCCAATCCAGGAAGCAAGCAGTTCGATTAATTGGCTCATGCCTAAGTATTAGTGCTCCCTGTTTAATGCGTATATTTATACTTTAAGAAGAAAATTGCAGGGATAATAGAATTTAGAACCTTCCAGAATTTCTCTCTAATAATAGAATTTGGAAGATTTTTAGCAACTTGAATGTTGTGAGGCCTTCCCAATGCCCCACAAATCACTAGATAAAGACAAATATCTACCTCTCCCTGTGAAGACAGTGTTGGAACATGAATATCTAAAAACCAGGCTTCACCAAGGAACTCTATTTTTGCAAAGAACTTAAATTCTTACCTATACGAAACCCTTCACAAAATGACGAGAAGCATGACAGACAGATCTGAATTTCATCTCCTCTTCTCACCCTGTCGTTGAGATGCTGGTGTGAAATGTCAAAAAGTAGGCAGGGACAAAGAGGGATTTCTAGGGTTGCCTTCCTCACTAGAATCCCTGAGAGGCTGGGAGTAATCTGACTATTACAAGGTTATTCTCATTTTACAGGTGAGGTCATTAAGGCTCAGGGAGTTTAATGGGCTTGTCCACAAGTCTCACAGTGGCAGCATTAAGACTAGTTCCTCTGACTCTATAAACAGAACTCTTTAAATTATGCCAGGCTACCCAGCAAGGACAAAAGCAAGAACTCCGGATAATAGTCTCCTGAATCATTGAGAAAGACTGCATTTTCTTTAAAATAGAGTTATTCTGAATAAAACATTGTGAACTATTTAAAAGTGACAGGATTTAGAGTTGGAATTATATTGTAACCCTTTATATGTATATGTATATATGTGTGTGTATACACATATATGTATGTATATATAAATTTAAGTAGCTGCCATTATTACTTGATCCAGATCCATTTTACAAATGAGAAAGTTGAAGTCAGGTGGTAAAAGAACTTCTCAGAATCTCAAACCTCAGGGACCATCAGATCCAATCTATACCTGAGCAAGAATCCCCCTTACAACCTTCCTGACAAATGCTCTTCCAGCCTTGAAGACCTCTGATGAGGAACCTCCCCAATTAGCGCATTCTACTGGAAAGCACTGATGGTTTTCCTTACAGCAAACCTAAATTCCTGCTTTTTAATTTCTACCAGTTCCTCCTGGTTTTGACTGCTAGGGTAAAGAAGCCAAAAACTTAGTCTTTCTTTCATAATAGCCCTTTGAATACAAAGACTTGAAAACAGGTATATCTAGTGTATTTGACACCAAAAGCAGATTCCTTTTTGACTTCTGTCTCCTCCCTATAAAAGAATTATTTTCAGTAATAATCATGAAATGAAACAAATAACAATAGAAGGGTAATATAGGCAAGGAAATTTTTCTTTTATTGAACTTTATATATAAAAAATCTTGTTAGTAAAAAATTAAAAATTAATTATAATACAAAGAAAAAATGGATTACTATTTTTAATTGCATTAATGTCTTTTTTCCACTTAATAGTATTTTATTTTTTCCAATTACATGTAAAGATAGTTTTCAACATTCACTTTTATAAGATTTTGAGTTCCAATTTTTCTTCTCTCTCCTCACCCCCTTACTCTAACCCCAAGAGGGCAAGCAGTCTGATAGAGGTTATACATGGATTAAATATTAAACATATTTCCACATTAATGTATTTTTTAAAAAGGGAAAATATATCTATGTAAAATTCTGTTATAGTAATGAATAATAACATTACAGTTTGTCTTTTCGAGCCTTAACTTCTGCAAATTTGCGAACTTCATCAAAATTGATCTTTGCTTATTTGCATTCAGTAGATAAAAAGCAAATTTGTCAATCTATCTTCACTCATGAACAGTCAAAGAACACTTTTTATTCATTTTTATTTCAAACTTTCTTTCACATGAAGCAACAGATATACAAACAGGAAAAGTCTTAAACATAAGGATAAGTTTGGCAGAGATTTATAAACATACCATTTTTACAAGTGAATTTTAATAAAACTGAAACATCTATAGAAGGTACAAATTAAGCAAAGATTAAATCATACCACTAATGTAATGTTTTATTTTCTTGATTCATTCCTTAGTTTTAAACAACTAATAGTTTAAAAAGAATACATTTCCATTTTAATGATATTATTCAAATCTAGTAAAATATTGCATCTATGAACTAAAATGTGTACTTATAAAACAAAAAAGAACATACTTCACAGTTCAGACTGTGCTTCACAATTTTAAATTTTAAACACAAATAAAAAATCCAAGTGCTCACATAAAATGACAGATAACTTCTGGTTTCTTTGTTTTTTCACAATTACTGTTTTACAAGAGGGCAATTTAGGTTTCAGTATCCCAAAAAAATTTAAAACAATTAGAGATCTGCAAAATTGGAATGCAAGAGGTGATGGCTTCCCCCTTCTTGGAGGTCTTCAAGCAGAAAATGGATGAGCACTAGTGATGTTATGGTGGAGATTACTTTTGATGAGTTGGGCTAGACTAGATGGCTATTGAGGTCCCAAAATTTTGTAATTCTGTGAAAGACTGTGTGTGTGTGTGTGTGTGTGTGTGTGTGTGTGTGTGTGTGTGTTCATCCTTCCTTGCTAAAGAAGACCATGCCCTCAGAGAAATGATGACATGATTTGCACTTGACTTTGTTTTGAGTGAGGGAGGGCTGTGCAGGTCACAAGCCTCATTTCTTCTCCAGAGCCATCTGAATCCAGTGACCAGATATATTCATTAGGATGACTGGAGATGACCCAGGATGAGGTAATTAGGGTTAAGTGACTTGCCCAAGGTCACACAGCTAGTGAGTGTCATGTCTGAGGTGATATTTGAACTCGGGTCCTCCTGACTCCTGCACTGGTGCTTTATCCACTGCACCACTGAGCTGCCTCTGTGAAAGACCTCCTATGGGAGGTAGGAACTGAATTAGAAAAATAGATTAAGGATTCTAAGAGTCTAAGCGAGAGGCTATCTCCAATTTGGGAGACCACCTATTCAAGGGTACGTCTCAGGAAAGAGATTGGAGGACGTACTACCAGTTTGTAGGCCTTTTACGTAATCCAGGCAGATAGGGTCCTGAACCTTCTCGAGCAGAGGCTTTGTGACTAGAGAGAAGTGTGTGGTTGCAGGGTACATTAAAGTGGTAGAATCTACAAGATTTGGCAGCTTGAATGTGTTAGGCTAAGGCTGTTGTTTATCCTTCATTCTTGAAGAACATCGTGACAGGAAGGTGATGCCATGACTTGCAAATGAATTGAATTTAAGTGAGGGAAGGCTGTGCAAAGTCACCAGCTTCACCCTCTCTTCCAGAGCCATCTATGACCAGTGGCAAGATATAGATCAGGAGACTGGAGATGACTCAGATGTAATGGGAGAACTTGACCTTTTTAAACAGAGGTCTGTAGGTAAACCTATTCAATAATTGTCTAGTTAAGAAATGAACCAAAGAATGGTCTCTTCAATCTAATTCTAAAAAAAAAAAATCAATTTGGGAAGGGAAGGTTCTCAAGGTTTCTGGCTAAAATAGAAACAGTTACTATTTATACTCACTCTTAGGTATCTGGGTCCAAACAATGACCAAGTGAGGCTTGGGCCAACCTCTTGTTGGCCAGTTAATGAAAGCTGCAGTGACTTGGGTTTAAGGCTGTGTCTTTAAGAAAGAAATCTAGCCTCCCAGTAAACTCCAAGATATCCTGGGAAGTTTCAGTGATCAAGATTTATACTCCTTTGGACAGAGCACCTACAGATAAGGGAAGGTGCAATGGAAAGGAAGGAAAGATAGAAACACTTATTAAAAGTTTATTAATCTCCAGGCATTGTGCTAAGCACCAGAGGTACTAATCCAAGTAAAAATAAAGATACTTTATAAGGGAAGGGAGGTGTGTTAGAAGGGAAGGCAGATTAGTGGAAGGTGTAATCAGAATGCAAGGTGTTTTGGGGTCAGGGGGAGGAGAGAGATGGGGAGAAAATTTGGAACTCAAAATTTTGTGGAAATGAATGTTGAAAACTTTAAATAAATAATAAAATTTTTTAAAAAAAATAGATACTTTGTGCCCTAAAGGAGCTTATGTAGTCTTCCAAACTATATACAAAAGGGAGCTGTGGGAACGTAGGTACTGGGTGCAGGGATTCAGGAACAGGAACAGGGTTAGGAGGAAGAGCTAAGAGTGAAGGATGACTGAGATTGTGAAACTGCACGACTGGAAGGATGAAGTTTGAAGAAGTTTTGAATTTAGGGAAAATATGATGAATTCCATTTTAGACATGTTGAGTTTGAGATACCCATGGGACATCCAGATGGAGATGTCCAATGGGAAATTGATAATATAGAACTGAAATTTAGGAGAGAGATTCAAGATGGATATATAGATTTGGGACTCCTCCGGCATAGAAATAATCATTGAACCCACAGGAGCTGGTGTGATCACTGGAGAGGGATGAGTGTATGGAATGTAAAGAGAAAAGGATCCAGCACAGCCTTGGGGGATATCCACATAATAATGAACTCATGTGCTCCTTATTTCATGAGAGTGTATTCTCTTAGGATTCAGTAATTGGCTTTCCATTTTGGAGTGCCCCATTCCCATCCTGGGCCCACAGTGATTATTTTGAGAGTGATTTTTAACTCAGTGACCGTAAATAAAATGCAGTCTTAGGGCTCTAGATTTCAGTCTCTTTAACACTTTAGTGCTGTCACTTGCATTTTGACTTCTTAGGATCTGCCTTTTCTTCAGATTTGTAAACTGTTCAGAGTGCCATTCACCGAAGGGAGAAGTGGCTTGCTTAATCACTGTATTTCTGAAGAACGATTCTCAGGATAAAGAGTTTTCAATACAATTTCAGACACAAATGTTCATTGCCAGGAGACACTACTGGAGAAAAAGAAAGCTTTTATATTTATAATTCACCCAGTGTTTCTTGGTCTTGTTTATTTGCACATCATTTTAGGAAGAAGCATTAATATGAATATTCTCTGACTTGGATGTAGAGGTCGAGGAAATGAGGATGTATTCCTGACCACAAAGTCATCTAAGGAAGTATCTACACTCCAAGAGCAGAGATGTATGATTATGCTCCTCTCACCACCTAAATTTAGGGTTATCAGAGTCTTTGACATAGATTCTTTTAATTAAATTTTTTTTAGCTTAATAAACACCAAATAAAATGGTGAGAATTTCCATTTACAGAGTAGAAAAGAAAAAAAAAGATTGTACCTGGAACTGTGAATCTCTGTTTTATACAGCTTGCTTTTCCTTCTAAGTATAGAATAAATATAACAGCTTTTAAAGCTATCCAGCCTATTTGTGTTCCTCTCCTCTCTTGCCTGTCTTCTGTTCTCTTCTGTGTGTGTGTATATATATATATATATATATATTTTTTTTAAATTGCATCAGTGATCCTCTTTTCTTTTTCTTTTTAGCAGCCCTGTCACCAGCCCTTCTGCCTCCCGATTTCCCCTGCCAAATTTTAACATAATTTCTAAAACAATTTTATCCTCTGCAATTTTTTTAAGACAGTAGAGTACTGCTATCAAAAATATTATAAATTCTGGGAAATAAAACAGGATATCAAAACCATGTAAATTTTTTAGTAGTTTTTGCCAGTGTATCCCTGGGGAAGGGGAGGAAGGGAGCCTTTGAATTAGTTAGTTCTTACTTTTGCCACCCTTCATTAAATTCTACTACTAGTTGTTTCACCCAGCTTTGGCGTGTCTGGGGATGATCTTCAGGTTGCTTAAGTCTTGACAGGGAGGCAGCATGATACAGTGGTACCTCATCTAGGGTCAGAGGACCTGAAATGAGATCCTGGCTGTGCTTCCCCTTGGCATGTCAAAGGACAGAAAACTGACACTATCAGTGAAAAGAATGCCAGAGTCAGGGTGCTTTGGTGACTTTAGTAGGAAGCACTGACTTGTCTGTGGAATCCACCAATAATAAGATTATATAATAATAACTAACAATCATGAATGATAGCTAGATCTCATATAGCACTGTAAGGTTTGCCAACTGCTTTGCAGGTGTTATTTCATTTGATCCATATGGAATACTAGTGCTGGAAGGGACCATAGAGATCGTCTGCTTTGGCCCTTTCTCATTTTACAGATAGGAAACC
>CM053769.1:177869402-177886452 GCA_028658325.1 Potorous gilbertii
TAAGTTTGTGGGAAATATCTTCTATCCAGAAAAAAATAACTTCAGAGGTCAAAAAAGCAGAGCTGTGGGGTGTATAAATAGACCTTCAGTCTGTATTTTGTTCAGACTAAATATTCAGGACTGAGTCCTACTGATTCTATCTTGAAGGAGACCTCCATTATTTTAGAGATTAACTGGCCTACCAGGATATTTTGATGAGACTAATCTCAGAAATGCATTATCCCGATGGAACAAACCTGACTCTGGCAATTTCAGAGACTACAATGTCAACCCATTCTCCTACAAATTACCTGGCATTCTGTTTCCCTTTCACTCAACTTCCCAAATAAAAAAAAAGAAAGCTAAACAGCCTCGTTGAACAGGCTTCTTTTCCTTCAAAATAATGGCAGCCCCAAAACTGTGCAAAACCTTATATATGCATTCTCCTTTTGCTCAGCATGGTTGCTACCCACCTGGCAACTGCCCATCTGCTGATGCTAATTAAACTTTTTTTTAATCTTTTTAGCCTTGCCTCTTAATTTACTGTCTTTCAGTCAAATGAACCAAAGTTGGAAAAATTCCTTTCTAAAACAATCCTAGATCCTCAGGGTTGAGGACCCACCACTCTCAAGGAGTTTACAGTCAAGGATCAGTGACAAAATACATAAATCAGAAGATGGAAGGTCAGTATTATGAAGTTAGTCTCTGAGGTCCTTACTATGAGGTCCTTTCTATGAGGTCCTTTCTATGAGATCTTCCTAGCACCTCCATTATGGAGAGAGGCCCAAGCTGGCCAACCCTTCATTCTCCTCTTGGCTTTACTTCTGACATTCTGGGATATCAACACTGGCACTTGGCACAGAGACTGGCACATAGTAGGTACTTAATAAATGCTAAGTGCCTGACATGATTTCTTCTCCCCCACTTCAATTGTTCTCCCCACCTCCTGTCTTTCATCTCCTTCAGTGTGTCATCTTCCCCTATTAGAATGTAAGCAGAATTTGGGCTAGATTTATTTTTTTAAGGACTATGCCTTAAGCCAAATCACTCTGGTTGTCACTGATTGGCCAGCAATAGGTCTCAGCTCAAGCCTTACTTGGTCATGGTTTGATTTCTGATGGCTCAGAGTGAGTGTAAATAGCAATTGTTTCTGTTTCAGTCAGAAATCTTTAATTTAATTCAATCCCAGAATGATTTTTTTTTGATTAGGTAAAAGAGACCATTCTTTGCCTCATTGCTTACCTAGCTTTAATCACTGAAAGGTCATTGCCTCAGACAAACTGAGACCTGGGAAAGACCTTAGCTTAAAAAGGCCAAGGTCTTCCACTGCATCCTGGGCCATCTCCAGTCATCCTGATGTATATCAATTCATGCACCCAGATGGCTCCAAAGAAGAGGGTGAGGCTGGTGACCCTGCACAGCCCTCCCTCACTTAAATCCAATCCAATACAAGAATCTAAGACAATTCCAAAAGACTCATGATGGATGGAAAATGTTATCCACATCCAGAGAGAGAACTATGGAGTCTGAATGCAGATCAAAGCATACTATTTTCTCTCTCTCTTTTTTTTTGTTTCTTTTTTCTTGTGGTTTTTCTCTTTGGTTCTAATTCCTCTTTGCAACATGACTAATATGGAAATATGTTTAATATGATTGCATATGTATAGACTATGTCAGATTGCATACTATCTTGGGGGAGGGGGAGAAAATTTAGAATTCAAAATCTTATAGAAGTGAATATTGAAAACTAAAAACAAATAAAATTTTAAAAAAAGAAAAAATAATTATCTGCAATAAGCATTATCATCACCATCATACATAGGCAAATGAGTTCAAAGATCGTTCAAGGTCACATAACTGAAAAGTGGCAGAGCCAAACACAGGTTCTCAGATTTCAGATCCAGAATACTTTCTACAGGAGCATAACTGCCTCCTAAGTAAAACCAATATCATATGCCCCAGACAAGTTTCTATGAATAATGTAAGCACACTTTGAAGCAAACTCAATAAATGTCATTTAAAATTTATTGATTGATTTTTAAGTCTTTCCTGAGCACCTACTATGTGCAAGTTATTATGGAAAATATTGGGTTGGGTTTTTTTTAATAGTTTTAAATTTGATATGGTTTAGAGGCCTGAGATATTCATTTTGCAAAAGGCTTCAAAATGTTCTTTGTTATATGGGATGATTCTCTGAGAGGAGAAGGGAGTAATAAGAGAAAGTTAAGCAGATACGAAAATACAATATTTCAATTAAAAATATTTTTAAAGTAGAAATTCTAATGTCAAAGTATCACATAGACCTTAGCAAGAATAGAGGGTCGGAAGGTGCTAAAAGTTAGAGACTTTTGGAAAGGAGGACACCTTCACAAACGAAGTAGACATTCTCCAACTGAGGCAAAAGGGCTGGAGGCTTAAATAACTCAATTGCATAAGAAGTGACTTCTTTGGCAGTGAATTTATTTCCAGAGCCCAGATTTCAACCATATCTTTGTCCCCAGCCACTCAACTAGTTAAGATTTCCAAAGGAACTTGGGAAGTGAAACTGATTGAATTGAAACTGATCACCTCATGATGGGAAACTGAATTGAAACTGATCACCTTATGGCTGATGGAGGGAAGAGAAGCAGTTTACTGAGACTTTTGAAAGGAAAGAGTAGAAGTTCCAAGAGATGGGAACTTGTAAACACAGTCTGTTCCCTCTCAATAGCCAATCAAAAGGCTTCTTTTTTTGCTACACAGTAAGCAGATAGTCATAGAATCCTTGTACATTCTTTGAAGAAGTCCATGTAGGAAACTGAAATAGGTCGAACATATTCTGCCTACACGTAAATATTTGACTCTCATTGACTAGTCTCCTGTTACACATTAAATAGAAAGCTAATGATGTCAAATATGTTATATGATAGAAGAAAATTTGGTATACATAGAGCTTGTCAAGGAACACAGCTATTATATTTAGCAAACTACGACTACACTGATTTAACATTATTTGTGGTAGTATTTATTCACAATCAATCTGTTTCCTGATCTTCCTGGTCTTTTTTCCTACTAGTCAAAATAGTCAGATATGCTTATTGTTTTTTTCCACAGGCAACCTATTGAGTCTGACTTCTCATAAAACAGAATCTAGTGAAACCTGAACTTTAGCATTTCCTGATCTGACTGGTTTTCATCTTTGCAGGGATTAGAACAAGTTGCAGGAGCCCTTAACCCAACCTAGCTACATACAATAGTCTCCATTTTGCTCCTAGAATTAAAAAAATTGAGATTGTATTTTTTTCTCTCCAGGGTAATTATCCCTGAGGAAGATAGACTGATCTTCCAGATTTATTTTTCCTTGTCAAAACTTATCCAGGCAGTGGAAATTCCCCTTACAGAACTAGCTCTTCCCAGAAATGCTTAATTTTTATATGTGGCCAGTTCTCATAAAAACAGAGCCATTTAGGAAGATATGTAATATTCCTGCTGACAAGTAGTAGCAGGGGTTATCTGCAATGTGTAACTTTGACAATTTCAATCCCTGCTGAGAGAAATTTTGTCTGGAGACCAAAGATCACCATTTCTAAGCCAAAATAGCAGCTAAGTAGACTCAGTTTCAGTGCACATTTGTGGGCTGGGTATTTTTAAAGCTCTGTATGTGACTCCGTAATGCCTCATTCTCTAATGTTTTCCACCTTTCACTTTTGCAGTTCTTTAACCTGGATCTAAAAAAAAAGAATTTTGTTTTACCTGAGGGTTCTATGAATTCATAAAAAGCAAGACATAGTAATATGGCTACATATCTAGATAGTTACTTTACAGTAGGGCTATCCTTAAAAAGATCATAACATCATAGAATTGAGAGGTGGAATTCCATTAGGCAGAGCACACTATGTATATACTATGCGTTGCCAGAACTATCTCAGTGTTTGGGAGGAAAGTGTGAGAGAAGAGTCATTAAACTGACTACCAAACTGAAGTTCTGTGGAGACTTTGTGGCAATCTGTGGCATGCCTGTGCAACCTGGAGAGTCTACCAGCATCGTTCCAGGAAATTGAATCTCTTCTATTTGATTTGTCTTGGGAAAATTCAGAAGATCACCTGGCAAGTTAAGGCACCAGACAGTGAGGTCCTTTCTCCAGCTGGACTGCCACACATTCAAACCCTCCTACAGAGAGTACAACTCTAATGGGCTGGCCACTTTGTTCCAATGCCAGAAGTACATTTGCCTAAAAGACCATTTTATAGAGAACTCACACAAGGCAAGCACTCACACATAGGGCAGAAGTGATACAAGGATACTCTCTAAGTCTCTCTGAAGAACTTTGGAATCAATTCTGTGACATGGGAGACAGTGGCAAAGGACCACCCAGAATGGCATGCTTGCATCAAAGAAGGTTCTGTGCTATACGAGCAAAGCAGAATTGTAGTAGCTCAAGAGAAATGTGAGATGTACAAATTTAGAGACATTTCCATTCCAAATGTTCATATAGACTATTTGTCCCTGACCTGTGGTAGAGCCTCCCGAGCTCATATTGGTCTGATCAGCCACAGTTGGACACATTGTACCTTGATTCTGACAGTGATGTCACTTTAATCCTCTTCTAGAATAAAGGACAACAACGAACCAAATATATATGCTCACAAGGATGAGACTTTCATTAGTCAGCCCCAGGGGAACTTAGATTCATCTAGAACAAACTCCTCATCAGATTTCTACTGGGTTGTATTAATGTTTTTTGGATAAAGGCACAGATGATATGTTTACTCATATTTTCAGTTGAGACAAAGCAAGGAGGGATAGTAAATACACTGGATGAAAGTCAGGAATCTAAAAGATCTCAGCAACATTGAGCTAAATATGATAAGATGAAACTTAAGTGGAATAAATGGAAAATCTTACAACTGGATTAAAAAAATCAATGTCTAAATACCATTTCATCTGTTAGCAAAAATAAGTTCAAAATAAGACAAGAGTGTGATGTGTTAGCACAAAACATGAATGCAATCTTAGACTTCATTAGAGACCTAGTGTCCAGTAATGAGATGGTAATTCCATGGTTACATTCAATCCTGTTCAGATCACACTGAAGTACTATTTTCAGTTCTGGGTCTCACGATCTAGGAAAGCCACTAATAAATTAGAGAGGAACCAGAGAAACAACCACCATTATGAAGACCCTTGAACTTATACCATATGGGAATCATTTGAAGGAACTGTGGGAGTTTAACTTGGGAAAGGGAAGATGGGGGGGTGAAGATGAGCAAGGCATGACAGCTGTCTTCCAGTAATTGAAGGCTGTCTTATAGAAGAGGGATTGGATTCATTCTATTTGGGGTCAGAGGAAAGAACTAAGAACCATGGATATAAGTTGCAAAGAGGTAAATTTAGGTTTGTTTTATGGGAAAACTTCTTAACAATCAGAGGTATCCAAAGATAGGATGGGCTGCCTCTAGAGGTGGTAGATTCCTTTTCATTGAGGGTCTTCCAGCAAAGGTACATTGTGATGGGAATTTAACTAGATACCACTGAGGATATCTATGATATTCCTTGTCACTGAGATTCCCAAATGCATGCCCAACTTCAATCAGAGATCATGCCAAATGAGCTGATCATGAGTCTTCCAGTCAAAGACCAAAAAGGTTAAGTCCCACTTTTCCTCTGCTCCAGACAGTCTTCTGAACAGCCCACCTCTGTGCTATTCGGTCCAAGAATGCAGCATACCCTGAAGAAGGGCTTCTTTAAATAGTAGAGAAAGGCAGGGAAGGTACAGGTACAAGTGCTTCTGTTTTAGATTCTCATTGGTCACCCAGTGAATCTATTAATTGACTATAGAATGCCCTTTGGGCTACTTTCCTACCTCCTATTTGCACTGGTCCCTTTATAGTCAATGAATGGCTGACAGTTTTTCCCTTCAAGATTGTATTAGTACAAAACAATCCTGCTAAATCTGTTTGTGTACAGGAGAAATTTTCAATGCAGCTCTGTCCTAACTAGTGTGAATAATAGATTCTCTGAAATAGTCACATTATTCAAATTTGCACTGCATATTTCCATTGGGTTAGAACCAATGACTATATTTTACATAATTATTACTTTGAATAGTGGGAATTCAAATACATCTGACCACTTCAGGTGATTATTTACACTAATCAGGACCTATCTGTACAAAGGTACCTTACTTACACATATAGGGTTACATAATGGATTGATTTCTCTCTCATATTAATAGCCAATTATTACAACTGGGGAGACCTCAGCTTTTTTTTCTTGTCCTCTTTCCTTGTGCAGTCTCTCAAGGACAGGACTGATGGAAGATAGGATTAACATTCTCCTTATTTTGGACAGTGCTACTCCACCTAACTAGGGCTAATCTAATCAAAGGTGAAACTTCCTTCCGCTCTAGCTTGAGTAGGGGGATAAATTCTTTGTTTAGATTGCCCAAAGCTAGGGTCTTTTTTGTCTTTTGATTCTTGCGTAAATTGGATTGAAGTGAGGCAGAGTTATAGGAAGCCACACTCTCTCCTCCTGAGTCATCACAGTCTAGTGATACGACAAAATCAAGATGACTGGTAATGGCTCAGGATGCAGTGGATGACCTTGGCTAAATGGGAACAATAGAAAACTAGAAGTACTTGTTAAGTGATAGTCCTCCTGAAAGTAGGTCCCTTTTCCCACTTTTGTGAAGTCCTCTTAAAATTTGCTGAGAGGCTTGGCATTGGAGATAAACAAATCTCTCTACTGCACAGCTGGGCTGGTGTCTTGAATGGCTTGACACCTCTATTGGGATGCCCCACCCACTTCTGGGCCAGGCTGCTGATACTAATTCCCCTTCTTCTGTTTGCCTGGTTACTGCTAGCAGTTCTGGTGGGTTCTGCTACCAACTCTGGCTGCCATTCAGATTTTGATAAGACCTCTGAATCTCCAAAACTCACAAGGTCAATGACTGGATATGTCCACCTCAGCATACTTGCTTGCCTAATATCAAGAAAGCATAAATGCAAAGTGATAGTGGCAGTCATGTGCCTTCAGTCACCATGGCTGGTGGGAAATAAGGCAGTCATCTTTCCTCCTTACTTTGCAATTCAAAAGAGTCCTGCCATCTAATATCTACACAGGAAAGAACCTGAGAGATGGACATATAAACCCTTTTGCATATGCCCTTAATTTTGGTTCAGTAACACCTGAGACAACAGTTCTTCTGGCTCTGTAGCCAATTACAAGACTGTCAGCACATTAGTATCAGCCCCTGAGCTATCTGAATGATTGCTTGACTGAAACAATCATCAACGTGAGTACTCTCTGCAGTGAAGCAGATTACAATCCATTTATGCCCATTCTGTGTTCCTCTTGTCTATTCTTCCCAGAAGTTTGCCACAAGTAGTCTACCATTGGGTAGTTGGGGCTTTTCTCTGGCTCTCGGGATATCATCAGACTATCAAAAGAGTGTGTGATGTCCATCAGTTATCCCTCACACTTTATGTCTGACCAATCCATCATTTTAAAAAATCATACATTTTGTTACAAACATTCTTTATACAGTTTCTCCTCTATAATTCATTTATAAAATATTCTAGGTCATTATCTAAAGAACCCAGTATAAAGGTTGTCATTATGTCATCATTAACTCTATGGGCAGTTAGGTGGCACAGTGGATAAAGCACTGGTCCTGGAGTCAGGAATACTCTGAGTTCAAATCTGACCTTAGGCAGTTGTTAGCTATGTGACCCTGGGTGAGTCACTTAACCCTGTTTGCCTCAGTTTCCCATCTATAAAATGAGCTGGAGAAGAAAATGGCCAACTACTCCTGTATCTTTGCTAAGAAAACCCACGTTGGGTTATGAAGAATCAGACACAACTGAGCAACCTTCCTTTGGGAAGAACTTTGAGTTCCTACTCGAGAGTCTTTTTTTGACCTATGAAATGGTGTCAGAAGCTATCTGAAAATTTACTTGTCTCATCTCTAGTTCAACACATGTTCTCACACTTCAACCACATGCTACTCCCCAACTTGTACCTATGGGTCCAGGAGTACCACCTTCCAATACTAGTGCTAAGGTTCTTATTCTTTTTTTGTGTGTCATGGACACTGGATGAAACCTATGGATCCCTTCTCACAATCATGTTTTTAAATGAATAAAAGAAAATGCATAAGGATTACCAAGAAATTACATTATTATTATATAATTTAACAAAGTAAATTGGTATATAATTATATTAAAATAGTTATCAAAATATTTTTAAAAACAAGTTCACAGACTCTAACTTTGGCACTCTTGCACTAGTTCCTGCCGAGGCAGGAAGTATAAAAGGAGCTCTCCCATCAACTAATCTTCAGTTTTGTACTGGGCTCACAAGACTTCACCTTGGTCTCTCTTATTACAGTTCCTCGATTTCTAACTCCTGGTTGATTCCTAATATTGGGCAACAACCTTATTCCTTAGTGGAGCCATTACTAGGAATATTTTCACTTGGGATAAAAAGGGCTGAGTAAAGGAAAATGGAGGATGGGGTTGACACAGAGATAGTTCAACTACGCACTGTCTTTCTGGGAGAAAGGGTGATCCAACTCTCACCAAAGAATGAGGGGGTGGGGAAGGTTGGCAACACAACACAATAAGAGGAACACCAAAGTAACAGAATCCTGTGGGGGTGTGGTAGGGGTAAGGCTCTGCAATGGTGGTGGTAACAGGAAGGAAGCATGGTCCCCTACAAGGGGAATCATGTCCTGTCTTCCCACCTGCCATCATCCTCACCTATTTGCCCTGTGCTAGTTATAACTTGCTCCTTGGGTCTTGTTAACTCCTTAATTCCCAGTTCTTTGCCTATGCTTTGTTCTCTTGCCTAAATCTTCTGGATTTCTAACATCTTGCACTTTGTGGCATATGGAAAGTCAGAGAGACATCATTTCTGGGTAATTAACAATCGTTTTATTAATTATGACTAGCAAATAATTAACAAAAGAGTTCAGTGGCACTCTCTAGGACCAAAGATGAATTATGGAGGTCATTCAGTGCTTATATGCTCTTGGAAGAGTGGTTGTTCCCAAAAGGCAGAATTCTCCCTCCAGTCAATGAGCAATATACAATGGTGGGGTAAGAATTCCACCTAGATAAGATGATTTGGGTGAGGTGAATTCTTGGAGCAAGGTCAGAAATGCTCTTGAGAGGCTGAATTTTGAATGAGGAAATAGAAAGGATAAAAACCTAGATTCCCCTCCTTACATATTAATTATTTATTAATATAAGAGAGCAATTATTGCTCTCAGTGTCAACCCTTGGCTTCCCCATCCCTCACCTCCTCGCTCCTAATCTCTGACTACACTTTAGCTGTGTGAACCCTCACTAGATTATCTGTACCCTCACTATGGTCTAGAACTTTGTTTGACAGTTGGTTATTGAGTAGTATGATCTCTGCTTCATAGTTGGAAATACTAAATACTGAGATTATCAAACTTACCCATAGTATTACTTGCATCAATAGACTCCTGGGTCGGTGTCTAGTCAAATGATTGGTTGGTTGTTGTCCTTCTTTCTCCAAGAGGACCAAAAAGACATCACCATGATAAAGTGAAGTTTCAGTATGTACGACTATGACTGATCAGACCAATATGAGCTCAGAATGCTCTACCACAGATTGGGCACAGATAGTCCGTGTGAATATTTGGAGTGGTTACTCCAAATTTGCACATCCTACATTTACTTTGTACTGTCTCAATTTTTTTGCTTTGCTAATAGAGCACAGAATCCTTTCTGATGTGGGCACTCCACGCTCAGTGGTCCTGTGCTGTGTCTCCCATGTCACACAATCAATTCCAAACTTCTTGAGAGAGACCTTCAGAGTGTCCTTGTATCACTTCTTCTGACCACCATGTGATCACCTGCAAGTTCTCCATAAAATAGTCTTTTTGACACATACGTTTTGCATTTGAGCAATGTGGCTAACACATCAGAGTTGCACTTCTGAAGGATAGTTTGAATGCTTGACAGTTCAACTTGAGCAAAAACTTCAGTGTCTGGTACCTTATTCTGCCAGGTGATCCCCAGAATCTTTCTAAGACAGTTCAAATGGGAGCTATTCAGTTTCCCGGCATGGTGCTGTTAGACTGTCCATGTTTCACAAGCATACAACAATGAGGTCAGTACAACAGCTCTGTAGACCTTCAGTTTGTTAGTCAGTCTAATACCTCTTCTCTCCTAAACTTTTCTTTGGAGCCCCCCAAACACTGAGCTAGCTCTGGCAATGTATGTGTCAGTCTCATTGTCAATGTGTACATCCCTGGAAAGTACACTACCAAAATAAGCGAACTTATCTTCAGCATTCAAAACTTTTCCATTTGTTGTAATCAATGGTTCCATGTATGGATGGTGTGGTGGCGGCTGGTGGAGTACCTGTGTTTTCTTGGTGTTAATTATTAGGCCAAAATTAACACAGGCAGCAGAGAATTGATCCATACTTCGTTGCATCTCAGCTTTAGAGGCTTCCTTGAGTGCAAAATCATCTGCAAACAGAAAATCAAGCACCAACACTCCCTCCACTTTGGTCTTGGCTTGTAACCTTTCCAAATTGAAGAACTTACCATCAGTATGGTAGTGGACCTTGGTGCCGTGTTCATCCTCATTGAAAGCATTTGACAACTTGCCTGAAAACATCATGCTAAAAGGCATGAGACCAACACACATCCCTGTTTCACTTCATTGGTGACTGGCAAGGCATGAGAGCATTGTCCACTCTTCAGAATCTGCATACAATACTGATGAACTTCTTTGGACAACCAAATTTTGACATAATTTTCCATAGGCCCTCATAACTAACAGTGTCAAAGACCTTGGTCAAATCAACCACTCAACTTAAGGTACAAAGTTGAGTTTGCATATGAGATAGCCTGTGTCCTTATAGCTTTCTGTGATAGATCCATTTTATATTATCTGGGATCATCATTCTTTGTAAGACAAAGACATGCTTCTAAGGAAAGACTCACCAGCCTCACAATCAGAAAGAGGAAGACAAAGTCATTTAAAATAGAATTTATAGGGAAAAAAAATAGAGAGATAAACTTTGACTACTTGTTGTTCCTAAAGGAGTTGTAGGTATTTTTCTCAATTTCTAACTTGAGAATATTCATTTTATCCTATTTTCAGACTCCTTAGCATATCACACACTTTTCAAAATAAATCCTTTTAAAGTTGATAAAGTTTGTTATTTAGCTGTTTTCTTTCTCTTCTCTGTCTCCAGTGTACTAATTGTAGTCTCTGAGTTGAAAGAAACCACAAACACTCTCTCTTCCAACCCACTCTTGAACAACAATATCTCCGCCTAGTGCTTATACAACTTCTGCTTTAAGGCCTCTCCAGAGAAGGTGCTCACTAGGCCATCCACTTCATTTTTTGGAAACTCTAAGATGGCGAATAAATGTATTGACCTTCTACAGACCTAAATTTCAGTCTGTTACTTTAGTTAACATCTCGATCAACAAACGAGTATCTATTGCCCAAACCCATAAATTATATAGCATGAGCACAAGTTCATATAATAGTCTATATAAATTTGCTCACCTTTTCTCCATGTGTCTTTCTAAAAGTCTGCTTGCTTCAGTTCAGTTCAGATTATAAGCCTCTAGAGGGTGAAGTCTGCTCTTTTGATTGGTGAGCCAACATGGCTGGGGAGGGAGAGGAGGACAAGGAAGTTTGAGGAGAGTAGGTGGGTACAACAGAAGCAAACCCCAAACCTCAGCTTCTCATGCTGTTTTTATTTTTGTTTTTTTTAAGTCTTTTTACCCCAACCAAAGCACCAAACAATATAAATGTGAACTACTGTCATTGGTGAATAAATAAATTACTTTCAAAGGAATTTATTCAGTGCCTACTATGTTCCAACTACTGTACCAGAGGGATTCTAAATACAAAAGAAAGACATTTCTTGTCCTCAAGGAGTTTATATTCTACTTGAGAGAAAGCAGATATTCAATTGGAGATTAAATCAATCAGTGATTCCAATCTCATCAGCCTCATAGGGTAACCCAGACTGCTCATTTTTAGTAAATCGTTTGTTTTTTGTCAGACAGATTCTGAATTGGACGTACATTTCTCATGGAAATATCTGAGGCTGTTCTGAGAACCTCTCATAGTTTTCATTGGCCAGTTTGGTTTGATTGGGTTTGAATTAGCCAACATACAGCCCTCTGACCCTCTGGACTTCTCACTCCTATACCAGAGGCTCTAACCCTTTCTTGTGTTATAGACACAGTCTGGTGAAACCTGTGGACCTCTTTTCAAAATAATATTTTTAAATTGCTAAAGCAAAATATATAAGAAAATCATTTATTGAAATAATTATCAAACTATTTTTAAAAACAAGTTTATGGTTCTTAAAAACCCCTTCCCTGTATTTAGTGACGAATATCCAAATTGGAGAATGAGAGACAAGAAAATGGTGTTTTAGGGACAGAGCTTTTGCACTGCCTCCAGTGTGCGTGTGTGTGCGTGTGTGTGTGTATGTGTTTTAATGGGCTACTAAAAACCACCCAACAAAACCATATTAGAGGTGAAATGGACAATTACAGAAGTATAGATGGCTTCTAAAACTTTGACATTATGAGAGAACAGTTAATAAATGATCATTTCACAGGTGGATCTTACTGCATTTGAGCTCTTATGGTCAAGAATAAACTGTGAATGCGAAGTGTGACCATTATGTCCAGGAACACTAATTTAGACTAGAGTCTGGGCAATTAATGTTTTCTGAGGCGAATGTCAGGAAAGGGTTTGGGTGGGAAAAGATTTTCCAGGAAGAGCAGAAGGTTCCTTAATAGATTTATTCCTCTGAAAATTGCCTGTATAAGATGCAATCTGATTTCCAGGCAAAGCTCGTTTGTCTTTTGTCTACAGAGTTATGAAAAGGAGTCGTGTGTGTGTGTGTGTGTGTGTGTGTGTGTGTGTTTGTGTGTGTGTGTGTGTTTTCAAGGTTCTGGGTTCTCTTAGTGGTTCTAATCACATTAATTAGGTGTTAATGTGATCGTATCTACGTTGGAAAGTTTTAGTAAATGGGATCTTTCCTTTCGGGCCCAAGGCAATAGATAGATGATGAGGGGAAAAAGGGAAAGAACGAAGGAAGGAAAAAAAGAAAGAAGGAAAGAGGGAAGGAAGGAGGGAAGAAGGGAAGAAAGAAAAAGAAGGAAAGAAAGAAAGGAGGAAAGAACCGAAGGAGGAAGGAAGGAAGTAGGGAGGGTGAGTGGAAGAAAATAAGAGTTTACAGAGTAGAACTTCTTTTTTGTGCTGTGCTAGTCCCATATAATCAGCCAATAGTTATATAATCAGCCAAAGAATAAAAGTACTATCTGTCCCTCATATAGTGCCTAAAGTTTCAAAGCATTTTGTCTCCAGCTCATTTAACTCTCATAACCGCCCTGCATAGCAGGTTTATTATTCCCATTTTATGGCTATAGGAACTGAGTGTCAGAGAGATTAGGTGGTTTGCCCACACAATGTTAGAGACAGAATTCAAAGCCAGGGCTCTCTTGACTCCCAAGTTCAATGCCCTTTCCCCCACACCAACTGGCCACTAGAGAACAAGGCTATCATGTGTGCATAGCAAACAAGTTAAGATACAGTGATGCCAGTAGGGCACAGTACCAGTAAAATTGCCTCCACTTTGGTGCAAGTCAGTATCACCTCACACTAAAACTATTGCAAGAGCTGGTGGGGGTCCCTGCTAGAAGTCCCACCCCATTGAAGTTCCAACCTTCCACTCAGGTGGGTAAGTAATCTTCCTAAAGTGCGGGTCTGAACTAATTATTCCCTTACTCAGTAAACTCCAGTGACTTCCAGAGTTACCTTCAAGGTTAATAGAAAATCCTCTGTTTGGGGTTCAAATCCCTTCATGATTTATCTTCTGCATTTCCCAGTCTTCTTACCTCCTTACTGCCCAGGTACTCTTCAATCCAATGATACCAGTCTTCATGCTGTTCCTTGAACAAGACATTCCATTTCCTGACTTCAGGCATTTGCATAGGTGGTCTCCCATGCCTGGAATACCCTCCCTCATCAACTCTACCTCCTGACTTTCCCAACTTGCTTCAAGTACCAGCTAAAATCCCACCTTCTACAGGAAGTCTTTTTTATATCACTCAATTCTAGTGCTTTCCTTCCATCAATTATTTCCAATTTAACTTGTACATATCTTGTTTATACAGAGCTGTTTGCATGTTATCTCCCCCTTTAACCTGTATGCTCCTTGAGAACAGTGACCATCTTTTATTTTTCTTCATATCCTACACTGTGGCTGACACAGTTGGTACTTAACAGACGTTTATTGACTGTCATACTACATGTCTATAAAAAAGACAAATATTTATGAAAATTTTTCTATATTACATTGTATTATACTTTTATTTTAATGTGTTTAACTCCTCAACTACACTATACGTTCCCTGAAGGCAGAGACTGGGTCTTCTTTTATATATTCTCTAACATTGCGTACTATTGTGCTAAGCACATAGTAGGTATTCGAAGAAATCTTTGTTGAAAGAGAACAATAAAAATATTCAGATGAATAGATAGTAAAAATATTTTCATCATTGCCACATTGGAGATGCATGAATATCTCACAAGGCAGAACTACGGAAGTTCCATACCCAGAGAGAGTTCATTCTCAGGGAAGCTGTCTTCTGATCATTTGGGGGATGCAGCTATCGTCATTCTGGGATCCTCCAGAGACTGGTAGTGGCTATCAGTCATGGGGCTTTCTTATCCCTTCATGAGGGTGAGGGGAAGGCTAAAGGTTAATGTGCTGCTCAGGGTTTGTAGGCTTCCACACATCAGGCTTCTAGCATAGCCTTGCATGGCTTTTTATCCCCGCATCTTGTCCCTTTCCTCACAATTGTCAACTCTGATTATTTCTGTTTTGCAGCTTCCTGCAAAACTAACTGAGTGACTGAGGAGATGAAGATGTTGTGAAAGAAGACTAGGGTTTCTAAACGTAGGGCCAGCATCCTTTTAAGCATTCAGGAAAGTACTGGCAGAGACATGGGATTCAGAATGTTAAGAGGAAATTCCTTTACCAACCATCTAACTAAGGAAGGCAGGGAGAATTGCTTAAGTAGTAAAGCTTGGGGAGGGGAATTAATTTATTCTTGAGTTCTTTTCTTTTCTTTTTAATAAAAAGGGTTGATGTGAAGTAGCATAAAATCCTATTCCATGCTGCTTTGGCATCTCCCTTCTCCCCCAAATACCCACCCTCCTAGGTCCCCCAACTGGGACCACTAAGAAAGAAAATTCCCAAGACCATCTGTCATCTATGCCCACCAATGTAAGCTTTATATAGATGCCTTCCTGGAAGGGAGGTTCAGTGGAGTGAAATCAGCAGCCTCCCTTGTACCTAGAACCTAAGGGACAAGCAAGGATTAGAGTGTTTTGATTACCTTAGTGCAAACAACATCCCGGGAGAGATCATTTCAGATCAGGGAGAAGGGATGATTTGGAACAAAGCATTGTTGCCAAGCAACCCCCAGAGGGGGTGAAAGTCACACAATCTGTTTTTCATGTAATTGCATTTCAGATAAAACCAGAGCAGCATTTACCCCCATGCAAAATTAATATTTACAATATGATCTTTTCTCACATTCAACCCTTTTCTCCACTCATACAGCTACTGCCTTAGTTCAGACCCTAATCACTTTTAGCCTAGATTTTTATAACAGCCTTCTAACTGGTCTGCCTGCATTCATCTCTTCTGCCTCTCCAATCCATCCCACACACAACTACTGAAGTAATTTCCCTTATGTGCAGAGTTAACTATATGATTTCCTACTCAATCAGCTCCAATGGCTTCCTATGCTTCCAGGACAAAACAGAAATGTCTTACACAACCAGACTTCAGTTTCAATCTTTTCAGCCTCATTGGATATTTTTCCATCTCATACACTCTACCATCCAGCTAAACTCATCTTCTCTTTGTTCTTTAAATTAGCAGCTAGGTAGCTCAATGGACTAAGCACTGGGTGTGGAATTAGGAAGAAATTTATTCTCTCCACTTCTCACTCCTCCAGCTTTACTACTTCAGCAGTTCTCCCTGCCTCCCTTAGTTGGTAAAGAAATTCCATCTTCACCTTCTGAATTCCATGATCCCTGCTAGTACTTTTGTGGACATCTAAAAGGGAAGGCAGAAGGAGAGAGTCGAGTTCAAATCCAGCCTCAGACATTTACTAGCTGTGTGAACCTGAGCAAGTTAACCTCTTCCTGCCTCAATTTCTTCATCAGTGAAATAGTGATAATAAGAGCATTTATCTCCTAGATTCATTGTAAAGATCAAATGAGATATTTTAAAAGTCCTTAGCACTAAGAAACATGAACTATTTATTATTAGCTTTTATAAAATACTTTAAGCTCTGTAAAATGCTTTACAAGTGTCATCTCATTTTATCCTCTCAACAACCCTGGGAGATAGCTACTACTCTTGTCCTCATTTTACAGAAGGGGAAAATGAGGTAGAAAAGAGGTTAAGTGACTTGTCTAGGGCCATACAGCTAGTGTTTGAGGTCAGATTTGAATGGAGATCACACAAACTTCAGTTCTAGTACTCTGGCCACTGCACTGCCTAGCTACTCTACACTCAATCTCCTATCTCTCTGCCTTTGCATTGACTTTCTTCATTGCCTGGAGCTACTCCCTACTAACTGCCCCATAGAATACTTTTCTTTCCTGAAGATGCAGCTCATCTTCTGCCTGTAGTCTTTCTTAATCCTCCCAACAGTTAGGATCCTGCCTCCTAAAACTACCTTTTACTTAACTACTTTGTATGTATTCACATTCATTAACTTTTATGTGCATGCATCTATGCACTAGCTCCTTAGAACCAGTAGGGATTGTTTACTTATCTGTCCTTGGGGCTTGATAAATGCTTGTTGATTTATGTATTGAAGTGGTGGGTGGAGTCAGATACCAGTTTTCTAGGCGTTGAGGAGCAGAAAGTGAGGAGTGTCCATGGTTTTTTTTTTTTTTTTTTTGAGGATCTGACTGGAAAGGGAGAACAGCTATAGGATGATACCCCTAGGGAATTCAGCCTGTAATTGAGCATGGTGTTAGCATCCTC
>CM053769.1:177886952-177914673 GCA_028658325.1 Potorous gilbertii
GGCCTCTAACCAGTTCTTGTGTCTATTTTGGTAAATTGCTGTACTGTATGAATATTGATCTAGACCTCCCCCCACATCCTATCATAAAAAACTCAACCCCTTCCCCCATTTGCGTCCTGTGATAATATGAGAGAACCAAAATTTGAAAAACAATCACTTTAACAAATATATATAACTTTCCTTAAAGAAGAAAAACTCCTAAGCAACGTGAAGTTATGTATATGGGCTTCAAAATGGTGAGAGATCCAATATCTCCCAGTTAAGTGCATTCCTCCTTTAGTTCAGCATATTAGTGGCATTTGTTGGCTTTCAAAACCCACCACTCCCTTCCTTCCTCCCAAACTAGTTGCAATTAGATCAAGCGCTCTTACTCTTAGAAACCATAAAATTGTGTTTCCTGAACCAACTTGCCAGATCTCTGAAGTATGGGTGTTGGTTGGTAATATTAAAGACAGTGAGTTAGGACCACATGAAAGGAATAGAGGAATCAAGAAAGAGGAAGGGGGAGGATACTCAAAGTACTTAGCTGATTACCACAGTTTTAATCCTGCCTGGTCCCACATCTAAGTGAAATGGTTCCTGCTGTTATCTCAGGTTTGGACCAACCTGGTAACAATGAAATGGAATCCAGAGTGAAAATCTATTGATCAAGTAGAACTCTCAGTTAAATATTCCCAGAATTGTATTAGCTATTTCCAGAGTTGGGTATTAACTAACCCTCAAACACAAGGAAACCACCTTGACATTTCTTAAGAAGGGTAATGTGGATATGCAGAAAAACCAATGTGTGTCTTGTTTCAGAATGAGATGCTTGCACAAAGTAACTGGCACAGGATAAATTTATATCCATTTGGGGACAATGGCTCTCTTTTTTTTATTCTCCTGAACTCTTCCCCCACTCCTCTCCTCAGGTTTAGTTCCCCATCTTAAGAAATCTCCAGGCCACAGTAGTGACAGGAAGACACTTGTACTTAGATGAACATATTCATCTAAGTTCAATTTTGTGATTTGTACTTAGATGAACATATTCATCTAAGTTCAATTTTGTGACACCAACTTATTGGCATGACGATTAGAAAGATTTACAAAGTTACATGAGATCAAAATTTAGCTTTCTGGTGGCAAGCCATAGACTCTTTAACTGATTCTCTTAGAGGTGGAGTCTTTGTCCTTGGGCATATTACTTGGTGAGAAGCTCTTTTGGGTGAATAATTGGGAGGTATAGGCACCCATAAAACACTCAGCTTGAATAGACTTTTATTTATTTTAAGTTTTTGGCCTAGGGATTCCAGGCAAAAACCAAGCCCTTTCACTGGCAAGAAATCACTCCTATGCTTTTCTACAGGACAGGTTTCCAGTATTAGTTCTCAAAAGTGGTCACTCTTTCAAGATGCCCTTTAGCCTTCTGCAAAGAGAAAGATACTTTGTGGATGGCAAGGAGGATGAGAGGAGGATTTTAATTAACTATCTGACTATTTCTCAAGGACTTTTAAGTTACTTTCAAAGGTCATATTTATGAGTAAATGAACAAGATTAAAACTTATCTTTCCTGGGATGCTGAGTCTTTTTGATACACAAATAAAACCACTTTTGGCCTCAAAGGCTACAATGTTTAGTCATTTCAGCTAAGTCAAGGACATTAGGAACCAAATAACAGAAGAAAACTTTCTCTTCATTCCTGAAGTATGAGATTACTGGTTTGGCTCTAGATACAGAGGTCCTGCAGTATCTGGGGAAGACCATTTGCATATCTATCTACTCTCTGTGTGTGCTTTCCTGTCCTCTTCCCAAATTCAGGTCTTTAAGGAATGACCGTACTCTAAAAATAGGTTCAGTCCTAGTTTTCTTGGTATCATTTTTGAGGTAAGTAAACCAACTGGATCAAAAAAGAAAGCAAAAACATTAAACATAGATCCCAGATATATACATATTTATCATCTAGTGGTTCCTGTTGTTAGTAAACTATTCATGTGTCTTTTCCCCCTCTTCACTCTGCTATAAAAATGTAAGTTTCTTATTATAGACCAATTTCTCTAATGAATACAGATGCAAAAATTTTAAATAAGATATTAGCAAAAAGAATACAGCAATGTATCACGAGAATAATACATTATGATTAAGTAGGATTTAAACCAGGAATGCAGGGTGCGTTCAATATTAGAAAAACTATTAGCATTATTGATCATATCAACAACAACACTAACAGAAACCATATGATTGTCTCAATAGATACGGAAAAAGCTTTTGACAAAATACAACACCCATTCCTATTTAAAACACTGGAAACCATAGGAGTAAATGGAACTCTCCATAAAATAATAAGCAGTTATCTACCTAAAACCATCAGCAAGCATTATATGCAATGGGAACAAGCTAGATGCATTTCCAATAAGATCAGGGGTGAAATAAGGATGTCCCTTATCACCACTGTTATTCAATATGGTATTAGAAATGCCTGCTGTAGCAATAAGAGAAGAAAAAGAAATTGAAGGAATTAGAATATGCAAAGAAGAAACTAAGATATCACTCTGTGCAGATATTAAGATGAAATACTTAGAGAATCTCAGAGAATCAAGTAAAAAACTATTTGAAATAATAAGTAACTTTGTCAAAGTTACAGGTTACAAAATAAACCCACAAAAATCATCTACATTTCTATATATTACTAACAAAGCCCAACAGTAAGAGACAACAAGAGAAATCCCATTGAAAGCTACAGTAGACACTATAAAATATATGGGAGTCCACCTGCCAAAATAAACCCAGGGACTATATGAACACAATTACAAAACACTTTTCACACAAATAAAGTCAGATCTAAGTAAGTGGAAAAGCATCAGTTGTTTGTGGGTAGGCTGAGCTAATATAATAATAATAACAATTCTACTTAAATTAATTTACTTATTCAGTGCCACACCAATCAAACTACCAGATAATTATTTTCTAGAGCTAGAAAAAATAATATCAAAATTCATGTGGAAGAAAAAAAGATCCAGAATATCAAGGGAACTAATGAAAAAAAAATGCTAAGGAAGGTGGTCTAGCCCTACCAGATCTCAAATTGTACTATAAAGCAGCAATCACCAAAAGAACTTGGTACTAAGAAACAGAGGGCTAGACCAGTGGAATACGTTAGGTACTCAAGACACAGTAGTTAATGAATATAGCAATCTACTGCTTAATAAACCCAAGGACCCCAGCTTCTGGGATAAGAACTCTGTATTTGACAAAAATTGCTGGGAAAACTGCATAGCAGTGTGGCAGAAACCGGGCATAGACCAATGCCTGACATTATACACAAGAATAAAGTCCAAATGGATACATGGTCTAGGTATAAATATTGATACTATAAACAAATTAGGGGAGCAAGGAATAGTGTATTTGTCAGATTTATGGAGAATGGAGAAATTTATGACCCAACAAGAGATAGAGAACATTATGAAGTGCAAAATGGATAATTTTGATTACAATAAATTGAAACATTTTTGCACAAACAAACCCCATGCAACCAAGATTAGGAGGGAAACAGAAACTGGGAAAGAATTTTTGCAACTAGTGCCTGCGATAAAGGCCTCATTTCTAAAATATATAGAGAACTGAGTCAAATGAAAAAGAATACAAGTCATTCCCCAATTGATAAATGGTCAAAGGATATGAACAGGCAGTTTTCAGAGGAAGAAATTAAAGCTATCTATAATCATATGAGAAAATGGTCTAAATCACTATTGATTAGAGAGGTGCAAATAAAAACAACTCTGAGGTACCACATCACACCTATCAGATTAGCTAACATGGCAAAACAGGAAGATAATAAATGTTGGAGAAGATGGTAGGAGAGTTGGAACACTAATTCATTGCTGGTGGAGCTGTGAGCTGATCCAACAATTCTGGAGAGCAATTTGAAACTACACCCAAAGGGCTACAAAAATGTGCATACTCTTGACCCAGTAATATTGCTTCTGGGACTGTATCCCAAAGAGATCACAGAAATGGGAAAGGGTCCCACATGTACAAAAATATTTATAGCAGCTCTCTTTGTGATGGTCAAAAACTGGATATCAAGGGAATACCCATCAATTGGGGAATGACTGAACAAGCTGTGGTATGTGAATGTAATGGAATACTATTGTGCTATGAGAAACGATGAACAGGAAGACTTCAGAGAAACCTGGAAAGACTTATATGAACTGATGTTGAGTGAGAGAAGCAGAACCAGGAGAGCTTTGTACACAGCAACAACCACAGTGTGTGAGGAATATTTCTGGTAGACTTAGTACTTCATTGAAATTCATGGACTTAAAAAATTTCCAATGGACTCTTGAGGCAAAACATCTTCTACATCCAGAGAAAGAACTATGGAATTGTATCTCAGATAGAAACAGACCATTTTCTTTTATATTATGTTTTGTTTTGTTTTATGATTTCTCCCATTAATTTTAATTCTTCTATGCAACATGCATTTAATAGGAATGTATGTGTAGAACCTATATAAGATTGTACGCAGTCTCAGGGAGGGAGTGGGAAGGGAGGGGAGCATGAAGGGAAGGGAGTGAAAAAAAAAATCTAAGATATATGGAAGTGATTGTCAAGCACTGAAAACAAATAAAAGAATTCAATTAAAATTTTAAAAAAAGAGTGTAAGTTCCTTGAGGGCAAGAGCTGCCTTCATTTTGGTCTTTATATTCTCAAGGTATAACACATGGTGATCATGTCAATGGTTGTTGAATTGGATCATAGAATTATAGATTTAAAACCCTCAAGGACCTTAGAAGTTATCTAGTCCAATTATCTCATTTTATAGATGAGTTTACTGAGGGCCAAAGAGATTGAATTACCCATGATCATACAGGTGACAGAGACTGCACTTGAACTAATGACCTTTGACAGAAGATTCCATATGCTTTCCACCATACTTTAATTCTCTGAATTAAACTCTATAGGAGTAGGTGTGGAATATTGTAATGCTTTGTATAGTTCATAATACTTGCATATGGATGGTACTTAATAAATGTTTATTAATTTGTTGCTCAAAAATTATTTCAAGAGAAACAATCAGGAATTGGTGTAAAATTATTTCTAAAGACAAGTACCTATGTGAAATAAAAATATAAATAGATATATCTATATGTATGTATGTATGTTGTTGTTGTGTTTGTCCTTTGTTGCCAAAGAAGACCATGCCATCAGAGAAATGATGACGACTTGCACTTGTCTTTGTTTTGAGGGAGGGAGAGCTGTGCAAGCTCATCATCATCACTTCTCCTCCAGAGCCATCTGAATCCAGTGACCAAATATTCATCAGGATGACTGGAGACGACCCAGGATGCAATGGGAGACCTTGGCCTCTTTAGGCCAACGCCTATTTGGTACTCACTTAGGGTGAGGTAACGCCCATTCAGTGAATAGGCCTGTTTAAGAAGTAGTCAGAGGATAGCCCCTTTAATGAGGCAAAGAAAAATAACTACATCAGGCTGGGAGGGAAACAGTAACTGTTACTGTTGATAATCTCTCAAGCCAGGAGGGTCCAGAAAACAGCCCTTAAGTGGTGCTTGGGCAGGGGTCTAGATGTATGTATGTATGTATATTATAGGTAGATAGATAAATAGACAAAGAGATTGCCCATCCCATATTTCCAAAGAGAATAGGTTTCCGTCTTTGTGAGAAGTAGGAGATGGCCGTGGCTGGGCAATCACCTCACTATGCTATCTTCAAGGAGGGTTGTAGGTAACAGCATACACAAGAGTTAGGGGCCTCTGGAACCTCGGAACCAGATAAAGTCTCAGTTCCAACCTTGGAGAGAACAATGTCCCTAATGAGTCCTAGTAGTTTCTGGGGATTCACGAGCTAAGAATCAAGGTAAGAACTGGGATCCTGGATTTTCTCCATGTGCCTGCAGCTCTAGGGGTCTCCAGTTTGAGCCTCACCTCTCTCTACTACTTTCGTCTCCCAGAAGCTTCCTACCCAATCAGGAACCCTATGGCCCCAGACCTATGCAGCATTGCAAGGGGCCTGAGTCTATAGGAATTGGAACTTCCAAATAACTATTTTCTAAAATGACTATCCTGTCTACCCTGACCCATATGGCTCATGCACCTGCCTTTCCGTCCTTTGGATGGTGAATAATAATACCTAGCATTATTTGGCACTTTAAGATTTGCAAAGCATTTACAAATATTATTTCATCTTATCCTTTCAACAAAGCTGGGAGGTAGCATGATTATCCCCACGTTATAAATGGGGAAACTGAGGCAGATCGATGTTGTGACTTGCCCAGAGTCACTCTGCTAACAGGGATCTGAGGCTGTATTTGGACTCAATTCTTCCTGACCCCAGGTCCAAGACTTTATGCATGTTCTACCTTAGCTGCCCCTTTCTAAGCCACCCCTTTGACTAGGCACCCTCCCCCTGACCAATTGTTTTTAAAGTACAATGAGTTTCCTTGCAAACAGAAGTTAAAGTGGAAATCAAACTAAAAGAAAAAGATATAGATAGATTGTGTGTATGGATATATACAAACATGTATTATTATATGTATGTATACACACATACACACACACACACACACACACACACACACATATATATATGTTTTATTTTCATTGGATTTTCTGCCTAATTCTTATTAATTTAGCTTGATCTTTGAGTCCTGGTCACATAGAAAATGGACAGATTAAACTTCCTCATCCCCCAGTCTCTACTCCTTCTCCCCCTTATCAGCTTCAGCTTTGCAAAATGATTTTTCAGTGTAATAGCCTGAGGTCAGAGCTGTTCTTTCAGATTGGCGAATGAAAGCAATTGCCTAGGGGCCCTTTACTTCAGCTGTAGGAAAAGGAAAAGGAGACCACTATCAGATGGGAAACAAAATAGAATTAGTAGCAACAGATGAACACCATTAACCCCTCCCTCTGCCACCTCCTGCTCCCCAGACACTTTTAACCCCTTGGGTTTTTTCCTTCTGTTTTGAATATCTCTTCTCTACAACACTTCCATGTACAGATTGCTGTTTCTGAAGGTTGACCTTTTGGCTCTACTGATTAAGGCTGACCTTCATGTTCATTTTAGCTAGATCTCCCATGGTTCAAACTATGGGAAGGAGAATTAGCCCTTGTTGTGTGATTTCATAAGAGATGATAAAGATGCAGAGAAAACACAAAGACCTAGGTCTCAAGAACTGGATTCTGTTCTAGCTAAGTGACCTTGGCCCAGTTGATTCATCTTCTTGGGATTCAACTTCCTCAAGGAAATTGAATTGGATGATCTTTAAAGGCTCATCTGACTATAAAATTCCATTATTTCTTCCCACCCCAAACTCCAAATCCCTCTTAAGGAGGCTTCTGCAGTCTATGGTAGTTGATTTTCAATTTATTATTCCTAATAGTATGTTGAAATAACATGTTCATTCATTTTAGTAGATTCCTCAGTGTTCTTTTATTTTGGACTAAGTGAAGCTAAGCTTCCATCTAGTCCTGTTTTGTAGTTCATTAACAGATTTTTGCCTCCCTCAACCATCATTTCAAATGAGTAAATATTTAAAAAATCAATTGATTTATTTACTTGCTGTTTTCTAGACCATTCATCCTTGTCAACCCATGAATGTTAAATTATTAAGGTTATCAAGTAAGTAATGCTCCTGAGGGAGGGAGGAAGAAAAATCACCAGAATTTTCAGAATTCATATTTTTAAATTTGATTTGATAAGCATTTATTAACTATGTACTGTGTGAAGTTCTCTAATAGGCACTGGGGGTAAATGACATGCAAAAAAAGTCTCTTCTCCTCAAAAATTTTCAATTCTACTGGATTTTTTATGATAGTTCTTTTGACCACAAAATTTCACCCTTCCTAGCAATTCTCTCTCTAATGCAATCATGTCCATTCCATATTTATCATTAGGTGACCAGCATGAAGAAAGAAGAGGGGGTAAGGTAGAAAGGAGAGATTAAATTCCCCTTGCTATCACAAAGATGGAGACTTGCATTTTCAGTAGAATGCCTCTGAGAAGGGATATTTTCTTAGATCTTTAGACAGAATCCAAAAAGGCTTTCTGTATTGACATATTTCTTTTTCCTTTCAATATCAACTACTCTAGGTAATGGAGGTTTGGAGCTGCCTAGAGCACCTAACATGGAGGCACCCTGCTTTCAGAAGGCAGTCTACGTTCTGTTATCATGCAGATGGCAGCCACCTCCCTTACTCCTGGCTGACTAGCTGAGTCAGGCATGGCCTTGAAAACAATTAGACTGGGACAGTCTTGCTCTTTTTGTTCTGTCTGACCCCAAGAGAGGTTGAAGGTTGACCCTCATTATAGGTGCCATGGACTGAAACAGTGAAGGGTTTCCTTCTCTTGGTTTCCTTTTTACCCTGTGACTCCAAGTAGGCAATAATCCTCACAGTGTGCAGAATTGAGCTCCGGTGACCTTGGAGCCAGGATTTCAGAAGAGATACTGTAGCCAACCAGCCCAGCAGGGAAGCCTTGAGAAACTCAGGGTCCTGGCATTTGAGTTCAAAGAGGGGCTTTTGACTGGAATTAGGAACTGTGCTCCACAGGAACTGAGCTAACGTATACATTTACTCTCCTTCTCTGCTGTGGAATATGTTTACATATTTGTTATTATACCTTTGAAGTAAATATTCCTTTGTAAAAACTAATTTGAATGTTAAGTGGCTAGATGGAACTGGGGTAAACGGAACCCCCTACAACTGAATGAATGTACACACCCAAAACCTCTTCTGGGTTCTGGAGAACCCTGAGGGAGATGGGAAATGCAATCAATCTGGCCCTTAGGTGGTGGGGCCTGAGTAGTCAATGTAGCATATGTATATCATAAAAACAATAAATATATTCTAAAGTAACCTTTTCAAATTACGGAGTCTGAAACAGATTGAAGCATACTATTTACTCTCTCTGTTTTTTGTTTTGCTTCTTGTTTCAGGTAGCCCATTCCCTTGATTCTAATTCTACTTTGCAACATGACTAATGTGAAAATGTGTTTAATGTGAATGTGTGTATATAGAGAAAGTCTATATCAGATGGCATGCCATTTTGAGGAGGGGGAGAAAATTTGGTACTCAAAAGCTTGTGGAACTGAATGTTGTAAACTAAAAATAAATAAACAAATAAATGAATGAACGAATGAGACAAACAAAAACAAATTTACATATCTTACTCAAATATGTATATGTGGTCAAATCACAGATTTGAAAAGTTGAAAGGAAGCTCAGCCTATATCTGAAAAAGAAGTTCTGTAACAATCTAATTAAGCCTCTCATAAAAACTTCCAATGAGAGGATCCCCAAGGCAGATCATTGTAGTCTTAGTTAACTCTAGTAGGAATTTTTCTTATATAAAGCTTAAGTTTATCTCTTTGCACTTTATATCTCTTGTGGCAGATTCTTCTCTTTAAAACTTAATACATTTAATCCCTCTTTCATGGGAAAGTCCTTGAAATAATTTAGAAAAGCTATCATGTCTTCCGTGAGTCTTCTCTTCTCCCCACTATATATCCTCAGTTCCTTCAGTTCAAGGGAATTTAAATTCAAGGAAATTCAAAGAGAATTCTTTCCCCTTCTCCTTTCTCTTCCTTTTCCCTTTCCTTCCTTTTCCCTCCCCCTCTATTCTCTTTCTTTTCTCAAAAAAAAAAAGTTTCCATATCAAGAAGAGGCTACATAGACCTCTGTTATATATAGCTTGCTTTTCTTTTAAAATATACAATAAAGTCAACCAGTAGCTTTCAAAGCTTCCTGTTTGTCTGTTTCTTCTGTTCTCTATCTTAAAGAAAAGCCTCAATGATATCTTTTCTTTTCCTTTTTTTTGGGGGGCTACATTATTCTTATTCTTTTTCACCTTTCCATTCTACTTCTTCCCCTTTGGAAAAGAAGAACTCAGTACTTGAAACAAATACTTTTGCATTTTTATGCATAATAGGTCAAATTATAATTTCTGCAGTGCTGGCACTGACAATACCATCTTCCCCATAAAATGAGCCAAATAGTGCAATATAGGCTTGATCCCATATAGTGGTCTTATCAAAGCTACTTTGCTAAAGGTATATTGAACTAGAATGATTAATGCTGTATGACTCCAAAGAGGATGATAGAAGTAGCATACATACTAATATTTTTTACTATGTGGTTCACACTGTTGTATCAGCTCCCTTGAGATTTATTGTTAATTCTGTAAAGATTTAGAAAGTACTTACAATACACTAGGCCTTCTGATGGGTGCTGAGGATTTTTTTCAGGGACAGAATTAGGTTATCAGTGAGGCAACATCCTTTATCAAACTTATCATGGGCTAAAAAGTTGCTTCAGACATTGAGAAGCTAGGTGACTTATTCAGGATCCTGCAACCAATATGTGTGATAGGCAAGACTTGAACCCAGGTTAAGTTGGTCTTCAAGTTTGCCCTTTATTCAATATACCCAATGATTAGCTGCTGATGGGCATATCCTTCCTTAGGAAGATGAATTCAAAGTGCCAAACAAAGCTCAAGTTCATTAAAATGATGTGATTGATGGGAAAACAAAGACAAAAATGGAAGTCCTTGCCTCCAAGGAGCTTATAGTCTACTGGTACCTGGGTCAACATGATTGTACCATTATAGAGAAAGGCACAATTTTGCAGGGAGTCATTACCCAAATTACTATGGAAAGCCTTTGGATTAACACAGTAAAAATAACAGTATGAGTCATAAACTGTAAAATAATGGGTGGGGCAGCTAGGTGGCAAAGTGGATAGAGTGCCAGATCCGGAGTCAGGAAGACTAATCTTCCTGAGTTCAAATCTAGCCTCAGACACTTACTAGCTATGTGAGCCATGTCTAGTCACTTAAACCTGTTTGCCTCAGTTTCCGGAAAAATGATCTGGAGACGGAAATGGCCAACCATGGCAGTGTCTTTGCCAAGAAAACCCCAAAATGGGGCCACAAAGAGTTAGACAGAACTGAAATGACTGAATAACCACAAAATAAAGGGAGTATATTTCCAAAGACATTTATCCTAAAAATAAAACAAATGGATCAGAATTAGTATCTAAAAGAATTCCATTGAAATAAAAGAGACCTTTGATCCAAGTGGCTTATAGTATACTCACATGACAATAATTCTTCTGTTTTTCCCTCTTTTCATCCATAACAAAGTACTCTCTATTATGCTTCCCCCTTCTGGTTGCTGGATTTCCTCATATGTATATATGTTCTTAATATACAATGAGACACCAATGCCCAGTTTTATCTGTTCTATTATTTTTTCCTAATTAAGATATATTGTTCTGTAGATAATTTAGTCCCTGTCTACCAAGTCTCAGGAATACCTATGAGGCAGAATTTGTGTTAGGGTCTTACAACTTACATCATGGAATCACCCATACTTTGTTCATTTGTGTGGAAATCCAAGCCATGGATTTTACTGTTGGCTCTCTTTTTAGCTATCATTTCCTGTGAATTGTTTTGATCATGTCTACTGTGATTTTTCCTACTTCATACCTGTTGTTGTTTAGTCATTTCAGTCATGTTTGACTCTTCATGACTCCATTTGGGGTTTTCTTGGCAAAGATAATAGAGTGATTTACCATTTCCTTCTCCAACTCATTTGACAGATAAGAAAAATGAAGCAAACATTAAGTGACTTGGCCAGGGTCACAAAGCTAGTAAATGTCTGAATCCAGATTTAAATTCAGGGAGGTGAGTCTTCCTGACTCCAGGTCTGGCACTCTATCCACTGCAACATTTAATTGCTCATTTCTTATTATTTAGTTTCAAATGTTCAATAATCCTTCTTCCCTTCTTTCTTGCTGATTTTTTTTTCTTTTAGAAATATGTTGTTCTTCTTCCTAACCTCTAATGGGGTTTATAATCTGTTCACACAAAGCTTTTACTTGTCACTGGCATTGTCTTCCATTTTTACTACAGTCAAGACCCTCAATTCTCTATCTTTCTTGTTTATAGCTCTTGGGGTTGAATCTCATGGTAACATACCATGAAACTGCCAGTAGGCCTCTTGATGGAAGGTTTATATCAGTCTTCCTGCTCTTTGTCAAAACATGAAACTAGCTTGTTCAGTTGCACTGGATCAGTAATTGGTAGATTAGTAAAGTCAATGCCTTAATGCAGACAAAAAATATCCTTAGCTATTGTCTATAGGTAGGTCTCAAGCAGAAATTCAAGTAGCAATCATTGAGGACTTCATCTTATTTCTTTCCTTCTTGGTGAAAGGTTTCAGAAACCTCCTTCCATCTGGCTGCCCCTTTACCACAAGGGCAAGGATAAAATCAGTAATTATGATGATAGCTAACATTTATGTGTATTTTAAGATTTATAAATCACTTTATGAATATTACCATATTTGATGCAATAATCTAGGGATGTAGTTGTTATTATAAACTTCATTTTTACATATGAGAAAAGAGGCCTAGGGCCACACAAGGTATCTGTGGTAGTATTAGAAATCTTATCATCCTAACTGCAATTCCAAAGCACTGGTTAACAAAATTGGTAATTGGCAGGTCAAGGTAAGGGTCTAAGTTTGGGTAAATAGTTTGTTTCAATTTGTTATGCCAAGTGGTCAAGGAATGCCTGTGGGTTTTTTAAGCTTGGGTGCATGGGACTACCCCACTCATATTATATTTCTAATATTTCTAATGGACCACCAACATGGGAGGTTCTGGCTTACTTCCAAATCATTCTGAATGGGATCCAACTATGTTAGCAATGGTTGCATACAGATAATAAGACATGTAGAATTTTTGGTTTAAGATTTAAGTTGTCTGTAGAGATTGGATGACTTAACAAGTACATAGTCAGAATTTTTGTAGCTGTGCCAAAGTAAAATGTACTTTATTTTTTGCACTGGGGTTGGCTTTGTTATTTAATGTAGAATATGACTTGATTCATCCAAGAAATTGATCTACAGTTACAATAAAATATTCATATCCTTCTTTTGTATTAGAGAAGTTACTGATATTAAAGACTTCAGTTCAAATCTCACCTCTAAAATTTATTAGTTATATGGCTCTGGGCAAGTTATTTTACTTCTTTGAGGCTTGGTTTCTCAGTCATATAATACAGATAATAAGTTATGATGATGATGATGACAATTAACAGTGCTATAGGGTCCCTGTGAGATAGAACTCGACCTAGAATGATGAAATGACTTATCTGCAATCACACCGCCGGTAAAGGGACAGAACCTGGCCACAGAGTCTTTTGAGGCTTTGGATTCTGAGACTTTTGGATTCAAAATTTAGTGTTCTATGCGTATCTTACCCTGGATGCAAGTGTACAAATTATTACCATGGATTATTGTCATGGTTCAATCTATATATGTGCCTATTTCCCGTGGCTCTACTCCGTGGCTACCACAACTGGGGAAAAAAACAACACAAATACACTAAGGAGTAACAAATTCAACATATGACAACTCTGCAGAAGGGAGAACTCATTGTCTATTAGTGCTGGTCTCTAAATCCATCAGTGACAATCCACTAAAATAACCAATTTTGTCAAGGATATCAAATTCCTCTCCCAATAACATGTTCAAATATATATAGTCCTTAACAATGTGGTATTTCCAATGAGGATTCTATTATTTGCCAGTTTCACCTAACTATACTTTAAATTAACCAATTTCCTAATTAAAGGAAAATTGTGCCTGCAAGTTGCAGGGGCAAGAGGGTTCGGGGAAATCTCTACCTGGCATTCTGGTCACATGCAGGGGCCACATGTTCTATGGGCTTCAAATGAAGCAGAATTGCAGGTGGAAAGTAGAGAGTATGGAGAGTCCATATCTTGCCCTCCATAAAGGAAAGCTCTGGCTCCATCTACCATCATAAAGGAGAGGAGGCTGAAAGGTGGAAAAGCGTTAAGTATCCAGGGCTGAGTTAAATAGCATGATGATGTGATTCCAAGTTATCTATTTACCTTCTCTCTCTCTGTCTCTCCCTCTCTCTCTCTCTGTCTCTCTCTGTCTCTGTCTCTGTCTCTCTCTCTCTCTCACACACATACACACACACACACACACACACACACACACACACACACACACACACACACACACTTTCTACCCTTTCTGGGCTCTTCTCCCAGCTAGCACAGGTACTAGGGTAGTTGGGGAAGCAGGGGAACAAGAACTCTTTTGATTTCTTTTTTTTTTAGAGGTAAGTGGTGATTTGGGGTTAAGTGATTTACCCAAGGTCATACAGCTGGTAAGTGCCAAGTGTCTGAGGTCATATTTGAACTCAGATCCTCCTGACTCCAAGGCCAGTACGCATGGCTCCATCTAGCTGCCTCTCTTTGATTTCAAAAGTACTCTGCCAATCACTCAAACTGGTCCACTTACCTTTAATAATAAGTCAGTGGATGCAATTAGTTCAAAGCAAAGGCATTTACTAAGATGGCATATTAAGTAACAAAACATTCCTCCCATAAACCTGGGGTATGCTTTCCCACAAACACATACAGTGTCAGTGGCATAAGTGGAAACATATTTAAAATATTCTGGTCAGTCAGTCATTCAATAACATTGATTAAGTGCCTAATATTTTCCAGGCACTGTGCTAAGCTCAGGAGATACAAAGAAATATAAAAGAGAGTTTTCTCTTTCTCTCCAGGCATTCCTAATCCACTGGGGGAGACAATATGGAAATAATTACAAACAAACAAGATGACTTTACAGGATAAATTTGAAATAATCAGTAGAGGGGTGGTACTAGTATTAAAGGGTGACCTGGAAAGTCTTCATGTAGAAGGTAAACGTGAAGGAAGCCAGGATGATGAAGCAAGCACACATAGAGAGAATACCCATGGCCAAGGGGACATTACCTCTGACACTATGAAGCTCCAAAGTCCCTTCACTTTTCCCTTCCGGAGAGAGTCTTTGCTGAGCAGGTTTCTCAGCTGGATTCCCTGGGCATGCTTATCTCTGATAAGGATTAGGAGAGATACAGGAACCCTAAAAACCGGAGTTTCTGGATAGGGGAGGGTGGTCTGGAATGAATTCACAGACTCAAGTATTCTTGAAGTCAAGGTAGCAAAGATTTATTGTTACACTTTTTAGTGGGTAAGAGTTCTTAGAGAACCTGCAATTTAAAAGTAAACAGGTAAATTTTATATAGGTTAAACTATAGTAAAACATGTGCCAAATATGTTAAGTAGGTGATTCAGGGTGGAATTAGGGAGTGGATAAGGAGTGGTTGGTTCTTAAAGGAACAGGCACATTTAGTATCTACTGAGCAGGCATTTTACCCAGAGTTCACTGGAAAAAGGTGGGGAGGGTGATACCCAGAGGTGTGATCTTTAGGTCTAAAACATCACTAAGTTAACTAATGGTCAGGGCTGGCTGAGAAATACCTAGGCTGCCATCCATCAATGTCTTGTTTGACAAGATAAACATAAGGCAGTATATCTAAGTCTAAGAAACACGTAATGAGGAGTGTTATAGTCCAGTGAGTAGTAAGTATCTCTATGAGCCAATACACAGTTGGTTCATACTAACAAATTCTATAGGTGCAGTTGCTACTGTATCAGGGAAAGAGATAAATGTTTGCTAGGCATGCTGTCCTAGAGGTGGGGACAAACTGCCAGGGACAGCATTTTGAGGCTAAGGAGAAATGTGATTTTTGGAATTGGAGTCCAAGCACAGGCACCCAAATACTCCATCATCTCCACAGTTTAAACCTTGTCAACCTGTACTAATCCATACCTAGTTCTCTTCTCTGCTGTCAGGGATCATTCTCTTCACTGACTGTCAATCACCCTGCTGGGTGCAATATCTCCTATCCGGCAAGGAATGCCTCTGTAGAGGTCATGACCAATGTGGGTCAGGGAGAGGATGGGGGAATGAGAAATAACTCTCTACTATTGACTTCTGGTAGAGGCACAGGGGACACATTCCACAAAGCTGCCTTCTTCTCTCCTTGACTAATTCCAGAGTTGGCAACATAGATTATTTTTAAAGGCCACCAGGGAACTGGCCAATCTTTTGCCAGCTAGTGGCAAGTTGCCCCTTCAGTTCCATCAGAGGATACTCTTACACTTCATAAATCTTAATAGAGGATCGACTCACTTTTGTGAATAGTTTAACTGCACATGAAGACCTCATCCTCTCTGTTAAGCTTCCCTTACTTTCTGTGATTACATCATCTGGGCTGTAAGGGGCAGAAGTTAATCAATTAGGGAAATCCTGACCCAACTTCCCCCTACTAAACACAAACATCTTTTTATGCCAATTGGTCTCCGGGTATGGAGGGGAGACATTATCATCCTTCTTGTGCTTGGCTAAGAGTAACCCTCCTGTTTAGATTTTATCATCTTAAAACAAACTGTAAAATAGCCCTCAATTCTGAGATGCTAATTCAAGTATGTGCTCATTCTTTTCCTCTGCTTGAACAGTGCAATTTTCACAATTTTCTTTGTTTATGTAAATATTTTGCACTGCTACTTATACTTCAGACAGTCAACAACCTCAAATCATTTGTAAGTTCAAGTTCAAATCGCAAGATTACATATTTAGAACTAGAAGAAGCCTAAACTACCTCCTTCTTTGCCAGTAAACTGCTAAAACACACACATGCGCGCACACACGCTCATACACCCCTATCTTTTCAAAAGCAAGTGAATCCCTATGGTGCTGGGGTGCACACACTTTAATACTAGAGAGCTAGAATGCTCAATTTCTTGTGGGAAGACCATTTCATTTAGAGGCAGAGAACCAAGGTTAAAATTCAGCCTCTGCCAAATTTTAATACTTGTGATGACTTGGGCAAATTATTTCACTGCTTTTCTGAGATTTGACTTCCTCATTTGTAAAGTGAGGGAATTAGAATAGATTATTTTTTAAGGTCACTTCCAACGCTAAGTCCTTTGAGCCTGCACTTCCATAAGATACACATTTTGCTAGAAACAGACAATCTCTTGTCCCAGATCCTGATTCTTTAACACTCATTTGAACTTTCTTAAGCTTTAACTCTTCTCTATAGGTGCCTGGACACACACAGTTATTTCTCCCACATCATGGAGGTTAGAGGCATGGCACCCCTTGCATTCTGGAAAATCTATAAAATTTTTTGGCCCTCCCTTTGTACCAGAGACTAAGACTGAACTTTTCCTTTTTCTTTTAGAGAGTGTTTACAGTACCTTATTGTAAAACTTGGGCTGCTATTATACAATACCACATACATATTTTATGTATTTCTGAGTTTCTAAACTTTTTCTATGTTATCTGATAGCCTTTGCTTGTTGTCTGTAGCTTCCACAAAATTCCCCTCAAATTCCCATTTAATTTCTGATGTCTACCCCTGATATAGTGGAATTGTGATAAGGAAGATCATAAAGAAGAAGAAATAATTGTATTGTTAATTACAAATATGTGCAAGTCATAAATACATTCTTTAAGGAATTACTGAGTCCCAAACAATGGAAATTTATCTTCAAATAAATGTATAATGGTATAAATGGCTTAAGGACAATACTAAATTGCTTAGGTAAATATAATAACAAAATTTTAAAGCTTGATGACAGATGAGGAAATAGTGACTGATCCATGACAGGAATAAGACACTATTTTCTTGCTCTAAGCTTTTTCTCTGGCAGCACCTCGGGCATGGAATGCTCTCCCTCCCTCTGCCTCCTGGCTTCCCTTTCTTCTTTCGAGTCCTCATTAAATTTCATCTTCTTCAGAAGCTTCTCCTAACCCCCTTTTAATCCCAGTGCCTTCCCTCTCTTAATTGTTTCCTGTTTATCCTGTATACAGATTACTGTTATGTATTTGTTGACTTTCCTCCCCCATTAGATTTTGAGCTCCTTGAGGGCAGGGACAGTTTTTTTTTTTGACTCTTTTTGCATCCGCAGTATCTAGTACTGTGCCTAGCACTTAGCAGTTGCTTAAAAAAAATATTCATTGATTGACTGACTGACAAGGATCTGAGAGCTAAATTTCTTAAATCATATAGGTCACTAGACTTCAAGTTGGAAGAAATAGTATAAATCATATAGCTCAGTCCTTTCATTTTCTGAACAAGGAAGGTAAGGGCCAAAGAAACCAAACAACTTATACAAAAATCACAAAGGTCCTTAGTTGTTGACCTTGTAAAACAAATGAATAAACAAAGCAAAAAACATAGGAATAGAAAAAAGAACATGAAATTGTATATTCAATGAAAAAAATGTATAATTTAACATTTGGAGGTTACTTTTCTTAGGTGAACCTACAAGTGAATTTCACCAATGTTGATATTCATTGTGTAGTTTTATAGAAATGGCAGAGGGATTGTTGAAGTTCAGGTCATTTGACTCCAAATCTAATGGGCTTTTCAGTACACCATGAGGTCAGGACAGTAGTTTTTAGGAGGGTCATTGCTGAAGTTAAGGGAACCATCTGTTAGGAGGAGATAGCTAAAACTTTGGAAGTGAATAAGATTGGGAGATAATATAATAGATATCAATGAGATAGGGAGATATTGTCATAAAAGAAGAGGACTAAAGGGAGAATCTTGGGGTATAGCTACCTTAAGCAAAGGAAAGGAACCAGTGAAGGAAAGAGAGAGAGGTGAATAGAGAATTCTTGGAGCAGGTAGGTGGTACAGCGGATGGAATGCCAGGCCCAAAGGAAGGAAGATCTGAGTTAAACTCTGGTCTCAGATACTCACTAGCTGTGTGACCCTGGGCAAGTCACTTAACCTCCATTTGCCTCACTTTCTTTTCTATAAAATGAGTATAGTAATAGCACTTAACTCTCAGGGTTGTTGTGAAGACAAAAATGAGAAAATAATTGTAAAGCACTTAGCACAGCGCCTGATCCATAGTTAACTATTATTGTCACTGAGTAAAGCTCAAACTCCATGCCGTAGAATGAACTGAAGGCCAGCGATGATCTGGCATCATGCTCTCCCTTCACCTTTATTTCTTATTACTTCCTTCTTATTTTCTAAGTTCTAGACAAATGGTACTTCTTAACATTTTCCACATATATAACCCATCTCAAATGAGATACTATATTACAGTGATTGGCAATCTTTTAAAACACTATATAAATGTTAACTCTAATAATATTATATTATCTCAATCCCATTATTAACTATTCCCTATGCCTGGAATATCCCCCCTGAACTTTTCTCTGATTAATGAATCCTACCTTTCCTTTACCATCAAACTGAAAAGACATCTCCTTCAGAAAGCCCTTCCCTCTCTTCATCAAAAATGATATTTCCTTATCTTGAATCTTATCTAGGACTTCTTTCTCGGATGTATTTGCCTGTTTTATTTTACATTATAGTGAATTGTGCATTTGCAATATCTTCCAAGTCGACTACAAGACTCAAGAGAACATGAACCGTAACTAACCTAAGCTTTGTATCTCTATTAGTGCCTAGCACAGTGCTTCCAATCCACTAAGACTCCTTGATCCCTCTCAAAACAACTAGTATCTAGTCACATCTTCCCCATCTTATACTTGTAAAGTTGATATTTTTTTACCTAAGTGCAAGACTTCACACTTATCTCTGTTGAACTTCATTTTATTAAATTCACTCCAGTGTTCTAGCTTGTCAAGATCTTTCCAACATTCTTAAAATAGAATTCATCATCTTCAATTCAATAAATCCAATTCAGTCAACATCTTATTAAGCTCAATATGAATCAGCAGTGTGATGTGTTAGCTAGATGGCATTAGAAGAGGCATAGTTTCGAAGAATAGGAAGGTAATATCCTTTTGTACTTTTACTGACACACAGGCTTGCAGCAGAACTCAGTTCTGCTCCCATCCCCACCCCCTTGCTGGTTCTGAGGAAAAGCAAAAGGTTGAAGCCTGTCCTGACTGGGACAGCAGTATGGAAATACTCTTGACTACAACAAAGCTTAACCAGAGAATGAAGAAACAGAGGGATTTGGGGCAGGGAATATATATGACTGTGTGGCATTCCACTAAGCCTGAGGAAAAGAACCTAGCATCCAGATGGGAGCAGTTCTGTCACCCCCGAAGTCACTTCTGGTTGGGGTGGAGTAGGGTGGGATAGAGACTGAGGTAAAAATGTAAATTGTTCCAAGTGAAAGGAAATTGAGATAGCTTTGAGATTCAACACCCAGGGAAGGAGTCAGAAAGTGAGAAATAGGGAAATATAAGGGAAAAAATTACCAAAGATCTCAGGAGGTAGAAAGATCACTTAAAGATTTTGAGCAAAGGCATGAACCAATAATAAAGAAATTAATAACAGGAGATATGACTTCCAAATCCGCTAAGTGATTCTAGACATCTATGTTTAAATATTGCAAGACAAAGGAAAATCTACACTGGATGAGACAGAGGACCCTATGAATTCCAAACAGAACATGGAATCACAGTAGGATGCTCTGTAATGATTTAAGACAAATAAGAATTGTGAAGGTAGAACTTATCACCCACACAGCAGGAATTATTGATATAGTGTAAGAGCTTGAATCCATGGTGGCAAGTATCACCAAAGAAACAAAAGAGAGAATGACTGATTAAGGATGCAAATATGCAGAAGTAAAAGACTGGAAGAAGCAAAAAAGAACAAAAAGCAATAGTTAAAGAAAAGATGATCTCCATGCAAGTAAAAACACATTACTCTGAGACATGATACATGGAAACAATGGAAAAATTATTGGTCTCTCTGAAGAAGATGACAAGTAAAAAAAACCTGAACACAATAATGCAAGAAATAACACAAGAAAAATTCTCAGAACTTCTGAACACAGAAAAAAAAAGTACAAATCAAATTAATCCAGATATAGCCTTCAGGGGAAAAAAAACCCTATGCTACAAAATTATTTGAAATTTCTTCATTATATCACTTAACTCAGACTTGAATATTCATCACCTTCCCAAGTCTCTCAGTCTCCTCTCCCCTCTGATTGGAAGTCTAGAGGATGGAGCAATAAATTCTTCTAAAAGTTTTATAGAAGGCAGGATCAATCTCCATTTTCTACTGGCTGCTCTGCAGGTAGAATGGAATAAGATAACCCTTGGCTTTCCTACCTCCCCAAACTCCCACAGCTTCTCTCCAGTGTCATCTTGTGTGTTTTCTTCCCCCATTAGACTATAAGCTCCTCAAGCATGAAGAATCTTTGTTATTTGTTTTCCCAGTATTTAGTAAAGTGCCTGGTACGTTGTTGTTGTTTAATTGTGTCTGATTCTTCCCACGGACCTTACTGTCCATGGGGTTTTCTTGGCAAAAATACTGGAGTGGTTTTGTCATTTTCTTCTTCAGTGGATTAAGGCAAACAGAGGTTAAGTGACTTGACCAGGGTCACACAACTAGTAAGTGTCTAAGGCCAGAGTTGAATCTGGTCTTGCTAACTCTAGGCCCAGTGCTGTATTCATCGAATCACCTCCTTGCCTCCTATGTGTGTGGCACATAGTAGATGCTTAATAAATGTTTATTGAATTGAATTGAAATTCCAAACATAGTGGTTAAATGAGCAATTCTGATGAAAATAATAAATTTTGCAAATGAAAAGGAGAAAGACTTTCAAATACAAAGGAAAAGTGATTTAAAAAACACATTATTAACCTGTACCCAACAGAAATTGTAAAGGAGAATAGAATAATGTGTTCCAAAGAGCAAAGATTCTCAAGATGCAACCCAAGGTGAAGTATCCTATAAATTTGCACTTAACCATCAATTGAAAAAAAAGATAAATGTTCAATAAAAAGAGGCACTTCCAACATTCCTAGTAATAAAAGCTGTCCTGAACAAATTATTTGCTTTGCAAACATCTCAAACAAGAGAAGTACAAGAAAGAATTATGGCAGGACAATAACAAAATAATAAGAGAGAGACCATGAAGAGGTTCCTTTCTAAAAGTACACAAGGCGACAAGGGGGAAAGCAGTTCAATAGAACTGCTGGTGAAAAAACATGTCTGAGACATGAGCTCAATCTCTGCCTACAGGTGAATAAATGCCTTTGTGGAGGAATAGGAGAGGAGGTTGTGTAAAAGGGGAGTGTGGGGGAAGAAAATAGAGGAGGTTATGTAATGTATTTTAATGAATTCAAAAGTTAACAATGAAGGAAAAATACCCCCCTGCAGTCTTTCAGGAAGAAGATAGACTAAAGGAGAAGGGACAAAGAGACAAAGGAAGAGATTAAACAGAAATCTTGTCTAGGTGATAGGAGGAAATCCTATTAAACAATGCTCCCATGCAGAAAGAGAGATCATATAATGGGAGATGGGGATGCTGCAATGGGTATAATTTATAGGGATTTGCTGCTTAGAGAGATCTCTCATTCTGCACCAAGACAATGGGAATCAAAGTTCCTTAGGGCAACTGACACCCAGAAGATGGGGAAGGCATGGACCTGGGGAGGAGATTTTATGGTAAATGGAGGGGAATGACCACAGGATGGGCAAAGCTAAATAATTAACTCCACAGTCAGAGACATAGGAAAATTCCAAGTATAGGACAATATTTTCTCTATGATATACAGGAGTTGGCAATTCTAAGAATGAGGCACAACAGAAAAAAAAAATAGAGGGTTGGGAACAAGCTCTACAAGACAGCATAGAAATAATTTAGAAGAGGAAACTCAAACGAAGTACCTTAGAAGTTTTACTCCTATGAGGGGCACAGAGACTAAAGAAGTGCTAAATAAATATAAAAACTAGGAATCAAAGAATGAAAAGTCTAGACTAGACAGGGGTGAGAAATAACGAAAAGAGTAGAGAAAGAAATCATTTTTAGGAAAAAAGTATAGAAATGAAATATTTAAAACTACTAACAAAACAAGTCAAAAGAGAATAAATGAAAAGGGATTTTACTTGACTACTTAACTGAGAAAGGAAAAAATAGGAAAAAATAAATAACTAGATAAAAAGAAGAAAGGAACTAATTAGCTAAATAAAATTCTAAAACTAGTAATGAATGGGGAAGGGGTGATTAACGGTGTAGGGAAGAAAGTTCATGGGAATATGGCTACTTTAAAGTAGATTAAACGAAAATAACCAAAGAGACAAAATATTATATTTATTGATGAAGGAAAAAAAGGCATAATTTTGAAAAAAAATCAGTCAGAGGTTAATGGAGGAAAATATCTTTAAGTGTTAATGGATGAAATAATCCAATTTAAAAAAAAGAGTGATAGATCGGATGACAAAACAAAACTCCATGTCTGTTGTTTATAGGAAATATGCATAATTAAACAAAGACATACACAGAACAAAATGTAATATCAGATGAATCCAAAAAAGTAAGAATAATCATTCTATCAGACAAAACAAATATAAACATTTGCAACATAAAAAGGGATTAAATAAAGAAACTACATCATGCTAAAAGGAGCCATAGACAACCAGACCAACATCAATATTAAACTTACATGCTCTAAATGCCTTGACATCAATATTCATATAGGAAAAACTAACTGAACTACAAGAAGATATAGACAATAATATGATACTGGTAGAAAATATCAATGTCCTCTCAATTTGAATGCGATGAACAAAAAGGAAAATAAAGAATCAAATTGTTGAAGAAAGTAGAGTTAAAAGACTTAAGATGCCTTCTAAATGAGATAAGGAAATATATATATTTATGTGTGTATACGTATATATTTTTCACATATGTATATGTTACATTTATAAAAATTGACCATGTATTAGGGCACAGAGATCATAGGCTACAAAAGAAACCCTCAGAAATGTTACATTTCTGAATAATAACAAAATTCAAACAAGGAGGGTGACCATCCATGCTTAGCGAACAGGAGGAGAGAAAGGAATCAATGGAATAGACAAAGAAGAAGCAGGCAGAAGTAAAAAGAAAATCATAATAAAGTTTTGTCACAGAAATCAAGGTAAGACAGAGTGTTGAGAAGGAGGAGGTGCTCACCATCTTCAGAAAGGTTAAGGAGGCTTGACAATGGCTAAATGGTCAAAGGGTATGAACACTTTTCAGAAGAAGAAATAGAAATGATCAATGAAATTCTTTTGCATAGTAGAGATTGGCCACTTGCTTCCTCACTTGGATTTACATTTTGTATATACGTATATTTGCCCATGTTGTTTCCCTAGCAAGGAGAACTTAAGCACCTTGAGGGCTGGGACTGTTTCATTTTTGTGTCTCTATCCCTCTTGCTTTGCCTAGAGGGAACAAATTAGTCACTTAATAAATGCTTATCTATCAATTGGCAAGGACATACTGACTCATTCCCCATTCCACATATCTCTATCAAAATCTCAAAATTCAAAAGACTGGAAGATCAGCTTAGTGATCTTTATCACTATCCTTATTGAAAGTATATTCTTCCTTACATGAGGCTATAACTTGTACGTTTTTCTTTTTTAAAAAAATTAATTAATTTTTAGTTTTCAACATTCACTTCCATAAGATTTTTGAGTTCTAAATTTTCTCCCCTGTCTCTTCCCCTCCTCAAGACAGAGTGCAATCTGATATAGGTTCTACATATGCATTCATATTATACATATTTTCACATTTGTCATGTTGTAAAAAAGAAGTAGAACTAATAGGAGGAACTGTGAGAACAAAGAAACACACAAACAAAAACAGAGAGAACAATAGTATGCTTTGATCCGCATTCAGACTCCATAGCTCTTTTTCTGGATGTGATGGCATTTTTCATCATGAGTCTTTTGGAGCTGTCTTAGATCTTGGAAGTCACAGTTAATCATGGTACAATGTTGCTGTTACCGTGTACAATATTCTCCTGGTTTTGCTTATTTCACTCAGCATTAGTTCATGTAAGTTTTCCAAGTTTTTCTGAAATCCTTCAGCTCATCATTTCATATAGAGCAATATATAACTTGTATAAAATCCGAACACTATAGTTTGATGAAAATCTTTTAATAATAAATAATGTTTATATTCTTTATAAATAATAGATAATACAATAATATAATGTAAAATAATATTTATGAAATATTTATATGTACTATGATAGATAAATTATTTTATGATCTATTATAGTCATAAAGCAATAAGTAATGTTGTATATTTAGAATTATAAAATAAAAAATTTAAATATAATAATAATTACAACTTGTACTTCTATAGCATTTTAAAATTGTCAAGGTGCTTTGCATATATCACTTAATCTTCACTTAAATCTTACAATAAACCTATGAAGTAGGTATTTCAACCTTATGTTTTTGTTCTCCAATACCTGAAGTAACACACCTGCAGACGCATCTCTTGCCTGGCTAACTTACCCTTAGTCAGGTAGTCATATGCTACATCAGCCTTTTTGTTTTTTCTATTCTCCTGAGCCTTGAATAAAAGGGACCTAGTTTCATGGAGTTTCGCTTTACCAATTGGCAGGATGTTTCAGCATCAGCTAGCTTAGCAATTAATTCTGCATTCTGTAGTCCGGGTAGATTCAACTCCTCTTTTAAGGTATCTCTTTTCTTAAAGAAAGATCTGGCTGCTTCCCAAACAACCCAATTAGCCTACCAGGCTTTGCCTTTTATTTTGCCTGAGAGAGTTCACAATAACATCTGAATTTATCTTTGATCTCCAGTGATATAAACCTGGGATGGATACAACATAGTTTCCACAGTTCTGTCATATGAAGGAGACTTCTTATGTCCCAGCCCTGTAGTCTTATTTTCTTCATTTTTCTTTTTCTTTTTTTATTCCATTATCCTTGGGACTCAGCAAAGACCATTTTGTAAACATCTTAACTGTATTAAAACAGGGCCTCTCAAATCCTTGAACACTGAGAGCAATATTTAATCTAAAGCATCACTCAGACAACATCAGGCTCTGTAACGCCAATGGCTTCATTCGACTTTCCAGGAATAATCCTTTTTCAAAGTGATCCTTAGTCAAGTAAATCAAACATCTTTTGCTCAGCTCCATAAAGGCAAAGGACACTGTGATCTTCATTGTAGAAATTCTCTCCCCTACCCTCACTTTCCATATTTCCTTGCAATTAACACCATATAATCAATACTATCAAATATGCAAAATTCTGGTTTTCCGAAGAGTTATTAATCACAAAACTTCATTTTATCCTAACATAGTCTTCCTCTCTCTATTTCATGCTTTCTCTTTCTTTATTTCTCAAGCTTCTATTCCTTTCTCTCCACCAAAGTACTAAAAAGGCATCTTTGCAAAGTCATTGCCCATCAGTTGGAAAATGACTGAACAATTTTGTAGCATGTGCATATAATAGAATACTACTATGCCATAAAAGTGATGAATATGAAGAATTCCAAGAAACTCCAGTAGACTTTTAAGAAATGGTGCAAAGCAGAGCGAATAGTTTATACCATAGTGTATATAGGGCCTAACTAGGGGAATAGTTTATACTATAATAATGAAAGGAAAATATTATTGAAAGACTTGAGAACTCTGATCTGTGCAGTCTCCAATCTTGACTTCAGAAGGCTGATGGCAAAACATACTTCTCTCCTCTTAGCAGAGAAGTGGAAGACTATAGGTATGGAATGATATCCGTGCTGTTAGACAAGCCTAGCACATTGGTTCGTTTTCCTTAATTATACTCCTTTGTTGCAAAGAAGAACTCAAGGATGATGATCACTGGGAAGTCACATGGATGTGAAAAATAAAAAACATCAGTAGATCACTTTAAAATTTGTTTTTTATACTGACTCTCTTTCTAGGAGGTGGAAGAAAGGGTCAAAATACAAGAGGGAAATTCAGGCAATGTAAAAACAAAAGATACCATTTAAAATTTATTTTAAAAATAGAACTTTTATAGACACTATAAATAAATTAGGGAGCACTGCTCTTGGAACCTAAAGACCTCAAATGGAATCCTGATTCTGTCACTTGCTGATTGTGTGACCCTGGATCTCTGGATCTCATTTTCACCATAATAACAGATGGTACTTTTTTTTTAAAAAAAGCATTTAAAAGTTTTCAAAGTGCTTTACATACATCATCACTCTATTTGAGCTTCACAATAATCTTGTAAGGTAAGTACTACAGGTATCATTGTCCCCATTTTATAGAGGAAGGAAGACTGGAACCCAGGTGCTTCCCAACCCAAATTCCAGTGACCTTTCACTATACCCAGATATCTTCTCTCTGCATCTGTAAAATGGGAATAATAACTGCTTAAAGATTGCAGAGAGGAGCAAATGAAGATTGGAGGTAAAATATTTAGAGTTAAGATACTAACTTACTACTTTCTTTGCCTCCATACAGTCATACACCATACACAGTTGGCAGACATTATTAGATGGTGAGTCAGCATCATTGAGAAGTGTTTTTGTAGAATGCATCTAGGGTCTTTATTTAGACTGTCCTGCCATAACCAGAGTGGAAAAAGTTCATTCTATTATATGTTGTCTCATAGTCTTCTTAGTAGCTGTGAATACATCCAGCTTCAGCTTAGTTCCCTCCATCTGCTTGGTTTATTAGCCCATTCTGACCTCATGATGCCTCAGTCTTGGTTATTTGTAATTATCTCTTTTCTCTGGAATCAATTCTCTTTGACTCATGATACCTTGGTAACTTTCTCTGGAATCCTTACGTGGACATACATGATCATATGTGCTGATTGTCATACAATCTTTTCTTTTGTTTTATTTGGTCTTTATTAAGTTCAGAATATTTATATACATATATATATATATATATATAATATATATATATATATATATATTTATTTATTTATTTAACTTTTAACATTCATTTTCACAAGATTTTGGGTTCCAAAATTTTCTCCCCATTTGTCCCCTCCCCCCACCCCAGTACACTGAGCATTCTAATTTCTCCTATCACCAAT
>CM053769.1:177915173-177950206 GCA_028658325.1 Potorous gilbertii
CTATTTCAGATGTTTTGGATACAGAGGCCTTGACTCCTATGTCTTTACCTGATGGTAAGCATTGGTCTTCTTTGTCAGAGAGGAAGGGCAGAATCATCTGTTCCCCAAGAAAATAACCTTCTATGGTCTTATTTTTTTTCCCTTTTCTGGGCATTTTCCCAGCCAATTGCTTGACTTCTGAGATTCCTGTCCACCCTCTCCTAGATCTGCCCAGCTAGTGCTTGGGGTCTGAGATTCAAATGCTGCTCCCCAGCCTCAGGGCTTTCAGCGGCAGGCCTGGCTGCTGTTCAATTGGAGCTTAAGTTCTGCTGCTCAGGTTGGGGCAGGGCCGCCTCCCAGGCTCAGTTCCCTCAGGGGGTTTATGCAGAGACCTTTTGTAATGGAGCTCCTGCTGAGCTCCTGCCTGCTCTGGGAGCCTCTGGCCGCCCACTGACTCTGCCACTGCCTCCCTAGGGGGCCTGAGTTATGGAGACACCCTGCTCCCCTCTCAGCCCGTCCAGACGTCTCTTTCACTGACCTGTGCGTGTGTGGGTGGAGGGACCTTCGCGGCTGCTGGAGATTCTGTCCCTGAATCCTGCTCGGATCTGCTTGCTCCTCTCAGTGTCACACGGCCAGGGTAGGGCTGTGTTGGGCTCCGCTCCCATCCGGGGCGCAATGGACCTTTGGGGTCGGTTTTTCAGGGCTCTCTGGAACAGAAATCTCCTTCACTATGTTACTGTGCAGCTTCCACTGTTCCAGAATTTGTTGGGAGTTCTTTTTAGGGGAAATCCATGACTCTGTGGGCTTGGAGCTAGCATATGTGAGTCTTTCTCGATTGTCATACAATCTTCATGAAGATCCTACAATAATGGAAAACCAGATTTTAAAAAACCCTGTTATTACAACTAATTGATTCATTAAGACAGAATCAAAAGGGAGCATGGTAGAGTGGGTTGAGAACTTCAGTGTCAGAAAGACCTATGTCCAAGCCCACCTCCAACATATATTTTGCTGTGTGACCCTAAGTATAGCACTAAACTTCTCAGTGCCCTAGTCAACTCTTTAAGACTATTATGTGGAGCAGGTGTCAGCCTTCATTGGTAGAGGGAATTAACTCATGAAACCACAAATTTATGGTCCAAACAAAACACAGACTTAGTTTTTATTATCTGCAGAGTTCCTATCACCTCATACTCTTGGTGAAGCTTGGCATGCCCCATAAAGTGGCTCATATTTTCATGACTTTCATTGTTCTTTGAGTCATTCCAGCTTGTTTTTCACAGCATGGGACCTCTGAAGGACCATGGTGCTGAAAGGATCAAGTGTACTTGATAACTAGAAATAAAACAAAACAAAGCAAAACACATGACTGTGTCTCTCATAGGTCTTACAATGCAGCAGAAGAGGAGATATATACAAATATAAAATATTATACAATAACTATAATGTAGAATAGAAGTATAAGAGAAGTACAAATTGTTATGCAAGCATCAATGACAGAAAAATCATCTTTGACTAGGGGAACCAAGGAAGGCTTCTTGGAGGAGGTAGTATTAATTTTGAAGAATGGACAGTATTTCCAATGGTTAAGATCATCAAGATGGCAGTCAGGGTATAGGGAATGGTGAAAAAGCACAAGGAGTGTTAAGTAATCCAAATTGGCCAGGGGGTAGTGATGTGAAATGGAATGGAAAGAGGAGGAAAGAACTCTGATTGTAGAGGGCTAAAGAGTTTGAATTTCATTCAGTTTGCAATAGAGGACTTCTGAATGGCTCCAATGAAAGGACATTACCAGTCATGTGACTAAAGAGGATTAATTTGTTCATTTGCTCACTCATTTAATCAGTCAACTTATTAACCCTTACCATGTGTCTTTGTTATGCTAGGTACCATCCCCCACCCCCACCCCAAAGTGTAAGAATGGTTGATTCCTTCCAGAACTCTCAGTTAAAGAGATTGTACTTGTGCATGCATGCACACACACACACACACACACACACACATACACTGGCTAGGAAACAAGGCACCCTCAGAGATCATGCTCTGGAAGACTTAACTCTTTCTGGTATTTACTATCTTATCTCCCTCCAATTCCCCTTTGGTGAGTGCCTTACTGTGTCTCATTATATCTAGGTAGCTCTAGCCATGTTCTGCTTAATTCCTTGGCTATCTTCTCATGAGTCAGAACATGGACTCTTTTTTGTCCACTCCTACCTCCTACTTCCAAACTCCCTATTCTCAGTCAATCTACTCCCCTAAGGCTCCATCTGCCATCCTTGCAACTTTCCCCCAAAAGATCATTTCCTAGTCATTCGTCTCCTATATGTATCTCCTATACCATTCCTCAATTAAAATATAAATTCCTAGAGGACAGAGACTATCTTAATGCCTGGCACATAGTAAATGTTTAATAGATGTTTTCTCATTCACTCATTCATGACGAGGAAGCATATATTATCAAGGAAATACTTGTGGTAGCTTGCGCAAGAAAGATCCGTCAGGGGCAGCAGGGTACTGTGCCACCAGCATCTTTTAGCATATCATTTTTATCACGGGTAGGGGAAGGGCTAATGAGGGGATGCAGATACAAAGCAGAGTTGGAACAGCCATATACTAAAGGGATAAGGAAGGGAACATGATGGTCCAAAGCTCACCAACCTTAGGAACAGATCTGAGAAGGGGGAAGTAAGAAAAGGCTGATCAACAGAAACAACAAGAGCAAAAAAAGGTAGCTCACTGTGATCCTCCAACCCCCTCATTTCATAGATAAAACTGAAGCACAAAGAAATTAAATAACTTGTCTAAGGTAACTACAAGCTAGCAACCGAGTTGGAATTGAACACAGGACTTCTGATTCCAAATTTACTCTACCTCCCTCCTCCCCACCTTGCAAAGCACTTTACATCTCTCATTAGATCCTCACGAAAGTCCTTGGAGGTTATTATTTTTCCAAATGAAGAAACTGAGTGATATTAAGTTAATTACCCATGATTACATAGCTATTAAGTATCTAATATGAATGTAGGTCTGCTTGACTCTGAACCTGGCACTTGACCCACCATGCTCTCAGCTATACCTGACTTCATCTCAGAGACATAATTACAGACCACTGAAACCTTCAGCTTCCTACTCATGGTAACTTTTGAATGAATCCCTAAGGGATCCTGCAGCTCTGTCTTTCCTAAGGGGCTGAACCTGATTTTCATGTAGATGCTCACGTGGCCCTCATCATGCTAGAATGTGAGTACGATGCACATATGATCTGATGAGCGGAGATTGCTACTCAACATATTGTCCCTACTCTGACACCAACTGATGATCCAGTATTAACAAAATGGGTCCATCAAACTGCTGGACATTTAGGAGTCCATGCCGTACACCAGTCATCACAAGACTGAGGTATTAGTATCTCTCATTCATTATTAAAACAAGTAGCAGAGGAATGTTACATATGTAAATTGGAAAAGGAACAAACTGTTCCTTGTGTAGTAACTGGAAAGATAGCAAGAGGAAAAGTACCAGCCCAAATCTGGCAAATAGATTATATACTGGATCACTACCCCAAGATAAAGGATGCAAATTTATATGTACTCGTGTTGACACATATTCAGGTGTATTAGTGGCTTGTCCCTATAAGAATGCAACCCAGAAAAACACCTGAAAAACTCTAGATATCATAAGTATATATTATGAAGCCCCAATAGAGATTCAAAGTGACAATGGGTCACATTTCAAAGGTAATGAATGAATAAATATTGTGTATTGAACAATATGGAATAGATATATCATATTCCATATTATCCACAAGTGTCTAGGCTAACTGAAAAAATGAATGGATTATTGAAAGAACAGTTAAGGAACTTAAGTTCTAATAATTCTTATCTACATTAGAAAGATAATTTGTGCACTGCTTTACATAATTTGAATAATAGACCATTGGGAGGAAGTACAGCTCTGGCCAGAATGATGACCCCAAATCTGCAAATTAGAAAAAAACAAACATATAAGATCACAAATATTGAGTATTGAACTGTGAGGCCAAATGTTCCAGCACCATATCTAGGGACACTTGGTTCAGCAGGATATGATTTACATTGATTAGAGGACTTTTGGTTGGATAAAAAAGAAGTAAGAAAAATCTCTACCAAAATATGTATGAGAATCCCTAAAAATCATTTTGGATGGATATTACCTAAATCAGGATTAGCAGCTTGAGGAATACATGTATTGGCTAGAGTGATAGATTCTAATTATCAAGGAGAAATTATTGTGATGTTCCAAAATTTAGGAGAAGAACCCACTCAGTTTATGGAATAGTTCAAGTGATTATTATTCCTTGTGAAACAATACTCCTTGTGAAAACTGACCCTCCTTCTGAAATAACTAGCAGAGGAACTGAAGGGTTGAGTTCTGCTGATAGAATAAGATTGGGAGCTAGAATATGGGTAAAACAGAAGCCAGACAATGTTCCAAAGGCTGCAGAAATTATGGCATATGGGAAGGATAATACCATAACTGTTGTTTATTCAGAAGAAGATGATTACCAAATTATACCCTTAATGTATATTCTACAGTGAATGAGGTTATGATAGTAGAATCATGAATTCCAGAAGCATGACTGACCCTATATCTACCCTGCTTCTGGTTATTGTCTTCTTGTTTCCTTTTGAGTTTTTTGTCTGTCAAACTTGTTTGCTAGATTTGTTTCCTGTGGGCTTAGTACCCTCCACCTGCAAATGCCTGATTTCTTAAGGCAGATGTCACCCCCGTCCACAACTGTGATGTGTCACCCCTGGACCTGGTGTCAACCAAGCTCCAGATGCCAGCTAAAAAACTAACCTCTTGAATGGGACCTCTTGGGGCAGGAATAGCTCTATGTCCAATTTCAGCAGGAAGTATTTATGGAAGAAGAGACCTTCTTCCCTTACTCCAAGATTTGGGGCCCTATTCATTCGAGGTGGGGAATGATGAGGTGCTTATGCTCAAGCTCCATCCTAAGATATTGTTTTATGTGCTTATTTTGTGTGATCCCTGTTATATTGTTGTAAAGTTCTGTGGATATCAGTTGCCTAAGATATTGTTTCTGTTATCCCTGTTACAATTTTGTTGATATCAGTTACCCCGTTGACTGTGAATATGAAAAATCTGGGAGCTGAATGTAATGTTAATTTAAATGGGAAGATCATATGGAAGCCTAGGTTACATGCGGTAGGAGGAGCTTGCCGAACAAGTAGAGTAGGAATGGTGTGGAGCAAAAGTGGGAGGAAATTGGTGAGAGCAGTTAGGGGCAGAGGAGAGGGGACTCAGGCAGACACAGCTAGTCTTGTGAGTGTTTGTTTGTGGAAAGGCCCCAATAGGTTGCAGGGGTGGGGGGATGGGGGTGGGGATAGCTTGGGAATGGTTTTGTCCTCTCAGTGCTAACGTATATTGACTTCTTGGTTACTATGATGGATTTGGTTTTTCTCGTGTTGGGGTTTGACTTTCTGGTATCTGAATAAATGCTTTTCTTCTGCCTTCTTTGTGGAGAGTCTGCTATACTCTGCGATTCAGAACTATGCCAGCATATTCATAGTCATTGGTGGTGCTACGACTATTGCCTTGGTGAAACAGACAGCAACTACAAATAAATGTTGAAATGAGCAAGGCTCCAAGAGTTCAGAAAAGGGGGAGAATAGTGTGAGCTATAGTGATCAGGAAAAATTATATGGATGATTAAAATTTAAACTGACCTCTCTATTGACTTCAGTACTTCAAGGAAACAATTGTTTAAGTAATTGTGCCTGTACGAACACTTTACCTTGCAGATCACTGGCATCCTTGCTGTTCCTGGAACATCTTTTAGTGTATTTCCACTGGTTGTCATCCCCTATGCATGGAATTGACCCCTTTTTGTTTCTACCTCCCTGGCTTTCCTGGCTTCCTTCAACTCTCAGTTAAAATCCCACCTTCTGCAAGAAGGCTTTTCCTATCCTCTTTAATGTTATTACCTTCCATATGTTATCTTCAATTTATGCTGTATATGTCTTATTCATATATATTTGTTTGCATGTTGTCCTCCCATGAGATTGTGAGCTCCTTGAGGACAAGGAAGATTTTTAGTTTTCTTTGCGTCTCCAGTCTTGGCACATAGTGGGTACTTAATACATGCTTACAGATTTGAAATAACAACCTGTCTATTACTTGGGAGATGTTGATCAGAGTTAGTATGGATGAAAAATTAGTCCCCTTTTAGCCAGTTACAGAATCTCAGAATTGGAAGGAAACTTAAAGGTCATCAAGTGCAACCCATGATAGTCCTCTCCCCAACATCCCCATTAAATAGTCATGCAATCTTTGCTCAAAGTGAAAGGGCAACACTACCCTTGTAGAAGTTCATTCCACTTAAAGATAGTGCACATTGTTAAGGAAATTTATCTTCTATCAAGCCTAAATTTGCCTCTCTGTGACTTACACCCAACATTTCTAGTTCTACTTTTCTGAGACCATGGACAACAACTTTGATTTCTCTTTGAGGTGATGGATGTGCAGATACTTGAAGACTATCTTCCTCTCTAGGTCTTCTTTCCTAAGTCTGCTCTCCTCCAGATAAACATTTTCAATTTCTTCAACCAGACTTCACATAGCATGAATTCGAGGCCCTTCCCCATTCTGGTTGCCCTCCTCTGGGCTTTCTCCATTCTAAAACATGATGCCCAAAGCTGAAAACAGTACTTTTGATGTGTTCTGATCAATTGATCAATCACTGAGGATTTATTGAGTGTCTAGCATATGCCAGGCCTTGTGTTTGGTGCTGTAGATAGAAAGACAAAAGCATCCCTACTCTCAAGGAACTTACACTCTACAGGGAGGAGGAAACAACTATGTATAAAATGTATACAAAATAGAAACAAAGTGATGGAGGTGGGATGGAGAAACTGACAAGTGGGGTGGGGTTAGAAAAGGATTCATGCAGAAGGTAGTGATTGAGGTGAAACTTTGAAGCAAAGAAGGAGTTTTTTAGAGGCAGAAGAGGGAAGACCTGAATTTCAGACAGTCAAAGGCATAGAGATGGAAGATGGAGGGCTGAATTTGAGGGAAAATAAGAAGACTAGTTTGACTGGACCATGAAGTTTGTGGAGGATAATCATAGGCAATAAGACTGGAAAGGTAAGTTGGGGCTATGGCATGACTGAATAGAATCTGCTCTGGCAATAAGCCTATCCTTAAGCAAACAGAAATTAACTATCCTTAACTTCCCAGATGACAGATATACAGTCATGAGTGTTAGGAGGCTCCAACGAGATCACTGCAAACTCTAAACTCCATCTAAAGGGCAGTTATCGTCATCATCATTGTCGTCATCATTGCCATAAGCAGCAGCAGCTACATTCACCAGACCTGATGGAGACTTTATTCCCTGAGCCTTTTGTGGCATGCCTGATAAGCTTAAGCAATGTTCATAGATCAATACAGGGGTAAATAATTAATAAGCACTCTCTCTGGGGGAAAAATGTATGTACACACACATGCTTTTAAGTTTAATCTACATTACTCATAGTTTCTTAAATCTTGATCATCAACAAAATAATAAGCCAAGCCCTGTTTTGTCCTAATTAAAGATTTCTGAGTTGCAGATGTTTATACTGAAACTTTAACAATGTGTTGTCAAGTTGTTAGAGATAGCTCTAATACACCACTGCATACAGCTGATTCCTAAGCCCAGGATTAGGACATTTCCAACTTCCTAGGACCTGTCAGAGCTGCTACTCCACCAGAATGACCTTGGAGGACTCAGAGTCACTTGTAGCTATGATGAAATATTGGAGTAGAAATTTAGTGGGGGATTCTATCTATTATGTAAGGTGTTTCAAAAAACAAACGAACCAAAAAGGGCCTAGTACAATTCTAAACTTTTAAAGCTTAAAATCCTACAACCATTTATATAAGGCCTACTATATGCTAGGTACTATGCTAAGCACTTTACAAATATCTTTTTTGAGACTAACCACAATCCTGGGAGGTCGGTGCTATTATTCCCATTTTATAGATGAAGAAACTGAGGTGGACAGAAGTTAAGTGACTTGTCAAAGGTCACACAGCTAGTAAGTGTCAAAGGTGAGATTTAAACACAGTTTCCTGACTTTAGCCCTAGAATTCTTTCCACTGAGCCACTAGAAAAACTTATCTTAGATCAGGGGTTCTTAACTTCTTTTGTGTGTGTGTCATGGACTCCTTTGTTAGTCTGGTGACACCTTTAGATGTCTTCTCAGAATAATATTTTTAAATGCATAAAATAAAATATAAAGGATTACAAGGGAAAACAGTTAAATTAAAATACAGTTATCAAAGATATTTTTTAAAAAGCAAGTTTATGGATCCCAAGTTAAGAATCCAATAGAGAGTTGTCTGAGATATTAACGTGTTAAGCGATTTGCCTAGGGTCATACAACCTGCATTTGTCAGAGCCTTTCTGATTCCAAGGTCAGTTTCAGTGGTTAGAACATTGTATTAATTAGGTCAAGTTCAAGGTCTTAATGCCAATATGAGAAAAACCTTGGCATTCTTATCTGACTGTAGTCTTCATTAGTAATAAGTCAGACTAGAATATAGTTCATATTAGTTCAAATCCCTCACTGTCACTGGAAAATCAACTGAAGACCAGAAGTCATGTGCCCTAGTCAGATGAGTTGTGACACCTCCTTGCATGAAGAATGACAAGGTTTTTATGTTGTCTGGGAACTGGATTTTGGCCAACAGGAATAGCAGGGTAACTGACTTTCCATGATCAGCATCTCCTAGAAGACTCAACAAAATCCTTTCCCATGGAAGGAAAAAGTCACGAAAGGTCAGAGTTCAAGGTCCTCTTGGTCACTTTGTAATGAAATATGTACATTTCTGGGGACTAGTTATAATATTTTGTGGCTCACTTAGACCTTTGGAACTGCATTAAAAGGCTATCTTTATTATTTGGCTATTAAAATACAATTTGATGTTAGAGTGTTAGTGTCTATTAAGTAGCCATATTTTGTTAAGCACACTAACAAACACATACCCAATCCGCTCCATGCTCTTTGGGAGTTCCTTCAAGGTGACAGGGCATGTAAAAAAAAACGTGACATGCAGCTGCATGTAAGATGATTAAACATGCACAAGAGTTTTTATCAATGCTGCCATCAAAGGCAAGGGATCCAGAGGTGAAAGGCAGATCTATGAAGTGGTTAGGAGAGAAGATAAATCTTTTCTTTTTTTATTTGAAGCAGGGCATCTTAACTTGGGGGTCTATTTACTTGCTTTTAAAAATATATTTACAATTGTATTTCAATATAATTGTTTTCCTTCCTTATCTGGTATATTTTACTTTTTGTATTTAAAAACATTCTGAGAGGATGTTCCTGAGCTTCACTAGATTCCCAAAGGGTCCATGAAACAAAAAAAGGTTAAAACACCCTGTTTTAAAGTCTGTTTTTCATTTCTATTTCTTATTTTTATGGAATATATTAGAAATACATTTAATGTAATATTTTTAAAGTTACAGGAAGCCCAAATCTTCAGTACTAGAAATGTGTCATTCTACTCATTTACTTAGCCATCTCTAGTCTTCTCAGGTCTTTTGGCCTGCCCCAGCAACTTCTCAAATTACCAATCTTGCCCAGATTTCATGGCCTCCTGACCATTCCTTCTTGACCCTGCTGTTCAGGGCTTTCTCCAGCAAAGGCAAAGCACCATCATCTACTGACTGCACTCCCATACTTCCTCTTGTACTTTACTGCTGTAAATCAGATCTCCTGAAACTTCAGAGAATGCAGCCTCACCATATGCCATGAGGTTAGACCTCAAGGGATGGCCTTGAACAGTTTAATCATTCACTTTCCTCAATAGAACCTCTCTCCAAATACAGACACTCTTCCCGGACTCATTTCCTAAATAGTTAGCATCTTCCTATCCTCTTATACTCTCCCCATCCCAGTGATTTTTGAAACTGACTGCTGATGTACAGACCCCATTTTCTACCCCCCATAGCCAATTCTCTTACTCCTATCTACTCCTATTAATCATGCCCTCTACTTCAAATCTGCCTGCCCCTTCCACTGTGCCCTCTGGCATGCTTGCTCCATAATTATCCAACTACCTTTCATCTTTAATTTCTCCCTTTTTCATTCCTTCAATCCCATCTTCTGGTATTCAGTGAAACTTTATTTCCTTCTGATGACTCTGCTTCCCTTGTCAAGAAGCTAAAATGCTCCTTATTCCTCATATCCCTCTGTCATCATTACTCAGTGGCTTCTTTTTCCTTTTAGGCTCAAGTTTTTCAAACTTATCACCCTCTCTAGGTCATTACCTACTGCCTCCCCTTCCTCCCCGCCCAGGGCATCCTCCCTCATTTCTTAATAAATTCAATACCTGACTCTCAATCTTCCTTTCTACCCTAACTCTTGACCTTATTCTAGCCAAATATCAACATACATATTGAGATTCCTTCAAATACCCTAAGTCACCAGTCCTTTAATTGACTCCTCTTTAATGACCCACTTATCCATGCAATATCATCTATACAAAGGGATAGTCATGTCCTTGATTTTGCCAACAGATTGGAATCTGATTGAACAAACACCTTTCAAAGAGCAAGTGAATCAGTAGCCAGGTATAACTTAACAGAATTCATTTTTTTGTCCTAATTTCTCAAGTAAGCAATATTTATAACAGAATGTCCCAAAAGCCTTGGGGGTATTGTTAATCTATAAAAGTTTAAAACTGCACTAAGACTTTTACCATATTTGTATGAGTGTGCATACATAATAAAATTATTTTTATATGTACACACTTGTGTGTATACACATGTACACATACATATGCATATATACATGTACATATATACACATACACACATTATATATGGGATATGGTCGTGCCCAATGAGAAGTAAATCTGTTTCAGGCAAATTTGCTGGATAAGAATGAACATTCCATTATTTATATTATAAATCTCCATAGTTCAGTTGCTACCAGCTAAAGATTGGGGTTTTCTAATAGCTGGAAGGTCATTCAGTAGAACCCTTTCATTTCAGACACTGAAGTCAAGAAAGGTTAAGTGACTTATAAGGTTATTCTGGGCAGGAAGTGGTAAAGCCAGAGTTCTAGTCTCCAGGGTTTAATCTCAGGAATCCAACATTCTTTTCACTAGATCTTGCTGTCCCTGTCAAAAGCTTTTTAAATCCTGGAAGGTTAGACAACTGGGCCATGAGCCCATTGTAGGTGTTTCCACATTATTATTTTTTCCTCATAGTTATTGGCATATACCAAATGATTATGTATGTGCTTCAGTATCTAGGTTTGTGGCACTTTTGTCATTGTTTAGGATCATGCATATATTATGAAACATAATTCAACTGTGTGTATAGATTGCTCTCAATTGGCTAAAAAATGCATTTAGCCCTATATTTGTCATATAAACAGATTTAGGTTTTATTAGTGCTATTTCAGTGGTGATACCTTATTACTAAGTTCCAAACTGTTTGGCCAGGTATTTGAGACCCTTTGAAACTTTGTGCTAACCTGACCCTTTTAGTCTTATCCCCTCTTACTTCCCTACATGAGCATTATATTAAACTAGTCTATTCTCTAACTTCTAAGTCAAGGTTTCGGAATCATTTTGTGTGTCACTGACTCCCTTTGTCAGTCTGATGAAGTCTGTGGAAACTTTTTCAATATAATGTTGCTTTGTTTTAAATTAATAGAGGAAGAAAATGCTAAATTGCATTTAGAGGTTAGTTAAAATAAAGAGACATTTTTTTTTGCCACCCCACTTTTATAGATCTTTTAAAACTGACAATGGGCCTTGATAAAGACCCTGAGTTAGGAATCTCTTTCCAAAACATACCTCAGCACTTTCTTGACTCTGACTTTGCTCATGGCCTACTCATCTATCTGAGGTACTCTTCTATGCCTTGGCTACTTTCAAGGTCTAACACAAATCAAAAAGACACAGTATCCTAGAATGTCAGCGTTGGAAAGGATGTCAGTCTGTCAGTTCCTTCAGGGTGGGGACTGGGATCATATGCTTCCTCAAGTCTCCCATTTTGCCTTCAGTGACTTGATAGTTTCACCTTCCTTGGTTAGACTTCTTGCAGTTCCCCTTAAGATCCTACCAGGACTCCTTCAAATGCCATCTCTTCCACAAATCTTTCTCTCTGGTATCTCTTTGCTTGCTCCTGTCTTATGTAATTACCCTGTCACTTTGTAGTATAGTTATTTGTATACCTGTCATATCCCCCTATTAAACAGTAAACTTCATGAGGAGAAGGACTGCATCTTATCCTCAGATCCAAACTTTGTATTTCTCCCCCACAGCCTAATGCAATGGTCTCTACTCTCTTTTTTCTCAAACACATCCCTTCATCTCATAACTTAATCCTTTGCAATGACCACTCCGCATGTCTATAATCCAGAGACCATGTCTTCTTTTAAGACACAATTCAAGCACCATATTCTGCATGAAAGTTTTTCCAATCTGCCCAAGTGTAAATGCCCTTTCTCCCAAACTACCTTGTATTTGACTATTTTGTATAGTTTATATTTATTCACATTAAGTTTATACTGAATATATTTATATATGTATTTGTTGTTTCCCCCGTTAGAATGCAAACTCCAGATGAGTAGGAATTGCCTCATCCTTTTGTACTTGTGTACTCTATACTCAGCACAGTGTTTGACACATAATTAATATGATAGTATTATTAAATTAATAAATTAACAAATAAATAATTATAATACTTTAATAACTCAACAATAACAAAAACTTTAACCAAGATTGTCCATAATCAAAGAAGACCAAAATAACATCACTATGTGTGTGTGTGTGTGTCAACAGACAGTGTGTCTGACTGTGGCCAATCAGAGCTTGGAAGGCTCTACCAAATGTCAGGCATGAATAGACCATATGAACATTTGAAGTGGAGATAGATGTCTCTAAATTTGCACAGCTCACATTTCTACTTTGCTCATAGAACACAGTGCCTTCTTTGATTCAGGCACATCATGGTGGTCAATCCTGTGCCAGTGAGTGGCTCCCACATTTCACAATCAATTCCAAAGTTCTTCAGAGAGGCCTTGAGAATGACTTTGTATTGCTTCTTTTGACTTCCATGTGAGCAATTTCCTTGTGTAAGTGTTCCGTAAAATAGTTGTTTAAACAAATATACATTTGGCATTGGAACAATGTAGTTAGCCCATCAGAGTTGTACTCTCTGTAGGAGGGTTTCAATGCATGGCAGTTCAGCTGTTTAAAGGACCTCAGTGTCTAGTGTTTCATCTTGCCAGGTGATTTTTAGAGTCTTCCTAAGAAAATTCAAATGGAAGGAATTCAGTTTCCTGTCATGGCTCTTGTAGACTTTGCAGGTTTCACAGGCATGCAGCAATGAGATGAGTACAACCATTCTTTAGACTTTCAGTTTGATAGGCAGTCTAATATCTCCTCTCCAACACTTTGCTTTAGAGCCTCACAAATATTGAACTAGGTCTGGCAATGTGTGAGTCAACCTCAATATGTATGTGAATATCCCTGGAAAGTATACTGCTGAGGTAAGTGAAATTATCCACAACCCTCAGAATTTCTCCATCTCCTGATTTCAAATATTGATGGTGTGGTGCTTGCTCTTGGAGAACCTCTGTTTTCTTGGTGTTAGTTGTCAGGTCAAAATTAGTACAAGTAGCAGAGAATCACACCATATTCTGTTGCATCTCAGCCTTAGAGGCTGCATTGAAGACACAGTCATTTGTGAACAAAAAGTCTCATACCAACTCTCCTTCCTCTTCAGCCTTGGCTTGTAGCCTTTTCAAATTAAATAATTTACCATCAATGTGGTAGCTGACCTTGATGCTGTTTTGTCCTCATTAAACGTGTCTGAAAACATTGCTGAAAGCATTATGCCAAAAGCATGGAAGCAATCACACAGGCCTGCTTCGTTCCACTGGTGACTAGGAATACACAAGAGTATCATCTTTAATAATAACATTTTAATAAATATACAATTTTATAATAAATATTCAATTAAATATACAGTTTTAAAATTAACACACAATAGTTGCATATATAATTAATACACAGTAACTGCATATTTAATAATCAAATATTAATAAAATTGGCTGATTAGTTTAGTCAATTTATATTATTTATTATTAATATTAACTAACATTTATTAAAGTGATTTAGATTGTTTTTATCAAAACCAAATTTTTTATCCTAGCATCCAAGGCTATCCCTGTCCTTTGCAACTTGACCTGTCCAAGCTGTTGCATTTCACCTTCTTATCCAAGTTTATTTCCTTCTACTCCTTATTATCCAATGTGTCAGAAGTTTAAAATAAGTAATACGTTTTTGTGGTCCATGTTCAGTTCTGAGTAAACAAGTATCTTCCATTGTTTCTGCCATATTTAACTTTTAAAAAGTGCTTTGGCACACAGTATACATTTGAAATGCTTGTTTTTGATTGATTTGGATAAAGCATTTATTAAATGCTTACTCTGTGCCAGGAATTTTATCAAGTTCTGGAAATATAAATGCAAGCAGAAAGATAGTCCTTCCCTTGAGGAGCTTACATTTTAGCCGGGGAAGACAAGACATAAAATGTGGAGAGGTAGGGAAGAGGTGGTCTGTGGTGCAGGTAGGGGTGTAGTTATGAGCTGGCACAACTGCTTCCTCAAATGGAGGTTCAGAGAGGAACTCAGTCAGTGCTTCTTCAAATGGAGAGAGGAACTCATTAGTAGAAGGAAGAGGCAAGTGAAGGTACACTGGAGGCATCACCAATGGCAGAAGAAGGTTGCTGGGGCAAGGGAGGAGAGTTTGTCTGGGGAGACTCTTCCTGGACTGTGGAAATACATCAACTACTTTTAGTGGTTCGTGTGTTTATTGGTCTAGAAATTCTCAGCCCAGTGTCAGTTCAAACCTGTTCATGTTAGCATTAGAGATGCGCAATGATTGTAGTAGAAGGGAGAAGACCCCAAAAGCTGTGTTTTTCTTGAAGCAAGAAAAGAATCATGTATATCTTTTCTTTGTTTCTTTTTTAAAGCCCTTTTCTTTTATGAAATTTAAATTTGACTAGTAATCCCCACCTGGACTACTTTTAAATCTCAAACCTGTTTTATCCTTAACTGGTCTATTTATTTTGATTTTTCTATTATGTAGACTCAGCTGAGAAGCTTGACAGGAAGAACACTATGGAAATATGAAACCAAAAAAATCTAATATGTGCAATTTGGAATTTTGAACACAGGCTAGCTCTTAGCTGACTCCTTATTTATTTCAAATGAATCCTATGGATAACCACTGCTGTGGACATCATCGATATTGAGTATCCCAAAAATCTCAGTGCAATTTTAAGCTTTAATAGATTAAAACTGCTCTCAGACTTTTGGGATACCCTATATATACCTGTGAAAGGCTTGGATCTGAATGAAGACCCCAGGAACTTTTCATTAGTCCCACATTTGAGTACCAGGTTGGGGCTGGACACTTAGTTGACTTCTTTTCCCAGACACTTTATCAAATAAAGGAAGGGAAGGAGAATTTTGTCCAAACCACTGAATGTTTTGGAAGTTAATTTGGTTCTTAAGATTGTCCCTGCTGGAACTTCTGGATAATACTTTGCTTTGGATTCCATGTGATCTCCATGTGGGCAACAGGGAGACTATGCAATTCTTTAAAGAGATGCCTGAATTTTTTTCTAGTGAACTTAGAGAAAATAACAATATATTTACATTGGGCTTTATGCTATTTACAACATTTTCATGCACAATCTTCTTTTATCCTCACAACAACTTTATGGAGTAGACAGGACAGGTACTATCATTCTCATCTTAAAGATGAGGAACTGCAGAACAGAGTCAATGTGTCAAAGTAAAAAGAAATATCAATCTGTACTCACAGGTCTTTGGTTCAAATAGCAGCTCTGTCACTTTACTACCTGTGTGATCTTGGGCCAGTCAGCCTCTATGGGCCTCAGTTTCTTCATCTGTAAAATGAGAGAGTTAGACTAGAATTTCCCTTCCAGTTGGGAATCTGAAACCTCGTGCAGGGTCACAGACTTATTCTGTGACTGAATGACCTGGTGGCAAAGTTACCTGGTGACTATTTGACCTAGTCACAAACTTGACTGTCCAGATTTCTTTCTCCAGTATGTCACAAAATTCTTTTCAATTTGGAAGCTGCCTTTCCCACAATATTCCAGCTTCCATCTCATCCTGGAAGATTTTTTGAACCTGCAGCCTTCTCATGGTAGAAGAGCATTCTGCCCCTCATTTCTCCAGAACCTCCATTTTTAAGGAAGGTTAGCCATGTTCACTCCTTCATTTCTCTTGTGATCCTCTTCTGGTATTCTGGATGACTTCTTTTCCCATCATGCTCCTATGTTGGTATCTTTTTCCTGTCCCCTTCTCCTACTAATGTGGAAACTGGTTTGTTTTGGTTTTGGTTTTTGTTCTTTGTTTGTATCCCTAGCACTTAGCACAATGCCTACCACGTAGTAAGTGCTTAATAAATGCTAGCTGACTTGGTTTGACTTGACTTGGTTATTAAAAGAGCCAGAATTGGTAACAATGAACTAATTAATATTAAGGACTAATTAATGAACTCTTTCAGAGGAAAGTAAGCAGATCCAAGAAAACAATATATGCAATGATAATATATGTAATATATGCAAGGTAAATAGAAAGAACAGCAACCACAAAACAATCCAAAGTGAATTTAATTAAAGAATTAAAAAGAATAAGAATAGCTCTTAAAATAAGTTTGAGAAGAAAGATCTCCCCAGTCTTTAACAGGATCGGGAGATTCAAGGGTATTGAATATTGCATATGTTTTTCACACTTTTTCTGAAGTATTGATCAAATTTTTCCTCTTTATCTTTTTCCTTTGCCTTAAAAAAAGTTATTTTTTACATGACATGGTAATATGGAGGGGGAAAGGCAGAAGGATGCCAGGAGTTTGCATGAGTTCAATAAACAACTGAAAAACAAAAGATATTGATAAAAATGTATTCAAAAAATTAAAGAACGTTACATTTCTGTAACACTTTAAAGTTTTTAAAACACTTTCTATATGTTGCTTCACTTGATCTACACTACAGTCTCATAATATATTTAAATCAACAAGCATTTATTAAGTACCTACTGTATTCCTGACACTGGGCTGTTGTTCCAGGTATTATTACTCCAATTTTGCAGATGAGGAAGATGGAACTCTAAAGGTTCATTAACTAGACTGGAGTTGCACAATTTGTAAGTAAAAAGGGCAGAGGTTTAAGTTCCTTGAATACTAGCCCAGTCTTTCAACACACTGCTATCCACTAGGTCTTTGAGCCTGAATCTTTATTAGGATTTTAAAAAATTGTCTTTCCCTCTCTCTCCCTCCCTCCCTCCTTTCCTTCCTTCCTTCCTTCTTTCCTTCCTACTTTCCTTTCTTCTTTCTGTCCTCTTTTTCTTTCTCTCCTTTTTTTTGCCTTCTCTCCTTTTTTCTTTCTTTCTCTTCATTTGGTCTTCTGATGATTCATTTATTACTGGCTAATTAAGTAAGCTGTGCTCTTTTATGCAAAGGTTCAAGAAAATGATATGGTGATGAACTAAACCAAGTATAGTAAATTTTAGTGAATAACTTGTGCATTCACCAGTCAGGAAATCCTAAAAGTTTCTGACTAAGAAAGTTTGCCTTGGAATGGCCCTAGAAGGCTCAAAAAGGGAAATGGTGAAAAGGTTTCTGAAACTTAGAAGAACATAGGGTTCTGCAGTGAAAAGAATAATAGACTTGGGAGTCAGAAGGACTGGGTTCGAATTCAACTCTGATATTTTTAACAGTTCTCACAACACTAAACCTCATTTTCCTAATACAATCTCTCCTTCATAGAATTGTCATAAAAAATGCTTTGTAAACCTTAAATTGATAGCACTTTATAAGCATGAGCTATGAATGTGCATTATGATTCTTTTTAACTTTGACCCAAATACCAGTCATTGGAAATATGTATCCTATCTGGAGTTTACTTAAAATCAAATGGTGAAATAAGATAATCCCACTCTGGCCCTGGGTTCTAGCAAATCTGGTCAATAACCCAGGACAATTCATTTAAACTTTTTGGGTCTCTCTTTCCTCATGTGTAAAATAAGAGTTGAACTGTAAGTCTATATAGCCATGGCCATAGCAAAAGGACTCCTTCCCCCTCAATTCCTTCCTTCCCCCACCCCATGCACCCCTTGGGCTACGTTTCCCTTTGGTGCTTTATTTTACCTTTCAAGGTTGCTTAAGGTTTATTTTAAAGTTATTTTATCTGTTTAAAAATAAGGGAGATATTTGAGGGACATAGTGTGATTTGCCTTCACACTCCGAACCACTTAGAGGTGGAATTTATGGAGATGAAAGGCGCTACTAAGTCATCACATTCTGCCATATCCCAAACAGAATATAGGTACCTCTCCCCCCTCCACTCCCATTCATCAAGGAAGGAAGAAAGGAAACAAATAATATATTGGGCATCTGTTATGTGTTCAGCACCGTGCTCACTAATTTTCAAATATTTTCTCAGTTGATTCTCACAATAACTTAGGGAGGCAGATGCTATTATGATTCTCATTTTACAGCTAAGGAAATTGAGGCAGGGAGAGGTTAAATGACTTGCCTGTGGTCACACAGCTAGCTGAGTGTATAAGGTCAGATATTTCTGAAAGGTGTTTTTGTTATGAATAATAATGAGGTCAAACTACCCCTAGTTAAAGAATAAGTAGAACAGTGATTTCCTTCTGGGATCATTGTCAATATACACATATACATGCTCTCTATCCATTGTACCACCACATGTATGTATACTCACATTTATATGCTGAGAATGCCCTCCCTGCTGGTAGCAGTATCTTGTCTGCCCTGTGACCTGGGGTTGCTTGAGAGGTACTTGTTTCAAAGCCCGGAAGCAGAGAGTGGCACTTACTTATGGTATTTTAGATAGTGTGCATGCCGCAATAGCAATATTTGGACCTTTTGCTTAATTCATGAGAGGTTATCAAAAAGGACAGAGAAAAGGGCCCTGAGCCAAAGAAGTTTCCTTTCCTAATAAAAGTCAGCTCCAGTTGGCAGTCACTTTTCCTTATGTTATTCAATTCAACCAGCCTTTAGAGAAGCATTGCTTAACCAGCCAGCTTTGACCTCTGGTGAAAGTCAGCTCATCTTTTCTTATTCCCTTGGAAAACAAACAAACAAACAACTTTTCTTTTTCTTTGGGGCCATTGTGTTTACTAGCAAGATGCTTTCCAGAGCAAGAGGAAATCTTCAGGAGAGATGAGACTGAACAGTCATTAAATACATTTTAATGGGCTTATTTCCTCATAATCATATCAATGGCAAAGTACTGGTCTCCATTTTTCAATTATGAGAACCTTCTCCTTGAATGCAATTCTGCAGGAAAATCATTGTAGGTATGATTTTTTTTTTTGTGCTTCCAAATAAACCTCAGGGTATCAGCGTTAGAAGGTCACTCAGTGGCAGGACACTGTGCTAGGCTCTGAAACCACAAAGCTAAAAATTAAACAATCCTTTTGCTTGAGGTGTTTACATTCTATTTGGTGGAGACAACAATACACACAGAAGAAATACGTACAGAAATACAAAGTAAATAAAAGCTAATGAAATCCAAAGTGGTTCGGAAGGGAGTTCACTAGAGTTGGGAGAATCAAGGGGGAGGGCGGTGCTTGATCTGTCTTGAAGGGATTCTATCAGGCAGAAGTGAGAAGGGGGTGCATTCTAGGTACTGGGAACAGTCAGGGAGGGATTTGTGCGAGAAATAGCATAAAGACCAGCATAACTGGACAAGAGAATACAAGAAGGGGAGAAATATAGAGTGAATTTGGAAAGATAGGTTGCAAAGGACTTTAGAAGTTAAAAGGTTTACATTTAATCCTTCAATCAAGAGAGACAGCAAAGGAGTTTATTATGCTTCAGCATCTGGCAGAGTCTTCATCTCTCAAGGCATATAGAAAGCAAATTATAAATTGATGGAGGCTGCTTACAGGAATACAGGGCTCCAGTTGCCACCTGGGAGAGCCATCATGTACACGTATAGTAGAGAGAATACTCTAATACTCTTATTTTTTAATACTGGATGTGAGTGGAACAGCTTTTGGCAGCTATGAATGATGTGGGTTCTAATTCCCTAGCTGAGTGCCAGCTGATGCTGTTGTATTTCTTTGACAAAATTCTTGGCTGGCTTTATGATAAAGTGTGTCGATAACTGCCAGACTAGCACCTAAGGAAAACATACACAGACATAGACTGATGTAACATCAAAATCAAACAAACAAAATGAAAAACCACACTGGAGAAGTAGAAACTCATCTGGGACTTGTCAGGACAAAAAAAATCTCATAACATTAGTCCTGTTCTATCACGCTGGTAGGTGAGAGAAATGGGGTGAGGATTGGAAAGGCTGGAACAACTTATCGGAAGTTTTATTTGAATCAAGGAAAGTGACTTTAGGAAAAATTATTTTGGCACAGTTAGAAATAAATGGACTTCATTCAGATTTCCCTGAGAGTTACTGCTGGAATTTTAATTTTTATGCAGTGTTTCTCTTTCTTTGTTGCTTTTCCTCTTTTTTCCTTCCTAATCTTTCTTCCTTTCCTTCTTCCTCCTGCCTATTTCTCCTTTTCCTTCCTTTCTTCTTTTCTCTCTCTTTGTTTCTTTCACATCAGAGCAAGAAATCAGAAAGCTAAGAGACCTTACATTCCTGAGTTCGACTAACAGGAAATGCATATGCCAGTGAGTGAAGGTCAACGACAGTCTTCCTAAATGTTACTAGAACACAGTGGAATCATGAAATGTATTGTTTATTTCCATTCATATGTGGAGACAATAACAAGCATCTCTTGTGTTATTTTTTTAATTGTAAAAGTTTTTGCTAAGGAGACAAAGTAGAGATGAGGGTTTGGAAACTGCAGGTGCTGATTTGGGGGCCAATAGCTCTTCTTAAGGGGTCCTGAGAAGGGAAGTGAAAGGAATCAAGGGGCAGTCTTCCCCCTTTCTCCCATTCCTAAATTGAAGCCTGAAATTCCACCATAGACAATGCATACCTCAGGGGTAAGTGATCCCTCCTATGTGAATTTGAAATGCAAACAGTGCTAGGAAAAGTAAAAAATTCCTAGCATTTGAGAATGGATGGGGAGCTTTTGAGCCTGGTATGGTGCTGAGGCTTAATGTGAATGCGTTTATTTGACTGCTTTCCTCCCTAGACTAAAATAAGAATATTTGGCACTAGAATGAAGGGTAGCTGACCCAAGGTGAGGAGAGAAGAGAGGCAAGTGTTGAAAAATTTCATCCCACCCCGACCCTTCACACACAAAGAGACAGCAAAAAAGAGTTGGAATATTGATAAAATAGTTTAACTCCATGATCATGGAGCTCTGTTTAAGAAGAAGACCAATGAACTGCCTACAGTCCTAAATAACTTGAGTAAATGGACTGGGAAGATGGTAAAAAGCACGTGATCAAAAAAGAGAAACGGCAGAGAAAAGGGTGGAGTCGGGGTGGTGTGGAAACACAATTCTGGTGTTCTGGTTCTGCCCCCATATGTAAATCGGCGGTAATACAGTCAAAGCGCTCAGCATAAATAAATTCACTTTTGACACCTTGGGATCTTAGGTTTGGGGCTGGAAAGGACCTATGAGGTCATTCAGTCTTCATTTTCTAAAGACTAGGAAACGGAAGCCAAAAGGGTAATGTCACTCAGGTAGTAAATAGAACACCCTGGACTACAGATGTAGGGTTCTTTCTCGCATCGCACTAAATTCCGTCAATCTAGGGAATTTTTTTTTTTTTGTATTGAGAACGACCCTACCTTTCTCCCTCATGTTAACTGTAGCTGGGCCAGTGGACCCTCAATGAAACGTTTAAACAAAGATATTACAACTTATTTATTCTAGAGAAGGTAGGGGATAATGGATGGACAGTGTAATCGCTTTCAAATTACGGAGGAAACATTTCTTCTTTGGAAAGAAAGCTTTCATTCCATGCTATTATTTTTCACTTGGTGAAAACCATTTTGAACCAGCTTCTGCTCGCCAACCTTTTTGGGTCCACCGTCTCCCCCCGCCCCCCGCCCAACCCTGAACGCACCCAGAGGAGTCTAGTCCTATTCCCCAGCACCCCTTCCACCAACTAATATTTATTAAGTACCCATGTGCTGTGTTAAGCGCCGGAAAAGGGGAAAAATAGGCGTTGTCTTTGCCCCGTCCCCCAATAAATTCAAGTGGGGCAAAATGAAGCTAGCATTACTTAGACTAGAAAAGATGAAGTTAATGATTGCCTGAGCATCATACCCCACCGTACTATCCCTGTCTGGAAACTTTTTGTCATTATTTTAAGGACGTTAATTCTTCTCTGGGTGACACCCCGCATCCGGCCCCCCCAACCCCCTCTAGTTGGGAGGATAACTTTCGTTTCTTCCTTGACACTCCCTCTTTCCAAACCTTTTCTAGGGGAGTGGTTATGGTTTCTGTGTGGAGGGGGTTCCCCAAAGGTTCTAGGGGTGAGCGGGGCGACCTTGAGGGTTCGGGGCCTCGGCGTTTCAAACCTTCTTCTGGCCTCGCCCCCGACTTCCTTTCTGATTGGCCTTCTCCAGGCTTTGGGGGCCGGGCTTTAGGCCGGGGGGCGGGCCTCCGGGGCCCCCCTCCCCCTTCAGACCTGGCCGAGCCGGGGAGTCTCACCGCAGCCGCTCTGGAGTCTGGGGGTGTGCCCCGAGCTAGAAGGCTGACGCGCGGCAGGCGGGCTGGGGGAATTGTGAGAGCCGGGGTGGGAGGGTGGAGGGAGAGCCAGAGGTTGGGGAGCAGCGGCGGAGCCGCACGAGCAGCTTCCACCGCAGCCCCGGCAGCGGCTGCAACAAGTGCGTGACGTGCCAGCCGCCGAGCCCGAGCCGCAGCCGGAGCCCGAGCCGGAGCCCGAGCCGGAGCCCGAGCCGGAGCCGGAGCCGCAGCCGGAGCCCGAGCCGGAGCCGGAGCCCGAGCCGGAGCCGGAGCCGGAGCCCGAGCCGGAGCCGGAGCCGGAGCCGGAGCCGCAGCCGGAGCCCGAGCCGGAGCCCGAGCCGGCTGCCAGCCCCAGCGAGGAGGAGCCTCGGCCGCCGCTGACGCCCACACCGTCCTCTCTCCGGCCCGGCCCAGACCACGCGCCGTGGGGAGCCCGGCTGGGATGGAGCCCGCAGCTGTGTGGTCTCGCCGGAGACGGCCCCGGGAAGCAGCCCGGGGTTGAGCCGAGGGCCAGCCTGCCCGCCCGCCCGGGGACCTGGAGGAGGAGGAGGAGGGTGGATGCGGCTCCGATCACCACCGTCCCCCACCCTCCCCGCCCGGTGTGAGCAGGCACTGCTCCTGGACAAGGTAAGTGGACCTGGGGCTCCGACATCCCCCTCCCTCTTCTCCCTCTCCCAACGGGGGTCCACTGTGGCCCCACTCTCGGGCTGCGTCTCCTTCCTCTTTAGACTGTCTCAGCCACTTCCTACCGTGACCTTTCTTTCGCAGCCCACGCACTCGCTGTTCGGCTTTTACCTTGCGTGGTTCTTGTCTCAGCCACCTGGGTTTTCATCCATCTATCCCTCCTCCCCAACCCCCTTCCAAGTTTGTTGGTGCGTGTGGTCTCTTACAGCCTTTTTTCTCCTCAGCTTGTCTGTCCCCCCTCCCCCAAATTGCGGTGTTCTTTCTGAGCCCCCAAAGCCGGGTCAACTGAGAAGAGGAGAAACTGAAGTGACTTTGGCAGCCCTCCCCCTCTCCCTCTCCCTCCTCCTCCTCCTCCCTGTCAACGCGACGGGCCGCAGCCTGGCTGCTCTGTCTAATTCGGCCTTTCTCTTTCCTTGGCTGTTTCTGGGCCTAGTGCCCTAACTTTAATGAGAGAAAGCGGGGAAACGCCCGAGTCCGAGGACCATTTAAGGCGGCGAGTGGGTTGGGTTCGGTGTGAAGCCTTTAGTGAGGGTGCTGTCTTTGAGAGTCTTGTTTTTAAGCCCCTCCCCCATTGCCCCTCTTTCCCTCCTCTCCCCCATTGCCCCTCTTATTTCCCTTCTCTCCCCCCATCGCCACATTGCCCTCTTTCCTTCTCTTCCTCATTACTACATTGCCGTTCTCCCCTTCTTTCCTCTCGTTGCCCATCTAGTCGTCCCCCCCATTGCTCTTGTCGTCCTCTCCCTCCCCTATTGTCCCACATTCCCTCCTTTCCCCGTGGCCCCCTTGCCCTCCCCACTTCCTGCATTGTCCCTTGCCTCTCCTCACCTTGACTCCTTTCCCTCCATTGCCCCTCATTCTCTCTCTTCACCCTGACTCCTCCACATCAAGATCCTACCCACCAACATTGCCACCCCCTATTCCCTCTCAACTCCGACATGCCGCACAATATTCTGTTTTGTGCTGAGGGAAATCAGCTGGCTTTTTAGCTAAAGAATGGCAGCAGCTTTCTTCCCTACCCCCCACCTTCTGGCTCCTAAAGGTTTGGTTCCATTAAACTTATTTAAAAGAACCCTTCAGTTTGACCTCTAGAAAAATATTCCATGCTGCTGAAGTTGAATCATTAACTAGGCTGTTAGCTTGAGGGATGGGAATTGAGATCCCACTTGGGTTACTGTAGAGAGTGTTATTAGGGCCAAGCATTTAAAACAGTCAATCTCTGACAAACAGAAAAAACCGGAATGGTGAAATACGTCGTTAGCGATCACGCTTGCTGTTAGTTAGCCCTGAGAATGGAGAATCCAAATGTCTTAAAACACTCTTAGCAGGACAGGACACGTTATTTTAGTGCTGAAGTAGAAAACGACATATCAATACCTTCTAGAGACTTCTAGAAGTAAAATACCAATTCTTGTTTTATAGCCCTTCACTTTCATACTACAGCATTTTTATGTGGTGATTAAGTTTTACAAAACTGAAAGACTCAGTTACAGGACCTATCCTAGGCAAGAAAATAATGGGTGCTGAAAGTGAGAGGTTGGAGTGAATTTTTTTTTAATTCTAATTTGGGGTAGATTTATGATTATTGTTTGGGAAGTAGTGTGAGAGATGTTAAAATGGGGATTCTTTTGTTAGTAGTCAGGGGACCTGGGTGTGAATTCTGCTTTTTTTTTTTTACTAGCTGAAACACATTTTAGGCATCCTTTAACCTAGACAGGCCTTAGTTTCCTCAGCTGTAAATTGAAGGTGGTATACTGTGTCTCCAAGGTTCCTCCTACTGGCTTTAAATCTCCCCCCCCACAACTTTCAAGATGACTGTTTTGAACTATTTTCTCTTTCGCCTTCCTTTCTTTGTCATGACCTTATTTTAAGTTTTCAATCATAAGTCCAGTTTGTTAACTTAGACTTATATTTATTGTAACAATATTAAAAAAAAAAAAAACAACCTGACGTGTATCTCAGAAGGGAATGACTCTGGTAATGAAGTAAATGATGGGTTTATTGTTGAACCTGGAGATAGGAACTAAGCACAATAAACTTGTGAACCTTTTATACTCCCATGCTAAATAATCAGGGTTCTAAGCTGACAGTGACCCTTAGGAAAAGGTAGGTAGTTCCTAACCTAGCTTATGACAGGGTTTCTGTGAAATAGGGATTACTTGTGAAACTATTAAGTGTATTCCATCAAGGTTCTCAGGCTAAATTTAACTTATGTTTAATTTATGTTAAATTAGCAATTGGTAACATAAATTTTTTAATCTTATTTTCCTTTTCTATTTTTAAAAATTTATTTCTTTAGAAATCCAGACTTTTCGTTTTGCAACATTGTTGTTTTGTTTTTTTCTACTTTTCCTTAGTAATTGGATTTGATTTTTTGTACTGAAGGTTTTTGAAAGGTTTCCCTTTTTTAGATGAAGGAAAAGTCCTACGCTGGCATCTTTGGTAGAGATTCAAATGTTCATCTTTTCACCCTTGACATTTAACAGAATTAGAACCTAGCAAATGTCCATTATTAAAAAACTGGTGTAACTACAAGAGCCACTTTAGATTTATAATTTTAAGCCCCACCTTGTACCATACACCAGATTTTTGTTATTTTAAATTATTTTCTTTCTGTTAGTTTTAAGACTCAGGATTTGGTAGAACCTGGGACAATGAAATGAGTGCTGAATTCAAATTCCACCTCTCGCTATGCTTGAGACCTTGGGCAAGTCACTTTAATTTCTCTCTGTTCCTTGTACGTAAAATGCAGACTGGAGGACCTGAAGGACCCTGCAGGTGGAGATTAAGAGAGATGAGCAGAAGTTTCTGGAATCCCTCTGTTCAAAGGACCCAGTGAATATTCTCTGAGATCCCCAGATCTTGAGAGAGGCTATAAGCATGAGGCACTGCATTTTGTTGCCAAAGTTGTTTGACCAAGTCTCCTGAGGCCTGAACTGTAGTTATATTTTTTTCAGTTACTTCCATGTAAAGAAGCATTCTCCATGTTTACTTCCTTCAGGTTTTCCACATTCTATCTTTTAGTTTTTATTCTTTGTTCATATTTTAAAAAATTAAATAAGGTATGTTTGGCAAAGGTAGATTGTGGTTAAAGCATATACCATGACAAAATCTATAGGAGGTTGATAAGCATAATGGATAGAGCTGACCTTGAAGTCAGAAGGACTTGAGTTCAAGCTTTTCTTCTGATTCAAACTAAACCTGCCATCTTGTCAAATCACTTAATCCCTCTGACCCCCCCCCCCCAGGCAAATTTACAAGACTGCAAATTACAGTGAATGGCCTTGTGGGAGGAGTGGAAATCTCAGGTCCGAACAAACAAAAATACTTTTATTAAGACAGTTTGGATTTCCATTTCATTTCTTTCCATTTTTCCAGATAGGCATTACTTTGTGGTGTTATTACTTCTGATCACTGAACAGGTTACATAAGAGTAGCAGACCAGAAAAATATTTTTTAGCCACCTGCTTTTGCATTATACCTTGTTTATTCATACTCTTGAGTGGTTTTGAACAGAAATATTTCATAGATTGTATGGACTTTTTCAATTAGCATAGGGTCAGGAGAAAAGGAGTGAATTCCATATTTCTCATCCTTATGTTAATTTGAAGTGTAGCTTTCTTTATCTTTTTTTTTTTTTTTAATACTACTGTACTTTATTTTTAAAAATAAGGATTCAGGAATTGAACAGTTTGGAAATGTTATGCCAGGAGCACTACTCCAAGGCTTCGAATCAGTAACATTTCTTTCTGACCCTGAAATCTCTCCTCTAGCTGATTTTCATTTGCCCTATGGACAGAATATTACATAATACTTAGCTTCTTGAGAAAACTTCATTGAAGCTTGTTAGGGAATATAGTTTTTAAAAACAATTTTAAACTTTGAAGTGCCAGTACTTTATGAAGTTGTTTTGTTTGCTCTGGTAATTTTACTCCTGTTGGGAATTCACTGAGGAAAAATCTTAGAAGCAATGCAGATCATTAGTTTGGGGGCACTATGGATAAAAGCACAGGATTTGGAGTCAGGAAGACTTGATTTCAAATTCTGTAACCTTAGGCAAGTTAGTTAACTTCTGTGCCTTTTTTAACCTTATTCACCTGTAAAGGATTTTGCTTACCTTAAAGCCCTATGTAAATGCTGGCTATTGTTAGCTCTTGGGGCTGCTATGTGGCAAGAGGTGAGGTTGTCTGGAGTACAGAAGACCCAAGATCAAGTATGGCCGCAGACACAAGCTCTGTGACCCTGGGCAGGTTACTTTAACTCTATTTGCCTCAGTTTCTTCATCTGTAAAATGAAGATGATCTGGGGAAGGAAATGGCAAACCACTCCAGTACCTTTGCCAAGAAACCCCCAGAAGGGGTCATGAACAGTCAGATACAACTGAAAAATAATTTAACAACAATTATCAAATATTATCATGAAGTGTTATGTGTATGGGGGCATTGAGAGGTTAAATGGCTTACCCAGGATCACACGTCCCTTGTAGCTGTATTGTAAGGTACGTTTGGGTGTAAAATATTTCAGTATACTTTTTGTGTGCTGGAGTCAACTGAGTGCTATAATCTACATATAATAATTTCAGATAACCTTAAAAGCATGTTGTTTTACCTGATATGTAAGTAATTATAGGGAATCTCTTTACCAAGGTATCCTGCAAAACAATTGTATGATAGGGTAGGTCTGTATAATATTAATAACATGAAACTGAAGAGGGCCAGGGACAGCAGGATATAGTATGACGAAAAAGCAATAACAACATGAAACTGAATAATAGGGTAATATTTGGAACCATCATTCCATTTCTTGACTGCCCTGAAGTGCATAAAAGTGGATATAGTTGAGTACAGAATAGAACCTCCTATACCCAGGCAGTTGTTAGATCCAGACATTTTTTGGTGGGATAACTATTGTTATGTTCTGAGTAAGCTTGTTTCTATAAACTATAGAATGGCGGAATACTAGTCTCTTGAGAAGCAATTATGGTTCGAATTGGTGTGCGTAGATGTGAGCTTTGAAAAGCAATAACGAATTGATGAAATAATTTCATCAGCACATACTTGATGACAAAAATTCACTAATTTTAAGAATTAGATTTCAAAGACTTTTCTTAAGGGTATGATTCTTAGAAATTACAAAATGCTTCTATTGACAGTTTTTTTTTTATTTGCCTGAGCTCATATTCTTTACATGACACATGGATTGCACTTACACTGGCTTTAAAAATTTCCACTCCACACTTCGCAATTTCGTCTTGCTTCCATTATTCTACTGGCAGCTCTAGAAAGTTTGAAGCTACTTAAAAAAATATGGATTGTCTTTGTTGATACATTTGCAAAGTTCATTTTCTTAGAAATATTTTGCATGAATTCTCAGCTTTGTTTATGGGGAAATAATGACACAGAAAACTATTTTATTCCAAGAACATTTTAACTCTTAATTTTTTTCTTTCAACATTATGGCTATAACAGATTTTTGATAAGATGACTTCTCATTTGAATTATGTGTTGATATTTGAAGTAGTATTATTTCTGTTTGTACAAGAGTTTGAATCATCACTGTTGCTGTAGTAGCTCCAGTGCTGTTTGACCAGGAGGTAAATTAAACTTTTTTTTTAGACTACTTGCCACTTATGCTTCAAGATACATGATTTCCTCTATGTGGGTATTCTGTCCATCGGACTTTATAAATTAATCTAACCCTTAACCTCCAATCTTGTCACTTGGCAACCAAACTTCTGGTGATAAGCTTCTCATAACTTAACTAGGATGATGCGTGCCTAACAGACATGAAATTTGTAGCCAGGCTTGATGGAGCCTTCAATAATTTGTGCTTCCCTAACATGGTCCTTATATCAATTCAGGGCCACTGCATGTTATAATGAAGTACCAGAATAAAACTTTGATGAAGAATTTCCTTATAGTATCAATAAAAAAATGGCAGTTTTTCATTTCCCCAAAAACTAATTCATCTACTTTCTACCCAGATGTTATTATCCTAATGCCAATTAGGGTGGCTAGAGGCTTATTAATAAGGGCATTATAGTGTATGTATACTTAAAAATTCAATCAATCTATCAGGTATGTGTTAATCAACTTGTATGCATCAGGCACACAAAAACGAGGCTATTCCTTACATCAAAAATCCTATCAGTTATGAATAGGTAGTTTTCAGACAAAGAAATCAAAGCTATTTATAGTCATGAAAAAATACTCTAAGACACTATTGATCAGAGAAATGCAAATTAAAACTACTCTGAGGTGCCACCTCACGCCTAAGCGTGACTAATATGACAAAAAGGAAAATGTTGGCTGTTGGAGGGGATGACTGAAAATTGGGATGCTTATGCACTATTGGTGGAGTTGTGAACTGATGCAGCCATTCTGAAGAGCAATTTGGAACTATGCCCAAAGGGCTGTTAGTCAGTAACACTGCTAGGTCTATAGCGCAAAGACATCCAAAAAAGGGGGAAAAGGACCTATTTGTGTAAAAATATTTTTAACAGCTCTTTTTGTGGTGGCTAAGAATTGAACATCAAAGGGACATTCATCAATTGAGGAAGGTTAAACATGCTGTGGTATGTGATTATAGAAATTACAAGCAGGATGGTTTCAGAAAAACCTGAAAAGACTTACATGAACTGATGCACAGTGAAGTGAACAGAACCAGGAGAATATGGCACACAGTAACCACAATATTGTTTGATGAACTGTGAATGACTTAGCTGTTCTCAACAATAACAGTGATCCAAAACATTTCTAAAGGACTAATGATAAAGCATACTGTCTACAGAGAAAACTAATATTGATTGAGGACTGATTGTTGATTTTTCACTTTTTTCTTTTATTAGTATAAAATGACTAGTAATGGAAATGTTTTATATAATTGTACATGTATAATCTATATCTGATTGCTTTCCTTCTCAGGGAGGAGGAAGGGGAGGGAGGGATAGAATTTGAAATTCAAAACTTTAAATAAAAATGTTAAAGAAAAAAAACTTATCAGGGGAAACAACAAGTAAACATACAAACTAAATATGAGCCAGACATTGAGGGTAGGATGGGAAATATGCTTGAGGGCTGAGGAAAGACGTGTAGGAGAGATGGCAGTTAAACTGAGGTAAGAGGTAGAGGTAAGAAGGACAGTCTGTGCAGAGACACAGATATGATATGGAATATAGCATGAGAGCTTAGTTTGTCTAGAACCTAGTATATAAGGAGAAATGATATGAAATATCTGGAGAGGTAGGTTGGAGTCCAACTGTGAAGGGATTTTAATATCAAGTAGAGTCCTGGGGTAGTAGGGAGCTGCTGTAACTTGTGAACAGGGGAGTGACCCGGTCAGATCAATGCTTTGGGAATATCACTCTGGAGTATGGATTGGAAAAAAGAAAGATTGGGAGTTGGGAAAACAAGTTAGGAGTTTAGGAATAGTCCAAGGGAATGGTTATGGGGATCTGAACTATGGTGGTAGCCTTGAAATGGAGAGAAGGGAATAGGTACAAGAGGTCTGGAGATAGAATCAACAAGAATCTGCAACTGATTGGTTATGAGGGGTGAGGGAGTGAGATATTAAGGATAATTTTGAACCTGGGTAACTGGAAAAATGGTGGTAACTTTGACAGAAAAAGGGATTTGGGAGGAAGGGAAAATGTTTTGTTTTGGACATGTTGAGTTAGCTATGTATGGTACCTATGGAGAGGAATATCCGAGAGGAAATATAAAATAGACTTGGGACTGGAGCTCAGATAAGAGATGAGGGCTGAATATGTAGATCTGGGAGTCATTTACACAGAGATGAAAATTGAACTCATGGGAGGTGATGAGGTCACTGAGAGAATATATAGAAATAGGAGAGGATAGGGCGCGGCAGCCAGAGCTTTGGAGGACATCCACAGTTAGTGTTAGCAGGGGATAGATGAGTATTCAGAGGAGCCAAAAAGGTTGGTAGGGGTAAGAAGAGTATCAGGAAAACCTAGGAAGGGGAGGGTCCCTAGGGAAAGAGGATAGTTGAAGTCCAGAAGGATGAGGACTGAGAAAAGAGGACAGATTTAGTAATTAAGAGACCATTAGTAATTTTGGAGAGCGCTCAGTTGAGTGATGAGATCAAAGTCAGATTATAAGGAGAGAGAAGACAATGAGTGTAGATCTTCTCCCCCCAACTTTGGCTATTGATTTAGTATCCAGTCTGCAAATTGTTAAGACAAGTCAAATGGATTTGTTGGATCATCCCCATTCTAATTCTTCTAACAAAATTCTGTATTAACTGTAGCCTATAAATGATAGCCCCTAGGGAAGGCAGTAGAATTATTTTTTCAGATAAATAACATACATTCCGTGGTGCTGAGCTGTTTGTTCTCCCATTTAACAGAGTGTTATAAATATATTGCCTAGTACCCTGACAAGTGAAGTATAGAGCAGCTTCAGTTTTTGAAAGATCAGTGAAGTGTTCTGAGTCTTAGGAACAATACCATTATTACTATTTTTAAAACAATTTATCAAGGAAGTATAGAGGAAAGAACAGTGGCCAAAGAGATCTGAATTTGCAGAAGGGACTTAGAAATAATGTAGTTGAACCTTTTCATTTACACATGAGGCACCTGAAGTCCATCCTCAGAGGCCGACTCATTTCCAAGTCACATAGATTAGGATCGAGCACTCTGCTTCCAAATCTAGACTCTCCAGTCTAGTCCTGACTTTGTTACTAACCTGTTATGTCACTGAACCTACTTGTTATTCATTTAACCTCCTGGATCTCAGTTTCTTGATATGTAAAATAAATGAGTTGGATGAAGTGAACTTTCAAGTACCTTCCAGGTTTGAAATTTTTTCGGTGTCCTAGGAAGAAAATTGCTGACAGGCACTGAGTGAAAGGAAGTAAGTGATCTTTCCACACATATAGTTCACTACAGCAGGCAAATTATGGAATATCCAAAGGTGGTATTGTTTTGTGAAAAGGGGAATTCCAGAAGCTAGCATCTGAAATGCCCCGAAATGGATGCATGCAGAAGTTAAGTCATGAAGCATTTATCAAACACCTGCTATCTTCTAGTCTCTGTACTAAATTCTGGGGATACAATGAAAGGAAAAACCTAGTCCTTACCCTTAAAGAGATCACATCTAAGAGTGTCAGCATGCAAACAACTGTATAATGTATAAACAAGATATAGAAAGCATAAATTGGAAAAAAAAAACCCCTTTCTTAGAAGGAATTGGCTTTAAAGGGGATTATTGGAAAAGGCTTTTTGTAGAATTTGGCATTTTAGGTAGGACCAGGGAAGCCAGGAGACAGAGATGAGTAGGGAGAGCATTCCAAGCATGGAAGACAGTAAGTGAAAATGCATTTAGTCAGGAGATAGAAAATTGTTGCATGTGAGGAACAGCAGGGAGGCCAAATGCAGTGTCCCAGTATCTCAGAGTCGGTGGAGGGCAATGAAAGAAGGTGTAAGCAGATTGTAGAGGTTCTGTAACATAGCAACTCATCTGTTCTGTATGCTCTGTACCAGAGCCTTGACAAAGCAGATACTGTAGCTACAGCTTTTGCCAAACTGGTATGCTTAAGATAGACTGTAGCAGTGACAAAATTCAAGTGCTTTAAATTGTGATATGGGCAGAGGAGGAGGATTGGAGAGATCCCTAGCTGTGTTGTCTCTTCAAGCCTGGTTTTGAACATCCTGATGTCAGCTTTTTGGAACTCTGGCTAGGCTGTAGCCTCTGTCTGTTTTTTGGCTGCCTGCAAGCCTCTTTACATTTCTTCCTTTCCCTGTTTCTGCCTTTCTTCCTTAACTAGCCCCCATCACCCCAGCCAGTCGTCCAGTTCTTACCTTTTTTATTGTGAACCTGAGTTCATTCTCCCAGTATGCACTTCATTCTTAGGAGTCATTATTTTTTTGTGTGTCCATATATAGCTTATAATTCTGCCCCTTTTCACTTTGGCATTAAATTTTTGATAGGCCAAAGCACTGGGGTTCCTTCAATGAAAGGGACTAGTTCATCACTGATAATTACACTTACACCTTCTCCAGCACTTTAATTTTTAGTGTGACTGAGACCAGTCTCTAGGATTGTTCAATTTTCAGTAGTGCTTTTAAAGACTATCAGTAATTTGAAACCTTTATTAGCATGCAATAAATTGGAAAATTTCAAAGCAGTTCATTGAGTTACTGAAATAAAAAAAATTGAAATATCAATAGGATCAACATAAATATTTAATACTACATTTAAGAGCTGATTTTATATTCTTTTTTGCCCTACATAGAGTATTACCTGTCATGTGAATTGACTGGTTTATATAATCTGAGGCATAGAATGTATTTATTGATGTTTTTTGGTTTTGTATCACCTTCCTTTCCAAATATGTCCCTCTCCTTTCCTCTACCCAGAGAAAGAACCATCCCTAGGAACAAAGAAGAAAAAATGAAAAATATTTTAAAACCAACCAACACATGCGCTGAGTCTGTCAGGGGATGTACAGCCTTACCAATTTCTCCATCAGAGGGCTGGGGCTGTAGTTTCTCCTCTTCATGTCATACTTGGTTGTTATATAGACAGTTTTTGATTTGGTTTTATTATTAATTGTTCTTTCTATTTACATTGTCCTAGTTGTATATATTGTTTTGCTTACTTCACTTTGCATCAAGTTTTATGTTTTCCAGTGCTTTTTATTATTTTTTGTCATTTTATTATATTCACATACCACATTACATTACATTTGCATTATATCAATTACATTTGTATTATTTCATTACATTTCCATAACACAATTTGTTTAGCCATTCCTCAGTTGATTGGCGTATATTTTGTGTTTAGTTCTTTTCCCCAACACAAAATGCTGCTGTGAATATTTTGGTGTATATTCCACCTTTTTTTGTGTCTTTGATGTTTTTGTAGTATATGACTACCAGGGTGAATTTTGGGGTTAAAGGGGATGGACTTTTATATACTTTACTGTTGCATGCTTCTAAATTAGCATGTTATATTTAAAAAAGATTTTGTACTAGTCAGCTTCCTAGGAACCTCTGGCTATATTGATGTGGCTTTTTGGTCAGTCAAATGCATATTAAGGAGAATTACTTGGCCCTAACACAGAAAAAATATGCAACAAGGATTCTGTGAGTCACAGAACATCAGCTTTGGTAGGTTTGACCTTTTTCTTACAGAAATAAGTTTGGTCTGTGGCTCAAAGACATGTTTAATCTCTTGAGGCCTGGGTCCCATCTGGGTGAGACTTTTCTTCACCCTTAGGTGACCAGGATGAAGGGTCCAGGCTGCTTTGTCTTCTTTTAGGGAAAACTAGTCCCTATGACTGAAGAAAAGAGAGTGGGCCTAACATGTTGGGGGGTGGAGCGGGGGAAAGTGAAACTCTCCTTTCCTTAATGAGTATCTCTTTCATTTCTCTGGTGAACCTGAGCTAATCTGTCTTGAGAGTCAGGCCTGCCCTTAACAGCTACCGAATGGAATTTAATTCTTTTTGAACACCTAGCATGTGCTAGATAGGAAAGAAAGTTAAGTAAAGCACAGTCCTTCATGCTTCAGGAGATTATTATGTGGTCATTGACTATAGTAGAAGACCCCAAAATAAGAGAACTGATACACAGTTGCTGAGCTTCTTTGTTATTTTCTGGATTTG
>CM053769.1:177950306-177966836 GCA_028658325.1 Potorous gilbertii
TTTACAATTAGATAAGTTTAGAACTAGTTGAACAACTACATTCAAAGAGTAGTCATTACTGGCTTGTTAACCACTTGAAGAAAAGTCGTAAGTGGTGCATTTCAAGGTTCTGTTCTTGGCCCTATTCTAGACTACATTTTTTCAATGGCTAATGGAAAGTATAGATTGTCAAGTTTACAGGTAACAGAACTGGGAAAGTTAACCAAGATTCTGTTGATCAACTATTATTTATTAAGCAAGAATTATGTGCCAGGCTGTACCCTCAAAGGGCTCACACTAATCAGAGACTGCATTGATTCAACTATGTCCACACAGCATAAATTGGGTGTAGTCACAGAGGGAAGGCACTCAAATTAAGGAGGATTGGGAAAGACTTCTTTCAGAAGTGGAACTTTAGTGGAGACTTGAAGGATACCAAGTAAGCCAGGATTTGGAGATGAAGAGGGCAAGAATTCCAGGTGTGGGAGACAACCAGTGAAAATGCTTGTAGTAAGGATATAGGAGTGGGCCAGTATCATTGGATTAATGAGTATATAGGGGAAGGAGGTCTCCTAAATGTGAAACTAAATGTGGAAGTGGGAGGCACAGATTACTAAAATCTTTGGACACCAAACATAGGATAGAACATTTGATCCTGGAGCTGATAGGGAGCCACTGAAGTTTATTGAGTAGTTGAGGGTGACATGGTTAGACCTGCATTTATGAAAATCACTTTGGCAACTGAATAGAGGATGGACTAGAGTTGGAAAGACTTGTGGTTCATGATTTTTTCTCCCCTCAGGAACTTGTTTCCACTCTTTATTGAAAAAATTATTGAAGACCCCAAAGAGTTTTTGTTTATTTATCTTCATATATCTATTTATCCCCATTTTACAGAAGAAGAAAGTAAGTTTGAGAGAGGTTAGGTGACTTGCCCTAGGTCACACAGCTATTATGTGTTAGATTTGAATTTGGGTTTTTCTGAGATTCCCACATCCAGTACTCTCTCCATTACAATACTTAAGTGCTGCCTATAAAAAAATATTGAAACTATCTATGAGATTTGATTGGGGCTTGAGGATTACCTGGGGACTGGCCTGAGTCAGTCAGATCCAGTCCAAAACATCCCCTCTCCTCTTTCCCCTCAATTGAAAAAAAAGAAAAACAGAACTCCTTACAACAATTATACATGGTCAAACAAAACAGATTCCCTTTTTGTCCAGATGGCGAAATAGATAAATTTCTCATTCTGCATCTTGAGTCTATGATCTCCTTCAACAGGTGGGGAGCTGCATGGTTACTTTCTGGTCTTCTGGAGTCATGCTTGGCCATTTCATTCATCAAAGTTTAAATCTTTCTATGTCAATCGTCTTCTGTTCATAAAACCTTCCTAGCTTTCTGTGAAACCAATACCTTCATCATTTCTTTTGGCACAATAATATTCCATTATACTCAAATATACCATGATTTGTTCAGCCATTCTCCAATTGATGGCCATCCTCTTATTTTCTGATTCTTTGTCGCTGCAGAAAGAGCAGCTATAAATATTTTTGTACCAGAATGAAAAGTTTATCTATTTTTAAATCTGACCAAGAAAAGAATCTTTTTGATTTCTTTGGGGGTGTAGCCTTATTGATAGTATTCTTGAAAGTTTAATGACCTTATGAGATGATCATAAATTTAGAATTGTAAGCAACCATAAGAGGTCACCTAGTCTAATACTCTCAGCCATATAAATGGAGTGAGTCCCTATATCAGTGAGATCAAGAGTCTGTCAATCCACAGGCATTACTTACTGCTCATTATTTTCCAGGCAGAGTGCTAAGGTCTGTTGAATTATTTGAAATATTAATGGGTCTAAGTAATGTGGTTAATTATTAAAAATTTGGCACTTCATTTATCTATGAAATATATAGGTCCTTCTGACTTTTGCAGTCTGTTAACTAGTCAGTCTTTCTGAATAAATATTGGGAAATGAAAAAATCATTTCAGTATTTTTGCTCTGGGTTAACAACTTGTGGGAAAAAGATTTTGTTGGGGAAGTCTTTAACACTGACTAAAAGTTATATGTATTTAAACTTCATTGTTCATGCTGTTTTTTTCCTTTAATACTGATAATATTCAATGCCTTAGCCAAAATCTGACTAAACAAATACAAATGTAATTCATTGGTCTGAAAATAGAGCTTTTAAATGATTCAATATATAGCATTTGAAAAATGTATACCTTGCAAACAATTTCATATTACACATTCTAAGTGTTATACTGTATTACTTCTTTTAAATCCCTTCTCTTCAACCTTTATTTCTCAGTAAATTTGTTTCTTGCTCTTTCTCTAGGCACTATCATGTACAATAATTTCTTTTTAAAAATATTCATTTTACATCATTTATGTTAGCTTTCAATGCAGCCAATAAATCTAAATTAGTGTGCTTTAATGTATAACAACTTTTTACTCTCTCTGAATCTCCTTCAGGATTCTTTGTCTGTTTAAGTCCCATTCCTTAGAGGCATCGCTTCATTTTCAAAGAGGTGATGTCTTGACTTGTGCATGAATTGGATTTAAGTGATGTAGAATTGGGTAATGTCATCTTCACTTTCTCTTAACTTTTCAAACAAAGACAGATCTAAGCTCATGATGTAGGCTGAGCCAATATAATAAAAATGACAGTTCTATCAAATTAATTTACTATTCAATCTCATACCAATCAAACTATCAAAGAATAATTTTATAGAACTAGAAAAAATAATAACAAAATTCATTTGGAAGAACAAAAGGTCCAGAATATCAAGGACCTGGAGTCAGAAAGATCTGAGTTCATATGGGATCTCAGATACATAATAATATTGTGATCCTTGGCAAGTCACTTAACCTCTGTCTGCTTTGGCTTCCTCAACTGCAAAATTGTTGTGAGGATTAAATAGAATAAATTGGCTTAGAACAGTGCCTGGCACCTAGTAGGTGTCATTCACTTCCCTTCCCCTCCCATCCCATGTAATCATAGTGTATATTCTATTCTTCTGATTCATTTTTATGTTATTTCACAAAACTTTTTTTTTTTTGGTTGCTACATTTAGTTTCAATACGATAGATACTTTCTGATCACTGCCCACGTTAACACCCTACTCCCACCTGGCAAAATATGGTCCCAGAAAATAGTTGAAGAAAACTGCCTGATAGTCTCATTTTGGTTGATACTGTATTGTATTTAGTAGAAAGATGTACACTCTAACTTTGAACTTTTCTTGAAAATTTGCTACTCCCTTTCTAGGCTGTGAGTTCTGCATGATGTACAACCTGAGAACAAACACTTCTGTCAGGGATACTTTTAGTGTGATCTGATCATAGAGTTTTAAGCTATTTAGCTATTTAGTGATGTAATTGCTTTTTTAAAAACAACTTATACTTAAAAAGTGTACTTCCTCCTTCACTTCTCTCAAATTTTAGCAAAAGAATTGTAATTTTAGCATCTTTGGGCAAAATAATTTCTCAAACTTAACTACTTTGCCTTAATATTTTCCTTATGGCATATATGGCCAGCCCCGTTCTTTCTAACTTCTGTCTCCCTTCTCTCTCTGGCTTTTTTACTCCCAGCGTAAACTGGTCTGCTTAGCATTCCTATGAATAGTAAATGTGGATTCCTGCCTCTTAGGCCTTATTTCATTCCCCTAACTTGCCATGCTCTCCTCCTCCCCTTTCTTATCTAAGCCTTATCCTACCTTGAAAGTCCTTTCAAATTCTACATCTTCTCTGAGGCCTTTCTCAACCTGTTAAGTTGCCTACCTCTGGACTCTTAGACATTTATTACCTGTAATTGTCATTCTTGACCTTTTAAAATGAGAAGACCTTTTTTAGCCCTGAAAAAATTTCTTGCATTCCCCTTCATCCCTAGAGGTAACAGTATAAATTCTAACTGTATCTCTTAATTGTATAAGTAAAGGATACCAAAAAGGTACTATGAACTTGAATTCGTGTTTAACATATCACAGCAGCAGTTAAGTATTTGAAAAAGTGATAGAAGACATACATACACACATTAGGTCTACAGGTTTTTTGTTGTTCTTTATAGCATGATTAAATATAATAAATAACTATAGTACAAGATATAAATATATATAAATATTATATATAATTATATAATATATTATATATAAATATTATATAATATAAATATAAAATATAAATAACTATTGTACAAGATAGAAAAAAAGAATTACGTAAGAGAGGTGCAAGGTGCCATGCAAGGTCCAAAGAAAAAAAGATAATTTGTAACTATGGAGATATAAAAGGAAAAGATTATCTGCAAAAGATTGTGACAAGTGAAAATGGAGGCAAGTAGGAGGGCATCCCAGGAATAAGAAAGAACCAGCTTTGAAAAAAAGACTTTAGTGGTAGGAAATATGGAATATGTTTGGAGATATTGAATTTGTCCAGTTGAGCTCTTTGTATACAAGAATTCATCAACTACACAGGCACATTGAGTGTTTTTGTTTTTTTTAATAGTTGATTGTGTTCCTGAGATTACAGTTTATATTATCATTTCCAACTGAACAGTATGTTTAGAAGTTTGAATCAAATGGCAATCCTCCAGTTTTTTCTACTGTTTTATTGATTTTTTTAAAAAAAATCTTCTAATCAAAAATTTTAAAAAATAATAGCTTCTCACTGAATTCTCTCCACCATAGAATGCTTCATTGAACAAATCAGCACACTTGTCATGTATGAAAGCAGACCTCTAGTCTACCATTCCCTTCTGAAAGGCTGGAGAGGAAACATGCATCATTATCTGTTTTCTAAAGTTACAATTGCTACACTTTGAGCTCTTGATCAAGGACTTATTTTGCCTTTCTTTTGTCTCCCGTGGTAGAGCTGGGCCTCCCCCCCAAAAAAAGTGCTTAGAGAGTGCCTGGCACATAGTAGGTGCTTAATAAATGCTTTTTGACACTTGACCTACTGCATCAGTCAACTCCTAGTCCTTCTTGTAATACTTTCAAAGAATCCTTCTAGTCTATCCTTATCTGTAACATTAGAAAATTGATGTGCAATAAAAATATCCACCCGCTTCCTCCAGCTGCTTGTTCAAAGTGAAACAAAACGCAGATACAAAGTCCAGTAAAGTTTTATGAGTGTATTAAGATGTTCAGGAAGGACTGCACTGAATTTCTGTTTTCTAAAAATAACTGTCAGACCTTGAGGAAGTCACCTATTTAATATTCTCCACAGACAGGAAAGCTGTTTGTCTCCTATATTGTAGCTCTGCAGTAAAACAGTATTTTTTTTCCCCTTGTAAATGCTTGAAGAATTCTTGTTTTTCCTCTTGAAAGGGTTTTTCAGTCCTAGATTTTCTAAGAACTCCAGAATACATATGGGAAAAAGTCACTTGAAGGTAGATCTTTTAATTAGGAAGGAGCCTTGCTTCTTGGTTGAGTTAAAAGGCTGTGGGGATCCATCCAACTCTGACTCAGGGGCTAATTGAGTGATAGTATTCTTATCTGAAATACAGATATTATCTTCTGGTTAAGTGTTAGTGACTCTTACATGTTTGGTTCATTTTTAAGAAAATCTAAATGATTTCTTTTCTAGGTCACTGATCTATTAGAGTCTGCAAAAGTGCAGCAAGCGTATTTGACCTTTGGCTGGTTGAGGGGCAGCTATTTTGAAAAAGGGTGAGGTTATATAATGTAAAGTCAGTCATTTCTTTATAGTCACTCTTAATCCTGATTTGCATTTTTGGTTGTTGACAGCTGGCAAGTCAGTATTTTCAAGAAACATTTCTCTAATCCATTCTGTTGGTACAGAAGAGTGCCTTCCATGTGTTGTTTAGTCATTTCAGTCATATGTAGCTCCTCATGACCCCATTTGGTATTTTCTTGGCAAAGGTAGTGGAGTGGTTTGCCATTTCCTTCTCCAGATGAGGAAACTGAGGCAAACCAGGGTTAAGTGACTTGCCCAGGGGTCACATAGTTAATAAGTGTCTGAGGCTAGATTTGAACTCAGGAAGATGAGTCTTCCTGGCTCCAGGCCCAGCACTCTATACACTGTGCCACCTAACTGCCTTGCCTTGCATATAGGTGCTCCATAAATGTCCTAATGGCATTAACAGACAAAAGTATTTTTCTCTCTAAGATGTAATTACTTCATATCCTTTCCCGCAATATACTCTTCTTTTCCATTGGCACATAGCCTACAACTCTACTTTTCTTGTGTCCTTTCATGTTGTAAGAGTTGCTGAAGCAAAGCCTTACTCTTCCTCATCATGCTGTTGAGGTTGAATTCTCAAAGGCTGTGTCAGTAGAGTTCAGATTTTTGCAAATCCCAGAATCTGGAAACTTAGATTTGATTACAAGCTCAGCGACAGACACTGTGCTTGTTGTTGGGGGACCAGAAGGGCACATCATCGGGTTGGTAGCAGTGGGAGGTGAATTTTTCAGCCACAACAACCCATAAAGTGCTGTACTGACATGTAGAGAGGTTGTGATTTGTGTTAATGGAGGGAATACCCTGGCAAAATCCCTGAGCTTTTTAAAGAAAGGAAGGAAGATAATTGTCAGAGTTCCTCATGTATTACCCAAACAAGGGTAAGGGAGGAAGTATCTTGCTTCCTTTAAGGGAAAAAAATGGAACCAAGAAGGAGAGGAATATTTTGTTTTGAGCAGAACTACAATATACAGCTAACCTCAAAAAGTAGGTAGAAAAAGCAGGTTAGGGAAAGTGAGTGATATCAGAGAATTGAAGAAGGAATCCTCTGACCCTCAAAATAGCTTAGTCTACCTAGAGTGATGATTCTCTCTCTCTTTTTGAAATTTTAATTCCCCTTTTTGAGATTTAATACCCCATTAGTTTTTCTACTCTCTGGACTCATTCTAAAATGTGGTATGGCATATATTTATTTTTGCAAATTAATTCATGGTAAATTCAAGGTGGAATATACAGAAGACATCCTTTTGCCCCTTCTGTATCCTCTCTGGGGATGTCCCAGCCTTCAGAATGACACCATCCAAACCTATGCTTCCTTACATAAAAGCTTGGTTATTATCCCACCTGCAACCTAGGAGACAGTTTCATCTTTTATCTGAATGTTTGAAATAAGAAGTTCTTTACTTTTTCATTGTCTCCCTAATGGTGTCCTTGACTTTCACAATGATAACCTAGCACAGATCTAAGCATGTAGTAGGTGCTAGGGAATATTTATTAAACTTTAAGGACTATTGTGAGTTTGCTGTCCAGTTCTCATATTCTGCTCTGAGGAATGCCAAGATCAGTTCAAAGGAGTGGTTAGGAACCCTTATTTTACTTGTATTGCTGCTAACCCAGCCTTCCATCCATTTAGTCTTGTGATTTTAGTCAAGTGATTTTAACCTTCCTCAAATTTCTTTTGCTTGTAAATATCTTTTGTAATTATGTCTCCATTTTACACAGTTTAATATATGTGAAATAAAGGGTCCATAAAGGTTGTTGGAGCTAGAAGGAATCTTAGAGCTCAATCCCACCTCAGTTTGCACATAAAGAAACAGAGGCTCAGATAGGTCAAATGACATAAGGACACATAACTAGTCTGTTTTCCTCATTATATTTTAAGGTCTTTGAAAGCAAGGTCTGTGTTGAATATATGTTTGTGTCCCTAAAATTGTGTGTAGCAGAATACCTTTACCCAATAGTTATTTAGTACATGTTTGTTGAGTGAATGACAGCTCTTGCCTACACTTCCCTCTCTCATCTCTCTCTTTTGAAGTCCTAATCATTCTTTTAAGACGAAATTCAAAAGCCATCTCTTCCATAAAGTCTTCTCCAATCCGATCCTGGCCTCCCTTCATCTCTTTGTTCATATATAACACTTGGTTTGCTACCTCCTTTACGTTTATCTTGCTTCATTTTGTGTTATACTGATTTGCATATGTAAGGTCCATGAGGATGGAGACCATGTCTTATTTAATCTTTGCATCTCCCTAAAGCTCAGTATTGCATGAAGTTAGTAGCTGCCCAAAAATATTTGTTGAAGTTGTATCTTGGGAAAGTTTTAGCTGAGGGGTGAAAGCTGAAGTTGCAGTGATGGTACAAGTTTCAGAGTAGACTGCTGAGAAATAATAATGCGGCAGATGAGTTTGGAGTTACTTTGAAGTGGGGCAGTGACCCAAAATCTTTCAAATAAGGAAGTTAACACGTAGGCTAGTGGAAGTTTTGTGGGAAAGTTGAGACACTATGTATTTCAGGGAAGTCACAGTGTTGAGTTAGAAGATTGGATGGTTGGGGATAGTATTTGGAAGTAGCTTGATCAGAGCTGGCAGGCAGGAAATGAACATTTGTTCTGTTTGCTGTTGAGGAGCAACCTTAGCTTGCATATTCTACCTTAACCCCACTACCCTGGCCACAGGTGTGATAAACCACCAGGTTATCTCTGCAGATTCAGACAAGAAATCAATCCTACCCAAACCTCACTCCTCTACTGAATTTGTTTTTTTAGAGGATACCACTGATGACAAGTGCTAGATATGATGGCATTCTTCTCAGTTCTCCTCCTCTTTGACTTCAGTGGCATATATTTTGGACTAAATTCTCTCTTCCTTTAGTTTCTGTGACACCGCTTTCTCCTGGTCTTTGTCCTATGTATCTAATCACTTTTCTCCTATGTCTTTTGCTTTTTCTTCCATCCAGCTTCAATGTAGGTATCTCCCCTTGCTCTCAGCTTTGTCCTCAGTCCTTTTGTTTAGACTCTCTCCCTTGGTGGTTGCATCTGTTTCCAACGGGATCAATTATTTCTGCATAGATGACTTCCAGATCTATATGTAGTCTCAATATTTTGCCCTGATCACTCTTACAATGACTGCTAGACATTTCTATATGGATTTTTCAGTTTTATGTATGTCTTCTTTGTTCTTATCACACTCTACCTTGTTCTCTCCACAAAATGTAATAAGCTCCTTGAGGATAGGAGCTGTTATTTTTCATTTTTATATCTCTCTTACCTGGTGCAGTGTTTGCACAAATAGTAAGCATTAAATAAATATTTGAATTGGCCTCAATTGTTGTCCTTCCTGTCTCATTGTGTCTGTATCAACTTACATTCACTACCTTGGACATACAGGGAATGGGAAGAACTTGAAACCATGAGGAGTATAAATTACTGGGAATTAACAAAAAAGAGTGGAGAAATTAGGAGAGTTAAAGGCTTGAAGGGGATGAAATGAGACCTTCACTTTATATAGCATAGGAGCATAGTAATTTACACAAAAGCCCTAAGTCAGTACCATTTGGAAATCAACCCATCTAATTTCAAATAGATTTTTTTGGTCCATGGTTGCATTTTCACATTTTGAATGGGGTTGATCCCCCCCTGTGTATCCTATAGCTTGCTTTTTTATATATTTAAGTATTTTCTTGTAGTCTTCTCCATTACAGTGTAAGCTTCTTGAGGACAGGGACTGTCTTTTGCCTCTTTTATATCCTGAGTGCTTAGCATAATTGAATAAATGAATACATAAATGATTAATGTTACTTCATACTAACAGTTATCACTCATCTGTGAGGGTGAGGAGGTCTCAGTAAGATTGGTTATAAAGCAAAGCCACATTATTAATTTTTTGAAAAGTTGACTAAGAGGACTTTCCAGATAATGCTGATATTGGCTGTGACTAATAAAATTTAACTCTAGTTCAAGTGTTCTTATCCTGGAGTTTCTGAACTTTAAAAAATGTTTTTAATAGCAATTTCAGTATAATTGACTTCCTTTATAATCATCTGTATTTAGTGTTATTCAGTTAAAAATGTTATTCTGAGAAGGGGTCCATGACACACAAAATGTTAACCCCTGCCCTAGTGAATGCCCTGCAAAAAAAGGTTACAAATTTAGAAATGAATTGAGTCACTGGATATTGTGTGGTAATACTTATTCCTTGCATCTTTAGAACATAGTTTAGCAAACATTAAAAATATGTTGGACACTGAACTCGGATTACAGAGATAAAAAATAATTCATATTTTGACCACTCATCCTCTCCTTGAAACCTTACATTGTTTACATAAAAATAAAAACCCCAGGATTCAGTCAGTCCAATGCTTAGAGCTTCAATTCTGCTGGGAGAGAGGTATGTTTTGTATTCAGTGAGTGTGATAGAAGGTAAGATGTGGATGGGAACTGTTCACCATTGCAAAGAGGTCTTCAAGGTAAGGTTAGATCACCATTTTGGGTAGGTGGTAGAGGGTATTCTTATTCAGGTCCAGATTGAACCAGATGATTTGTGAGCTTTCCAATTCCTAAAATTTTGTGAGGGATCTAGAAAAATTAGAGGAGAAAGAGAATAGATTTTTTTTTAAACTAGGTTTTACTTTCTTTCTGTACTTTGATACTCCTCTTTCAACCCCAGTAAGATAAAGAAGACAGTTTTAACTTCAAACAAAAGCCATATCTAGGGAAGGAATGGATAACTTTTCTCAAACTAGTGTTCCTCTTTCTTCCTACCCCCTGACTCATCATAGTATTTGTTCTTTTGTGAGTTGAAGGGTCAGAGTGGGACAGAGGTGAGGAACAGAGAAGAATAACTGATACGCTGGGGATGGAAAGATGCCCAAAGTATTGCTACCCTCTCCAACCCCTGTGATTAGGTCTTTTGTATGAGCTAAGTATAAGTTCCAGACTTTTGCTAGTTGATACTTTCCCCCCTTCCCCCACAGATCCTGCATGAGGGTTATGGGTAGGAGCAGGTTGTCCTTCAAGAGCTCTGCCACGTGTTCTGAGAGTTGTCTTGCTCCCAGAACCTTTGGGGCAGTACTAGGCAAAGAAATTACAAGGAAAAAAGAAAAGGCTGCTCCTGGGGACATTGTTTGTCCCCATGTGGGCACAGAGGGCCACTTCTATGTACTCCTGGCACATGGAGATGTGTAGATGTGGTGGGATGGGAGTAAAGAACAGACTGAACAAAGTTCTCCTAGTTGATGAATATGTTGTACTCTCTTTGTGTCACTTACATACTTTTGCCATTATTTTCCTGTTGAAGAATTAAATATCTCAGTTGGTCAGGTAGTCTCTCATAGTAATGGAATAGGATGCCTCTAGATATAGCATAATGCAGAAAAAGTACCATATGGTAAAGATCCTGGATTTACAACCTCTAAAGTAGTTAACTTTCTTATCCTGCAACATGTAATATTGTTGCAAGGACTTGAAGCTCTTTTGATTTATAAAAAATGAACTTTTATTGATATCTTATGTTTGTATATCCCTTATATTTCTCAAAATATCCCTCCTCCCAGAAAGCTATTCCTTTTTACCAAAAAAATGAAAAAGAGAAAAAAGTTTATAGGAAAACTAACCAATATATCAAGAAAGTGACATTATATTTGCAGTTTTTCTTATACATGGTCATTCCCTATCTGTTAACAAAAAGAAGAGAGAGGAAAGGAGGTACCTTCTCTTATCTCTTCTTTGGAACTACAGATTGATTATGATAATTTTACAGCCATGATAATTTCACAGCAGTAAATTTTGGTTATCGTTCTTTGCATTTCCATTGTTAAGACATTGTGTACACTGTTTTTCTGGTTCTACTTACTTCACTTTGATTTGGTTCAATAGATCTCCCCCTCTTAAATTTACTTTTTTATAATTTCTTACACCACAGTAAGATTACATTAAATTTAGATTACCACAAGAACTTGGGTAAACATTCCATGACTGATCGGCATGTACTTTGTTTTCAGTTTTCTTCTGCTACCAAAAAGTGCCACTGTAAATGTTTTGGCAACTATGGAGTATTGATCATTGATCACTTCAGGATATATTCCTAGCAGTTAGGCTTTTGAGTCAAAGGGTAGGCTTTTCTAATTTTTAACCTAATTATTATACCTGCAGATATTTATATGAGTGTACGTAGAATTCTAAAATTTAAGAAAGAGCTTTGGGACTTAATTTTTCTGATGGAGAAACTGAAATCTAGGGAGGACAAGTTGCATTCCTGAAGTGATATGGCTAGTTAGTGGCTGCTATGCTAGTTCAGCTCATGACTGCAGTATTGGGAGCACATACTGAGGAGGGCAATTATGAGAGTTAGGGCACTGGAGATCCTACAAAGCTTGCTGGAACAAACTGGAGAACTTTAAGGCTTAGGGAGGGCAGGATAGCTGCCTACCAAGAACAGCAAAACAAGAAGAGTAATAAGATGAGAAGCAGCTACCCATTAGAGAATCCTTTAAAGTTTGCCAACCACTGTACATATTCTCCTGTGATCCTCCTAGTATAGTGTCTGTGGATCAGAAATGCTTGTGGACTGATGCTAACCTTGTGAGGTATGTTACTATTTCCCCCATTTTACAGATGAGAAGACTGAGACTAAGACTAAGTGATTGGCCAAATGGCTGAAAACTAGTAAATGTCTGAGTCTGAATTACAACTCAGGTCTTTCTGATTCCAAGTGGAGGAGGAGGGATCAGGCAAGTTGGGCATGACCTCAGAGAACAGAGTTATCAGCAGTGGGATTAAGTTGCAAAGAGGCAAAATTTTTGCCTTGAGAGAAGAAAAACTTTCTAAGAATTAGAAATATCTAAAAGTGGAGCGAGATGCTTCTGTGATAGTTTGCCACCCGAGGTCTCAGAGCTGAATAACCACTTTCTACAGATGCAGAGAGGGGATTCTTGTGAGTGTAAACTTGACAGTTTCTAAGATCTCTTCCAACTCTAAGATGTGATAGTTCTGAATCCTAGCATGCTTATACTTTCACTAGACCATGTGGTCTCTAGCAGTTTCACAAGCTAATTAACCTTGTGCCTGTTGCTTGGTAGGTTTCAGTCAGTTAGCATTTATTAAGTGCCTACGATGTGCCAAGTACAGTGCTAAGATCTGGGAATAAAAAGGAAGTCAAATGCTTGGTTCTTCTCTCAGGGAGCTCAGTCTAGGTTAATTGATTTCTAAAGTATTTTGTATTCAAAGTTTTTTTATTAAAAAATATTCTATATAGTTCAGTACTCCAAGAATTCATGTTTTCATTGTTGAGGATAATGCAATCCAACCCACAATCCCTTCATGCTTTGCTAAATGGTGTTTATAAGTTTCTTTGGCATAAAATTCATCAGCCTCCAGCTAACATGTCGATGAACCTTTCTGTACTTAGCTAGAATAAAAATGATGCCCCCGGAACAGCAGTACTTAAGGCCTGCCCAACTAGGTTAAGACCTGTTTGTACCCTTCTGACTTAGACTTCGAGAACCCAGGGTCAGCTGCAATCTGTGATAGAATGACATGGAGCAGAAAATAGGATGATTCTCAGTCAGTTCAGTGATTTCAGTGTAATTCAGAACTTTGGAGCATTTCAAGTAATTTCTGTTGGTTACAGATGCAGATTTAAGCAAAGGAAATTAAATATAAATAATTGGTTTATAAATAGTTGGTTTTAATATGAAAAATTTCTATTCAGCACTTTGGAGCTACAGGGAAGAAAAAGGGGCCAAATGGGAATGAGTTATGATAACTTTTGGAATATGAACAGTTTGTGAAACCATACTGTACTTTATTATACTAGAAGTCATCATTAAATGGCATCTTAAAAATCCCCCTGATTTTCCACCATTCCTGTTCTGCTGATCCTTAACCATGGATAACCCTTATAATTTAATTTCTCTTATCCTGTTTCTTGACTACTGAGCATTAATAGTGAAAATCTCAAATAAAGCTGATTTAATTCATTATAAATTTAAACAAAAAACTTCAGATGACTCTTTCACCTGCTCAGAAATGACTTGACTGTCCTCTTAAGTCATTCCGTATTTAATTCCCTAAAGCACCTGTTTCCCCTCTCAAGTTAATCATTCCTCAGGCCATCTGTTGTGAGCCTTCTTAGGTTATCAACATGCTTAAAAATTCTGGGTATCTCTACCCATTCATTCTCTCATATTCTATTTTCAAAGGTTAAGGTGGTCCTATTACTTATCAAGGCCAACCCTTATACCTTGATCTGTTCCCTATCTACCTCCTCCAAACTCTTGTTCCAGCAACCAGTAATTCTATATTTTTAATTTCTCTCCCCACTGACTTTTTTCCATATTTTTACAGATATACTAAGGTAACCATATTATTAATAATAGTTCTAATTATTAATAATAATATTAAAAAAAGCTTTAAGGCTTACAAAACAAGTATATATGTGCTATCTCTTTTGATCTTTATGTTATGACCTATGTTAGGTTCTACTCTTCTGTTTTATAGATGAGCAAGCTGAAGCTAAAAATTAGGTCACTTGCCCAGGGTCACACAGGTAGTAAGCGAAGGTTTTTCAGACTCCAGTCAGTACTCTGTGTGTGCACTGTGCCAACTAACAACCCATCTTCCCTTGAAATTAAAACTTTCTTCTTATATTTCTCTTTTTTAATTTACTGCAAATTAGGGAAAAATTTCCTTTCCTGGTTACCCATTCACTCACTATGTGTCCCCTCTGAACAGACATTTCCCCCCCATCACTAGAGAAAGTGTTTGCTCACTTAATGAACCCCTTTGTCATCATGTCTAGTGGACTTTCTTCAGTCATCATCTTCTTTACCTGTCTATGATACCTGACATGATTGACTAATTGATCCTTCTTCCTTGACTTCTGTGATGTGCTCTACTGGTTTTTTTCCCTCTAGTTTCTTGTTAATTTACAAATCTAATCTCACCCCTCTTCTCTCTGGACTTCCTCCCAAAGCATTTGCATTCGCTGTCACTATTCCAGGGTATCATATCTCAGAATCACAAAATTGGAAGGATCATCATAGGAAGGTTTGAATATCCTAGACAAGTGACTATCCAGTTTTGAATGGAAAAGACCTGTGTCGTTAGAGATTCACTCTCTACCAAGTCAGGACTGTTGGCTATTGGACCATTATAATTTCTAGGATGTCTTCCCTTAGTATTAGCCTAAATCTGCCTCTTTTTACCTTCTATCACTTACGCTTACTTTTGGCCCTCTTCCATATGATAGTACTTTTGATAACTGAAGATGGCTTTCATGTACCTTCTAAGGGTTTTCTTCTCCAAGTCGAACAGTTTCTCATGTGGCATGGTTTCTAGCCTTCTTTTATCTTGGTAGCGTGCTTTTGGACTCATGCCAGTTTATATTTTCCTAAAATGTGGCCACCAGCAGTGAACACAATACAGCAGAAGTCTAATCAGGGCAAAGTATGCCAGGATTATTATATCCCTTAGGGACTTTGGGCCTCTTAATGCAGCCTAACATTGCATAAGGCTTTTTTTTGGTATCATGTCACATGGTTGACTCATGGAGCTTTCATATCACTGGATCCTCAAGATCTTTTTTTTTTTGAACTGTTCCTAACTATATCTCTCTTATCTTATACTTGCGTAGCTGATATATTTCCAAATGTAGGACCTTACTTTTAAATTCCACGTGTAGGAGGTTATCTTTATGCATATCACATCTATATCCTTTATTTTTTTCCTCCAAATGTAGGATTTTAACTTTATCTGTATTAAATTTAATCTTGTTTGGTCTAACATTATAGCTTTTTATATCTTTTTTTCATCCTGATTCTTTTATCCAATGGTTCGGCTGCAATCCATTGCAGTTTTGTGTCATCTATGTTTAATTTGTTGATAAAAATTTGAACAAAACAAAGCCAAGGCCATTTCCTAGGGCATTCCACCAGAACCTTTCCTCCATGACAACAATATTTGATCGCTCAGTCATTTCTAACTTAATTTCCTGACTGGACTGTCATCCAGGTCACATCTTTCCTTAATTACCCATTAGAATATTGTAAGAGAATTGTCAAATTCCTTGCTAAAATCTAGTTATGCCTATGGTATTTATTAAGTACCCTCTATAGTAACTTTCATAGTTGGTGTTTTATAAATATTTCAATTGAGTCAAATACCTAAGATCTACTAATCTACTAACCTTGTCAAACAGGGAAATGACCCTGCAGTCATTTCTTAATGAAGCCATGTGGACTTTTAGGGAGCATTACTTCTATTTTTTCTTCCAAGGTTAAAATAATTCTTTTAACATTTCCATTTTTTTTTAAGTTTTGAGCGCCAAATTCTATCCTTCTTTCCCTCCTTCTCTCCCCTCTCTGAGGTGGTAAGCAACCTATTTCTAAGTATTCAGATTTAATACATGATACATAGTATTTAATAATAAATAGTAAAATAGGAGGCAATGAGTGTAGGCAATTTCATTTCTAAGGGTTTTATTGTAAATGAGAGGAGAGATATACAGTTGTTTGTAAAAATCTTACAGAGGTCAATGGCTGAAGATTATGAGCAATATTGCTTCATAAAACATAGAAGCAGTGGAGGGGGAGCATTTGTTTATAGGAAGCTTGGTAAGAGATTTGTTTTAAGCCAGATCATCCTGAGGGCATTTTAGGCTGAAACCTAAAGGACAGAAAACAACCAAAAGTGGAAAAAATGTAGAATTTTCTACAACAAACTTCTCTCCATCAGTGATAGTGGAACCCCTCCCATCACATCTGAATTTTAACATTAGAATATGGCATGTGTGGCATGAGGAAGCAGAAATGGCATTCTCTATCTTACAAGTTATTGTTAAACCCCAAATGCTCAGGTT
>CM053769.1:177967336-177986120 GCA_028658325.1 Potorous gilbertii
TCTAATAGATAAAGTTAGATGCTAACAAAACTGAGAACACAAAAGAATTACAGAAATAGCTTAAAAATATAAAATAGGCAGATTGTCAAGAGACCAGATAGAAATCTTAAATAATTCAACTTCACAAAAGGAAACAGAACTAGCCATAGAGAAACTATGAAAGAAAAAACTCTTGGTACTGATGGATTAACAGAAAATTTTTTTCTAACTTTTGAAGAAAAATGAGTACCTATACTTTTCAAATTATTCTCAAAAATTAAGGGAAAAAGCACCATACAAGAATCCTTTTATGAGACAAATATAATTCTAAGTTGGTGAAGGATAAAATGCAGAAAGAAAACTGCAAAACAATATCATTAACAGATATTGACTCAAAAATCTGAAATAAAATGCTCAGATAGACCATAAGAGTTTATCCAAGAAATCATTCATTATGACCAAGTGGGATTTTTATCATGGATGCAAGAATGGTTCAGCATAAGGATAACAATCAATATAACTAATAATATTAAAAACCAAAACATCCAGAACTACATGGTTATCTCAATAGATGCAAAGGGAAAAATAACCCTTGGCACAGACAACGCATAGGGACATTGAGGGATAATCATTTAATATCATAATAAGCATCTGTCTAAGATATCTTGGCTATCTAAGCCAAGAGCAAGCATCATATACAATAGGGCTATACTAGAACCTTTTCCAATAATTCTGGGAATAAACAAGGATTTTCGCTTTACCCACAATTCTGAAGCTGCTAACAATAGCAATGACACAAAAGAAAAAAATAAAAGGCACAACGATAAGAAAAGATAAAATAAAAGTACTTCTATTTACTGATGTGTAAAATCCTAGGGAATTAGAAAGATGCTGAGAGAACAGCCTTAGCAAAGTTACAGGCTACAAAATAAACACTAAAAAATAAACAGTATTTCCATATAATAATAAGAAAATTCAAGAAGCAATAATAGAAAGGGAAATCCCATTCCAAATAATTACAAAATGCATAAACTCTCTGGGGATCAATCTCCCAAAACACAGGAAACAAATCTGTATAAGTTTAATTACAATGTGTTGCTTAAAGAAATAAAGACTATTTTAAAAGGCTGGAGAACATTCAGTGCTCACTACAAAGCCAAGTCAATATAACAAAAATGACAACACTACCAAAGGTAATTTATAACAATTAGTGCCATACCTATCAAATTACTAAAGGGATATTTTATGGGACTTGATAAAATAATATAAAAAATCATTTGAAAAAACAGATCTAGATAATCCAGGGAAATGATGAAAAGAAATAAGGATGAAGGAAGAACAGTACTTCTACGCCTCAAATGTATTATCAAGTAGTAGTCACCAAAACCATTTGGTTTTGATAAAAAATAGATAAATAGATCAGTGGAACAGAATAGGCAAGGGAAGAATCAGAAACAATGGAACACAATGACTCAGTGTTGGGGTAATTTATCCTAGGTAAAATATAAATTTAAAAAGAAGAATAGAATCTGCTGAGAAAAGCTGAAAGCAGTCTGGCAGAAATTAGGCTGAGACCAACCCCTTACACTATTTTCCATAATATGTTCTAAATGGATACACAACCTTAATATTAAAAATAATACTATTTTAAAACATTAGGAAAGAACACAACAATACCCTCATAACTATGGGTGAGATGTATTCTTAATCAAACAGGAAATAGAGGCAATCAAAAAAGATAATATGAAATTGAAAAACTTCTGCACAGACAAAATTAATGCAGCTAAGATAAGAAGGAAATGGAGAAAAATCTTTGTATCTAATTTATTTGATAAAGTTTTGGTATTATATACATGCATATATATGCACACATGTATGTATGTAATATGACTTATAGTCATTCCCCAATAGATAAGTGGTCAAATGATATGAACAAACTATTGCCAAGAGAAAAACTGCAAATTATTCCCAACATACTCCAAATCACTAATAATGAGAAGCAAATCAAAATAACTGTGATGTTTCTCCTCATGCCTTGCAAATTGTCAAATATGACAAAAAATGGCAAAAGTAAATGTAGCAAAGGCTAAGGGATGATAAGTACACTAATGCATTGTTGGTAGAGCTGTGAAATGATACAGCCATTTTGGAAAGCAAATTGGAATTATGCAAATAAAGTGACTAAAATATCCATACAATTTGAATCAGAGATTCCATTACCAGGCTTATATTCTAAGGAAGCATTGATAAGGGGGAAAACATCCCAATTTATCCCAAAATATTTTACCACCACTTTTCATGATAGCTAAGATTTGGAAACAAAGTAGATGTCTATTAGTTGGGGAATGGCTAAACAGATTGTGGTACGTGGATGTAATGGCATATTAACACTATACTATAACAAATATGTGTACTGAATACAGACAAGCATGGAAAAATCTATATGAACCTACAGAATGAAGTGATCAGAGCCAAGAAAACAGTATACATAATGGCTACATTAATGTAAATGGAAAGATAAATTAGAACAATAACATACAAAAAAATCAAAAGTTAATGTAGCAAAATTTACTTGAAAGAAGAGATGAGAGGCTACGTCCTCTTGCAGAATGTGAAAAGTCTGCATGTGTTGAACATTACACATGTTTTTCAGACTTTTCCAATGTATTGTTGTACTGATATCTTTTCCCTCTTCCTTTTGTTTTTATTTTTTTGGTTGGTTTTTTTTTTTTGGCTTTAAAAAACCAACTTGCCATAAGAGATGACTCTCTGGGAAAACAATAAATATCAACAAAAATTCATTACTGTTATTAAAAACACACTTTTGTGATATTGGAAGATTAATGTTTTGAATGGCCCCTTATCTCTTCCTGTATTATCACAGAATCATAGATTTAGACCTGATAGAGATTTTAGAGGTCATTGAGCCCAATTACTTTATTTTCTCATGAAATGAGGATGTGAAAACTGAGTCACAGAGAGTTTAAGTGGTCACATGGCTAGTAAGGATCTGATGTAGAATTTGACTCCACATTCAGAGCTCTGTCAAATTTATCCCCAAGTTATATCAACTAGGAATATAAGCATAGCCCTTTCAAATTGCTGAAATGTATTTACCTTTCTAGATTTCTCTTGACTCATGTTCGCAATTCACAGTTTTTACTCAGTTCTAGATTTTTCACCAACAATGTCTGAACAAACTATATTTCATTAAAGATCCATTTTTGCTCTAAAAGATTATACAGTCAGTCATAAGTAATAAGGAAAATAACTCCTTATCATTTGTCTTTTGGAATATCACATTACAATTTCTTCTCTCTTTTAAAGTAGTTTTTTCAAAGTTTTTGTGTGCGCCTGACTGTAGTTCCTTGGTACATGAATTCTTTCTGACTGCTTGTATTTTTTCTTTGACCTGGAAACTGGTTTTTAGCTGTGGTACACCTGAAGCTTTTCATCTGGGGGGTTCTTTCAGAACGTGATAGGCATATCCTTTTAATTTTTACTTTGCCCTCTGTTTCTAGTAATTCTGGGCAGTTTTTATTTGTGATCTTGTTTGAGAATATATATATATCTCATAGCCAGACTTTTTCTTTTGGTTCTTGCACACTTGCAAGAGAGCCCACTTGTTCTTAAATTATCTCTCCTTGATCTTTTATCTAGCTCAATTATTATTGCTTGTAAACATTACTACTTACATTTACTTCTATTTCCTATCAACTTCTAAAATTCTGTTCTAATATATCTCATATTCTCTTGAGATTTCATTGAGTTCTCTTTATTCTAATTTTTTAAACGTCCAGTACTTGTGTAATGTTTTTCTACCTTCTATTCTAATCTTTTATTCTTCTAATTCTTTCCACCAATGCATTTTTTATTTATAATTCTCTTTTTTTTTCCTCTTGGTTTTTATCTCCCAAGTACTGTTTTAGACCTTGTGGCCTTTTGGACCTTTCAGTTCCTATTTCTTCATAGCCTGATGTCTTTTTCTATTTACTCATATCTCCTATCTCAGTTCCTGATTTGATTTTTTGTGTCAAGACCAGGCTGCACTATAACCACCCCCATACCATTCCCCCACTCAAAAAAAAAGAAAAACTTCTTAGATGAGGTTGTCAGGTTCAGTTTGTTCCCATCCTCTATTGCCTAGGTTCCTGTAACTGGCTTTCATCTCCTCTCTGAGGTGTCTGAACTCAGACCACTAGCCAGCCTGTTTCCCTACTCACAGCTCCACAGCTAATTGTTCCTAATAGAGGCTCTTCCTTCCCCCATAGGACCTCTCAATTTAGATTTTCTACCAATCTCTACATTTATGCAGAAGGTTACTACCACTTCCTTTCCCACGTCACATTAATAGTTCACTGTTAATCACCTTTCCTTAAGAAAATGCTTTGGGGATTTCCCAAGCATCTTTGAGGAAGAAAGACAAGCAAAGAAGAATAAAGATACATCTGCAGATTTCAGATCTGGGTACATATGGCATAGTAATAGGTAGATACTTCTGGTTGAATGATTCACAAGGGAGAAACCTCAATCCCATTAAATATGGAGCTCTGTGCCCAATATGATTTGCCTGTTGACAGCCAAAATTTGACATGCTCTAACCTGAAAGATGGAATCAGAATAAAAAAGTAAGCCTATAAATAACTGAACAATGAAAAAGAAAACAAACTCTGAAATAAAACTATGAAAACTGACTGATTAAGAATTTAAAGGAGAAATGTCAAGTCTAAAAACAAACTCTATGACCCTGAAAAAGGAATAAATGGGACAAAAGGGATAATTTCTATACCACCTGCTATGTGCCAGACACTGTGCTAAGTACTTACAAATATTACTTCATTTGCTTCTTATAACAATTCTGCAAGATAGGTGCTATTAGTATCTCCATTTTCCATTTGAGGAAACTGAGGCAAACAGACGTTCAGTGATGTGCCCAGGATCATGCAGTTGTTAAGTGTCTGAGGTCAAATTTGAACTCAAGTCTTCTGGACTCCAGGTTCATCACTACTGTGCCACCTAGCTATACCTAGGTGAATAAGCACCTTACAGTTTGTCCTTCATTCTTGAAGAGGACCATGACATCAGGGAGATGATGACATGACTTTCATTTGACTTTGATTTGAGTGAAGGAGGGTTGTGCAAAGTCACCAGCCTCACTTTCTCCTCCTGAGCCATCTGAGTCCAGTGACAGTAAGAAATATAGACTATCTCAAGCCTGGAGCATGTACTTAGCAAATTATTTCATGAACTTAAGTACAATATTGGTTCTGATTTGTTTTGCTTGACTATGCATATTGTCACAAGAAATTTCCTTTTCTCTTTTTTTTTCCAATGGGATGGAGGTAGGAGGAAGAGAAATAGATGTCTATTTTTTTTTATAGCAAAGAGGGGCAGTATTCCAGATATAAAATGTTACAAGCATTTTCAAATGAGGTCACTGAATTAGTAGTTGTACTGGACTGTTTTACTTTGTTACAAGAGACTTCTCAAGAAGTAGGGATAATCTATAAATGTCTGTAATATAAAAATAAAACACACCAATAAAACTGGAAAAAAATAAACATCCTTACAAAAACGTCAAAAAGGATTTTATGCGACTCCAGAGATAATCATAGCTTGTTTCCACTGTAGTTTCTTATTCCCCTTAGTCTCAAACTACATGTAGAAATTTCTCAACTTCAGAAAATAGAAAACTGATCAAAACTCATGCTGTTCAAAATGTGTGATCACGTATTTATTTATACATGTAAAATCTGTGATTTTATAGACTAAATATGATAGTTGTAGGTAACAATCTGCATCTCCAGGAAATTAAATGACTTGTCTATGGTGACACAGCTAATACTCACCAGAAGGGAAACTTGAAAATAACTCTGATTCCAGCACTCTACACATTATGCCACATTGTCTCTAATGATGCTTTGTTCTCATGGTCACCAAAAAATCCTGAAAGTGCTGACAAGTCCTGAGTCACCCATAAAATATTAAATTTCTATTCAATTTGGTCAAAGCATCCTAAGAGGAGAAAAGGGGAAGAAATATTTTAAAAAATTAAATATGTAACTATCTTTAGGTCTGGTGTCAGTAAACTCCTGGTGATATCTAGGCTTTCTGATGGAGAATAGTCAAGAGTGACAAACCTCTCTAGAAACCACTGCAGTGTAAAATGATAGAAACTCAAAAGGAACATATCAACTAAACATACTAACATTGTACCAAGGACTACTTTATAGATATGCCTAGGAGCTGTCTTGCTGGAAATGCACCCACTTTCTTCTCAAATCTTTCATTTTTATTATTTATTTTGTGATCGGATTGACCATGAATATTTTGTTTTTTAGAGTGGAAGCTTTTAGGGTTTTATCCATTTTCATTATATTCCCAAAATGAAAGTATATTTCTAATGTTTTATGTTATGAATTCAATTCAATCCAATAAACATTTATTATTTATACATTAAATATATTATTATTATTAAATGCCAACTATATACAAATCACTAGAGATATAGAGACAAAAACAAACAATCCCTACCGTTAAGGAACTTAAGGCCTAATAGAGACATATAACACGAATGCAAGTAAATACAAAATATGTGTGTATGTATGTGAAAGAGACAGACAGACAAAGAGACAGAGACAGACCAAAAGAGAGTTTATAACAGGAAGATAACAGAAAAGATCTTGTGCAGGAGATGGCACCTGAGTTATACTTTAAAAGAAATTATTGATTCTCTGAGGCAGATAGGTAGGGGAGTATACCCCAGAAATTAAAAACCATTTGTGCAAAATCAGGGAATCAGGACATGAAACAATTGCACACCCATTTGACAAGAGCAGAAAATGGGTGAGGGGGAATAAAGGGAAATAAGCCTGGAAATGTAGGTGGCAGCTAGAATGTGGAAAATTTCAGATAATATGCTGAGAATTTTGTAGTTTATCCTAAAAGCAATAAGGACTCATTACAAGATTTTTGAGGGGGACAGGAGATTGATGTATTCATTAGTAAAATAAATTTGGCAGCTATTGGGGAGGGGGATGATCAGATTAGAAGGAAAGAGCCTAGAGGTAAAGAAAGAAATTATATTTTTCCATAGCCTAGATCCATGGTGGAGGAGGGAGGGAAAGCATGTAAACTTTTTTTCTCTTCTAAAAGTGTTAACTGTTTGAATGAAAAAGCTGAAAAGTGGCCTTGGAGGTTTTCTAGTTCAGTTTCATATCAAGCACTACTTCTCTCTGCAACATCCTTCCCAACAAATGGACATCCAGTTCTGCCTTGGAGATCTCCAGTTAATCTTTCTGTTAATACATTTTTTTCCTAAAATAATTTTCTTTTTCAGGATTTTGGGCCTCGGTTCTTTTCCTTATCAACTTGGTGCCTTGGAGTCAACTAATACACTAAGCAGTGATGAGGCCAACCTTTTTGTCCAACTGAGATTATCTCTTCAAATAGTAGATGGTTTTCCAGTATATTCATGCTTACCTCCTCCAAAGTGACAGTCCTTAGAATTCATGACCATATCCCAAACACAAGGCCAGAAGTTTCTCTTTGTCCAAGAGTTAAGGCCACATGTGGTCTTTTTGGTCCTTAAGCATGGTCTTTTGACTGAATCCAAATTTTATAGAACAAATTTTTGTTACAGAAAATCTTTGTTCTGTAAAATTTGGAGTCATTCAAAAGGTCACATTTAAGGACTTAAAAGGCTACCTCATCCCTGTCTTAGTCTTATACCTTCAGCAGCCATACCAACAACAGTTCTGTTTGCAGAGCAGATCACTTTTTTAGACCTGAAAGTAGCTTCACCCATGTGTTCTTGGTTTCAGGATTGTAGGAAATCACTGCAACTTAGTTTCCAGATACATAGGCATGTCTGCCCCCGTCACCAAAATGGGTCAGCATAGATGCTTTCAGCATCAGTGAAAAGCTCTGCCCTCTTTTAATCTGTAAGGATCCTGGAAAGCTACCTTTAAGGGCCAAGGAGCCAAAGAGCCCCTGGGCCTGCATGTGGACTATGTCCTTTATAAGCCCTTTTATGTGGTTATACCTCTTAGTGAAGTCAACAGCCTGAAGCTTGGAGGCCTCCTTCCTGTGGCAGTCTTCATGGACATGCCTTCATGTGTGTACATGAGCCAGTACACTTCCTCTGACCACAGATCACCTAGCCCATCCTGCACAGTCTGGTTTTGGACTTGTAAAAAAGATCTATCTGTTGTCACTTGACATCTTGACAATGAAGAACACAAAGTATTATTATTTTTTAAATCATCAGGCTACATTTCAGCAACATAAAGTATCAAATGTCCAAATTAGAAAGGTGCTGTACCTGAATGTTCCAAAGAGTCTCCCAACTCCATCCCTATTCTCTCTACTTCCTAACTGCCTTCACCTATTCATTCCTGTATTCACACAAAAGCAAAGAAAAATCAAAAGAAAATGATGGAATAGCCGATGAAAGAATACTCCTCTTAAAATCCCTTCTGGAAATAGCAATATGAAAGACAAAATATTTATGATTCTTAAATAAATAATGCAGGATTTTAAAAGTCCTAAATTAAAGCATAAATCAGTTCTAGATGGTACATGCCTAAATTATCACTAAATGCTATAAAACAGACCTTTAAGTCAACCTTCAAAGAGTGCAGAATTTTCTTAGCTAGCAAGCTGATGTAAAACTTCCTATTATTAGCTACTTATTAACATCAGGTTACAAATTTGCATCTCTTACATCCTAAATCTCCTTGGCCACAAGTTGCACTTTCATTAAAAAAAGTTTTTAGCTTAAATTGGCATTAAAATACATTTGTGTTACCATTTTATTTGTGCATGATAGCAGTTACAGACAACATGCTGGTTTCCATCATAGTACAGGATCATAGGATCTATGAGTAGAAAGGAAACTCAGTGGACATCTAGCTCTTAGGTATAGCTGTAATAGTGAATATTAATGGCTCAATCTCAATAAGGCAGGAGATCTACCGTGGAATACCCAGGGCTCTGTTCTTAACCCTGAGATATTTAACATCTTTGTCAGTAACTTGGATAAAGACACAAATGGTATGCCTATCAAATTTTCAGGTAACAAACCTAGGGGAGACAAAAAGCAAACACTTATAACTATAAATATATACAGAATAAATAGGAAATAATTAAGAGAGGGAAGAAACTAGAATTAAGATAGTTTAGGAAAGGCTTTCAGTAGATGGGATTTTAGTTGGGACTTAAAGAAAGTCAGTAGGTGCAGATGAGGAGGGAAAGCATGCCAAACATGGGGGATAGTCAGAAAAAAAAATACCCAGAGCCTAGAAATGGTATGTCTTGTTCATGAAATAGCAAGGAAACTAATATCAAGGAAGCCAGAGAACATGTCAGTAAGAAAAGTTTAAGAAAAATGGAAAAGTAAGAAGGGACCAGGTTAGGAAGGGCTTTTAAAACCAAATACAAGATTTTAAGTTTGGTCTTAGCCATAGTAGAGAGCCTCTAAACTGAACGGGAGGAGAAGGGTGATCCGGTCATTCCTGAATATTAGGCAAATCAAGTTGATAGTTAAGTAGGAAATGGATTGGAAAGATTGGACTGAAAAGACTTGAACCCTAGAGACCAATCAAGTGGCTATTAGAATAGTCCAAATATAATGTGATAAGGGCCTTCATGAGGGTAGTAGCAGTGTCAGAGGACAGAAGCAAGCACATACAAAGGATGTTATAAAGGACTTGACATGCGATTGGATATAGGTGGGTGAGAGTGAAATATTGAACAATGGGAGGATGGTGATATACTCAACAGTAATGGGGAAGGTTTGGGGGAAAGATAATCAGTTCAGTTTGGGGCATATTGAGTTTAAGATGTCTGCAGGACATTCAGTTTGAGATATCTAAAGGAGATGTAAGACTGGAGCTGGACAATTAGATCGAAGAGATGAACACTGAAACCATGAGAGTAAATGAGTTCAGACATGAGGTCAGGACAAAGTCCCATTGAATACCCACATTTAGAGGGTATGACCTGGATGAAGGTCCAGCAAAGGCAACTGAGAAGGAGCAGTCAGAGAGGCAGAAGAAGAACTAGGAGGGAGCAGTATCAGGAAAAGAAGAGGATATTCAGTAGAGTTAAAGACTCCAGAAAGGTCAAGAATCTCTTAAGAAAAGGCTTTGAGTTGAGATTTAAAGGATATGTAGGAACTCAGTAAGCAAGATGGGAAGGGAGGGCATTTAAGTATGAGAAATAGAATAAGCAAAAGCATAGAAATGAGAGAGCACAGTCCAGTATTCTGTACTCTATACATATATTATTTAACCAGTTTTTAGATTTCAATCAGTAATGTGGAGACAATAGAGGGTAACCTAGAACACTAGGCTGTTCTTTACTCCTCCAGAGACTTGTCTAGTTATTCCTTCTCCAATTCCCTTTCTCTAGGAGCATCTCTTCTAAATATGGCCAAGTCTCCTTATGAGAACTCTCTTGATCACAAAGCATTTTCCTAAACACTACAAGGTTAGGTAAGGCAACATGGATGTGTTTTCTCCCTCTTCCCCATGGTGTACAAGGTCAGATGTGCAATAATTTTAACACCTGTTTCAAATTAGCTTTCAGCAGCCTCCCACAGCTAAACAATTATTATTCTAGGAAAAGCCTTGTCTTGGCCACCTGCAGCTCACTGCTGCACAGTATCAAACAGGAACAGGAACAGGAAGGGGAACAAGGGCATAGTCAATGCACTTTCCCTACATAAAAGGCCCGATCTAAACCAATTTGTTGCTTTAACAGCTCATGTGACTGGGATCCAGGCAGAGGGCTGTAAGGCAGCAGGGAACCATGACATCAGCTCTGGAGAACTTCTTCATCTCCTTTTTCACTCTGACAATGTTTCTCATAGAAGAAGGGGCATTCAGTGAACTCACATAATATTTTTCTTAAATTATTCATACTTTCACAAACAATTCTTATCTTAGAAACTAGTGCATCCAGTACTTTGTGGGGGCTCTCCTTTTTCAAGTCACAATGCTCTTTTCTATACATTCTTGCACAAGGTAAACCTGGAATAAAAGATTACCAATTCAATTCAATAAACACTTATTAAGCACATATTATGAGCTAATGTTATTATGCCAGATATGCAAAGACAAATACAAAACATGCCCCTGACTTCAAGGAGTTTACATTCAATTGGGGGAATGCAAAAGGTACGCAAAGTTTAAAAAAATAATAATTTAAGGAGAGAGCATCAAAAAAGAGGAGAATCAGAAAATGCCTCCTATTAGAGAGTGGCACCTAAGCCAAACCATGAAGTATGCTTATGAACCTAAGAGCTCAGGAGGAATTAGGAGATGATTTATAGATTTGAGATGATCTCCATATAGGGAGATAATTGAACCCATGTAGGCTGTTGAGATTACCAAAAGAGAAGATAAAAGGAAATAAGGGAAGCCAGAGGATCCAGCACAGAATTTTGGAAATGTCCACACTTAGGGTGAGGGAGATGGAAGATGGATGCTGATCCAGCAAAAGAACTTGGGTAGAGGTAATCAGCAAGGAGAAGAAGCAGGAGAGAGAAGTGCCATGAAAGTAGAGAAAGGAAAGAAGAGTATAAAGGTGCAGAGAATTCAAGCAGGGTGGTGATTGGGGAAACATCATCAAATTCAGCAATTAAGAGATCACTGACAACCTGGGAGAGTGCAGTTCCAGCTGAGTGTGGGTCAGAAGATGATTTACAACTAGTGGAGAGTGAGTGGATGGATGGTAAGGGGTTGAGGTAGTCTAGTATGCTTTTTCAAAAGTTTTGGGAGGGAAGATAAAAGACAATGGTTTAAAGGGATTGCAGTGGCAAGTAAAAGATTGCTTTAAGGATTGAGGAGACTCAGGAATGTTTGTAAAAACCATGGAGAGAAAATATGGATAGACGGCTATTTGGGCAAAATAAGAAAGAAGTTGGTGTTAAAGCAGATGGAGAAGATAGACTCAATGATACAAGTCTAGGGGATAACCTTGGCAAGGAAAAGAGGTCCTTCTTCCTTAGAATCTGGAGGCTAGAAGGTGGTGCAGGCAATTAATGGACAGAGATTTTGATCCATTGAGTAGGGAGAAAGTAGAGTTGATATCAGATAAGGTAAAAGTAAAGAAGGACATGAGATATTCACCTGAGAGGGAAATGGTAGAAGGTGATGAAGTAGTTTCAGGAGAGAAGATTTGGAGCAGCTACCAAAGGGAATATAATCAATATTCAGGAGATCATTCACTCAATTAAATTAAGCAAAGCATTTATCAAGAGCCTACTATATACCAAGCACTATTCAAGGCTCTGGAAATACAAAATAAAAAACCAGACCCTGCCCTCAAATAACCTACATTCTATTGGAGGAGAAGAGAGGCACATTATACACAGAACAATAGAAAATTTGAACAAAATAAATACAAAATAATTGGGGAGTGAGGGGAGAAGCCCTAACAACTAAAAGAATCAGTAATCTTCTAAAACATTTGTTGTAATAGTATGGGCCTGGTTGATATTAAATGATGAATTTTTTTGGTACATACAGCTGATAGTTATTTTTCTCCAGAAGTGATTAGAAACACTCTAATTGGGTTGGGATGCCCAGCTTCACTTTTATGTCTGATATCTGTTCACAGCTTTCTAGGTAAAGATACACTTTTCCAGCATGTTTTATGCTCAGCCTAACATATACTGCATATGAACTGGTATGCTAGATATCTCAGATATTATATCTCCTATCATCAATCAATGCACCAGGATCCATTTATAGATCATAGAATTAATTGTTAAAATAACACAGTCTACTCATCTCCTCAAAACTTACCCTCTTACACACTGTTATCTCTGTCTCTAATTCTTTCTTATACTCACTCACTTCCTAATATGTGACCACTTGAGGAAGCTAGAGGCTGCCTAAACTAGCTTGCAATGTCCCTATCCTGGGAGAAGGAGAAACTGCTCATAAAATAAACAGGAAGTTGATTGAAATCATTCCTATAGGGACCTCAGATTCAGCCAATTGTCCCAAACCTGAACATAATTATAGACCTTCAGAAAAATTATAGGATCAGGCAAATGAGGTCTGCCCCAATCACATATGTCTGAGAGTTATCTGTCCTCTTCATTAAATACCCTCTGCATTGTTCTTATAGGTCCTGAACTATATCAACTCTGAGCTATATACAATTAATTCCTTCCCATTAAATGGGACAGACAAGAAGAATAGATAGCCAAAAGATCCTAAATTTGTGGAGGCAATAAGGCTACCCCTAGTACCTGGTAAAGTAGGAGGGTTACAGGTGTAACATGGGAACAAGGACAAATTTACATATTCTGCACTGATAAAGGCCTTTTATCAATGACGTCCTAACAAGGTGGAAATAATAGTATCTGTGTCCACCTAGCCAAGTGAGGAAAGGGGTATGGTTAGCAAAGTACCATTATAACAGGATAATGTTCACTATCTGTTAAAAGAAAAATGTGAAATGAAATTATATGCCCAACAATTAAGGAATAGTATACAAAATGTAAGTGTGAATCTGATGAGCTCAAAAGGTATTACAAATACAAAGAATGCAAGGAAATATAGGAAGATTTCTATTCATCCAAAAATATTTAGTGCCCATTATTTGCTGCTAACAGTACTAGACACTGGGACACAGACAAGAGGGAAAGAATCCCTTGTCTTCCAGGGTCATTCATTCTAATAGGAGAAGTCAGCATGTACATTGTTATTGTTGCTATTTAATCATTTTTCAGTCATGTCTGACTCTTCCTGACCACATTTTGGGTTTCTTGGCAAAGATGCTGGAATGGTTTGTCATTTCCTTTTCTAGTTTATTTTACGGATGAGGAAACTGAGGCCAACAGGGTTAATTGGCTTGCCCAGGGTCACACAGCTAGCAAGTATCTGAGGCCAGATTTGAACTCATTAAAATAAGTCTTCCTGACTCCAGGGCTGGCATTTTACCCACCATACCATGTTCATATATAGATTTGCATAAAACTAGATACAAGAACATTCTGGAGGAACTGACAGCTGGTGGGACCAAGAAAGCTTTCACACAGAAAGTGGCACAGAAGTTGAACCTTGAAGGAAACCAGAGATGCAAACCAAATCAGTCAATCAACAAGCATTTATCACAGAAGGAAAAACAATATATGCAATGACTATAATTATGCAAACAAAGGCAAATTCTAAAAGGCAACAGTTTTCAGTTAAATTACAATGGCCAAGGTCAATTACAGATGACTGATGCTTCCATCCTTTCTGTTAAGAAAGAACAAACTTTAAAAGTGGAAATATACATGAGCCATGAGTCACATTCCGGTATTAGATGATTTTGTTTAACTTGTTTTGAAGGAATGAGCATTTGTTAAACTCTTGTTAAGTTCAAAGGACTGAGCTAAGCAAGAATTTATGGAAAGGTACTATATATTCTTTGGGCATAAGTGATACATCCAAATGTATAAATTTCTCAAAGTACAAAAGTAAAAAATCCTTCAGTCTAATTCCTTGCATGAGACAAACTGTCACTGGGTTTTTTTTTCTTCCTTTGCTCAGCACCTCCCTCCATTTTCTCTTGGGATCTTGTGGACATTGTTAGATTCAAACTTATTCTCATTTTGATCTTTTTGCTTGTGGCAATAATTCACAAGTTTCTAGCTCCCTATAGCCTTTGTGAAAGTCTTGCTTCTACTTTGCCACTAGATCTCAATTTGTATCATATTCTCTTCCCTGCAAATCTCCCCTTTTCCAAACTGTTAACTGTAATTAATCTCAAGAATATATCAGAACGTATCGGATATACTCCCTGTCTTTCCCCTAAAGGTCAAAATTCCAGCACTGGGCTCAAACCCAGGTCTTCAGACTTCAAGTTTAGTAATCTCTTCCCTACTCAATGCTGGATAAAAGATGCATAGCTGGGATTTTTGAGTTGGGAGAGACTTTCTTATTGGTTCAGAAGTGACTCTTTTACTCTACTACTCACTCTGCCTTTACTCACTTGGTGAGGATATTACAGAGGGGAAAAGTCACCTATTTACGTAAGAGATGAATTTGATGACTTTTGAGGTCTCATTAAAGTCTAGAAGTCTGGAATTTCTTTTCCTGAGTATATCTAGAACTCTTTGCTACAATCCTTCACACAATGCAGAATGGCTAGCCATAAACTGTGGGGAAAGCATAGAGACAAAAGAATGTATATTCCCAGTAATGGACAAAATGAATGCCAAAGGAAAAAACAATGAAAGTTACATGCTAACTTTATTATATATTTAAATGGAATAGCAAGTTGTACATATAGATTTGCAGTTTCATAAACAATTATCTGTTTTCTATTCCACTATGTTATAAAAATGCTTATTTTATTTCTTAAATTCAGAATAAAATAATATTTAAGAAAAGAAAAAGAATGCCAAAGGGAAGGTGCTTAAGGAACCTGGTTACAGAGTGATATTGAATTTGAGTTCTACTGCATTCTGTTGCCTTATTTCTACTTAGGTGCATGTACACATGCTATATTGGTCACTAAAACAAAATTAGCCACCATTTGTAAATCCTTTATATACACATGAAAGTCTTGGTCCAATGACTCATTGAGGATTGGGTGGAAGGCTATACCTGCCATTAGATTGTAAATGGCTTGAGGGTAGGGGCTGTCTTTTGCCTTTGCAGCTTAGCACAATGCCCAGCACATAGTTGGTACCTAGTAAATGTTTATTGATTAATGGCAGCACAATCTCTAGGAAATTCCATCAAATGGAAAAGGATTCAGGTATGGTCAAGTAGGGACAATTCTGCCTGCTGTTTCAGAACCAGCCTAGCTAATAACAGAGACATTCATCATAAATGGTTATTAGATGAGGAATTCCTTAGCCTTGTCAACCCATAAAATAAAGAAAAATGCAAAAGGCCCTCAGTCTTATGTAGTTCCCTTGTACTTTAAGAGTAACAGTAGTGGAGCAGCCAAAAAAGAAGAAGAGGAGGAGGATGAAGAGGAAACTAAGAATTACACAGTTTCTAGATTATCTACATAAATGAATGAATGAAAAACCATGTTTATAAACATTCATTTACTTGATGATTTTCTTAATGTGAGATCTTTTGTCCAAGGACCAAGAGGTGACATAATACTCAAAGACAGAACAATCTTGCTACTACATTTTCTCTATTAATGTAATTATCACTAAACTAAATGGAAATAGAGGTTGCAATCTTCTTGAAAAGGCGGATAGTTTCTTCATGAGCCTAACAACAACAAGGAATTTCATTTAATGGGACACTTGGTCATCTTACAAGGAGTCCTAATAAGTACAAGCAAAACAAGAACAAAAACCCACTATGAAGACAATAGAAGCTTATAGATGCACCAATATCTGCCACAGAGGTTGAAGAGATCAAGACAATCTATGAAGAATGTGAGAAATAGTCTACATATACATAACTATCCGGTGACTTTCATTCAAAGGCAGGAGGGAGGGACAATAGTACAAAAAAACCAAAACAAAACAAAAAACATACCTTAGAAAGTATGATTGGGGATAAAAAATGAAAAAAAGCAAAGGCCTGCAGACCAGTCAGAAACTTCTCATTGGTATATGATGCCTTGTTCTGGAAGATAGCCACATGAAGATTACTAAACTACAGTACTAGAAATGGAGATAATGTCTTCATGGGAAACAATTGGTTACCAATGTCGAATCATTTCTGACTAGGCAATCTGTGCAAACTATTAGAGTCAATGTCAAAATCAACCCAAAAAAAGATGACAAAGATTCAAGATAAGGACACTGAATTTGATTACAGTACATCCAACCTAAAATGTCAATCAAACTGCTGACCTTGAAAAATAGGAAATGGATAAAGGAAAAGATAGGTGCTGATTTACTGTAGGAGTATAATCAATATAAAGCAAATATCACAATGAAGCCAAAAGAACATAGAAACCCTAATCAGTAAAGAGTTGATCTCCTTGCCAAGTAGAAATTGCAAAGGAATCAAGGGCAACATCTACTTAGAAAATTGACTCACCTGCAAAATTTTATAAAGGGGGATGGTGGAAGATTATGAATTTTATCAACTAGGTCAACAAACATTGATGAAGTGTTTACTATGGATCAGGCACTGTGCTAAGCCCTGAGCATACTAAGGTGGGGTGAGGGGAGGTGGAGGGCAGGAACAGCAAGGCACAGTAGAAAGGAAAATAAATTTGCATAAAGTTGGTGTGAGGGACACAACTAAACCAGATCATCCTAAAAGCATTTTAAAATGAAATTGGAAGGACAACAAGAAACAGCTCTACCATTATTTCCATAAGAAACTATCTTCACACTCAATCAGCTTGGCAAAAAATGAAACATGATAAGTGCTGGAAGGGCTATGGGACAGCTGGTCCAAATAGTGCACTATTTGGTGGAACTGTGATCCAACCATTCTGGAAAGCAACTTGCAATTAAAAAGTCACTAAACTGTGCATATCATTGATTCCACAATACCTCTACTAGGCTAATGCAGAAAAACAGATCAAAGAAAGAAGGACAGGAACCATATGCATAAAAAGTTTTTATAGCAATCCTTTTCGTTGCAGAAGAAACTGGAAACAAAATGGGAGCCCATTAATTGGGGACTGGCTGAAATAATATGCTATATTCATTCAATAGAATATGATTGCACTGTATCAAATGATTAAAGGGGCAGACTTGGGGAAGCCTGGGAAGACTTGAAATAAACTGATGGTGGGATAAGAAAATAGAACCAGAAGAACAATTTATGCCATGACAATGTTGTTAAGAAAAATAATTGTGAAAAACTTGAGAACTGTAATCACTGCAATAACAAAAACAATAAAACCTCTTAGAGGATTGATGATAATCAATTAAGCTTCTAATTCTTGGAAAAGAGATGATAGACTAGGGTGCAGGAAGAGGTATGCACCTGTTTTGACTATATTTTTAATATTTTTACCACATTCATGTTGTGAAAGAGGGTGGGTGGAATAATGGGGAAAGAGAGGAGGCTGAGAAAGAAAAATAATACAAAAAAAACCATTCTCATCACTGGTGACAGTGATTTTTGAACTTTTTTGAACTTTTAACATCTCAGTACCTTATTCATTGTATGAAGAAATGGAAAGAGGATTCGAGAAGACAAGATTGGAAAAACCACTAGATCAAGCCACCTACACCCAAGAAATCATTACCCAAGAGACACAATTTTGAATGTCAGTCAATAAACATTCATTAAGTGCCAGGTACCGTGGCACTTACCATACTGTGCGCCAGACCATGCTCAGTAAGGAAGGGATCTGTTTTCAAGTTACCTGAAATATGAGAAGATATTGAATAATTAGGGGATAATTATAGCTGATGTTATAAAAAAATGAAAACCATGTGTATGCCAATAAGTATTACCCATATGCCTCCTTGCTCATAATAATAAGTAACATTTAGGGTGAGGTAACACCCATTCAGCGAATAGGACTCTTTCAAGAGTCAAGGGATGGCCCCTTTAATTAGAAAAAAGAAAAAAATTAAGCTGGGAGGGGAAGACCCTCAAGGTTGCTGCTCCAAAAAGAAACAGTTCCCATCAACATTCACTCAAAGCCAGGAGAGCTCAAAATACAACCCTTAAGTGGAGCTTGGGCAGGGACCATTGTGGTTTAAGGTTTGCAAAGCACTTTATAAATATTATCTCAATTTATTTTCACAACAACCCCAGGAGGTAGGAACTATGTCATCATCATTTTACAGAAGAGGAAATTGAGTTAGATAACAGAGGTTAAGTAACTTGCTAAGAATCACAGAGCTGGTAAGTAT
>CM053769.1:177986620-178004940 GCA_028658325.1 Potorous gilbertii
CCTGCCTTCCCAAAGGGAATGGGTGGGGAGGGAGGGATGGGGAGAAGTTGGAACTCAAAGTTTTAGGAACAACTGTCGAGTATTGTTCTTGCTACTAGGAAATAAGAAATACAGGTAATGGAGAATAGAGAGTTATCTGGCCCTACAGGACAAAAGAGAAGATGGGGACAAGAGAAGGGAGGTAAGATAGAAGAGAGGGCAGATTGGTGATATGGGTAATTAGAATGTTCAGTGTATTGGGAAGGGGGCAGGGGGGAGGGGACAAATGCGGAGAAAATTTTGGAACCCAAAATTTGGTGAAAATGAATGTAAAAAGTTAAATAAATAAATTTATATTAAAAAAAAAGATTCCTTAAAAGCATAATAACAGAAATACCTTTTTTTGACAACTCTCTGATCATTAATATCAGTTAAAGCATGAAATAGGAAGAGAAATATTTACCAAAGTCATGGGAAAAATCAAATAGAGATTTCAAGTTGAAGAGGGATCCTTGATAAAAGATGAGGTCTTCTGCAAGACCCTGATAAAGATATAGAAGAGCTTTTTGGTAAAATTCATGCCTATTGATAACAGCTTGAACCAACCATCCATATAGGAAAAAGAGTAGTAAAGAATGCCCATTATCCTTTTTATGACATGAGGTTGAATAAACTAGATGTTGAGTTCATCCATCCTAGTATTTATCTTGACACACACCACAAATGAATTGGACAAAGAATTGGGCCTCTAATTAAACAGATAAAAGAGAGCAGCCTAGGTTACCTTTTGGACTTTTCTCTGAAAAAGTGGTGTGGTGAACACAGTGCCACGTATGGAATTAGGAAGACCTGAATTCAAATCCTGAACCAGATACATGCTATCTTTATGACTTCTGTTTGCCTCAGTTTCCTCATCCTTAAAATGGCTAAAATAATAACATTTACTTCCTAGGATTTTTAAAAGGTTCAAATGAAATAATAACAGCAAAATGCTTAGCACAGTGCCAGGCACATATTAAGTACTGTATAAATATTAACTATTATTATTTAATAATGTTCTGGTGGTGTTGGTAAAATAATTTTTGATGAGCAAAACAAAGTTTTAATTAATTTTGAAAATGTCTTACATGACTTATAATCCACATTGAGTGGATTAAAACAACTCTAATATGATCTATTTAAACAATCTATTGATAATGAAAAATGGGATATAAATAGAAAAAAGAGCTACATATGGCAATGAATCAAGAAATATTACAATCTCTGAAGAATAAATACTGAGTATTACCAGAGGACATTAAAGAAATGTATAGTGAGCAGGAAACAGCATAGAAAAGAGATTAATGAAGAAGAGCCAGAGTAAAGAATGTCATTAAAAAAAGTATGATCAAATAAAAAAGATAGATTGGCTCTATAGCAATAGAGATAATCTATGGATGCACCATCTAGTCTGGTATCTTCATAAAGTGAAGAGTGACAAAGGTCCCCAGCACACTGAGTGGATCCTGTGCAATGAGCTTATAGGAGAGAGGACATGGACAAAGGGCACTCAAGATGGGCAGAGGATAAATGGGTTTCTATATGCATCATTGCAAGGAATAGCCACATCACTGTGGTCACATGTCCCATCAAATATTTGAGATATAACTTTAAAAACTTTTAGAAAGTAGAGAAAAGCAGAAAAACAAGCTCACGACAGTAGGACACAGAAACTCTCCCACCACCTAGACTCCATAGCAGTCCCCTTGCCCTAGCAATCACACCCCACCTTTTGAGCTACATACTGGATGGAGCTGTCCCACATCTGATACACTGGGACAACTCCATCCCCACATTGAATCCCTATGGACAATGACAACCTACCCAAAGTTATTCTTCAATGACTAACATACTCCCACCCTCTCCCTTCCTCTATATCCAAATCCAAACCTAGGCTGCCATTGCTAAAACCTTGTTATTGTCCCCCTACTCCCAAATCTCTTAATCTCATCTCACCTCAACTCAACTCTAAAGATACCTTTTCTCTGTATTCTCAGGAATATCTGCTCAATACATAACAAACTAGATTTTTGAACAAGGGACTGATATGGTCCAACCTGTGATTTCAAAATATTATTTTGGCAACTGTGTAGAGGATGGACAGGAGAAGAGAGAAGCCTAATGAGAAGACTATTACAATAGTGCAAGTGAGAGGTAATGAGAGCCTGAAGTGGAATAGTGGTTTGTGTGAATAAAGAGAAAGGGATGGATAGAAGAGATAGTATGGAAATAGGAAATAGCATAACCAAGCCTTCTCAGGTCAAAAAGAGAACTAGTCTGTGATGGGAAATTGTTTGGAGTTCTGCTAGTTAGAGTGTGCTCAAACTGAACAGATCAAGCCTTTCTCTGACATCATCATAAGGAAAACTATTGACCCAACAAGCACTTACAATATATATAAGATAATTTTTAGCAAAATATTCACAGTGTACCTTAGTTCTATTGTCTTATGTTTGGAGACAGCAGATCTTCAATTACAAGAGACATTTCTTAACCTGGGGTCTATGATCTTGTTTTTAAATATTTTTATAGGAATATTTCAATATAATTGGGTTGGGCTGTTGTTTTTTCAATCCTATGCATTTTATTTTATGCATTTTTAAACATTACTCTGGGAAGCCTGTAGACTGTACAGACAGTCAGAGGTCCATGACAAATAAAAGTTTAAGAAACTGGGGTGGAGCCAAGATGCTGGAGTAGAAGGATGCACCTCTAGAAGTTTCCTCCCACAGCCCATAAAATACCTGTAAAAAATGACTCTAAACAAATTCTAGAGCAGCAGAAGCCACAAAACAACATAGTGAAAGAGATTTCCAGCCCAAGGCAGGCTGGGAGACCAACAGGAAAGGGATTGTGCCAGGCGTGGAGCAGAATGCAGCACAGCCTGAGCCACACAGCAGTAATGACAGGACTGGAGTGGTCTTCAAGGCATCACTGGCAGCAGCTGCAGAACTCAGATTGCTCAAATCACAAATGCCAAAGACAGCTTCAAAGGTCAGTGAGAAAACTCTTTCACTTGGATGAGAAGGGAATGCAGATGTCTAGCCCACCCTCAGGCAGCAACAGCTTCCACTGTTGGAGCCCTGTCCTAAAGCCCTGAGGGAATTGAGCAACTGATCTTGATCTCAGTCCTGAGTAGTAGCCCTGGGCTGAGGAGAAGTGCTGGTTGCCTTAGTGGAGCTGGGGGAGGCTCTGGAGAGAGAATTCTACTCACAGGCCAGGATTGTGCCACCTTGGAGGAACTGAGAATATACAGGCTCCCAGAATATACCCTCCCCTTGACAAAGAACTCAAAAGGTAACTGGCTGGGAAAATGCCCCCAAAAGGGAAAAAGAATAAGACAATAGAAGATTACTTTCTTGGTGAGCAGGTATGTTCTTAAATCCTTTTGGATGAGGAGGAAAAATGTACACCTTCAGAGGAAGACCTAAAAAAAAAAAAAAAAAAAAAAAAAAAAAAATCAAGACTTCTGCATCCAAAACCTCCAAAATGAGTATGCAATGGTCTCAGGCCAAGGAAGAGCTCAAAAAAGATTTTGAAAATCAAGTAAGAGAGGTGGAGGAAAAATTGGGAAGAGAAATGAGAATGATGTAAGAAAATCATGAAAAGCAAGTCAATAGTTTCCTAAAGGAGACCCCAAAAAAATGCTGAAGAAAATATCACCTTTAAAAATAGACTAACTCAAATGATAAAAGAGGTCCAAAAAGCCAATGAAGAGAAGAATTCTTTAAAGAGCAGAATTAGTCAAATGGAAAAGGAGGTTCAAAAACTCATTGAAGAAAATAGTTCTTTAAAATTTATATGGAAAAAATTAGCAGATGGAAGCTAATGACATTGTGAGAAACCAAGAAACTACAAAACAAAACCAAAAGAATGAGAAAATAGAAGACAATGTGAAATATCTCATTGGAAAAACAACTGACCTGGAAAATAGATCCAGGAGAGACAATTTAAAAATTATGGGACTACCTGAAAGCCATCAAAAAAAGAGCCTAGACATCATCTTTCATGAGATTATCAAGAAAAACTGCCTCAATATTCTGGAACCAGAGGGTAAAATAAATATTGAGAGAATTCACTGATCACCTCCTGAAAGAGAGCCGCAAAGAAAAACTACTAGGAATATTGTAGCCAAATTCCATAGTTCTCAGGTCAACGAGAAAATATTGCAAGCAGCCAGAAAGAAACAATTAGAGTATTGTGGAAATATAATCAGGATAACACCGGATCTGGCAACTTCTACATTAAGAGATTGAAAGACTTGGAATAGGATATTCCAGAAGTCAAAGGAACTAGGACTAAAACCAAGGGTCACTTACCCAACAAAATTGAGCATAATACTTCAAGGGAAAAAATGGTTATTCAATGAAATAGAGGACTTTCAAGCATTCTTGATGAAAAGCTCAGAGCTGAATAGAAAATTTGCCTTTCAAACACAAGAATCAAGAGAAGCATGAAAGGGTAAACAGGAAAGAGAATCATAAGGGACCTATTAAGCTGAACTGTTTACATTTCTACATGGAAAGATAATATTTTTAACTCTTGAAACTTTTCTCAGTATCTGGGTAGTTGGAGGGATTATACACATATATATAGACAGAGAGCACACAATAAGTTGAATAGGAAGGGATCATATCTAAAAAAATAAAATTAAGGAGTGGGAGAAGAATACATTGGGAGGAGAAAGGGAGAAATGGAATGCGACAAATTATCTTTCATAAAAAAGGCAAGAAAAAGCTTTTTCGATGGAGAGGAAAAGGGGGAGGTGAAAGGGAAAAGGTGAAGCTTATTCTCATCATATTTGGTTTAAGGAGGGAGTAACATGCACACTCAGTTTGGAATGAAAATCTATCTTACCCTTCAGGAAAGTAGGGAGAAGGGGAGAAGTGGGGTTGGGGAGATGATAGAAGGAAGGACAATAAGAGGAAGGGCATAATAGAAGTAAACACTTTTGGGGAAGGATAAGGTCAAAAGAGAGAATAGAATAAATGGGGGGACAGGATAGAATGGAGAGAAATATAGGTAGTCTTTTACAACAAGACTACTATGGAAGTCTTTACAAAACTACACATATATAGCCTATATTGAATTGCTTGCCTTCTCAGTGGGGATGGGTGGGGGGAGGGAAGAAGGGATAGAAGTTGGAACTCAAAGTTTTAGGAATGAATTTTGAGAATTGTTTTTGCATGTAACTAGGTAATAAGAAATACAGGTAATGAGGCATAGAAATCTTTCTTGCCCTACAAGAAAAGAGAGAAGATGGGGATAAGGGAAGGGAGGGGTGTAATAGAAAGGAGGGTAGATTGGGGGAAGGGGTAATCAGAATGCCCCGTGTTTTGGGGATGGTGGGAGGGGAGAAATGAGGAGAAAATTTGAAAATCAAAATCTTGTGGAAATGAATGTTGAAAACTAAGAATAAATAAATAAATTGGAAGAAAAAAATAAAAGCATAAGCCATGCAAAAAAAAAATTTAAGAATCTCTGGTCAATCATATTCCCTTGCCATAACAGTTTTGAGGGCAAGGACTGTTCTTTACACAGTTTTTTATCTCCTGCAATTCCAACACAGTGCCTTGGCATAGAAGATTTACTTGAATTCAATAAACTATCTCTAGGAATTCCCTAAAAGAAAGCATTATCACTGAACAAAGTATAATGTCTATAGGGTTCAGGTCCAGATTGAACTTAAAAATAAAACCCTGAAAAGATAGAAAGCCATTTTTTGTATCATACTTCATCCCAAGATTGCATAAAGCATTTCATCATCTAATATGAAGACCCAACATTCATAGCCTCAGACATTGAGCAAATCACTTAACCTTTTTGCCTCAGTTTCCTCATAAAATGAGTTGGAGAAAGAAACGGCAAACCACTACAGTATCTTTGCCAAGAAAACTCCAAATGGGGTCATGAAGAGTTGGACATGATTGAAAAAAGAACTAAGCAACAATAAATGTTGATAGTCTGAAAAATCTCATTAAATATTTAAGCCACTATCGTTATTTCATTGGGTTATTTATTTTAGTAATTCAATTAATTGTTTTGGAGAAGTTCAACTTATTGCATGCTGGTAAAGAGGTTTCAGGTTCCCAAGTTTCAGAAAGCACTGCCAAAAATTGAATAATCATGGAAATTGGCTTGAATCCCTCTGAAAGCAATGTATTAAAGAATATATGGCTGTAGTTGTAAGTGATAAACTGGTCCTACTCTAGATGTTTTCTTTCCTTTCTTTTTCATTTAAGTGCCAAATTCATTTCACTGGAAATGCAAAGCAAAAATCCAAACTGAGTACCTACTCAGGTTGGAAAAGAAGCTCTTTGTTACACTGAAAAACATCAATTGGACAACTGATTTGGAGGGCTTGTAAAGAAGGAAAAACAACAGAGACAGGACGAAATTATCTGCAAGGTTGCATTATGTTTATGTTTCTTCTGCGGGGTTACAAAAATTTAAAAGAAAGCTGAAGACTTGGCAGGTACAGATAGTCTTTTCTTTTTCAGTCACCAATTTAAGGTAGGGATCTTGAAAGAAAAGGGTGAATAAGGGAAGTCAACATCTGACTAAGAAAATGGTGATGGAGAAAACAATTTGGCATTCCAGGCCCTGACTGAACATATAGTAATGATGGACTCCTGGGCAGGGATAGAATGTATCTAATGAAAGCCAGGGAGAATATATTTTCTTAAATGGACTCAAGAAAGATTTATATCAAAGAGAATAGTGAAAAGAAAAGACTGTCCACATATACTGCTATGCTAGATACCACAGGGAGTACAAGGGATAACACAGAAAGAAAAATAGCTAGAGAAGTACTTAGTAATTCATAGGAGACACTATTTGGTAAAATGTCTATACACCAATGCACAGAGTATGGTTGATAAACCAAATGAACTAGAGATCTTCATGCCAGGACATCAATACTTTCTGACAGATACCACTGAAATCCAGTGGAATGCCATGCATGATTTGAAGATGGTAATGAAAGATATTTTTTGTTCAAAAGATACAGATTAGATTTAAAAGAGTGGTGGAAAATCACTGTGTCTTGCATGGAATTTCATGGTATATATCTCACAAGAATCCATGAATCTAAGGAGAATAAGGAGAAAGGAGGAAGGAAGAGAAGTATTTTCATAAGGATCAAGAGAAGAGAAATAGAAGCAATAGTATGGTGGGATGTATAGAAAGTCCCAAAAGTCTTAGTGCAATTTTAAATCATTAAAGTGTAAAATCACACTAAGCCTTTTGGAACACCCTGTATTTCTATAGACTGGACAGAAAGAGAATGATAAAACTGTCATGGCTCTTTCTGCTAAGAGCAAACAAGCTTTCAAAATGGGGAGGAAGTAATGATAAAAAAAAACTTCTGCACTGATTCAGATGAATTGGTTAAAGTACAAAAGGTCATGTGGAAAGGGCTTGGGTTTTTAGTGGACTGTAACCTCATCATGAGTCAACACTTTGACATGAAGTAGCCCAAAATACTAATGTCATCATAGGCTTTAAATAGAAACTGTCTACTGTATTATGCTCTAGACTATATTTGGAAGACTATGTTGAGGTCTGAGTGCTACATTTTAGGGAAGATATTGACAAGCAGGAGAAGATCCAGAAATAATGATGCCTATTCTCCTTGGCTCACCTAAGGCTAGGAACAGGACCAAAGACATGAGGCAGCTAAGAGCCTTCCATGGCACCAGAGATCTTATAAGCAATGGTGCTATGTAGGGATGGTAACTGATCAGGAAAGGGAAGTTGGTGAATGGTGAGGCAATCTAAGTTTGTCAGTGTTAAACAGACAGAAAGATAAGTTGTCTGTCTTTGTGGTAGATAAAACCAGCATTAAATTTTCAAGGCAAAGCCTGGGAAGATGAATACCAATATATTCCATTTTGTTTTGTCTTTTTTAAGTCATGTCCCACTTTTTGTTATCCATTTGAGGGTTTTCTTGGCAAAGACACTGGTTTACCATTTCCCTCTCTGGCTCATTTTACAGATGAGGAAATTAAGAGAAACAGGGTTAAATGACTGGCCCAGATTCATACAACTACTAAGTGTTTGAGGGTAGACTTGAAATCAGATCTTCCTGGCTCTAAGCCTGGTACTCTATCCACTGTACCACCTAGCTGCATCAACAGAATGTGGGAGAAAAGGCAGAAGTAAGGGTGAGGAAAATTGTGCAATAGCTAGAGGATTTTTTTTGAGGTCTGAAATCAAGAAAAGAGCTCTCAGAATTTGTCATGATCATTCTGTTCCCCACTCCTAATTTTCTGCATAAATGAAACCGTGAACTATTTCTACTCACTGAGGCTACTTCTTAAATAGGAGGAAGCTATCTAGGCAGGTAGGTACTGAGAATGGTAAGGGGACTCAGACCAGGTACAAGAGATACTTAGCCCGATGCAAAAAAAAAATTAAATTAAATTAAAAAATTAAAAAGATTTAGATATGATAACTGTCTTCACATATTTGAGAGGTTTCCATGTGGAAGAGGGATCCTGTTCTAGGTCCCAGAGACTGGGAACTAAACTAATGTGAGGAAATTACAAAGAGGCAGATTTCAGCTCAATCTAATTAATAACTTCCAAACATTAGAGGTGTGTCTAATATAGAATTAGTGAGTTTTCCATTATTGGAAGTCTTCCAGGGGATGCTAGAGGACTACTTGTTGCGGGTGCTATAAAGGAAATTTGTTCCTCAGATACCTATTGGACTAGAGGACCTTTCCAACTCTGAAACTATTAATAGGACCAGAGTAGTCTTCAATTTTGAGTTTTTCTCCAATCATTGCTATGCTATGTCTTCTCTCAACCTTCAATATATGCTATGTCTTCTCTTATCCTTAGCCTTGTAATGTCCCTCATAGCCACATCCCTGGTGAGACTAGGGACAGGCTCTGCCATAGAATGGAGCAAAGAGATATCCATGGTAAAAGAAGTGGCTTCTTGAAATGGGAAGCAGGGAGCAGTTAGGGACAATAGGTCCCCACTTGGGGAAAATCCGAAAGAATCAGAGAAGTTGTGCCAAGTCAAGTAGTAGGGTTTGGGGGCAGATAATCCACCAGAGTTACAATATAGGTTACTAAACAAAGGAGCTGGAGGCAGAGTCTAGATTGGACACATAACTTAATACCAAGAATTCATAGAATTTGACAGACAAGAAAAGAGTCATGATCAGGCAGACTGTTTGGGGAGAATAATGAAAATTAAAGTTTAACAAAGAGACTGTGACAATTTGGTGTACATAGTATTTTGGGGGTATGGGTCTAGGTTTTTTGGTCCTGCATATGAAGTCAGCCCAATCTTCTAGATTCTCTTAAATCCAGATTCCCTTTAATGAGCTTCAGCTGGACAGTTCCTAGTGACTGCCAATACCAAGCATTACTCTAGCAGGAGTTGGCAAACTATTTCCTACAAGCCAAATATTGTTACTTGCTTTTATATGACCCTTGAGGAAAGAAGTGATTTTTACATTTTAAGTACCTGTGGTCTGTGGACAACTTGAGGAAGAGGAGGACTGTTTGTAAAGTCAAAACTATTTTAATAATATTACTAAGACATCATTTGTCTATTGAAATGTTTCTCTCTTTTCCACCTAAATATCTGTCTGAGGCAAGAGTTTCTTTATAACTTCAACCAAACCAAAAATATCACAGCAAAGAGAATACAGAAGCAAATATGAGAGTCCAACCATCTTTTGCCCAGACATTAAAGAGATTTGCAAAAGTTGTATTTCATAAAAATGTCATTTGTGTTAACATGCAGTGGGTTAATTGTTAATAAATTAATAAATACTTTTAATTGTATCATTTTTGTCTTTCTCATTAAATATCAATAGATATAATCCATGTAAACAAAAGTTCTTTGGGATCCTCAATAATTAAGAGTATAAAGATGCCCAGATGCTCTAGGGCAAAAGTTGAAACCTTTATTGTGTCATGGACTTCTTTGGCAGTCTGTGAAGCCTTATAGACCATTATAGAATTATATATGTATATTTTCTAAAGTCATAACTGAAGGAAATGCTAAATTTCAGTTAAAGGATACTAAAAATAAAGACGTAATTTTTTTCATCCAAGTACAGGATCACTTGATATGTATCTATGGTCCCTAAGAATCCCTGCTCTAAGGGAAATGGCTATTTATAAGCAACAGTTGACAAAAAATAGAAACAAAGGTAGACTGAATTTGAGGAGAGAGGTAATCAGAAGTATATGGGTAAATCTTTAACTGGCTCTCTGGGGAAAAAATGTATGCATGATTCACTTTTAAATTTAATGCATCATTAACATTTTCTCTAAGGGGCAGTAGGTGGTTCAGTAGATGGAACATCAGACTAGAGAATGGAAGACGTGAGGTCAAATCAGACTCAAATGTGCTAACTTTGTGACCCTGGGCAAGTCACTTATCTCTATTTGCCTCAATTTCTTCATCTATAAAATGAGCTGGAGAAGGAAATAGTAAATCACAGTGCCAAGCAAACCCCAAATAGGGTCATAAAGAGTCAGACATGACTGAAAAGTGATTAAATAAACATTTTCTTCATCATTTTATTAATTCTAGACAACTGACAAAAGAATTCATCAAGACCTGATGTGTAATCTTTGCTGATTTCTGAAATGTAAATGTTCACATTTAAAATTTTATATTCAGCTCTGGGAGGCTTTGGTTTCAGTATACCCCTGAGGTAATCTACTCCAGTCTATATTTTCCCCTCTTCCACTACTATTTGTATTAAGGGTGATTAAAAGCAGTTCTTTACTATGCCCAAATCCCATTGTAGGCTCAGGAAAAAAACCTTGGACTACACGACAGTTAAAGGGCATGATATAGATGATGAGGCACCAAATGACACTGAGAGAGAGCAGTCAGGTAAGTAGGAGAAGCAAGAGGGAGCAATTTCATGAAAACTTGAAGAGTGATCAACAGATTCAAATGCTGCAAAGAGATTATGAATGAGGATGAAGACTAAGAAGAGTCCATTGGATTTGGCCATTAAGAGATATTGGTCCCTGACAAATTTCATTTGACCCTGTATGCAAAATCCAGAAGAATTATAAAAGCCATGGGAAAAAAATTATTCATCATTACCCTGTTAAACCAAATCCGATTAGTAGAGGTTTTAAGACACTACAATCTGAGTCAATCAACAAGCATTTATTAAGTACCTGGTATGTGTCAGACACTCTGATACAAAGGAAAAATGACCCAGTTCCTACATTGAAGGAACTTATATTCTATTGGGGAAGTCAATGTATACATACACATACACAAAATAGATACAAAGCTATTAAGAAAGGATAAAGTGCTAGCTGCTGAGGGGATTAGGAAAGACATTGCTATAAGATGGTTTTAGAATTCCTCATACCAGTCTGAATTCTTCATTTCAAAAGAAGTTAGGTGTTCTATTTTGTTTTCTAATGATGAAAAATGAGTGGGAACTCTTTTGTTGAGAGTCAGAAGACTTTTGCCACAAGCATGTAGAGTGCCTGAGGCATCACCACACACACATACACACACACACACACACACACACACACACACACACACACACACACACACCTTGGAACTAGAATTTGACTATAATAATAAGCAAGTAAATAATAACAATCAATAAGCAAAAGAGAAAGAATTTGACCATAGAAGCTAGTATGGGTATAGAAAAAAAAATCTGAGTTCATACTTAAAAGGCAATGAAGTTTAAAAAAGTCACTCCTGCTCCTAAGAAAAATGCCAGAAACAGTTCTTGGAAGAGCTTAAAAGGACTTTGAAAATCAAATAAGAGAGGTTGTGGGAAAATTAGGAAAACAATAACAGTAATTCAAGAAAATTAAGAAAATCATGAAAAGAAAGCCAACCAATCGGGAAAAAACGATCCCAAAACTTAAAGAAGAAAATAACTCCTTAAAAATTAGAATTGGGCAAGGGGAACTCAACGACTTTATAAAACACCAAGAAATAATAAAACAATCAAAAGAATGAAAAAAGTAGAAGAGAATGTGAAACATATTATTAGAAAAACAACTGATCTAGAGAAAAGATTGAGAAGAGACAAAGTAAGAATTGTTGGACTACCTGAAAGTTATGATTTTTTTAAAAGTCTTGATACAATAAGGAAAATTGCCCTGAAGTTCTAGAAGGAAAGGGGAAAAAAGCAGAAAAATAATTCTTCACCACCTGAAAGAGATACCAAAAAAGGTTGTCTTTGTCCTTCATTCTCAAAGAGGACCATGACATCAAGATGATGACATGACTTACAGCTGACTTTGATTTGAGTGAGGAAGGGCTATGCAAGGTCACCAGCCTCACTTTCTCCTCCAGAGTTATCTGAGTCCAGTGGCCTGATACTTATCAGGACAAAAGGAGACAGCCCAGGATGCAATGTGAGACCTTTGCCATTTTAGACTAAGGTCTTATCACATTCTCACTTTGAGTGAGATATACCCATTCAATGAAAAGGCCTCTTTAAGTAGTTATTCCATGGATAGTCCCTTTAATAAAAAAATCAAACTGGGAAGGGAAGACCCTCACGGTTCCTGGGTAAAGGAGAAATAGAAAAAATTACTATTTAGGACTTACATTCACTCTGTGCTCACAGTAAAAAAAAAAAAAAAGAAAAAAATTCACAGGAACAACACAGCCAAGTTTTGAACCTCCCAAGTTAAGGAAAAAATACTACAAGCAACAAGGGGGGGATAGAGGAAGAAATGCAAATACTATGGAGCTACAGTCAGGATAATACAAGATTTAGTAGCTTCTATATCAAAAGACTGAAGGACTTGGAACATTAGACTTCAAAGGCAAAGGAGCTGAGTTTCCAACCAAGACTAACTTCCTCAGGAAAGCAGGGTATAACCCTGAATTTTAAAAAAATGGAAATTTAATGAATTCAAAGACTTTCAGGTATTTGTAACAAAAAACCCAAAACTAATGGAAAATTTGACATATAAGATCTGAAATATAATGTAAATATTAAGGACCAATTACAAGGCACTCAGGACCAAACTGTTTACTTCTTATACAGGAAAATGTTATCTGTACTCAAGAATATTATCACTTGGCTAGTTTGATGGAGACTACAATAGATAGAAGGCTTGGAGTTGAATGGAGTATGATGGGATGATTCTAAAAAATAAAATTGGACAGGGAGAGGTAAAAATAGGGCAATTATCTAATACAAAGGAGGCAGATGTAAATGGAAAAAATGTTATGGCAGAAGCAGGTGGGGGTAGAGAGCTGATAGAGCTGCAACTTTACTCTCATGGGAACTGGATTAAAGGGGGAATAATGTACATCTGGAAGGGTAGAAAAGTCTTTTAAATTTATAAAGAAATAAGAAGGCAAGGGGGCAGGTTAAGAGAGGAATTTTTAAAAGAATAGATCAAGAATTAGGAGGATGAGGGAGAGGATAAGGGAATGGTTTTTAGAGGGGTGGGTATATTAAGGAATAGGAAAGTTAAGGGAAGAATTCTTTAAAAATGTATAGATTAGGGAGGTAATGATTAGAAAAAATCAGATATGTGAAGAAGGACTGGGTAAAAATAGAGGATGAGAAGGATAATAGAGAGCACAGAGGGACAGAGGGAAATACACAAGTAGTAATTATAACTTTGAATAGGAATGGGATTAACTGACTCAAAATGGAAATGGATAGCAGAATAGACAAAAATTCTGAATCTGACAATATGTGGTTTATAAGAAACATTTTAAAATGAGAGATACACACAGATTTAAAATAAAGAGGTGGAGTAGAATTTATTATGCTTCACCTGAGATTAAAAAAAAGCAGAGGTAGCCATCATGATCTCAAAGTTAAAGCTAAAATAGATTAAATTAAAAGAACTATAGAGGGAAACTATATTACTATAAAAGCTACCATAGAAAATTAATACTAAACCTATATGCACCAAATGCTATGGCATCTAAATTTTAAAAAGAAAGTTATATGAATTATAGATGGAAATAGTAATGCTATAATAGTGGAATATTTTGACCTTCCCCTCTCAGAATTCGATAAATCTATCTAAAAAATAAATAAGAAAGTTAGTTATAGAGGTAAATAGAATTGTAGATTAGCTATGATAAATATTTGAAGAAGATTTAATGGGAATAGAAAAGAATACACCTTTTTCTTGGTGTACAATTTACAAAAATTGACCATACTTTAGGGCATAAAGACATTATAGTTAAGTTCAGAAAAGCAGAAATATTAATGGCATCCTTTTCAGTTCACAGTGCAATAAAAATTATATTCAATAAGGGATCATGGAAACAAATTAAAAAGTAATTAGAGATTAAACATCCTAATCTTAAGGAAAGAATGGGTTAAAGAACAAATCATAGAAACAATAAATAATTTCATTAAAGAGAATGGCAATAATGAGACTATATATCAAAGACTATGGAATGCAGCAAAAGAAGTAATCAGAGGAAGAATTATATCCCTAAATGATTATATCAAAAAAATAGAGAAAGAAGAGACCAACAATTTGGGTATACAATTTTAAAAAACTGGAAAGAGAACAAATTAAAAATCTTCAATTAAACACCAAATTGAAAATCTTAAAAATTAAAAATGAGATTAATAAAATAAAATTGAGTATAAGAAAACCATTAAGTTAATAAATAAAACTAGTAGTTGGTTTTATGAAAAAAAGAATAAAATAGATAAATCACTGGATAATATGGTTTTTAAAAGTGAGACGAAAACTACATCAATAATATTAAAAATGAAAAGGGTCAATATAACATTAGTGAAGATAAAATCAAAGCAATTATAAGGAGTTATTTTGTCCAATTATATGTCAACAAATTTAACAAGTTAGGTGAAATAGGAGAATATTTGCAAAAATACAAGCTGCCTAGATTAACAGAAGAGGAAATGGAATATCTAAATAGATTTATTTTAGAAAAAAAAATTGAATAAGCTATGAATGAGCTTTCTAAGAAAAAAGTATCAGGACCAGATGGATTCACAAGCGAATTCTACCAAATATTTAAAGATCAACTAATTTCAACATATACATATATACGTATATTCCAGATTATTTAGAATAATAGGCAAAGGAGTCCTACCAAACTCCTTTTATGAAACAAATATGATACTGATACCTAAACCAAAAAGAAGAAAAACAGAGAAAGAAAATTATACACCAATTTCATTAATGAATATGGATGCAAAACTCCTCAATGAAATGCAAGCTAGGAGAGTACAATATATTATAAAGATTATACATTGAAATGAGAAGAACCAAGAGAATGTTGTTCTAAGAGCAACTATGAATGATTAAATTATTTTGAGTATTTTAAATATTCAAATCAACTACAAAGGATCCATGAAGGAAGAGGCTAGCCAAAAAAACTGATTAATAGAAGTATATATAGTATGGTTTTACACACACACATGTAAAACCATACTATATATACTTCTATTTATCGTATCACATATGTCACATGTGTGTATGTGTGTGTAAAACATGTGTTTATGTCTAACAGTAGCAGAGAAGAAGAGAGAAAAAAGTGTACAGCAGAGAACAAAAGAAAACTCTGAAGGAAGAACAGAAAAGTGAAGTGACTTCGAAAATTATGTGTAGTATTTTATTACAGTTTTTCAAAAAGAAGTAAACAGTAAAATGGAAATTCATGGCTTTATATTGAATCCTCTTTTTATGTTGTGCTGTGTACATGGAAATGTTCTCTTGGTCTTTTTGTATTTAAATTCAAAATAAATTAAAACATTTTTAAAAAGAAAAATGTTCTTAATTTTTTTATTTCAAAAAAAAAAAGAATTAGCAATACCCCATTAAACAGTAGGCACAGTTCTTCTCCCCATTCCCATCTTTCCCCCAGGATCCTATGAAGTCTTCGGAGCTCATAATAAAACTCTGGTTTGAACTCCCTTTGGAAGGGAAACAAACAAAGTTGCTAGCGTTGTTCCTTCTCCCTGTCATATTCTGGTGATGCCTTTCTTTATCCTAAGAGTGCAAATAGGCCCCAAGACTGCCATTAGTGCCTCCCAGGGAAGAGAGTAGATAGCTACACATTCTACACACACACACACACACACACACGCATGCACACATACACACCCCTTGGCATATTTTTTTCTCTGTTATGGTTTTGTGGTCGGTGCTCAGTTCTTTCAGGATCTCTTCAGAAAGGATTATAGAAAAAAAATTGTTTTATTATGGTCGAGGCAGGAATTTTTATTTTTGCTTTACTATTCATAATTGTTTCAGGAGTTTTGCTTTTAATTTCTTTTTTTAAAGGAAAAAGCAATGTAGAAAGAGAAAATAATACTTGTTATGAAAAAATAAGATTTAACTTTTTTAAAGGCCTAACTGTAACTGACCCCTTTTTTTATAAGAAGAATTTATGATCCACAACAGCTTGAGAAAACAAATTCATCTCTAATCAGTCTACAGATCAATCAAATGATCCCCAGTGAGACTTAAAGAGAAGCACTCAATTTCAACAAGCTATCTATTGTCATGTCATCACTTTCCACAGAAAAACAGACTCCATGTCCGAGACAGTCTCACCACCCTGTAATACCATCAAATTTATGAAGAAACTCCTCTGATTAATTCTCTATACTGTGGTCTCTCCATCGTTATTGATCAATGAAAAAAATCTGTTGAGTGCCTACAATGTGCATTTCAATTAAACCAGCATTTATTGGGCAGCCATCATAAAGAGGGCACTATTCTTAGTTGTGTGCAAGGGATTTGTAAAATAGTAGGGTGAATAAGAGGTGTTCAATTGCTACATGGAGGAGGCTCTGGCTCCACTCTCAGAGAAAAGCCTGATGCCTCCACAGGCCTATACAGTACACTGAGGAGTCTGGAGGTATCTATTTTCTCTGATTTGCTTGAACCCTCACCAGCTGTGTTCCCCCATGTATTAGTGTGTAGTAACTATCCCCTCCAGTTCCACTTAACCACTGCAGATTGATCCAAAGGGAGTTCAAACCAGAGTTTTGCTATGTGTTTGGAGGACTTCATAAGACCCTGGAGAAAAAGTAGGGCTTCCTAGAATGGAGATGAAAATTATGTCTAACTGTTTAATGGAGTATTATTAATTTTTTATGTGTTTGTGCATGTTCCAAGGGGTCATAAGGCTTTTCAGAACCTGATGGTATGTATTGTTACCCCATGTGCTTATGAGGCAAATTTTATCCAAATCTACTTTTTGTCTTTTTTTTTATCCACAGCTACCAATACTTATTTTCTCCAACTTCTCTGTGGCATACTATCCCCTACACTACCTCAGTCTCTGATAGAATAGGTATGAAATTTAGTTGAACTCCAACATAGTTGAATTTGGTTTCATCAACTTCACATTCAGACATGATGTAACTTTAGTGTCTGAAAGGTCATTCCTGAATCAAAAGGAATTATCATGATGCCCCAGAAGCAAATGAGGTAGATACTGTACCTGAAACCGAATGCTTCTGTAGCCAATCAAAGAGCCTCCTCTTTGGTATATAGTTAGCTGACCAGGACCAGTTACAGAATATTTATGCCCCAGCCTATCTCGCCAAGACACTTCCTTTATGTATCATCATAATTCTCCCAGGAGCAGCTTCCTAGCATCCTCTATGTGAATAGACACTATCTGAGCAAAACTAATAGGTTTTGTATAAGATCCAGACCCCCTATAGTACAATAATAAATAAAATACAAAAAATAAATTGTATAAATGAAGTATAAGAGAAATGCCATACCAATTCAAAGGAGATAATGACTAAATTTTTCATACCTTTTGACCCAGATGTTCCACTTCTAGATATACAACCAAGGAGAACAATGACAAAAAGATAGGCCCCACATACACCAAATTATTTCTAGAAGCACTTTTTGTAACAGCACAGAAACTAAGTAGGTGACCATAGATTGGGGGAATGTCTAAAGAAATAAATATTCAAGGATGTAATAAAATATTGCTACACGGAGAAACAATGACTATTAATACAGAGACTCATGAGAAGTCATATGAATGGAGGCAAAGTAAAGCAAACAGAACTAGGCAACAAGATACACAATGATTACAGTAATGTAAATGGGGGAGGGAGGAATAAAAAGTGAATTCTGTCCAATTGTAAGGATCAACCTTGGTCCACAAAGAGAAGATATGAGGATGCATCTCTCTATTTTCCTCCCCAGAGGTAGAAGCCTGAACACAACAGATAACATTGGATTTGGTTGATGTGTTGGTCAGTACCGTTGAAATTGTTCTGTATTAAAGAGATGAATCTCTTGGAGGAAGAAAGGGATTGGTAAATTAAATAAAGGCTAAATGAAA
>CM053769.1:178005440-178059765 GCA_028658325.1 Potorous gilbertii
TATTTTTTTTCCCTTTTCTGGGCATTTTCCCAGCCAGTTACTTGACTTCTGAGAGTCCTCTCCACCCCCGCCTAGGTCCATCCAGCTAGTGCTTGGGCTGGCTGCTATTCAATGGGAGCTTAATTCCTGGTGCTCAGGTGGGGGCAGGGCTGCCTCCCAGTCTCTGTTCCCTCAGGGGGTTTATGCAGAGACCTTTTGTAATGGAGCTCCTGCAGAGCTCCTGCCTGCTCTGGGAGCCTCTGGCCACCTGCTGCCTCTGCCATTCCCTCTGCCACGGCCTCCACCTCCCGAGGGGGCCTGAGTCATGGAGGCACCCTGCTCCCCTCTCAGCCTGTCTCTCTCACTTACCTGTGAGTCTGTGGGTGGAGGGACCTTCATGGCCACTGGAGATTCCGTCCCTGAAGCCTGCTCGGCTCTGCTCGCTCCTCTCAGTGCTGCAGGGCCAGGGCAGGGGCGGGCTTCGCTCCCGTCTGGTGTGCAATGGACCTTTGGGATCAGTTTTTCAGGGCTCTCTGGAACGGAAATCTCCTTCACTGTGTTTCTGCACAGCTTCCACTGTTCCAGAACTTGTCAGGAGCTCCCTTTAGAGGGAATCCATGGGCTGTGGGTTCGGAGCTAGCAAATGTGAGTCTTTCTACTCCACCATCTTGGCTCCGCCTCCCTATGATAGTATTTTTAAAAAATGTGCTTTAATATAGAGATAACCAAAGGTCGTAGCCAAGAAAAGCACAGTTTTGGAAAGAATGAACTAGAAGAAGTTGTAATGACCAAACTCAAATTCTGGAAGAATTTTAAAGCTGCCAAGTCCTGTTGAAATAAGGAACAAGAGAAATTAAATAAACAACATGGTCCCATTTCATGCATGATTGCCAATATGATTGTAGAATAAAATTTTATTTCCAATGAAAGTGTTCTGAATCTCAATGAACTGATTTGTAATGACAGCAGATTTTTGAGGGAGATCCCACAGCAGGGGGTGAAATCACAAGTTCTTGACATAGTGATTATAAAGATATTTAAAAACTTGCCAGACAGACTGAAAGACTTCCTGCTTTGCCCAAGATGATGATGATTTTATTGTTTTGTTGACCCAAGGCAAATGCAAGCATACAAACTTTTCTTCTTATGGGCTGTTCAATCTCATGCCTGTTTTTATAAAAAGTAAAAAACAGGGGAGTTTGGCAGAGAGAATGAATGGATGAATGCATGAGGAGCTATGGAAGTCTGCTTCTTGATAATATCCTATGAAAACTCACTTATTAGAGTCCAGTCCCAGGAGCAGAGTGCAGTGTAAGAGGGATGAGGAGGAATATCTGAGTTCAGGCAACATGGCTTAGAAATTAATGGTGGGAACTAAAAAACAAAGAGAATAATTTTTCCTAGGAAAGGACTCTCTAGAGAGTTATATTTCTGACATTTTGGATATGCTGAAATATGAGGATGGGAAACATTAAAATGTCCTTCCTTGGAACCAGAAAGATACTTCAATTTGGCCCCAAAAGAAATATTTTCTGGTTTATTTCCAAAAGGATGATGATCTTCTGGTAAATACTCATCAGTCCTGATGTACTAGAGAGGCAGCCTGACATAGTGTGGCAGTGGGAGTAAAGAAGAATGGGGAGTTGAATCTTGCCTCAGCCACTTCCTAACTTGTGAAATCCTGGGCAAGTCTATCAATATCTCTGTGCATCAGTTTCCTTATCTCTAAAATAAAGATTTGATCATCTCCAAGGTCCCTTCCAGTTCTAAATATATGATCTTACTTGATGAGTGTATTTAAAGAGAGAGCCAAAAACCTATCTCTCAAAGATATTATCAAAGATATCAGACTTCGACATGATAATGAATTAACATATCTCAGAAAGCATTTTTGATGGTACCTTCCCTCCTTCTGCATGGGGGCTGTGCTTCTTGACCCTGGCAAACTAACACTGAGACTGAGCAATATATCTGAAAAGATTTTTCTCTATCCTGTTGGTGATGTTTATACAGAAATGTGCCTTCAGAAACTTGGCTTCTCTCCAGAATAAGAGAAACTTCAAAACATGTGATATTGAAGAGGAACACAGGAATAATATTTTATCCTGCAAAGATAATGTTGTTATATGGTAGAAAGCCACAGGAAATGATTGCTATTTGGTTACAGCTGTAACATCCACATTTAAATTGCTAAAAAGAAATACACAAAGAAAAGGATCATCTTTCTCCCTTGAATTTAGGTTTCTTTCTGTTCTGAAACACTGCAATTACCTGGAATCTTTTTGAGGTTGTGCAAACGCACTTTTATGTTTACATTATTAAATTATATTAAATTATTAAAGTTCGTGAGTCACTTTCCTCACAATGATACTGAGAAGTAAGTAGTACAAGCATTTATTATGCTTGTTCTATAGATGAGGAGGCTGAGAATTTGAGAGGTTAAATGATGTTTCCATACACATGTATAATCTATTTTATTAGAACTTCTCTCCTACAAAGGGTGGTTCATATTGTGGGGATTCTTAGTAATTAATAATCTCTACTGCTTATTTTGGCTACATTTGAATAACTGGGAATTTCTGAAGTTAAATCCTGTCCAGAGTATTCAATTCTATGCCTGCCAGCAGACCAAAGCCACCATTAAGTTTAGAATCATAGAACATTTGTTTAGAATAGAACTGAAAAATAAAGCAACAGAACATCATCATAGTCCACATTCACAATTAGCACAGTCTCATTTCTCATTCATTCTAAAATATCTTGGGTCACAAAACCCTCCAAAAATTCATACCAATAAGGGAAGTCTGGCCAGGTTCCTAGAATCAAGTGTGTGTGTGTGTGTGTGTGTGTGTGTGTGTGTGTGTGTGTGTGTGTATGTATGTGTGTGTGTGTGAGTGTGTTAAGTGAGTGAGAATGTAAATTTCAATAAGGAGAGTTTCTGCATCCTTTCTTGGATTATTTGTCCATCCGTGTGTCTGGACACAGCCAGTAAGTCTTCTCTCCCTATATACTCATGTCAATGCTTCTCTATGGCTGGTCCAATAGCTAAAGTTCTTTCTACTACCTCTGTTTTGTTCCGGGATGCCATTTTTGCTTTCTCCTTAACATTTTTCATGCCATCCTTCATTTCAACAGTCTTTTCTCTCCACCCATCAATGTCAGTGCTTGAGCAGCCCATTCTCCAGAGAAAGCTAGTTCTTGATCTTTACCCATTAGGAGAGAAGGAATGGAGAGATACAAGGAGAGGGTGAAGGAGAAGAGTTTTTCCTGGACTTTGTGTGATTTTTTAGAGTTTTTACAGGAAACTTACTGGGAAAGGAGCAACAATAACTCCAGAATCTTGTTCAAGTTACCAGGGAAATCTGTCAAGTGAACTAATGGTGGTACATGAATGTAATGGAATTTTATTATTGTGTAAGAAATGGGGAATATGAAGTGTTCAGAAAAATATGGAGAAACTTCTACAAACTAATATAGGGTAAGGTGAGGAGAATTTAAGTGAAGACCATGAAAATAATTTGGGAAACAACTGTGAAAGACCTCAGGATTCTAACCAAACAGCAGATTATGACTTCAAAGGACTGATAGTAAGACATACCTTCCACCTCTTAGCAGTGAGATGATGGACTAGAGGGATAAAATTAGACTTGCATCCTGAGACATGGCCAATGTATTAATTTGTTTTGTTTGATTATACATATTTGTCATAAGAGAGTTGTATAACAAGGGGGAGAGGAGGTAGGTTGGTGGATAGGGATAGACTTGAAAAAGAGAGTGTCAATATAACATTTTAAAGGTACACAGAGGGAAGAGAGAGAAGATAAAGAAGGGGACACAGATGGAACTTCTAAAAAAACTACACTGTTGAACATATATGTGAATATAATGTAATATAATATGACATAATGTAACACAATGTAATATGATATATGTGTTTCTTTAAAAACAGTATACATAGTAGTATATAGCTTCTTCCCTCTCCTTTTTCATTACTTATATATAATATATATATATATATAAAACACACATATAGTGTGTTAATGATTGTTGAATTCACAATAAAAAATACTTTAAAAGTAATTAAAAAAGAAATCCTTTTGACAAACTAAGAAATCATTCATAGAACATTTTGATAGAAGGCAATTGTTGTCCTATATCTCTTCTGCTCTTTGGAGCTAAACTCCTTGGAAAGGTCATCTACAACAGGTGCCTCCACTTCCTCTCCTCTCACTCTCTTCTTAACACCTTATAATTCAGCTTCTGACCTCATCATTCCATCCAAACTCCTCCCTCCAAGGTTTCTAAGGATATCTTAATTGACAAATCCAAAAGCCTTCTCTCAATACTCATTCTCCTTGACTTTTCTGTAGTTTTTGGTGCTGTTGATCCCTCATTCCTCTTTGATACTCTTTTCTCTTTAGGATTTTTGCATCTCAATTTCTCTGGGTCCTCTTCCTATCCATCCAACTGCTTTTTCAGGCTCTTTTGGTGGATCCATATCCAGATCATGTCCTCTGACCATAGGTATCCCACAGGGGTCTGTCCTGGCCATTTTCTCTTTTTCTTTTTTTTTTTTTTACTTCACTTGTCGATCTCATTGGCTCCTAAGGATTTAATTACCATCTCCATTATGCTCCAACCTCCCTACCGACCTCCAGTCTTGCATTTCCAACTGCCTTTCAGACATCTTGAACTGCATGTCCAGTACACATTTAAAACCCAACATGTCCAAAACTGAACTCATTATCTTTCCCCCTAAATCCTCCCTCCTTACCTGTGGAGTATAACACCAACCTCCCAGTTCCTCAGATTCATAATCTAGATGTCACCCTCAATTCATCACTATCTCTCACCCTTCCCACCCCCAGAAAATCCAGTCTGTTGCTAAGACCTGAAAATTTCACCTTTAAAGCATCTCTCAAAAATATCTCATTCTTTCCACTGAGACTATACTGCTGCAGGCCCTCATCATTTCACACCTAGACTATTATAATAACCTGCTGGTGAGTCTGCCTGTCTCATGTCTCTCCCCACTCTAATCCTTCCCCTATTTAGCTATCAATGGGATTTTACTAGATCCCAAATCACTCTTTCCTCTATTTTCTCTCTCCCAGGCAAGGTTGGTTTACTTTTCAGTGATTCTCGGTACCAAGACTTGAGGTGGATTGGACCAGGTCATTGTTCTCCTTCAACTCTCACTTTATCCATCTGCCTTTCTGTTTTGGTGGAGCTACAGTAGGTGTAATAGCCACTGAGTAGAGAAACAAAGGACTAGTAGGAAAAGCTTAGAAACTGGGTCAAGGTCATGGGGTTACTGAAGAATTAAAGCCACTAGAATGAGTGTCACTATCCTTTTCTTCTATTTTTTATTTTGTTCTTCCTATATTATTACAGCTCTGATGCCATGCCTACTTCAATGGTTCATGTTCCACAAACTCTGTCTGTGACTATTAGAGGAGGCTGAAGGAACCCTTTGGTTTCTTAGGTGGTTAGTGAGGGTTGATGTTCATTGAGAGGGGCCAAAATAGCCTGGTCTTTAGTAAATTGCAGTTTTGCTGTTGATTTAGGTATTCCCCAACCCACATCTATTGATAATACTCCATTATTTCCACTAATAATACATAGATCCTCCAGTACTCTGAAAATATTTGTTACTCTCTCGGTTCATTTAGTTGCCCTCGAAAGCACTACTAGCCAATCCCAGACATGCTAATATTCTTTACAAAATCATTGTAATTATTTTATACCCTTACATATGTGGTCTCCAAAGTGTCTACATGGCCTAGTGATAATAGTTTGTCCTTCATTTTATAAAAGGACCAGTGATATCACAGGGTGGTGTCTTGATTCATACGTGAATTGGATTTAAGTGAGGCAGAATTGCACAGTCATCATCCTCACTCTGTCTTCCAGAGTCATCAAAGTCCAGTAGCAAGATGGCTGCAGTAGATGACCTTAGTGTCTTTGATGCCTGACCAAGCCCTAAGCTCTGCACAGTACCTGCGTCAATCACCTTCAAAGCTATTGTAATAAGTTGTTCTCATCTGCACATTTGATCAGGGGAAATCTTCACAAGTTTGGGGTAGATACCCCCAACCCACCAACAGGTTTGGGGCTATTGGTTACCTTTAACCTAGTATAGCCCATCTGCTGAGATGGTTTTGCTGGGGGTATAATCGGTATGATGTGACAACTGATTGGGTATGTATATGTATGTATATGTATATATACATATAATGCACATATAATATCTATATATCTCCACAGCAGTTTATATTTTATCATCCCCAATAGAATTTCAGTTCCTTGAGAGCATGAATTGTATTTTTGCCTTTCTTTGTAAATCCCTATCACTTAACACAAAGTCTGACACATAGAAAGTAGTAATAAATGCTTTTGGACTGACTGACTTGACATTCCCTGTCCACATATCCAATCAGCAGGATGATGATATCACATCTTTTGGCTTCAAAGGAAATAGCAGCACTGGGGTTTTCTCAGTGTTGCTTTATACATACTGCCTACAAAGTGACTTGAAAATAAAATCAGTTGTAAGTCAAAAGACCCGTCAAATGTGTTCTATTCTTGCTATGTGACCTAACCAACCTTTCTTCACATAATTAGTTAATTACATATGATCCACTGTCATCCTTGAACTTCTTCAGAGTTCTCATTTGCTATGTGATCCCATAGAAAATGTTGGGTCATAATTTTTTCCATTAAATACTTGGTGATTTAGGCTTCTGTGCTTTGTATTTCAATGCATACAACTATTTAGATATGGAGAGCACTAGGGGCAGCACGACAGAGTGAAATATTTCTGCCTTGATTTCCATGGTTTCCTGTATCATTATGCATTATGTATGGATGTATAGATGCTCATGTATGGGTGCACCTGAGACAAATCTAGGTTTCTTTTACTTTTCTTAGAGCTGATAGCAGCTCTCCATGGTAGTGTCTCTAAAATGAAGGCCTTAGGCTACTATGGGACCTCTACAATCTCTCCAGCCCTCAATCCAATAATGCTCTGATCTTACTGAAGCTGGAGAACATCTCCAGTTCCCAGCCTGTCCCCCTTTCTCAGGGCCTTTTGAATAGTATTTATTAGGGAGCCACTCTGTATTATCAAGGAATTGCGGTCAATTGGCTTAGGAGAGCTAAGACTCTGCCCTAGTGTCTGGCACATTGATTGATTGGTCACAGTCATTTCCTCATGTGCTCCGTGAATAACTGAATCCTACCTTAGAACAAAGAAAAATAATTGACCATCATCATCATAGCTACCATTTATATAGTGTGTAAAAGTTTGCAGAGCAGTTTCTAAATATTATTTCATTGTGTTCTCACAACAATCCTAGGAATTAGGTCCATTTTACAGATAAGGAAACTGAGGCAGACAGATATCGAGTAATGTGCCTAGGGTCCTAATAACTGAAAAAGCAACCAAGTCCGATAGTGTATTTTTTCTATATTATTACACACCTATAGTCCCCACCTTGCCACCAAGAGTAGAAAAGTTTGTCATACATTTTGTTTTCGGAAACTCTATTTCAAATGATCTGAATTTGGTTGTCTTTTAGCATTGTTTTTGTATGCATTATTGAAGTTATTGTGTTTATTTATGGCTCTTTGTTCTGCTTTATTCAGCTTGTATTCCTTCACACATAGTCTCCCATGTTTCTCTAGCTTCCTCCCGTTTGTTTTTGTTTTATGATGCCATATTTTACCATAATATCCACCTGTCATAATTTCATTGGCTATTTCTCAGTGGGTGGATACCTCTTTCTTTTTTTTAGGTTTTTCCTTGTACATTGCCTTGTATATAGTAGATAATAAGTGTTTGTTAGTTGTAATTAAATATTAATCAGGCACAATTCAGCAAACTGAGTTCAGTTCTGTGTCTGCTCTTTATCTACTTGACAATGTCAACATCCATGAGACTTATTTTGTCATGGTACAATGTGTGTGTGAATGAAAAGGACCATGGTACCAGGTAGATGTGATATTTTCTCTGCCAAGAAGAATGGCCATTGAAAGGAAAGAACAAAAGTGGGCATTATGAAGTTGAATTTTTAGATAAGGAAACAATAATAAAAGAGCACTCTTTTAATGAATTCAAGTCACTAGGCCTACATTAATTATATCCCAGAACAGCATGAGAAATGACAGATATAATTGCTGTAAATAAATTTTGAACCTGATTAGGGAGAATGCTAAAGATTCTGTAGTTCAGAAAAAAGAGCAAATGTTCCAATTTTCAACAAAAGGGAAGAGATTGGAGTCTGCAAATTATAGGCCGCAAGTTTGGAGAATTTTATACCATATGATGTGAACATCTATCAATCAGTCAATAAGTATTTATTAAGCATATGTGCCAGAGATTATGTTAGGTACTGAAGGTATTGTACAAAGTACAAGAAATGGATGTGGAGATAACTAGGATCCAACATGACTTTGTCAAGAAGAAGTTATGCAGGACTTCATTTTCCATTTTGACAAAGTTTTTAATTCAGGGAAATTCTGTTTGTATGTATAGTTAGTGTTCAACAAAGCATTAGATCAAATCTCTCATGCTATCTTTATGGACAAGATTAAGGAAGTGATCTAGAGTGTAGGAAAATTAGGTGGATTCCTTACTGGTTCAATAACTGATCCCAAAGACAGTCAATAGTTGGCTCAATGGCATGCTAGGATAAGTACCGCAGGGATTTATTTTTGACTTGGAGTTACTTAGTATTTTAATTAATGACTGAGATGCTCATGAAATCTGTGGATGACACAAAACTGGTTCAGAAAGCTGAAACACTGAATACAGAGAAATAATTTAGAAATATCTCAACAGATAAACTGTTGAGTTGAATCTCATTAGATGAAATGTAATAAGGATAATGTAAAGATTTATACTTTCATTAAAAAATTTAACTTCCCAAGTATAGAATAAGGGAGATATTACAAGGCAGCACTTTGTATTTTGAGATTTTAGTGGACTATAAGTTCGATATGAGTCAATAACATGACATGGAAACCAAAAGAGCTGATGCAGTCTTGGGCTACATAAGAGAAATACATCCTCCAGGAGTAAGGAGGTGATAATCTCATAAAAGGAGAGGAAGGAACAAGCATTTATTAAGTGCCTATTATATGCCAAAAAATGTGTTGTGCTTTACAATGATCTCATTTGGTCTTCACAACAACCTTAGGAAGCATTATCCCCATTTTACAGTTGAGGAAACTGAGGCATAGGGTGGTTAAATGACTTGTTCAGGGTTGCACCCAATAAGTATCTGAGGTGAAATTTAAACTCAGGTCTTACTGACTTTGGGCCTGGTGCTCTATTGTGGGTTCAGTTGTGGGTACCATATTTTGAGAAGGGTGTTGATAAATAAGATTAAAGAATGGAGAGAATACCTCAAGTTTATGCCATATTGGGATCAGTTGAAGCAACTGGGTATGTTTAGTTTAAAGAAGAGAAGGCATGTTACCTGTCTTCAAGTTGTTGTTGTATTTGTCCTTCGTTCTCGAAAAGGACCATGACATCAAGATGATGACATGACTCGCAGCTGTCTTTAAGTATATGAAGGTGGTGACCTGGAAGAGGGGTGAGATTCATTCTGCTTGTCCCCAAAGATAAGAACTAGGGCTAATGGGTAGAAATTGCAAAGAGACACATTTGGATATGATGTAAGGAGAAAATTCCTAACAATTAAAGTGATCCTAAAGTGGAATGGGATGCCTTGGGAGGTAGTGGATCTTTCCTCACTTGAGATCCTTAAGGAAAACCTGGGTACTTTTCAGATGCTTTGTAAAGAGGATCCTTTTTCAGGTGTGGATTGGACTCTGGCTTCTCGGCTGAATCTAATAAGACAGTAGCAATAATAGTTATGATCCTGTTAATGATTTAAGAATATGTGGCCTAGAGTTGCAGGGTAGACATGCTCCAAACCATTCTAATGATCAGTTTCGCACATGGACAGTGTAGCGAATGGCATTCAATGTTTTAGTACCACAAGAAATTAAGATACATTGGAAAGAATAAAATGTGAATACCGTGTCTGCAAGAAATGCTTCATGCAGATAATATTGCCCCACCACTAAAACAGGCAAACTACACATCATATTTCTGCCTTCATATCATTTATTTCTCTTATCTACCTCTTATTTCCTCTCACCTGGTTACCACCTTACTGTACAGGCTTTAAATAACTCTTGCCTAGTTTATTGCAACAACTGCTTAAATGAGTCCATCTCAAGTTTTTCCTCCCTTCAATCCATCCATTGTATATGCAAAGTAATTCTTTTTAAATATACATCTGACAACATGAATTCCCCACCCAATAGGATTTTCTCTGGGATTTACGCTATTTTTAATATGTGCTTGTTGTCTCCCTAATTAGGATGGAATCTGCTTGATAGTAGAATTATTTCTCTCTTTGTACTTGTATCCCTAGCACCTAACACAGTGCCTGGTCCATAGTAGGCATTTAATGAAATAATTGCAGATTGATTGATGAAAGAATTGAAGACACAAATACTTTGTACCAATACTTGTAACATTCAGTTTCCGTTGTTTTGTGGTGATTGTTCTTTTTTTGTCCATTTTTAAATTTCCATTGTTGTTGGAAATAATTTTTTCTGGCTCTGTTTATACCACTTTTCTTTATGATCATCATTTCTTACAGTACAGTTAAGATTGCATTGCATTCACACATGACAGTTTGTTTAACCATTCCTCAGCCAATGGGCATCTACTAAGTTTCCAGTTCTCTGCTACTATAAAAAGTGATGCTATAAATATTTTTGCGTATATGGAGCATGTGATATGTGTGTGTGTGTGTGTGTGTATACACACACACTATATATGTATATTTTAATCAATAACCTCCTTGTGGTATTTGCCTAGTAGTGTATGGGCACTTTAGTCACTCTATTTGAATAATTCCAATTTGATTTCCAGAATGGTTATACCAACTAATTCATCCCTCTCTCAGAAATGGTGTGCCTGTATTTTCACTCCCCTTTAATATTGACTATTCCAATCTTTTGTCATCTTTGTCATTGTGCTGGTGAGTTAAACCTCAGGGTTGTTTTGCTTTTCTCCTATTAGCAGTACTTGGGAACTTTCTTTCAAGATGGTTGATAGTTTGTAATTCTTTTTTTGAGAACTGTTCGTTCATATCTTTTGACCTCTTATCTGCTGGAAAATATCATTTGTCATATATTTCTGTTACTATCTTGGATGTCAAATCCTTATCAAAGGTATTTCACCCAAAGATTTTCCAAGTCAATTGCTTTTCTTATTATATTTGCTAACTTTATTTGTGCAAAAGCTTTTCAATTTCATGTAATTAAGGTTAAATTATCTGTTTTATCCCTTATAATTGCTTACATCCCTTCATTAAGAATTCATCTGATACTTGTTGCCATGAAAGGTATATGATCTGCTTCTCTTCTGTTTTTTTTTATGGTGTGATATTTGATATTCCATTCTTGTATCCATTTTGCATTTATTGTGAAATGTGGTGTGTTAGGGACTGGCATGATGCCAGCACCCTATTCAGTTTTGATTTGGCAATTAAATAAGACACTTGCAAATCATTAAAGAATTAACAAAAAGGATGCTTATTTCATCCTGACACAGTAAGAATATGAAACAAAGTGCAGTGGCACTTTAATTTCTATAGTTGTGTCCCCATCTCCATATGAAAATGTGTTTGCTCACCAGTATGATGAGTCCTACTGGTAACTGGACACACATCAAGCCTTCAGAGTCCAACTCAACATGAATGAAACTTTTTGTGCACGTAGGGGACCAGGAAGCTGTTTCAAGGGAGGTGAGGGTTAAGCAGGTCCCAGAGACAACTTTATTGCATGGGTCTGGTGGGGCTTCCACCACCCTTGCCTAGAACTGAAATGGTCAAATAAAACAGACTACAACGAAAACCCCAAACTCATTCCTTAGGACCATAGGGACTAAAAGGGGAGGACAGAGGACAGAAGCTAGTTCTTCCCCTCCTCAGTTCAATTCATAGTGAGTGTGCTGTGGCTAATCAGAGACCATATTTCCTTTGGACACTGAAAGAGAGTGTCTATTTGATAGCTGGCTACAAAGCAAATGGAAAAGGCTACTCCCACCCATGTATTTGACAATTTGATTCTCATCTGTTTTCACATTTCCTCTGTCTGATATTCAGAATGAAGGAAGTGCTAAGGATCAAGGCAGTTAGAAATGAAAGGCAAAACCAGGAAAGCAGAAAATCCCCAAATTCTGTCATCGTTCTTTATAGATTTTCATCAGAAGGAATTGTTTTCTTGGCTTGCGGACAAATATATTGAGGATTTTAACAAAGCAAATAAAGTGTTGTTTGTAATTAGGAAAAAAGTGTATAATGGCATTCTACGCAGGGGATTCAGATGGTCAAAAATATGATTCAGGCCCTCCAGTAACTTACATTCTGCTTGAGAGAGGCAAGACCAACGTAGATAAAACAAGAATATGTACAAGGAGATGCCTGGTAAGATCGAGGAAGCAGAAAGTCTTAATAGAAATAATGTTAAGACATAAAGTCACCAAAAACCTTCAAAAAGTTGATTTTTAGAAAAAACACTCAAAAATGAAAAGATCAAAAACATAAGAAATACTTAAAATATTCAAATGCATCTGTGATCTCGTTGATTCTAGTGTTCCCTTTAACAAGAGAGATTGCAACTCATCCACGTCTACCCATTGTGGGCCACCATTGTTCTTTCTCTACAAGGCCTTCCTCATGAGGGTGCATGAGCACTCTGGCTGTCCACTTGACATCCCTTGCCCTCGCCCCAAGACCAGGTCGTCTTGTCTTGTTGTCATAGAGTTCCTGGATGACGCGCTTCACTTGTTCTTTTCTGGAGTTCCTCCCTGATGATGTTGCAGTCTGCTCAGACCCACCGTGGGCCTTTCCATTACCCTTGGTGTGATTCTTGTCTTTGGTTCTTTAGTAATAATAATGTGCCACATCTGGCTGCCATAAAGCAATTCTGGGAAAATTTAAAAGGTAGGATTTTGCTTTCATGGGAAGTCCTGGGTCAATAAAAAAAATTTGATAATTTTCCCAAAAACAATCTAGCCCAGTTTCCCCCCTTTTCCACTCTAAGCCCATATCCATCTGAACTGTCTGTTATAGATATACATACTGTTGGATGAGCACTATAGGATAGAAATCTGGGCAATAGGCATTCTTAATTCACTTGATCTTTTCTGTGTCAATAGACAGACCAAACTCCTATGAATGACATTGATTTCTTCCAGGAGGCTCTGCAGTGTCTTTGGGCTAAATGACATCAGCAAAATGTCATCTGGAAACAGGAGCATCTGGAGGCACTCACCATTTAAAGGATTCCTTCTTGACCTTGACTCTCCTCTGATCTCCCCCATTACAGTGGTGAATATCTTTGACAAGTATATGTTTAATTGTTTTCAGTTGTATCCTACTCTTCAGGATCCATTTTGAATTTTCTTGGCAAAGATACTGGAATGATTTACCATTTCCTTCTCCAGTTCATTTTACAAATAGAGGCAAACGGAGTAATGTGACTTGACTAAGGTCACACAGGTAGTGTCTGAGGCTAGATTCGAACTCAGGTCCTCAGGATTCCAGGGCCAGCACTCTATTGACTGTGCTATGGACTGTTTCTTGGCAAGTATACATCTCTTTATTTTGTGTTGCCTGATATTTATTATCAGAATGTAAGAAATATAATTAAAAGTAACAGAGGAAAAAAAAAGGAAGAAAAAATATGCTCAAACAATGCCAACAGATGCATCAAAAATATAATTATACTTATCTCAATACATTATAAAATACATGCTAAACTTGTCACAAAAATTCAAGGAAGAAATGAAATTGCCAAAAACTTCACAAGATGAAGAAACAATTGAATATGACTAAGAAGTCACAGGAGAAGATGAAAATGAAACTCAATTTAGAAATATCCATGCAAAAAATATTTACGTATATTACATGTGTGTGTGGGGTCTCTCTTAGTGAAAGGCATTCTTATTTCATAGGAGGACAGAGTGATAGAAGCATTAGAATAAGTGAAAAATGTTTCAAAAAAATTACACAACTAGAAAAAGTATTTGACATTTATAAAATCGGAAATGATGGATCTGATAAATAGAGGATGGAATGAAAATTTAAAAATTATTGGGTTTTCTGCAAATTTTGAAAAAGAAAAGAATCTTATCACTGTATGAAAGGAAATCACATAAGCAAATTTCCCAGAAATATTGAAAGAGATGCACCGATTAGAATTGACAAGAATCCAAGGTTTGTCAATGCTGTAAATCCCAGATTCAGCTATTCCAAATATACCATTGTTATATTTCAAGACCATAATGACAAGAGAATTATTTTGCAAATAGTACAAACACAGATTCACACTATTTCTGTAAAAAATGAGAAATATGGAGCTGACACATGGGATCTCAAAAATTTAAAAATGTAAGACTTCATCCTCAAAACAATCTTCCCTGATTACACAGAGCATTTTTTTTTAAAGACAAAAGGTGGTCATTTAGTGATTCACATGAATTTGATCCCCTCATAAATGACAGTCAGTTTTATGGCAAGTTTTGATGTGTGAAAACAAGATCCTAGAATCTGAGTTACCATGTCCAAATAAATCCAAAAGTAATTGTTTATGACAACTGTTAGCTAATCTCACTTTCAAAGGTGAGGGGGCAATAAGCAAACAAAGAAAAATGAAACAAAAGCCAATTTAACCGTTGATTTTTAAAAAAATGGGCTCAAGGGGAGATAAGAAAGAGTAATAAATTGATCTTAGATGTTCACAAAGAATGAAAGAAATAAGGGGGAAGGATAGGGCAAAGAGGATTAAGTGAGTGGAAAAGGTCATCTGAGAACAATATTCTCATGTCAAGGTGGGGGAAGAGCAAGTAGGTTTAGATTTTTTTTTTCAGAACTACATTTGGAGTTAGTATGTAAATAGTAACTGTTTCTCTTTTGACCAGCAAACCTGAGGGTCTTCCCCTTCCAGTTTGATTTTTTTTTTAATTAACATTCACTTCTTAAAGAGGTCTATTCATTGAATGGGCTTTACCTCACTCAAAGTTAGAACCTGAAAAGACCTTGGCCTAAAAGGGCCAGGATCTCCCACTGCATCCTGGCCTATTTCTAGTTGTCTTGATGAACATCATCAGGCCAGTGGACCCAGATGGCTCTGGAGGATAAAATGAGGCTGGTGACATTGCACAGCCCTCCCTCATTCAAACCAAAGTCAACTGCAAGTCTTTTCATCCTCTCTCTGATGTCACGGTTTTCTTCAAAAACCAAGGACAAACACAACGATATATGAACTAGGTTTAGTGTTGTGTGAGTAGCTGTGTCTTTACATGGGTTAAGGTTGGATAGGATTAATATTAGTGAAAGAAGGAAGATTGTATTTCCTCCTGACAAAGGAACAGAATCTTTTGTTACCATTATGGAGTGGTAGAAAATTTTGATATATTCAACAAATGGAAAGAAATTAAAGGAGTCCAAATTGATGTATTTGGTTCTATAAAGGCTTTTACAAGACACAAAGAAATATATCTCGAATTAAAAAAAAACACATTGTAAAAGCATCTTTACCATAGACTATCAAATTCAACAAATGTTTATTGACGACTTTTATCATCCAAGGCCTTGTGGTAGGTGTGTAGGAATACAAAGATAGAGATGAGCTGGTTTCCATTCAATTGAAGGGATGCAACATACACACACATATGGATGGTGAAAGGTAATTTGAGGAGGGAGATAGCACTAGCAATAGGAAGAGGAATAAAGATTTCCTAGAAAAGGTGGAATCTGAGGGGAAATATAGTTTCTAAGGAGCATATATGAGGAGAGAATAATTCCAGGCATGGATGATGGGTTGATTAAAAGTGTGGGGTAAAAGATGGAATGATAAATTTGGCTAACAGTTAGTAGTCCAGTTTGACTGAAATAACAGGATATGAAGGGGGAATACCGTGAAATAACATAGTAAAGGAAGGTTGGAACTAGATTTTGGAGGACCTTAGAGGACAACTGAAGAGTTTATATTCTATCTCAGAATCCACAGGGATCCACCAATAATTTTTGAGCAGGAGAGTTACATGGTCAGATTTATTCCTTAGGAAAACATTTGTTATGGAGGATGGATTAAAGAAGGTCAAGGTGAGAAGCCTTGTCTTACTATTAGATAGTTCAGGCAAGAGTTGAAAAGAGCCTGATTTAGAAGATTATTGTAGGAGACAATTTAAGGACAGGGCAACTAATTGGATGTGGGGAGTGAAGGAAACAGAAGAATGAAGGATAATTAAAAAGTTATGAACCTGTGTGAGTGGGATGACAGTGTTGCCCTCAATAGAAATAGAAGTTTGGAGGAGAGATGTCTTAGTTTGAGGAGATAATTAGTTGCATTTTTGGACATACTAGGTTTTAGATGCCGATGGGATCTGTGATTGGTGATTATATTGAGGAAGCAGCCGGTGATATAGTAATGGTGTTTAGGAGTGAGTCAGATCTTATAAGGCCAGATAAATTGATTTTGGAATCATGAGTATAGAGATTATAGCTGAACCCATAGGATCAAGGGAGAGATATACATAGGAAAGCGTCTTTGGGAACAGTCATGTTTGGAGGGGAGGCTGGGTAGGGTCAAGAAATGGATGGTGAGCCAACAAAGTAGACTGAGAGGCAGTAGTCAGATGCAAAAAGTACTAAAGAAAACAAAGACGGAAACATTCCAGAGGACAGAGTGGTTGAAAGTATGAAAAACATCAAAGGAATCTACTTGGCTATATAGGGTAGAATGAAAAGCAATTGTTGAAAGTTACAGAGAGGAATGACTGCAACTTACTATTAGGAAGAACTTTCCTAGTTATTAAGATTGCCCTCAGAATGGAATGTGCAGCCTTGTGAGGTACTGAGTTCTCAGTGGTGCTCAAGTAGAGGCTAATGGTTACTTCTTAATGATATAATGGGGGGATATATGAGTTAGGAAAGGGCACCAAAATCTTAAAGGTTTTTTTTTACAATTATGAGATTTAATCTCAAAATAAAGTTGTAGTGGATTTTTTTCCTTTTTAGATATGACAAATGACTATTTGGACACCAAAGTATAAAGCTATTTAGAGTACTAATGATGCTGCCTCTTTTTTTATGTGAAAATAGAAATCTTAAAGTATAAAAGCCAAGAAAGGTAAAACTTGGGAAGGAATGGGCAAAAGATAGTTGTAGTAACTAAAGGCAAATTCTGGAGGAATTTCACATATGTCTACTGGAACAGGAAACAAGAGAAATTAAATAAACTGTACAATCCCATTTTGTACATACGTGTGTGTGTGTGTGTGTGTGTGTGTGTGTGTGCATCCTTCATTGCCAAAGAAGACCATGCACGTACTTGACAGAATTATGGTAGAAGAACATTGGCTTTCCAGTGGAAGTGATCTTAATCTCTGTGAACTGGATCCATTGGTGATGTCAGCAGTTAAGAATTTTGAAAATTTTCCAGATGATTTGAAAGATTTTATGCTTTACTTGAGATATTGAAATTATTCTCTGATGATAGAACAACCAAAGAAATGCACAAATAAACTTCTTATTGCTGTTTATCAAGATGTTCATAAAACTTTTTTTTTTTTTACAGAAGGCAAGAAATATGGATGACTTGGGGAAGAGAATTACTGCTGTAATCCCAATGAGTGATCAGCCTTTTTAATAGCCAATTTAGCCTTGGATGATGACCAACCAACCATTTGAGATATTGGTTGTAGTAAATTTACTGAGTTAGAAAGGACTTGATACATCAGTTGTTTTTCTGAGATAATGTGTTTCTGAGTTCGATTTCATTTTCATATTAACATGCTTTGTGAATTCTGTTTGTAAAGAATATTTCTAGTAGAAGAATATGGACTGTTGAGATTTGTTCTTTGTATTTTCAGCACTGAGCCCTTTTCCTGGTACACACATTATTGTTGTTCTTGTTCAGTCATTTCAGTCGTGTCTGATTCTTCTTGATCCCATTTGGAGTTTTCTTGGGAACAGATACTGGAGTGGTTTGCTATTTCCTTCTCCAACTCATTTTACAGATGAGGAAAGTGAGGCAAGCAGGGTTAAGAGATTTGCCCAGGGTCAAAGAGCTAGTAAGTGTCTGAGGCCAGATTTGAACTCACAAAGTTGAGTCCAAATCCAGTGCTCTATCTACTGAGCCACCTTGCTGCCCATCCGGCAACTGCCTATTCAGTCACCATTTAAGTTTCTCAAAGGGAAACTTTTGGTCTCCCAGACAAATGAATAGTGGGAAGCAGAAAAGGCATAGAAACCTAATTAATCTGTAGGAATAGAAACTTCTCTTCCTCCTACCATACCACATTCTTGCCTTTAATATGCATATGTGACCAGCCTCAACGCTTTGTAGACTTCAAGCACACACTGTATAGCAGAAAATTCAAAGGTATCTCTTGCTAAAGATGTTTAAAAAATAGTCCCCATTATTTTTATATCTGCAAAGCATAACTATTTTATAATGAGCAAGAGAATATTGTCAGATGCTTAGCTAAAATTTAGGAAGCTGCTTTCTCTAGTATTCACTTGATTACCGCTTCATTACCTCTGTCCAAAAGAGATCAAGGTTAGTCTGTCCTGATGATCTGTTCTTGATGAAGTCATAATGGGTTGGATCCTCTTGATCAAGGGTTCCTTTTCTAGAGATTCATGACCATCTCTTTAATAATCCATTCTAGAATTTTGCCAGGAATCAAAGTCAAACACACAAGTTTTTAGCTTGGAGATTCCATTGTTTTTTCTTCTCTAGGGAGAAAACTGGTACATTTAGATCCTGTGGTCCTCTCCATTTTCTTCAGTCTTTCAAGTTCACTGTCAATAATTCAACAATCAAATAATCCCATAATATCTGTTAAATAGAATTGTCAAATTCTATTTAACCCTTTTCCCCCTGGGATCTACCACCAGGTAGAGAGGCTCAGGAGACTGGTGAGAATCTGGAAGAGGAAATACAGATAACTTGGATCAGCTGCAAAGTAGCTCATTTGTGCCAGGAGGAGTTAGAGAGTTAACAATTCCTCAGCAGCAACCAATGCTGGAGGGGTCCTACCTCTCCATTTGCAAGTTACTGAGACTGGTCAAGGAGGGCTCCTCTTTGTTGGTTATCTTGAATTGCGAATTCCTAGTTGATTAGTTATTTTCCCACTGAGAAAAAAATTATGAAATTTTCTGCCTTGTCTGGTACCTGGAACTAGCCTTCCTTGGGTTGTGAGAATGTGTTTCCTGTGAGTCCACCTTACGTTTTTATTCTTGCTTTGAGAGCCTTATCCTATTCCACCACACTTTACTTACCCTAAATTCCAACCAAAATAAACTATTTTCTATTCTCCTCTACCACTCACTTTCATTTAAAATTGTGTATCCCCCCATACTCAACCTCTTCTACCTCTGTGTCTTTGTTTATATGACTTCCTTCCCACTCTGCCTTTTGAAATCCTATCCATCAAAGACTTACATGAACTGATGCTGAGTGAAGTGAGCAGAACCAGGAGAACCTTGCACACAGTAACAGCAACATTGTGTGATGATGAACTATGATAGATTTAGCTCTTCTCAGCACTATAATGACCCCAGGCAATTCCAAAAGACTCATGTTGGAAAATGCTATACACACAGAGAGAAAGAACTATGGAGTCTGAATGCAGACCAAAGCATTCTATTTTCACTTTTTTTTGGTGGTTTTTCTCTTTTGTTTTGTTTCTTCTTTCACAACATGGCTAATGAGAAAATATGTTTGACATGATTGCATCTATATAACCTGTATCAGTTGGCTTCCTGTCTTGGGGAGGGGAGAGAAGAGAGGAGGGAGGGAGGGAAAAAAAATTAAAACTCAAAATCTTATAAAAAAATGAATGTTGAGAACTATCTTTACATGTAATTGGAAAAAATAAAATTCTAATAAAAAAGAAACCAATAAAAATAAAATAAAAGGAAACATTTTGTCCATTCTTTTTACTCCCAGTTCAAATGTTGTATCCTCAAATTAATAAGTCTTCCTCCCTTGGACTTTGTATTGTATTTGATTTCTACCTCTTATGAATTTCTCATGAGTCCTTTATGGCTCAGTCTATATCCAGGGAAGTACTGAGGCCTTCAACAAAAGGGACCAAAGCAGAGCCAATGAGAGATCTTGCTTATTTACTGTATGTATGTTCATCCTTCATTGCTGAAGAAGACCATGCCATCAGAGAAATAATGACATGACTTGCACTTGACTTTGTTTTGAGTGAAGGAGGGCTGTGCAGGTCACCAGCCTCACCTCCTCCAGAGCCATCTGAATCCAATGACCAGATATTCTTCAGGATGACTGGAGGTGATCCAGGATGAGGCAATTGGGGTTAAGTGACTTGCCCAAGGTCACCCAGTTAGTGAGTGTCAAGCATCTGAGGTGATATTTGAGCTCAGGTCCTCCTGACTCCTGCCCTGGTGCTCTATCCACTGCACCACCCAGCTGCCCCACTATGTTATTATAGTCTAAAAAAAAGTAAGACTACAGACTATAACAATAATAATCTTACTTCCATTTATGATACAATGGAAACTTACATGATGATGAATTCTGGGGGTTGGTGAGTGTTTTTTCATAACCAGCAATGGTTATATGGGGGTAGGAGGGGACTGGTCATGACACTCCTTCTGAAACCTCTGACTTAAGCAGAATATTGTAGAGTCCTGATTATAAGTTTATGCTTGCTTTTCAATCTATTCTCACCATTTCCAAACCTTTCCTATCCTGACTTTAGCAAAAGGCAGCCTTCTTTGACTCTGTATTGAATGGGAGTACTATCTATATATTCTCGAGAACAATATTGTCTCTTGTTTTTGAGTATATGTCCTTGATTATGTGTAGGGGAAGACGAAAACATCTCTCTCCATGTTGAATCTTACCTGCTTCTTTTTGGAGTCTCTGAATAAGATCCCATACAGCAATAATTTCTTTGTGTTGAAGCCTGTTTGCATTCTGGGTATGAGCCCTGTGCACTCATGGTGAAGAATTTTTTGGTGCATTGTTGCATTCAATTTACTACAATTTTAATGATATGGACATATATGTCCATAACTGAAATCAGGGTGTCATCTTTTTAATGTTGCCTTTATCAAGTTTTCTCACCAGCAAAATTCTGCGTCATAAAATTGGGCAGTATATTATTGTGTTTTTTGTTTTGAAACATTTATGTAATACAGTCATCAGCCACCTAATGTCTATTAATGGGTTCCATGAAAGCACAGCTTTAGGTGAAAGTGTCTCAAGAAGCCATTAGTTTCCTAGCAACAGTATTGTAAGTAGATATATTGATGGGCAGCCAAAATTTGAGCTGTAAAGCTTCAAATCTGTCATATAGAGAACTGAGACTTATTGGGATTGGGGAGGGTGGTGGGTGGCAGAGAAATTGCTTGGATATATCAACAGTGTCCCCTAATGGACCTGAGATGTGGAAACCTTACATAAGCACCAGAGATTTGCAGCAGTGAAATTAAGAGATGGATGGTAGAGGACAGGGATTGTTAAAAGACAAAAATCGAATAGTATTCTTGATGGGAGGTGGGGAGAGTGCCTACCTCCTTCCTAGGAATTCTCTTAACTGTTTATTTGAGTTTGAACTAGAGGTAACAGGTTTCAGATGATTTTTGGACATTGTTTAAAAAGAATTTGTTTTTTGGGGAATAAAATATTCCATCTTCTAGGTAGCTAGGTGGTGCAGAGGGTCGAGCACTGGGCTTATAATCAAAAAGACTCATCTTCATGACTTCAAATTTAGCCTCAGACATCTACTAGCTGTGTGACCCTGAGCAAATAGTTTTAACCCTGTTTGCCTCAGTTCCTTATTTGTAAAATGAGCTGGAGAAGGAAATAGGAGACCACTCTAGTATCTTTGCCAAGAAAACCCCAAATGGGGTCATAAAGAGTCAGCCATGACTGAAATGATTCAACAACATATTCCACCCTCATAGAGGAAGAATGCAAAATAATAATGCAGTGTGTATACACACAGAGAGGTATGAGGGGCAGGATGGCAAAAGTTCATTAGTCAGTCAGTCAACAAGCCTTTATTAAATGCTTACTATGTGCCAGGAAATGTACTAAGAGCTAGGGATATAAAGAAAGCTTGCCCTCAAAAAACTCATCTTTAATAGGGAAGATAACATGCAAATTTATATATATATATATAATGGAGTAAACGGGAAATAATGGCTGTAAAATGGGAAAGGAGATATAACAAGGTTTTCTTAAGTGATCAATGCAAAGAAATAGAAGAAAACAAATAGAATGGGAAAGACAGGAGATCTCTTCAAGGAAAGAGATGAAGGGAACGTTTCATGCAAAAGCAAGCATGATAAAAAGACAAAAATGGTATGGACTTAGTAGAAGCAGAACAAATTAAGAAGAGATGACAAGAATACACAAAAGAACTATACAAGAAAGATCTGAACATCACCAATAACCAGGATGGTGTGGTTATTGATCTAGAGCCTGGCATCTTGGAGAATGAAGTCAATGGGCTTTAGAAAGCATTGCTAACAATAAGGCTAATGAAGATGGTGGAATTCCAGCTGAGCTATGTAAAATCCTAAAGGACAATGCTGTTAAAATGCTGCACGCAATATGTCAGCAAATTTGGAAAACAACAGTAGCTACTGAATTGGAAAAGATCTAGTTATGTCCCAATCCTAAAGAAGGACAATGCCAAATTTTACTCATTTCACATGCCAGCAAGGTTATGCTTAAGATTCTGCTACTGAGGCTTCAGCAATATATGAACTGACAATTACCTGAAGAGTGGACTTGTTTTCAAAGAGGCAGAGGAACTGGAAACCAAATTGCCAGCATTTGTTGGATTATGGAGAAAGCAAAGGAGTTCCAGAAAAATATCTACTTCTTCTTCATGGACTACACTAAAACCTTTGACTGTGTGGATCACAACAAAATGTGGCAAGTCGTCAAAGAGATAGGATTACCAGAGGGGACTGGTATGTGGGCCAAGAAACAATAGTTAGAACTGAACATAGAACAAATGATTGGTTTAAGATAGGAAAAGGAGTATGACAGGATTGTATATTGTTACCTTATTTATTCATCTTATATACAGAGTACATCTTGCAAAATGCCAGGTTGGATGAATCAAAAGCCATAATTAAGGTTGCCAGGAGAAATATCAGCAATTTCAGATATGTGGATAATACTACTCTGGTGGCAGAAAGTGAAGAATTAAGGGGCCTCTTGATGAGAGTGAAGGAGAGTGTAAAAGCTGGCTTGAAACTCAATATAAAAAAAACTAAGATCATGGCAACTGGTCCCATCATTTCCCAACAAACAGAGGGAGAAGAAATGGAAGCAGTGTCAGATATTCTATTCTTGGGCTCAAGATCACTGCAGACAGCAACTGCAACCCTGAAATTAAAAGACACTTGCCCCTCAAAAAGAATGCTATGGCAAATCTGGACAGCATATTAAAAAGCAGAGATATCCCCTTGATGACAAAGGTCCTTATAGTCAAAGCTATGGTTTTTTCAGTAGCAATGTATGACTGTGAGACTAAGGCTATAAGGAAAGCTGAGTGCCACGGAATCAATGCTTTCAAATTGTGATACTGAAGAAGACTTTTGAGAGCCCCTTGGATAAAAAGGAGATCAAATCATTAAATACTTAAAGATATTAGTCCAGGCTATTCACTGAAAGGTCAAATATTGAAGCTGAAGTTTCAATACTTTGACCTCTTAATGAGAAGGTGGGGCACATTGGAAAAGACCCCAACGTTGAGAATGATTGAAGACAGAAGGAAAAGAGGACAGCCAAGGATGAGATGGATAGATAGTGTAATGGAAACAAGGAACATGAACTTGGACTGATTTTGAGAGATAGAGGAGGATAGAAGGGTCTGGTGTGCTATGGTCCATGGGATCACAAAGAGTAAGACACAACTAAATAACTCAACAACAACAAAGTGGAAAATAATTTCAGAAGGAAGGAAGGAAATAAGGAAACAAACATTTATTAAGTGTCTACTACATACGAGACACTGTGCTAAACCCTGTTTCAAATATTATCTCATTTGATTCTCACAACAACCAGGGAGGTAGTTGCTATTATTATTCACATTTTATAGTTGAACAAACTGCGGTCCAAGGTCACACAATTAGGATGCTAGTAAGTGTCCAAGACTGAGGCTGGATGTGAAGTCAGGTCTTCCTGACTTCACATCCAGACCTCTATCCACTGTGCCACCTTTAAGGGAAGGTGCTGGGAGAAATTGATGGGAACAGACTGGAAAAGTCTCTTGAAGAAGGTGGGATTTGAGTTGAAACTTCAGGGAAGACGAGAGACAAAGATGAAGAGAGAGAACATTCCAAATATGAGGATCAGCCAATGGAAAGGAACAGACTAGAGAGGTTCAGTGTTTTACTCAAGGAATAGCAGGAAGGCCAGTGTTGTTTGATTATAGTGTACACGGAAGGGACTAAAGCATAAGACTGGAAAGGTAACAGGAGGCTAGATTGTGAAGAGCTTTAAAAGGATTTTATATTTAATCCTGGAGGATGTAGGAAGTCACTGGACTGGCATCCTATTGAGTGGAAAAGTGACATGTGCTTTAGGAACAGAGTAGAAGATGAACTAGAGTAGGGAGAGATGTGAGACAGAGAGATCAATCAGAAAGCTGTTGCAATAGCTCAGGCATGAGATGATGAAAGCAACATGCAAACTATTTACATAGAAAGTATCTATGGTGTAAATGGGAAGTAATCTCAGATAATCTGCATAAACTATAGATATCCTGTAATTAATTGATTAGACCTGGAACCTGAGGATTCAGGTACCAAATCATCCAACTCCTCTTCTTCAAGAGACTGGGAAAATAGGGTAACCAACAGTCAATTTCTTTGAATTTGTGGAGGTTGGATTAGTTTGCTTGGATATATAGCATTCTGATAATTGCATTTTCCAATCTTCTGTCATTTTATTCTTGTCTATACACAATATCAAAGGCTTTAGAGCTGGAAGTGATATTAGAGATCATTGAGTCCAATCTTCTTCCTTTTTATAGCTGATGAAGCTGAGGCCTAGGGCAGTAAATGGACTTGTCCTAGGTAGCAGTTCTGGGAGTTAAAGATGCCACTGACTCTAGAGCCAGTGACTCCTTACACTGCTCAGATATCTTTTGTTTCCAGCAACTTGTCTTTTAGACATCACCTTGCTGTGTTACTTGGAGTATACAAGTTCAATATTGAGTTTTTAATATTTATAGTACATCATTCTATGATATTCTTGTTTATTTCTCTTATTGCTCTCTCTTTCAAATTCTCCTTTATCAGTGGCTGTGATTAGTACTCTTGTCTTATGTTAATATTACTGTAACTTTAGTTTCGTTTTTTTGGCCTCTTTTTTGCTTTAAATGCGTTTCTGCTAGGAATTGGATATTCTTTTTAGTCTAAGACAGAACTTTTTCTTTTGAGAAAGTGATTTAGCTTATTCACATTTTAATGTTCATCAAATCTCGAGTTGAACAAAGATCAGAGATTCTCTGCTCCAATCTCTACACGAACAAACATCCTCCAGCCTCCGATTGAGGGGGGACTCTATTACATTGGGGGACAGTGCTTTCCACTTTGGAGTATTTCTCATTGTTAGAACATTTCACCTTACATTAAACTGAAATTTGCCTTCTATTTTACATGGTAGCCCTTCAAAGCCTTATGTAACCTATGGGTAAGACACTCATCTCTGACAGACACACCAGGTTCAGTATTGGAGAGACATCTCGGTAATTTAATGTCATCTTTTTTGGCTCCCTATCTCACCCCCAATCTACCTTGGAGGAAATGTTCATGATCTAGTTTATTTTAGCTCTTTGCAAACAGTATTTACTCTATTCCAAGTTCCTGGGATCAGGCTTGAACCTGGAGATATTATTCAATAGTGCATTGAATTGAGTGATCACTATAGTTGCCTAGTTATTACACATATATGCCATCACCAAAGGTCATCAACTTTGGGATTGTCCTTGGAGTGGGAGAGCACCCACAAAAGGACTTTATATACCACTTAAGACTCTGGAAGAATGTAGAATATAAGATCCTAGAAAGGTATTCAGGAAGAAAGACAATGTAGCTGCCATTTTGTGTGATCTGATTAAAAGTGTGAGGCCTTCCTAGATCCCCAGAGAGATACTTGAAAATTAGTTATTAAACCCCATACTTCTGTCCAGGATTTCCCAAGTGAATAAAACTCATCATGGAAAAAGCAAGATGAATTGTGAAGATGTAAGGGGATTTATGGAAAGCCTCCATCTTTGTACTAAGGTTGGAGAGGCAGCTCAAACAATCAAAAGGGAAATGACTGTCAAGTTCACAGACTATGCTAGGCTGACCCAAGTGAGAAGAGGGGTTCTACATAATGTCACACCACAGATATTATTAAGGCAGCACAAGAAGCAGGAACAGAATCTTCTCCTCCTTCCCTCTAGAAATGATCTGATCAGTTGTGGGGAAGAGATGGAGCTGATAGACAGAGGAAATGCATAAAGTCTACAAAAGTTGTTCCTGCATGGACTCAGAAAATCTCATTTGGCATGGACCACTGAGAAGAAGGGAAAGGCTGGTCAAGACCACACTAGATTGATCAAGAAGCTAGATAGAGGGCTTCTGTTCAGTCAGGCTAGGGTACAGTTGCTTCTTGCAGAAAAAATAAAGAGCTTTAGGTTCCGAAGTCAAGTCACTTACTCTGTGTTAAGTACTAGGGATACAAACATGAGCAAAAAGAGAGAGTGCCTACTCTCAAAGCTTTTACATTCTAATGGGGGAAGACAACACATAAAAAGTAGCTGAAAAGCAGGAGGCGGGGGTGAGGGAGTACTTCTGTACAGATAAGGTGGTAAAGTTTGGAGATTCTGAAGTAGAGCTGAGAGAAAAATGAAGGATGCCCAGCCTAGCATCTTTCTCAAAATAGTGGTCCTGGCATGAGCCAGCAAAGGGCAAAGAAGCAGAGGGAATTCCAGGATAAGAAGACAGCTGAGGCATGGTAGTGAAGTCTGGGGAAGTCAATGATACTGCTTTATGGAATGGCATCTTCTCTACCTAAAAAGGTTAAGTGATATTTTGCTCTAATTTTTATGGATGAGATGGGCCCTCGGGTGAGGGAATGTGTGTATGTGTGAGCACACTTGAGATGAAGTTCTGGAATTTTGTTTGATAGAGTTAAGGTCTACCTTATGACAGGCATGGTGCGAAGGGACTCAATCAATGAGAATCGTACCTTTTTTCTTAAGTTCTTAAATCCCCTTTGCTTCTCTTTTATATTTCCTCTTATCAGCATCAACTAGCACTGAAAGATCATGAAAGGTCCTTGAATATTGGTCAGAAGCAATAAGGTCTCCTGAAGGGATATTGTTGTAATCACAATAGCTATGGCAGAAATGGACTGGTGCCAAGGGAAAATTCAACATCAAAGAATAGATAGAAGATCATAGTTGCCATTTGATCGGATTGTGCTGAGGAGGTAAAATGTAAAATGTCTAGTTACCAGCATTGCAAAGATTGTCTATCTTTAGCTGTATCAAGATAAGTTTATTTGATTCTGTTCTAATCATTCTGTTAACAATGCTGTGATTCCTTTATCCTTAGCATTTCCTTTTCTGAATAGGAATAAATCCATTCCATATATGATTCACATTTATATCCTGAGTATCTTTTTTTTTTTTTTTACTTTCCTCTATATCCCTTTTGGGAGAATCTTGGACTAAGGCCAAAGATAACATTGCTATAATTAGCAAATTTCCTCAAGAAACCAAGGTGGGGGTAATGAGACAATGAATGTAAATTGGGGAGCCTACTTTCCTTGCTAAGAAATCTAATTGTTTCTGGAGTTGAAACTCTGGGCAAACTGCAACACCTGGTAAAAAGGATTGGTCCAGGTCATCAGACCCTATGATCAGAGCCGAAAAAATGCCTCGTTATCCAGTGTATTAAATGAGCATTGGTTGGGACCAATTCCAGCCTATTCAAAGTTCTAGCAGAAGGTGAGAGCTCTCAAACTTATGCTACTCATTACAGAAAGTAACCATGGATCAATATTGAAACACTCAAATAATCTGGATTTCCTTTGCATAAATTCACAGGAGGCTAGAGGATGGTGCTGGCAGAGAACATTAAGGAGTTCTGAATTCCCCAGACCAGGGATATATTTAAAGAAGTTAATCTTTGGAAATTCTCTAGTGCCTAAGGAATACAAGAAGTTGGGAAAGAAAGAAAGCATGAGGAGCAGTGTATTTTCATTGTATGAGTGGCAATGGACCCAAAAAGCCATCCATACTGTTCATCTCAATAACCACCAGCGATTTGCCTTCCCTGAGATGAAAGATCACTGGAAGAAACTATTAGTTAACACTACTGTTACTTGAACTCAAAGTCATGTAATCTCTATGCCTCACCCATTGGAAGAAACTATTGGTTAATACTCCTGTTACTCGAACTCAAAGTTGTGTAGTCTTTATGCCTCACCCACAGTCTTGGTTCAGAAGAAGACTGGGTACATGGGGATACACAAGGACTATCGTTGTTGCCCAGTCATTTCTGTCATGTCTGACTCTTCATGTCCCCATCTGAGGTTTTCTTGGTAAAGATACTGGAATGATTTGCCATTTCTTTCTCTAGCTTATTTTAAAGATGAGGAAACTGAGGCAAATAGGGTTTAGTGACCTGTCCAGGGTTACGTTGCTGGTAAGAGTATGAAGTTAGATTTAAATACAGAAGATGAGTCTTCCTCACTGCAGCCCAGTATTCTATCCACTGCATCATCTAGCTACCCTGGAGCTAGTATACTGTGCTACAAATTCAAGATGTTTTAGTCTGTTGAGAAGCCTGTAACCACAGTTCTAGGTCTGCATAGCATGTACTTTCAGATTCCTGTCATAGAAGAAGATAAAGAGAAGACAGCCTTTATCTGTCTGGTGGGATTCTATCAATTTAAGCAAATAGTCCTAGAGGTAGCTAGGTTCTTCAGTGGGTAGTGAGTTGCTCCTGGAGTCAGGAAGACCTGAATTCAACTTGGTCTCAGACCCTCACTAGCTGTGTGATCATGGGCAATCATTTAACCCTGTTTGCCTGCTTTCTCATCTATAAAATGAGCTGGAGGTGGAAATGGCAAACCACTCCAATATTTTTCCTAAGACAACCTCAAATAGGGTCACGATGAGTCAGACACGACTGAGATGACTAAACAACAACAAAATCTATGCAGAAATGTTACCTCCTAGACTACAGGCTCGAACGATTCCCTCAACCCCCACCAAAGGCAGAAAGCCTTTCCAGACTGAAATGTCTTTCTCATTGTCTAGCCTGGGGATGAGACCTAACCCAGATGCTATTTTTAGACTTTCCTTGAAAGGGATGCATACTATTCATTTATAATTAGTTTAGAAAGCCTGTAAACACTTCGTTGATACTCATAATTGAAGTTTCATAGGCAAAACCAGGAAAACAAAATATTGGCTCTAGGGTCCACAAATACTACACTCTAGGATTTTAGAACTTGGCTTTGATTTGGGTCACTTCTGCAACTGCGTCACAGAAACAAGGCCCTGACAAGCTCCTGTGGAGGCTAACCCCCATGCGGTGCTACTGGAGTATCACAACTCAGTAATGACCATCAGTCTGTGTGCAATTATTAATGCCTATTACATGCCAGGCACTGTACGAGTAGTTGAGAATGCAAATAAGGGAAAAGGATAAGAAGGAGGAGGAAGAGGAAGAGGAGGAGGAGAAGGAGAAAATAGTCCTTGTTCTCTAGGAGCTCGTAGTCTGTTGGAGAAGATAACATGCAAACAACTGTATACAAATAAAATATATACAAGAAAAATAAGAAATAATCGACAGTGGGAAGGCAACAGCCTTAAGTTGGATCAGGAAAGTTTTCTTGAAGAAAGTGGAGTTTTAGGTCTTTCCGTCCCTCTAAGTCTCTCCCTATTTCACTTTCAAAGACCCGAATATGGGGATGGGCTTTTTGTATCCCCGTCCCCATGAAATCTCTTCATGAAATCCAATTCTGTGCTGAGGAGACGTCACCAGTTGTGTTTCTTCTCAAGAGAGTCACTCCAGCTGGGGAGAATAGCCACATGTTCACACTGGAAATGCCATAGAGGGGATTCATGTTCAGGAATGTTCCAGACTGGATGACTTCTGAGGGCTCTTCCAACACTGAGAGCCCAGACTGGGTGTGGGGGGAAATGGCTGAATGTTAAAAGAAGGATTTGAAACCTCATGCTGCACATACGTCTTCACTAACTCCCCTATTAAGACAATGACATAAAAGAGTTTTCAGGAAAATGAATCTGAGTGATGTGTCAGCTGGACTGAAGAGGAAAGAGACTGAAGAAAAGAAACTGCCTTCCCTACATAGACCAGTTTGGAGTAGAAAAGTGAGGAGCTTATAAAGTGTAAAGGCAGGGAGAAGAGCTGCAATGACCAGTGACGTGCTCCACCCAGGCAATTCTTGGGCTTTGTGGCTTTGTGACTGCCAGCCAAACCACAGTTAACCCCGACCTAGAAAGATATAGGCTGAACCCTTAGTTAACCATCCTCATGGGGCCAGGCAAACTGACCAGGCAAATTTCCAGGAAGCCAGACCTCTCCTAGAAAAATGCCACAAGTGATGCACATGTATATGCATACATATCATTATTTATATATAATTAGAAGGTCCTTGAATTGGCATTACCTCATTTAATCCTTATAAAACTCTAAGAAGAATGTAGGAGAAGGTGGTGGATTTAGATTGCAGATTAGGTCATAGATATGGAGGAATTTATTTTGCTTGACTGCATATCTATTAAAATAAATTTGTTTTTTTCTTAATAAATGTTTACTGGATAAATTAAAGAAATGGAAATAATTTGTAAATGTTCATAGCAGTATTTATGTTTATATTAATGTAAATATATCTATTTGTTATGTTCACATTAAATTAAATGTCTATATCAATAAAATTTTAGCTTTAAAAAAATGCCGAAAGCACAGTCATCCCCAAGTGTCTGAAGTCTGGGTAGAAATGTCAGAGATGCTGTGTGCTCCCTGAGTTGCAGAACTGCTTGGCTTCCCATCACCCCCCAGGCTCCATGCACAGAAAAAGACACCATCTTCTCCCTGGACATCACTACACAAATAGTCAGCAAATGTACAAGGAACTAAGATTTTTTTTATACATGCATGCACACATGCTCACACATACACATACACAAAACTAGCCTATCACAGAGGGCTCTACTTGTATACTCATTTATTTCTTTGTAAAAAGTCTTGCCAGTTGATTAAAACTACCATCATTTCAGCAATAGGAACTCTGTATTCTTAAAATTTAATTTTTATTAAATGCACTTCAACTCTGGATTTAACTGCCCTGGGGAAATTGCCAAATGCACCAGAACATTAACATTTATTGGTATGACACAGATGAAGATACCATTAAAAGAAAACCTTTGTTGTTCCTTTTCCATTTCCTGTAGCTACTTAATGTTGTTGTGAGGAGCAGCTGGATCTGAGATGCACTGACATGTCCGGAACCTTTAAGTAGGTGGAATAAGTGACCCATCCATATTGTGTGATTTGAAGGACCTCATTGGTTTGCTCTACTTGGAGTAACTTCCCTTACTTCCTCCCTCACTGAACCCACTCCTAAATCTCTCTCCCTCTCTCTTTTTTTTTCAATTTATTTTATTTTCAATTCATGGAACAAAATAAACATTTCCATAACATAGCACAATAAAAAAAAGATGATTGCCCATGAAACTGCAAATCTACCGTGCACTACTTGCAATTTCCTCCAAAATAAACATCAAAGTTATCTTGTAAATTTCTTTTTCTTTTCCTTTCTTTTCCTCCCAGACCTAGAGATGGTTATTATTAGATAAAAGATTATATATATACATATATATGTAAATTTATTCTATACATCCTTCTATTTATCAGTTCTTTCTCTGGATATGCTGATAGCATCTTTCTTCATATATCCTTTATTTTAAATTTGTGTATTTATAATAGTCAAAATGACTTATTCACTCAAAGTTGTTCTTAAGTCAGTAGAAACAAGCAGGCTCATGCCATGAATTCATGTTCTCCCAGATCCACAAAACAAACAAACGAAAAAATTCATCAACAACAAAACCAAAACCTTTTGTCTCTGGCCACTCTCTCAGAAAGATACACATTGAAGACTCAGGGGAAGAGTGTGTGTGTGTGTGTAGTGGCATGGGGTGGGGGGGTGCTGGGTAATGGATGTTACAGGAGTAGGAGTGGTTTTGTGAAATGGAATTAGGCATAAATTTCTTATCATTGTCTTACTCAGAAGCACAACCTTGCCATGAGTAAAGCTGGAGAATAGCCAGTTCAGGATGCCCAGCAGAGAAATCTTTCTTTAATGAGTTTTCTAGGCACTGCAGCCTGCCTGCTTCCAGGTGACATTAGAGGCTATGGCTTTTTGAACCCAACTACTGTCCATTGACAGAAGAGAGAGTTGGAGGCTCAGAACCATACTTTGAACAGAAGAAACCTGTTAGCTTAGTTTGGGGTCAGATGTCAAGGCAGCTGTCCCTCCCAAGTACTCTGACCAGAGGCTTTCCTTGGTTCCTTATCCCCACCCACAGACAGACAGAATACCTTACCCAGGTGTCCCTTTGCTCACAGGAAAATGAAAAAGAGCACATCTCATTTTTACCAAGTACATAGGACCTGACATAGAGGGATGTATTGCACATCCATTTGAAGTTTAGAAAAGAGTCTTAGAAAACAGAGGAGTATAATCTCTGGCAGCACATGGTTAAGTGTATCAGTCTATCTTCAACTCTCTTAACAAACATTACAGGAGCTCAGTACCTGACTCCCAAATGTCCTTCTCTCCCAAACCCTTTTCTCATTCTCAGGGACTTCAGGACACAAATGAACATCCCTTGAAATGCTTTGACTTCCCAATTCATCAGGCTCTTCAACTTGTAAGACCCCTTTCCCCACACTACCTTAGTCACGTCACGGATCACTGTACCTTCAAGGTGGCCGTCACTCATAATTGCATTACTTCCATGATCTGAAACTGCTCTTCGTGATCATAATCTCCTAACATTCCAGCTCTTACTAAGCCAGCATAGTACATGGGATTGGAGTTCAAATTTCTGCCAGTTACTACCAATGTGACCTTGGGCAAACTGCTTAGGACCTCTGGAGATCAACTTCCTCATCTATGAAAAGAGGAGGTTCTAGTCAATCATCTTAAAGACACATTGGGATTCTAATCTAGGGACTCTGATCTCTGCATTGTTTACCTAGTCTTCATTCTCACTATGGAGAGCTAGGTGGCACAGGGGATAGAGTCCTGACTTGGAATCAGGAAGACTTTTCTTTTTGCCTCAGTTTCCTTGCCTGTAAAATGAGCTGGAGAAGGAAAGGGTAAACCACTCCAGTATCTTTGCCAAGAAAACCTCAAATGGGGTCATGAAGAGTCTGATAGGACTGAAATGACCCAACAACAGCAATTCTGTTCTTCAAGTCCACCACCCTTGCTCTGTTCTCACATTCCTGCCTTCAGGGTCTGGAGTGAAAGTTGACCAGGTCAACTCTATATTGTCCTCTTTTTTAATATACCTTACTCCTTTCTATTCCTGCTTGTGCTTTGTTAAACCTCAACACCAGATTATCCCCACAATCTGTCTTCTCTGATCCTATTTCAGTGCTGTTGAACTTCATTAATAGAAGCCATGCTAATCATTCCACTATAAATTCAAGTTGTTGATCTCAACTAGGGCTTCACTGCTTCATGATTGGTTGTTGTCATCACCAGCCAGATTCTTGCTAGACTCTTCCTTATTAAGCTGACCCTTCATGGACTAGAAGATGGTCATCTACGCAAGAGATAGTATGGCTTCAGGAAGGACTGGATGGTTGATATGGTGTTTGCTGCTTGGTCAGAAATGCCAGGAACAGAGCAGAGGTCTGCATACAATATTTGTTGATGTGACCACAGCCTTTGATATTGTCAGTCATCAGGGCTTATGAGAAATTATAGCAAAATATGATTGCCTAGAGAGCATCAGTATCGCACACCAGTTTCATGACAGCATGCTCACATGAGTTCTGGATAATGGATGATGCTCTTGCACTTTCCAAGTCACCAATGGAGTGAAGCAGGGCTTTTTTAGCATGATGTTTTCAGCAATATTGTCAGACACCTTCAATGGCATCAAGGTCAGGTACTGCACACTCAGTAAATTACTTAACTTGAAAAGGCTACAAGCCAAGATTAAAGTGGAGGGAGAATTGGTGTATGATTTTTAGGTCACAGATAATCTTCTGAGGCTGAGATGCAACAATGTATGGATTGATTCTTTGCTGCTTGTGCTAATTTTGGCCTGACAATTAATACCAATAAAACAGGTTGTCCACCAGCCGGTACCATGCCACTTACAACAAATGGAGAAATTTTGAACTGTGGAAAAGTTCACTCATCTGGCAGTATACTTTCCAGGGATATGCACATAGATAATGAGGCTGATGTGTGCATTGCCAGAGCTAGCTCCATATTTAGGAGACTCCAAAGGAAAATGTGGGAGAGAAAAGATTTTACACTGCCTACCAAACTGAAGGTCTACAGAGCTGTTCTCCAGAGGTCTGTCTACAGAGCAATACAGATGTCTCTGACTGACACACTATCCCATTCTCCAAAATGATTGTTCCAATGGACCTCATTTCTTATATTACTAAGAAAATCAAAGCAATGAACTATGAGTTCCATACTCATAGGAACATATGAGTTCCTATTTGACATCTCCATATTATCTTTTAATCTTTTTTTCTTTGCTGTATGGCTAGTGGATAGGAGAGAGGAGAGACTTGAGGTAGGAACAATTAGAAAGCTATTATAATAGTCCAGGCATGGGGTGATGAGGGTCTGAACTAGAAATATGAGGGAGAAGGAAACAGATGTAAGAGTTTTGGAGGCAGAATTGAAGGACTGCCACCTGACTGGATATAGGAGTGAGAGAGAATAAAAATTCTAAGATGACTATGAGGTTGTAAACCCAGGTAACTGGAAGGACAGTGGAGTCCTTAGCAGGAATTAGGATATTTGGAAAAGAGTTAGATTTGGATGGAGAAGGGATGAATTCTGGTTTGGACATGCTGAGTTTGAGATGCCTATAGGATCCAGCCCAAAATATCCAATAGTCAGTTGATGATGTAAAACTAGAGAGTACAATGGAGACTAGGAAAAATTCTATCGATGTGGGAGTCATTGGCATAAAAATATATTCATGAGAGTTGAAAAGATCACTGATATAAATACAATAGAAGAGGGCCCAGGACAAAACATTGCCATATACCCATGGTTGGGGGATGGGGGGTTTGAGACACGAATAGTAACGTAGCCAAAGGGAGTCTAATAAAGAACAGTTACACAGGTAAAAGAAGAACAAAGACAGACAAAGAGACAAGGAGAGAGACAGAGACAGACAAACAGAGATAGAGAAATGTCATGAAAACAATGAGAGGAGAGGGTTCCCAGGAGGGAAAAGGTCAACAGTGTTACATGTTTCAGAGAATTCAAGAAGAATGATTGAGAAAGGGCCATCAGACTGAGCAATTAAGGGACTATTGATGACTTTTGAAAGTTTCAGTTTAGAAATTAGGTGAGAAGCTAGCTTAAAAGAGGTTTAGAAAGCAACTGAGAGGAGAGGAAGTGGTGGCAGGCAATCTGCCAGAGGAGACTGGCAGGGGGAGCAGCAAAAGTAGGAGTAGAGGTCTGGCATTAGTGCAAAAGGCCATCTCATTACTAGAGACTAGACCTGAGAGAATGGGGCATTTTGACATGTATAACAGGAAGGAAGAGGCAACTCCTGGTGAATGACATTCACTTTCTCAGCAAAGTGTTAGTTGAAAGTCTTTGTAGAGAGAAGGTCAGGGTGTTGTGGGAGAGCCATGAAAGGTGAGTAAGTTTGGAATAGCCACTGGAGGAACATGATAGCAAGTCACTTTAGGGAAGAGGAAAAGATTTTCTTGGGGCAGTAGGGCCTCATTGTGATGAGCTAATAGAAATTTGTAATGGACCCAGTTGACATGTTTGGGTGACTTTCTCTTGGGGTGGTCAGCGGTCCATGAAAATGAACATGGTTGGAGTATTCCAGGGTTGGGATATGACAAGTCATGAGGTGTGATAGGATGAGAAGGCAAGAGGAAAGGACAGTGTATAGCTGAGTTGATTATCTATAGGGTCAAGATTATTTTGCTTTTGTTATTTGAGCACTTAGTACAGTGTTTTGTACATAGTATATACTTAATAAATGTTAATTGAATAGAACTGAGGATGAGTTGGTTGAAGGGCACAGAGGAAGAAAAGGGTGCTCCAGTGGTGTTTTGTGCAGTTCATGAAATATTTCCTGGGATACTCCCTGGGATAAGGGGAATTTGGAAGAGTTGTGGAAGAGTCACGAACATTCATAGCACTCCATCTTCCCTCTCTTTGCCTTTGCACTGGTGGTCCCACATGCCTGGAATGTTTGGCACATTTATCTCTTAGTTTCCAGGGCTTCCTTTCAAACTTAGATCAAATCTAATCTTCTACAGCAGGTCCTCTGATCTCCCTAGCTACTCATGTCTTGTTCTTTCCAGTTGTGCTTCTATATCCTGTATGTATCTTCTATATACTTGAATGTGCCTTGTATATATGTGTTGCTTCTGCCATTATAATGTAAGCTCTTTGAGAGCAGGGTCCATGGGGGATATTTTTGCAGTTATACTTTCATAGCATAGCATGATGATTGACATGGGGTAAAAATTTAACGAATGCTTATTGCTTGTTATTGTTGAGACGCCTGTATTTGCCCCCAGATTTGTCCCCCTTCACTATGTGTCCTCAGGCCCTGGGACTCTGAAGTTGGTTGTAGCACCAACATCTCCTTGCAGTCCACCTCAACTCTGCTTGATTCCCCTTCCCCCACCCTCAATTTAACTTCATCCCCAGCCTGAGGATTTCTAAGATGTGTATTTGGCCCGTTTCCTCTCTATTCTCTTGGGGGTTCCAGGCATCATGCGGGTTTGGGTACAATCTACCTTAAAAGCACATCTGGTCCTTCAGTTTACATCCTGTTCTCCCCCCTGGGGCCCTGTAACAGTGTGGGAGGAGAACTCAGTTCAGGTTTGAAATCAAGTGAGAAGCCCTTTTCCATGAAAGTTAAAAACATCTTGTCAGAGGGCCAAGGTTTCTTCTCTAAAAATCTAACTGTAAAATGGAATGAGAGCTGCATTTTAATAATTCAGGAGCTAAAATGAGTAGTTAGGCAGGTAGGCTAAGTCATTAGAAAGATCTGAGTCTTCTTTTCCTCCCCCTCCACCCCCAATCCCTTCAGCAAATGGAGCTGGATGAACCCAAAGCTCTTAGGTTACAGCAATGGGGCGAAGGGAAGAAAGAGATAAAATTCTATCCAATGCTAGAAGAAGGGCCCTCAGTTTCTCCCACCTTGCCGAGTGCCTCTGAAGTTCTGTCCAAGGCTTAATAATGCATATCACTCTGAGTGCTTCCTATCACTCCCATCTAGCTGCATTTCTCATGGCAGTGATGCATCCAGGCCCACAGGGACTCTTAAGACTTCCCCTGCCAGAATGGATGAATTTTTTCTGCTTATGAATCAGGACTAAAACTCAGATCTCCTGATGATACATCCAGTGGAATTTGTGGACTACATGATTGCTTCTTTCAGAAGAAACCTCTTTCCATCTGAACCTTCTTTTATTACCTTTATTCTTTGTGGGGCAGCTAGGTGGTGCAGTAAATAGAGCACCAGTACAGGAGTCAGGAGGACGAGAGTTCAAATCTCACCTTAGACACTTGACACTCACTAGCTGTGTGACCTTGGGCAAGTCACTTAACCCCAATTGCCTCATCCTGGGTCATCTCCAGTCATCAGGTCACTGGATTCAGATGGCTCTGGGGGAGAAGTGAGGCTGGCAATCTGCATGGCCCTCAAATCAAAGTCAAGTGCAAGTCATGTCATTATTTCTCTGATGGCGTGGTCTTCTTTGGCAACGAAGGACGAATGAACATACTTCTTTGTATGTTCCCACAGGAACCCTATGACTAAGTATATACTTTTGCTCTTTCCACACTCCACTTACCCCACCCCACCCCCAATCCTCAAAGTATTCATTTCTACTTTTCACCCAGAGTAGGCAGGAGATGAGAGGCAGTAGAAAAAATACTGAATTTAAGTGCCAGTCGAAATCCTTGAACAGTTGTGTAATCCTGAGCAAATCATTTCACTGCTTCAAGTCTTGGTTTACCCATCTATAAGACAGGAATAATAATATGTTTATTCTGCTTTTGTTTCATGGATTTTTTTTTTTTAAAGCTAGTAAATATAGGTAGGCAGAGAAGGGTTGCAACCTGAATTACTGAAGGGATTTTTACATGGATGAAGTCAGAGAACCTTTGGATTGTGTACTTTACTCCTAGGGATTGTTGTGACAAAAGGACTTTGTCAAGTATCAAGTGCTCTAGAAATGTGAGATGTTATTTTGAGGGGCCACCCTTTGGATTTGGACCTCTCCCCCAGTGGTTTGAAAAGATACCCTAAAGTGCTGTGCTAAGGGTAGGACAAGTGTGGCCATGGTAGTTGACAGGACAAGTGAGTGAAATGCAGTGAAGTGAAGGGAGAAGGCAGATAGAAATGGAAGACATTCCTTCCTAGCATTAGGGTATTTGACACTAGAAGGACCTGAATTTAAGAACATCTGCCCTGATCAAGCTGTGTCCATTGATGTGACACATTTTTAAAAAAACCTATAAGGCAAAGATAATAGATAGATCTCTGAGAGGAATGGAATCAATATTTTTAATTTAAAGTAAAACCACAAATAATTTTTACCTCAGTTGAATTTTGTTTTAAATGATTTGAAAAAATAATTTTAAATAATTAATTTGAATTAATCAGAAGGACCATACCTGATCCTTTTAGTGTATTAAAAATACTTGAAAGAAAATAAGCATTGCTATAGGACATATTATGTGCCAGGCACTGTGATAAGTGCTCTACAAGTATTTTCTTATTTGATCCTCCCAATAAACCTAGGAGGTAAGTGCTGTTATTAACCCCATTTTACAGTTGAGGAAACTAAGGCAGAGATGAACTCCTCTGAGTCCTCAGTTACCAAATTGAATGCCCCATGAGGTACAAGTCAAAATGGCAAATCAGGAATTCCCTCTTCTACTAATTTGAGATAAAGACAAGGAATTCCTCATTAGCAAATTATCACAGGCCCCCAAGACCCAGGGCTGAGAAAAGTTAAATGTGTCCAGGAAGAAGCTAGGGTGTAGGAAGGTGACTGTCATCAGAAAGCACAAGTTTCTAATTACGTTTAGATTTTTGCTGGGTGTTGTACAAAGAGTTGGATAGGCAGGGTCCCTAACTACTGGGAACTCACCAATGTGAAAAGCTATTGGATACACATGGACATGTGAGAACAGAAGGATGTAACTAGTGACTGGGGTATATATGAATGGACCATGCAATACTGACATCACATGTGAGGTAAGAACAAGTATAAAGATGTCTGAGAAGTTAGCCATGAAAATGTGCTCAGAAAGGGTAAGTGAGAGGAGCCATTGATTATGTTCTTATCAGTCCAGTCAAAGGCTTGACTGAGGGGTAGCAATGATGTTTGCAACATGTTTAGCTGATGGTAAGAATCTTCTTGGTAGGTTGATGAGTGAAGGATGTTACAGGGTTATTGTGGTCACTTCATCACTTTGACTCTCAATTCAAGTCTTGGAAAGGTCACTTCCAATAAAGCAGGAACCTTTGAGCAGATACACCTGAGATGAGGCAATCTGGAACACTTAGATAAAAAACTGAAGCACTGAGAGATGTCTTTGAACTTGGTCCACAAGACAATGAGTTTGGTGGAAGGGAACATGGAAGGAACCAAATGATAGAAAGTTTATTTAAATGAAAATTCACTTCACAAAGTTTTCCTTTCCACTATCCTCATATCATGGAGATACTGGTAAGTAGAAAATAGGGCTGATAAAAATGAGGAGGTCAAGTTTTGGCTTGGGGGAGCCTCAACCACAGGGTAGAATAGAGGTTAGAGACTCAACCACAACCTACAAATTGATGATATTGATTCTTTGGGGTCTTTATTTGGATGAGGAATGTTCAATAAAGACTCAATCTGATAACTCATGACACAGTGTTGGACCTGGGTTCTTGAAGACTCTGCCAGTGGAGTATAAGCTTTGTCTGATCTTACCATGTAGAAAAGACTGAATATGAACCCAGTAAAGGACAATGGGTTGTTGTTCAAGGACTTGTCCATAGACATTTAGAAGTTTCTCATTAGATGTCAGTCAGCAGAGGCAACATGGCATAGTAGCTAAAATTCTGAACTTGAAGTCAGGAAGTGTGTGTTCAGTTGTTTTTCAGTTGTGTCCGGAGGTGGCCCAGGAGGGGAAGTGAGGCTGCTGACCTTACACAACCCTCACTCACTCAAAATAAAGTCAACTGCAAGTCATGACATCATTTCTCTGACGTCATGGTCTTTGAAAATGAAGGATAAACACAGACAGATAGTTGTGTTCAACTCTTTCTGACCCCATTTGGGGTTGTTTTGGCAGAGATACTGGAGTGGTTTGCCATTTCCTTCTCCAGCTCATTTTACAGATGAAGCACTGAGTTCAAACAAGGTTAAATGACTTGCCTGGGGGCTCAGAGCTAGTAAGTGTCTAGGCCAAATTTGAACTCAAGAAGATGAGTCTTCTTGACTCCAGGCCTGGTGCTCTATCCACTGTGCAACCTAGCTGCCTAGAGTCAGGAAGACCTGGTTGCAAATTGCAATTCTGATTCTTGTTAGCTTTGTGATCCTAGGTTATAGCTTCCTCATCTGTAAGTGAAGGAATTGGACTCAATGGCTTCAAAGTTCCATTACCCTAATGGAAGAGGATTCTAAGTCCTTTATCCTAATATCTTTGGTCACTGAAACTCAAGAAGTCCTCTACTAAGCACATAAAGAGGAAAGGTTGTTTTTATTTTTCTGTTAGTTTTTTTGAAAAGATCAAGTAATAACCATACACTTAGATGATGGAGTTCATGTGCTTCAGACCACTGGGTAGGGACACTAACCTTTTCTAGTTGTTGGAATAAAAGTAGCTGGGAAGGGGTATGATAGGATTTAGAGGAGATAGAGCAGTGAATCCTTCCAAGAGAGAGGTGTGAGAAGAAACTGTAAGAACCCTTTTCCCTGGAAGTTGGTCCAGTGAAATATAATGTCTGTGTCAATAGGGAAGAGACCAGGTTAGCCATCAGAGGGAAGTAACACAGAGAATTCCACATTGATAACCAATGATTTGGGGAGACCTAGAGTTCCTCCTTTTCTAAAGTCCTCATTTTGAAACTCAATCTCTGAAGGACATTTTTGAAAATGCAAATGAATTAACTTTCTCCTCAACCTTGTTGAGACCCCACCCAACTTTACTAGGAATTTTATCTAATATGGGGAAGTCCATTATGCTTTCACAGGTATAGGTGGGGATAAATTCTTGGATTAGAGTGCCCAAGGCTAGGCAATTTCGAAGTAAAAAACATAATGTTACATTTCCCCAGCCTCTTGTTAGAGTAGATCCACCTCCTACTATATAGTCATTCTCTCTCATTAATTGATAACCAATCACAGTTGCTTGCCACCACTCTTCCAAGAGCATATGACCTGTGAGTCCACCATCATGATTGGTCTTTGGCATTTGAGAATGTTTGCCAATCCTTTTATTAATAAAATGCTAGCATTATTAATAAATGATTAATTACCCCAAAATCATGTCTCTTGAACTTTTAAAATGATACACTGTTGATTGTGGTGGAGACAGGAAGAAACCCTGTATTACATAAACATCACCTTGACAGGTTTCTCCTCTTGAATGAAAGCCCCACATCACATGTGAATAGTGGGTAAAGACAGGTAGCCAGCACAGCCCTCCCTCACTCGAATCAAATTCAACTACAAATCATGTCATCATCTCCCTGATATCATGGTCTTCTTCGAGAATGAAGGACAAATCACAAAACACAAGGTAACTCTGACCAGCTGAAATTGCTGGGATGAAAGATCTTTTATAAATATCAGGAGAGCTAACTGTAGAGGATTTTTAGTTTTTTCATTAGGCAGTTCTTAGTGAGATGGAAAAAAAAGGAATAGATTTCATTTTGTAGCTCAATCAAGCGTAATTCCCACTGAGTTGAGCAAGCTGAATTATTAAGCCCTAAGAGAGAAGTCTTCCAGCAAGAACAACATGTGGCAGAGAACAGAACTGGTCTAAGTCACATGCTCACTGTTCCCTAAGAGATGAATTCAGCTACTTCCAATAGAAGTTAACCAATCCTCTCCTAGCTTCCTCAGGTGCTGGTGGGGAATGTAAATATGTACATTGAAATTTTGATTGGGACTTTTCAGGTGACCAGGCTGGGCTATCCTCCTGCTGGATGTGAAGTTCTTTCCATTTCCATGCATAACTCCCCCCTCCTCTTTCAATCACACCTTCTTCTAGCTCTTTGCCCTTCCTCTCTCCTAGTCCAGTTACAATAAACCCATTTAGCTAACTTGGTTTCCTCAATTAAAGAGATATCTGACCATAAACTTACTTCTTATGCTGATTTTATGCAAAGAATAATTTTCTTAAAATGAGACACTGTGCTCCTAGTATTAAGGATGGGGGTGAAAGGCTTAGAGGCTAGTGTTGACGACCAGATGTCTCATCAAAAAACCTGGGTCCTTTTTCTTTTTTTTTTCTTGATTTCTTTTTAATTATTTATTTATAGTTTTCAACATTTACTTTTATAAGATTTTGAGTTTAGATTTTCTCCCCCTCCTTCCCCTCTCCCACCAAGAAAGTACAATCTGATATAGGCCATACATGTACAATCATACTAAATATATTTCCATATTAGTCATGTTGTAAAGAAGAATTAGAACCAAAGGGAAAAACCATGAGAAAGAAAAAAACAAAACAGGAAAAATAGCATGCTTTGATTTGCCTTCACACTCCATAGTTTCTCCTCTGGATGTGGACAGCATTTTCCCTTTTCACAACTGTGATGTCCCTTTCTTTCACCACAGAGGCAGGGTATTATGAGTCTCAAACACCACACAAACTCAGAACTGTTGCTTTTTTTCCCTCTTTCTCTTTTATTCCTTGTAATAATGAATGGCTCTTTGGTTGGGAAAAAGAGGAGTCATATTTTGGGAAGTTAAGGTGATTTATAAACAAAAGATATCAATAAAAATGTTTTAAATCTACATTGACCCCAGCTGAATGTTGTGACTCTTATGTCACTGACATAGAAAGTGAAATAGTGGGTAAATCAAATGGTTAGGGTTTGAAATACCTATTCCTTCTTTCATGTTGTTTTCCCAAGGCTGCTTTGTGTATCTTCCCTTTTTTCCCCCATTTCACCTCCACTCACTGAATTTGGGTCCTTTGTTCCTGTACTCTGACTGTATTTCATGGATACCTTCTGGATAAATTACTGTAGAGCACTTAGGCAGTGCAGTGGATAGAACACTGGCCTTGGAATCAGAAAGATTCACCTTCCTGAATTCAATTCTGGCCTTGGACACTTGCTAGCTGTATGACTCTGGTAAATCACCTAACCCTGTTTTCCTAAGTTTCTTCATCTGTAAAATGAGTCAGAGAAGGAAATGGAAAACCACTCCAGTATCTTTGCCAAGAAAACCTCAAATGAGGTCATAGAATCTAACTGAAAACAACTGAACGACGATGGCTTACAAAGCATTTTATAAATATTATTTTATTCTCGTAACCACCCTGGTTGATAGGGCTCATGAAGGTCAAGTGACTTGTCCACAGTCACACATTTATTAAGTGCCAGAGGCTACATTTGAACTCAGGTCTTCCTGACTTCAAGTCTAGTGCTCTATCCATTGAACCACCTAGTTGGTTTGGTAGAGAAAATTGTGAGCCCCTCACCTTTTTGCACGAGCAGTAAAAGATAAAAGCAAGTTCTGGTGGGCAAAGGAATAAGCAGAAATCCTTTTATCTCATAAAATCTTACCAGTTTCTGATACAGAATTGTTTGACAGTGTTTTTGGTGACAAGAACTTTCTTTTTCTGAGAATCTTCAATAGATATACTACAGCACCTTCAGGAGTGACTGCCAGGCTTCCCAAGGTGATGACTAGTAGGAGTCTGGAATCAGAGATAAATGATATTGCTAACCAATGACTTGGGAAGATCCAGAGTTCCCCCCTTTTCTAAAGTTCTCATTTGGAAGTTCAGTCTCTAAAAGACATTTCTGATAATGAGATTGAATTAACTTTTTCCTCCATTTTGCTCAGACCCCACTCAACTTTATCAGGAATTTTATCTAAGGTGGAGAAGTCCATTGTACTCTAAACAGGTATGGGTGGGGATAAATTCTTGGATTTGATCGCCCAAGGCTGGGCAATTTGAAAGTAAATGACATAATAAAAGTTACATTTCCCTAGCTCCTCATTAGAATAGATCCACCTCTATTGTAATATTCATTCTCTCTCCTTAATTGTTAACCAGAGTTGCTTGTTACCCTCAGGAACACACACTCTTCCAAGAGCATATAAACTGTAAGCCCACCATCATGATTGGTCTTTGGCATTCAAGAGTGCACTGAGCCATTTTATTGGTAATACACTAGAATTGTTAATAAAATGATTGATTATCCAGAAATTATGTCTCTTGAACTTTTTAAACACCACAAATCAAGGCTCTTGGATTCAGAGTCTTAGGTCTAAGGGAAGATAAGTGATCAGGGTGGTGATTAGACTTGCCTGGCCCATGTGGTCTCCCAAGGTGCCTTAGTTCTTCAACTAGAGTGGTTTGCTTGCCTTGTTGAGTGGCAATTAGTTGGATGTTGGTGAAGATGGCTGGCCCATTCTCCACAGCATCTGCTATCCTGGGTGATGACTCTGAGGGCTGGGTTAGAAGCAGGACAGGTTATCTTGGGGGTGGGAGATTGTTATTCATGCAAAACTAGACACATTTATTTAGTGGGGTTCAACCTTCCAGGCACTTTAGAGGTCCTTGATAACAAAGATCCTAGGGTCTTTGTTGAAGACAAACCTTTTGTGAAAGAGTTAACAGTATCTGGGGCATATGAGTCATGGATATGGATTATCCTAGATTTTGGAGCTTTAGAGAGGACCTATCTAATTTCATCCTCTCATTTTTATAGATTAAAAATGACAAGAATAGATAAAATTACATCCCCAGAGTTGCATAACTAGCTACTTTAATTCTCCTTTGGCCTTAGTTTCCTCATCTATAAAATGGGGGATGTGGTATTGGATTTGATGGTTTTTAAGGTTCCTTCTAACTCTAGCATTCCAGACTCTCTGGAGTCTGGCTCATCATACCCCTAGCCTCAAAAGAGTCATTCTGGTGGCTATCCAGCCTAGTTTTTCTCAGGCTCTGATCTCTTTGAAGATGAGAACTTGCAGAGTTAATCAGCAGTGTGTCCTCAGAAAGCAGAGGGCACAGTGACGACAACCTCATTCTTCTAGTTCAGAGAGATAAATGGTAAACAAAGCTGTTCTGAGCATCAGGAGTCTAACCAGAGCCAGATGTCCAATTAGTGACCTCCCTACAGTCAGATGTCCCATTAGTGACCTCCCTACAGGATTTCCTCCTTAACTTCCAAGAGAGATCATTTCATCCATGTTCAGGGCTATGTGACAAGAATGAGCTGGATTATCATTTGACTAAAGCTTCTTGACTTCTTTTGTTTTAATGCTGTGGTTCCTATTTGATCTAAATGCCTTGTTTCTTGATGTTGTGGGATTATTTTTGCCAGGACCTATTGGTAAAGGATCATCTCTTGGTTCTTACCCAGTACTGCCTTCAGCAATCAGAATGTTGAGCAAAAAATATGACTGACTTTGTACATAATAGAGCATGAAATCATATTTTTAGAGCTGGAAAGGACCTTTGAAACCATTTGGTGCCAGTACTACCTCCATTTCACAAATGTGGTAACTGAAGTCCAGTCAGGAAAAATGATTTATTCAAGGTCACACAGGCGGTAAGTAGGGATCTTGTCTGAGGTCCTTTGACTCCTGACCCAGTTTTTTTTCCCAATGCACCTTATTTATTTAGAATTTTAGTAGATATGGTGTCCAAAATAACATAGCATAGTCAACTCATGAAGGGACTTGATGTCTCCCTGGGACTCAGCACCTGTTAGATCTCTATCTCTCCCTCCCTGACCCCTTTCTCTCTGTCTCTTACATTCTCTTTCATTTCCTTTTTTTCTCTCTCTTTGCCATTCTTCCTCTCTCTATTTCCCTGTCATTCTCTCTTTTTTCTGTCTTTGTCTCCCTTCCTCTCTTCACCTTCCCCTTTTCATTCTCTTCCTCATCTCTCTCTCTTCCCCCTTTTATCCCCCTTTCCCTATCTTTCTTCCCCTCTCTTATTATTCCTCTTTCCCCTTCGTTTTCTTCCTCTCCTCCTTCCTCTTCCTTTTCTCCTCTTTCCTCCCCTCCCTCCCTTTCTCTCTCCTTCCACAAAAGATCCTCCAATCCCTCATTATGGCATGTAGTCAACTCTCATTCTCAGATGCTAGGCAGCAGAATGTAAACTCTGGCAGATTTTACCATGTTTTGATAATTGACTATGTCTACTTTCTGAAGACCAGCCTAACAAAGCATCAGCATCAGTTACAAAAATATATAGCAAACCTCATCAGAAGAAGGTTGACCACTAGGTAATAAATCCTTTGGTCATGATGATCCAGGAAACAAAGGAGGGCAACATGTATACATGCATACATACTTACATAGATCTATACATATATGCATAAGCAAACACGTATGTATAGTCTCTATACATACTATATATATGTGTATCTGTTTCTTCAATTACTAATGTTTATATAATGGTTTACAGTCTACAAAATACTTTTCCTTCAACAATCATGTAAGGTGGGTATATAAGGATTAATGAAGCATTTACTATGTGCCAGGCAAATGTGCTAAGGAATTGGGCTATAAAGGCAAAAACCCTCCATCCTTAAAAAACTTACACTTGTTTGATTGTCCATTCCCATCTGTTATTGTTCTACATACAGTTCTCCTGCCTATTTTGGCATAACTTCTTGAGAGGGGCATGTACAAAGAGTGAATCTAATCCTGCTCCTTCAACACTCTTAACTCTGCACTTTGACTCCTCACTTCATCATTCAATGGAAACAGCTCTCTCCAGAGTGACCAATAGTCTCTTACTTGTCAAATCTAATGGCCTTTTCCCAATCCTCATCTCTCTAGACCTACTCTGGGAAACCTTTGACACTACAGATCACCTCCTTACTAGATTTTCCTGACACCTCTTTCTCTGCCTTCTCCTTCCTCCTATCTAAGCATTCTTTCTCAGTCTTCTTTGCTGGATCTTCATTTATACTATACCATACCTTTTTTTAAATTCATTAATTTTTAGTTTTCAACATTCACTTTTATAAGATTTTGAGTTCTAAATTTTTCTCCCTTCTCTTTCCTCCCCAACTGCCCAACATAGCATGCAATCTGATATAGGCTATACATGTGCAATTATATTGAACATATTTCCACAAGTTCTCAGGTTATGAAAGAAAAATTGGAACAAAAGGGAAAAACCATGAGAAAGAAAAAAAACAAAAGAGCAAATCATATGCTTTGATTTGCATTCAGTCTCCATAGTTCTTTCTCTGGATGTGGATAACATTTTCCATCATGAGTCTTTTGGAATTTAGACCATGCTGGTTAACTGCAGATGCCTCCTAAGTTTTCTTCTAGGCCCTCTTTCTTCTGTCTTTATACTATGTTAATAATCTCCCTCCTAATCTTCACTCTTATATTTCTAATTATTTATTACTCAGTTCAAACTGGATGATCAATAGATTTATTAAACTTAATATGCCCAAAACTGAAATGATTACCATTCCCATCTTCTGAATTTTTTTATTACTGTTAAGGGCTCCGTCATCTTCTTAGTCACCCATACTGGCAATCTAGGTACCATCTTCCCTTCCTTATTCTCACCCTCCCCATATCTAATCTGCTGCCACGTCCTGCAGATTCCACCTTCACAACATCTCTTATATATATGCCCCTTTCTCCCCTCTGACACTGTCACCATCTTGGTGTAGGCTAGCATCCCTTTACACCTGGACTGTTACAATTGCCCTTGATAATCTTGCCCCTTCCTATCTTTCCAGTTTTCTCACACATGACTTCCCTCCAGTTACTCTATGATCCAGTGACACCAGCCTCCATGCTCTTCCTTCCACAGGACACTCCATCTTCTGATTGAACATTTTTCACTGACTGATCTCGATGCCTGGAATGATCTCCCTTCTCCTCATCACCTCCTGGATTCCCTGACTGCTTCTTTCAAGCCTCAGTTAAAATTTCACTTTCTACAAAACACCTTTCTCAGTCTTCCTTAATGCTCATGAGCCTTTCCTCCAAAATGATCTCCAATTTATCCTGTAGATATCTTGTTTGCACATAGTTGTTTACCTATTGTCTTTGCCCATTAGATTATGATCTCCTTGAGGAAAAGCATTGTCTTTTGTCTTTCTTCACTAGTGTTCATTTACCACAGTTTGGTACATACTAGGTGACTAATAAATACTTGTTGACTGCCTTCAAAGAGCTCACATTAAGATGGGGTAGACAACATGAAAATAAATTACAAGATATATAGTGTCTATAAGTTATATACATACATATATATATATATGATATATATCCATATATCTATATCTATCTCTCCATCTGTAGTAAATACATGACACAGCTAGGTAGTGCAGTGGATAGAGAGCCAGGCTGGAGTCTGGAAGTTCAAATTCAGACTCAGACATTTACTAGTTGTGTGACCCTGGGCAAGTCACTTAAGACTGTTTGCCTCAGTTCCTTCCTCTGTAAAATGGACTGGAGAAGGAAATGGCCAACCACCCCAGTACCTTTGCCAAGAAGCCCCAAATGGGTCACAAAGAATCAGATATGACTGAAAAAACTTAGCAAGAACAACACAAGATATGTAAAGTGTAAATATAAATGTAAAGTCTAATCTCAAAGGCAGGGCACTAAGAAGGGGGAGGCAAGGGGTACCAGAAATGAGTCACTGATGATGGGATCTGAACTGAATCTTGAAAGAAAACAGGAGGTAGAAGTGAAAAAGGAGAGCATTTCAAGCATGGGGAGCAGATAGTGAAAAAACAAGGAGTCAGGAGACGGAATGTCATGTTCAAGGAGCAGTGTTGATGGATCACAGTTTGTGGAGGATAGTAAAGTGTAAGAGGCCTGGAAAGGTAGGGAAGGGTCAGTTTTCAAAGGGCTTTAAAAGGTAAACAGAGAATTTTATCTTTGTTCCTGGAGGTAATAGGGAACTGCTAGAGTTTATTGAGTAGGAGCTGTTAATCACACTTGAGCTTTAGGAAAATCACTTTGGTAGGTGGGTGAAGATGGATTGGAGTGGGGAGAGACAATGCAGGCAGACTGACTAGCAAGCTATTGAAATAGTCCAAGTAAGAGGTGATGAGAACCTACATAAGGGTGATGGCTACATGAAGAGAAAGAAGGGGACATATGTGAGATTTTGCAAAGGTAGAAGTGACAGGTCTTGGCATCAGATTGGATATATGGAGTGAGTGCTGGTGATGAGTCTAGGATCCCCATACATGTGAGGTTTATAAAGGTTGTGAGACTAAGTGACTGAGATGTTGATAATATTGACAGTAACAAGGAGCTCAGGAAGAGAGGAATATTTGGTGGGAGGAGGGGGGAGATAATGAGTTCTGTTTTGGCCATTCTGAATTTGAGATGCCTATAGGACATCCAATTTGAGATATCCAAAAGGTAGTTGGTGATCTGAATCTGTTGCTTATTGAGACTTGAGATAGATCTGGAACTGATGAGATCACATTGGAGCTGAAGAGATCACCAGTCTATAGAAGGGAATAAGGCCTTGGACAGAACCTTAGAGGAGGTTAGTGGGAGTGATCTGGATCAAGCAGCAAAGGATACTGAAAAGAAATAGTCAGGCATGTGAGTATTGTTATCCTGATTTTTTAAATGAGGACATTTTAGCTCCAAGAAGTTGAAAGACAACATATATAGTAAAAATGCATAGTTAAGCATCCCTTAAACATAGTACTAGCTTTTATTTTCAAATTTAAAGATCCATGATATCATTAATATGGGTATGTACTTTGCCAATGCAAATCAAAACTCTTCTATAACTTAGTAGATGGTACTTGATAAATGATTGTTGAATTACCTAAGGCTATAAATCTAATAAATAGCCATGTAGGACACAGACCTAGTCCTCCTTATTCCAAGAGCAGTGCTTTTTATCCTTCACTATGGTACCTCCCATGGACATTAGTTTGGGATAGTTGAGGAAGATGCAAGAAGTAGAATATTGTAGGTCTGACCCCATGCAATGACATTTACCAAGTCAATATGGAGGCATTTGATCAAATGAGATTAAAAAATACTAATTAATTGTCATGGCAGAGAACAAATCCAGAACTAAAATAATTTAGAAAGTTCTATTTCTAGGAGAAATATTTTAGAAAGAAGAAACCTGCAAGATTTCTAACCAATATAACCTAAGAGTCCCCAGTTAAGCATTGAACCAATCTGGTGTCTAAGCAAGAGGTTTGGTTTCTTTGCTGTGTGGGGTTAGGTTCAAACAATGTGGAAAAATTTTCCCACAATTTTCCCCCTTTGGGGCTTTCAAGTCCAGCATTCCTATATTAGTAGGAGCATAATTATAGAAGCAGATAGCTAGGTTAGGAGTGATAGGGATCAGACTGGTGGCAATTCATGGAGCGATGAAATTGATTCTGTAAGTCAGGGGATTTACTCGGGGGAAATGCACTACATAAAACAGAGAGGTTTCCCAGTCCCTGAAAGAACGCATATGGCCGTAGGTATCCCCAGAACTGAAATAATTTAGAAAGAAATTTATTAATTTGTCTGGCATAGAGAAGAGTGGAGAAGGGATTGGCCTCCACTCTCTGAGTCTGTGTAAATTACACATTACATAGGATTCAAACAAAGGAGCAAGGAGGCATGCATTTGATTGGCTAGCATGGAGGCAGTTTCCCAATACGACATAACATCTGTCTTCAGTTCCCCTGCAAGGTTTCTGGTCAGCATAACCTAGGTGTCCTGAGTTAGGTATTTAACAAATCTGGTTTCTAAGAAACAGGACTGGTTTCTCAGTCATGCAGATATAGGTTCAAACAATGCAATAAAGATTTCCCAAGATAAATACATAGAGAGAGATAGATATAACAGTGATTATTACTACAATACTAATAACCATTACTATTGTCTTGTGGAACATGCGTTAAATGTCTTGGGCTGTGTTGATCTCACACATACACATGTGTGCACACGCACACGCACACACCCCTCTTTGGCTCTTAACTCAAGACCCAGGGCTCTGAGATGACTTGCAACCATCTGCGTGGTCACCAAGCCCAGATGCCCAGCTTTCTTCTCTAGAGTAGGGGTGAGGAAAGGTAGAGAGCAAAACAAACTCCCTCTCAGAAGAAAACTGTTTCCTTCTAGGCCTGTCCACACCATTTACAGAAAGTGGTAGATTTGCAATAGCTCACACCCCAAGCACATGCAGTCATCTCTGGAATTTCCCAAGCACAGTTAGTAGTGCCAGGATTAGCAGGAAAGTCAGAGGCGGGGCAGCTACTGCCTTGATTGATTTTAAAAACAAGACCTCTGCTGCCTTTAAGGCTTAGGTCTGTGGGTTTACTACTCCCAAGTCGTAGGTGGATCAAAATGAGAATTCCAGGAGGTGTATGAGTCAGCCTTGGGGACTTGTAAGAACAAGACAGACGAAGGTGGTGAAAGTAAGGTTTCTCTATGCCTGCCCAGGACCAGATTCATTCCCTTCTAAAGAGAAGTCTCTTGAAGTCAGACTTTATCTCAGGTTTCATCTCACCTGCATGAGTCAGAGCTTAGTGTTTTTAAGTTTTTTCAGATTACACCTTTTGTTCAATGAACACTCAGGGGAAAGCCCAGGGAAATCATCCATTCACTGTTAATGCTCATGAAACACTGATGCAACATTTGTGTGGTGTGGCAGTCTTTGTACATGAGGAAACTACTGATTATAGATCAATCCAGAACTATTTTTCTATCACTGGTGAGAAGAGTTAACTTGGTATAGTTGAATGAATATTGAACATGAAGTCAGGAGATCTGGGTTCAAGTCCAGGTTTAGCTGCTAGCTAACCTGGTAGCCTTGGGCATTTGTCAACTGCGAATAATCATACTTCCTGAGAAAAGGAATTAGGAATGTCTGGCTTCAAAAAAGAGAAGATGTAGAGGGCCATGATAGATTTTTAAGATATTTGAATGACTTTCATGTGAAAAGGGGATTGGTTTTATTGGATTTGGACAAAACAGGGACCAGCTAGTGAGGTCATAGGAAAACTGAGATCAGTTCACCTAAACGAAGAATTTCAAAATAATTAGAGCTGTTAAAAAATGAAATGCTTTGTAAAGCGATCATTTCTTTGTCACTAGAACTGTTCAAGCAATGGCAGGATAACTACTTGAAAAAGATTGGACCAGATCACTTCTGAGAATAACCTCTGAAAACTGAGAAGACTTCCATGAACATACACAGAATGAACAGGACTAGGAAAATTATTTTATATAACTACTAGAACATTACAAAGAAAAGCAACTTAGAAAATCCTAGGAAATCAGGAAAGTTACTAATTGAGGCAATTAGGAAATTCAGTAAAGTTGCAAAATAAACCCTCCTATATTAATTATATTAATATTCATGATGATGACAATAAACACAAGGCAATAATAGAAAGAGATATCTCACTGAAAATAACTACAAAATGTATTTGTATCTTGGGATTAATATGCCAAATATTTGTTTAGATTTAATTGCAAGGTATCCTGTTAAGAAATAAAGAACTTAAATAGCTAGAAAAATATTACGTGTTCAAGGATGGACTGTGTCTATATAATAAAAACTGCAATACTACCAAAGCTGATTTATCGTTTTAATGCTCTTAGAATCAAACTATCAAAAAGATATATTACAGTACTCAATAAAATAATAAAATTCATTTGGAAAAATAAAAGAGTTAGAATATCAAGGGAAAAAATGAAAAAGAAGTAGGGATTAAGGGGAAATAGCACTTTCAGGCCTTAATCTGTATTATAAAGAAGCAGTTGTTAAAATCCTTTGGCATTGGTTAAAAAAGTGGAGAGAAAGATTGATGGAAGAGACTGGAGAAGGGAAAATCAGAAACAATCGGTCCCCAAAACCAGTGTCTGATGAAATGGAAAGTATAAATTACTTGAGGAAAAACTCTTTATGTGATTAAAAAAAATAGTCTGGGAATATTAGCAATCAGGCAGCTGTCATATTTCATAGCATATTCTGTATAGATATCCCTCTCACAGGTACTGGGGGGAGCTTTATTCCTAAACAAACAAAGGCTAGAAGCAATTACAAAAGATAAAATAGGTAACTGATCACATGAAAATGAAAAACCTCTGCACACACATGGAAAAAGATTAATGTGTCTAAGGTAAGAAGAGAAATAGTCATATGTGAAAAAGAAATCTTAAACTTCTCAGAGAAGAGTTTTGTATCCAAGACACATAAACAATTAGCATATAACATATAAGATATACAATGTGATGTTTATATATATATACATATTTTAACTTCCTCTAGTGCTGTATAGTGCTAGACTTGGAACCAGGAAGCCCTGGGTTCCAATTTTGCCATAGATACTCACTAGCTGAATGAACATTGGCAAGCCTTTCTCTTGTGCCTCTATTTTCTCATGTTTGAAATGGGATAACTCTCTGTAGTTACCTATAATTTGCAAAGCACTTTTGCAAACCTCAAAGCACCATACAGAGTATTCCAAAAGTCTTCATGCAGTTTTAAGCTTTAGTAGCTACTAATTTTTAATGGCTAACATTTTATAGAGTGCTTGCTGCATGCTAGGTACTGTGCTAAGCACTTTACAGTTATTATTTTATTTGATTCCAACAACAATTCTAAGAGGTTGGTGCTATTTTTGCCACCATTTTACAGGTGAGGGAACTGAGGCAGACAGATTCAGTGACTTGCCCAGGGTCACACAGCTAGTAAGTGTCTGAGGCCGGATTTGAACTTAGATCTTCCTGATTCCAATCCCAGAACTTTA
>CM053769.1:178059865-178107761 GCA_028658325.1 Potorous gilbertii
AAGAATTCTGGGAAGGTCCACCTTGCTCACATTGTCTCCTACCCTTGTCAGATCCCTGAAATCCTATCATTAGTCATTCCAGGGGATTTATAGGAGTATTTAGTTGTCTGCAAGTTGGACAGAAACAATTCAAATACTTTCTGTCAGGAGAAGGGTAACATTTCAAGATATTTTAAAGTCAAACTGGGGTTCTTGAGGTACTTTATAACCAAGCCATAGAATCCTAGACCTCTGAGGGTATCTAGTTTTCCCCCTCATTTTACAGTTGAGGAATGAGTCTCCCAGAAGGTAAAGTCTTGTTCATGACCATACTGGTTATAATCATGCCATAGGTAGAGTTTGGATCTAGGTCCTGAGACTCCAAAACATCTAACCATTTGCACTGTACAGGACTCCTGGGAATAAACTCCAACACTGGATATATAAAGAGCAAGGAGAAGACCCCCTTTGGCAGAGGAACCAGCTGAAGCCTCTAGGATCTTAGATTTAGAGCTGGAAGTCACATTAAAAGTCACCTAGTTCCAGCCTTCCTCCTCCCCTATTTTATAGATGAGCAGACTAAGAACCAGTAATTTACCCAAGACTGATAAATCTTATCTTCTCAGCAGTTTTGTCTAGCCCTAAGGTATTCAATAAAGTGGGGTTTATTGGGTAGACTGCATGACAGTCCATTTCAGGATCCCATGATTTAATACTCTAGTTCTAAAGGCCTTTGAGGCAGTTGGTGGGCCCAGGGGATGCAGTGCTGGGTCTGGAATCAGGAAGACCTGAGCTCACACGGGCCCCACCCACTCACTTAGCTAGCTGTGTGCCTTTGGGTAAACCACTTAACCTCAGTTTCCTGAACTGTACAGTGGAGATGATAGTAGCACCTATCTTACAAGGTTGTTCCTGAGTATTACATGAAGTAAATTTTGTAGAAGTGCTTAGGACTTGGCACATAGTAGACCCATCTTCTTCCCTTCTTTTCTCTTGGGGACAAATCGGACCAAACTTTTGACTTGTTGAAGAATAAACTGGCCTTGGTGTTTTCATACCCATTCACCCATTGCGGTGAATATTTCTTAGTTGGGTCACCCAGTAGTCAATCTTCTTATGGGTTCTTGCAAGATGATAGGGAGGTAGGGGACTGGTATGGAGATAAAGAGAAGATGGGAATATACAATAGGGGAAAGACCTCAAGGTTATGAATTTGGGATAAGTTTTATAGAAAGAAACTGGAAAAGGGCCAAGGTCTCTGGATGCTAACAATTTACTACTACTGACAATGACGACACTAGGGCACTAATAATATTTAAATACCACTCTAAGGTTTGCAAAGTACTTTACAAATACTATCACATTTTTATCTTTACCCTAGGAATTAGGCGCTATCACCCCATTTTATTGATGAGGAAACTGAGGCAGAGGGCACCAGAGAAACAAGGAAAGCTATTTTCCAAACCTTATTTGCTAAAGGTTTGGGATGCACCAAGTAGAGTTCTTCCTCGTGACTATTTCTGCCTCTCCTTTGTTTATAAGTTCTGCAGAACACTGCAACCCAGCTGGTGACCCTGCTGGGTCTGTGAATATTCCAGTGATGAGTGGCCTCACCGGGCCTGAGTTTAGGCTCTGGTGACTCACTGCAGAGAAAGTCTGTCTGCCCATGGAAAGCCCAACTAGGGCCACCCACCCTGACTTTTTTCTCCCTTTGCATGCATGTTTTTTCCTCCTCAGCCTTCATTTTCACGAAGATCTCATTGTTTCGCAGACATATGAGGCTATTGCTATTGAAAAAGATCTGCAAACGGAGGAATTACAGCAAAGAAAAAATTCATCTTTTACTGCAGTATATATGAGCGTGGGATGATTCAGCCTCCTCATGTTAGGAGTGGAGCCCTCTGAGGCCCAGAGTGATTAAATGGCAGAGCAGCTCGAGCCAGATACCAGCCTACAATCCTCCTCTCCTGATGCCACCACTAGGTCTCCTTTCAACAAATTACATGAAAATACAAAAGCCAAGAATAGAAGGCACCACTATGAGCCATTAACACAAGGCAGGAAATGATTCCTTGTTTCCTTCTAAGCCCAGCTCAGGTGCTGCTCCTACCTGGGGCTTTTCTTGATTTCCCTAGTTGTTAGCACTCTCCTCTAAAAATGACTCTGTATTTATTTTCTTGGGTACATACTGTATTCCCCCTTCCCTGCAAGGGAGTTCTGGAAGGCAAGAACTATTTCCTTGTTATCTTTATATTTTCAGTGTCTAGCATACTTTTTTTTCAGGGACCTGGGATTTCATTGGTGTAGGCAACTTCCTGGGAGGAGACTCCCTCTCCCAAAGCAGGTCCACAACAGCCATGCAAGTGCTAAGTAACTGAGCCAGTCACACAGCCAGCCTATGTCTGCAGCAGGGTTTAAAGGGAGCCCAGGGAACGTATTGACTCTGAGGGAAGCTCTCATTTCTTTCTCTCTCTCTTTCATCTCTTTTTTCTCTGTCTCTGCCTCCCCACTCTCTCTTTCTCTGATCTCCTTTTTCTCTGTCTCTCTCTGTCTCTGCCTCTCTTTCTGTCTCTCCCCATTGTGCCATACTACCTCTCATCTAGTACATCTTATTAAGGGTTGAAGAGCACTTCCTATTGAATTTATTATGAAATGACTGGGATAAAAAGACCCAGGGAATTATGAGAACTATGGTGGTTGAAATGGATTGGGAAGTCTGCGTAGAAGAGGAAGGTTTGAGTCCTTGAGAACAAAGACTGTGGTCTATGCTTTTATATCCCCCATAACGCTTACCATGGTGCTGGACACATGGTTGAGTAGCAAGGTGATACAGTGGGCCTGGAGCTGGGATGACCAGAGTTCAAATCTCAGCCTTACATACTTACTGTGTGACCTTGGGCAAGTCACTTAACTTCTGTCTACCTTGGTTTCCTCAACTATAAAAAGGGGAATGATAACAGCACTTACATCCCAGGGTTGCCGTGGGGATCAAATGAGATCGTATTTGTCGACTGTTTAGCACAGTGCTTGGCATATAGTGGGTGCTAAGTAAACGCTAACTTATTATTATTGACACTCAGTAAATACTCAGGAAAAAAAATGATTGGCAGTTGGGTACAAAGGAAAGATCACTAACTAGAAGACTTGGTTCAGATCCCACTTAGCGCCTGTGTGACTTCAGGTGAAGCCCTTTCAGCCTCAATTTCCTCATCGATAAAGCAAGGAGGTCCCTGCCAGCCTATACCTATCTGCCTATGAGTACGGTGCAGCCTGCATCCGTGCTGAGAGGCATGAGAAAGATCAGGCTTTTGCATTTTATATAATAATAACAATTCCTGTAAGTGTAATTATAGCAAGATTTAATCCTTAATGACAAGCAGTCAGCGCCATCCAACCCCTGGACCTTTCTGGTCTTCTCAAAGGCCTGAGTAGTGGCGGAAGGTCACTCTCCCACTCTCAGTCCCTTGCCCAGCTCCTAAGGGATTGGAGAGATGACCTAGTCATCTGATCAGGGCTTAAGCATTACTTACTGAAAGGATAAGTGGTCTTCTTAGCACTAGCTGCATCCTTTCCTCAAGCTACACATTTGGTGCTGTGGATGACCTGGTGTCCATGTAATTGTGTAATCCCCAAACAGAAGGAATATTTTGGTGCCAAACCCTTCAATATAAATACCTGTGTCTTCCTGACCAAGTATTCTTGGACCCTTGAGAAGGTTGGGTAATCCTAGGCCACCTGCCTTCCCCTTCCCCTCTACCTATCTTTGGGGAGGGTTGTAAAGGATTTGAAACACTCTGCAGGGTACTGAGGCACCCCCCACCCTCCAAAACCCCAGCACCCTGCAAATAAATCCACATCTTCTGAACCCCAGGGTTCAGTCAGCTGAAAACAGGAGTAGCCCCAGGAACTTTTAGGGACTAGAGAGATTAAACACTTCCTAGTCCTTGGTTTGCTTCCCAGACCACTGTTAAGGTCCTGTTGAGGCCTAGAAACAAGCAGCTTACCTTCACTCAGCTCTGGGCAGGGCTTGGCTCTGTTCCCCAGCTACTGTTTGAAAAAAACTATAGCAGCTGTGGATTGGAGAGTTAACTCTTAATGCCCCTGGGGGCAGCTACCAGGCATTCGGGATGGTCTCTAGGGCCCTGGTGCTTGGGGAAGTTTCCTTAAATAATACTAGAAATTCAGTTACCTTGAATTTACTCCTGTACACTGAGTCTCTGGTGAATAACCCACTCAAACCCACTTCCCATCTCTCCTAGTTCTGACTTGTCTCCAGAGCCTAAACCTAAAGAAACCAGGACAGGCCTCATGGGGATTCCAACAAACAAACATTCATTAAGCATTCAATGTGTACAACACATTAGGAATTCTGGATAAAAATAACAATGACAAAAAAATGCAAAAACAAAATCCAGCCCCTACACTCAAGGAGCATATATGCTACTGGGGGAAATGGTACTCAGGCATCAGGCTTTCGAGAAGGAGATAGTCAAATCTCCATGCCTACCTAAAGAATAATGTTGTAGAGAGTCTGAAACAGTGGGGAACACTGATGTGACTTTGTGGGATTAACAATTCTTTATCCCTCTGTAGAGTAAGCCTTCCACACATTCTCAGGTCATGCTTCTTTCTTAAATGTTCTCTTTTATTATCAACAAGCAGAAACATTTCAGTATACAAGGATACTGAAAAAAAGGGTTGTGTGTATATATATATATATATATATATATATGAACTTAAATAGTTTGGTTATTTAAAGTTTATATTAAATCTAATAAGATAGTAATAAAATTGCCATGTTTATCTCCTGAATTTTTTTCTATGTATTTCTATATGTTGCTGTCTATATATTTAATATGTTTAATATTTCATTGATGCTCTTACCTTTATATGTGTACATAGATGTATGTATTTTTGCATTTGTTTCACTATCCAACTTCTCTCCAACTTCCCTCCCAACAAATACAAGTATCAACATATTAAAAAATGCAAGTATCAACATATATAAAAACCAACAGATTTGTCATATCTCTTTTGATTGTTCTTCACAAGTACAAGGAAAGACACATCACTGCAGTGGTGATGCTATGATGAGGGTACAAAGTGAATTCAGACAGGTGTTGAATCAGCAAATGCCAGAGGGTCCTTTCGGTAGCAGAGATAAATGGAAGAGGAATTGAGTTCAGTTTTGTCCAGTTTAAATTGGGAATGCCCTGAGAGTAGAACTGGGGTTTTGATTGTTTTTTGTTTGTTTTTGTTTTGGCCTTTCTTTATTTCCCTAGCACTTAGCCCCGTGCCTGGTATACAGTAAGTACTTCATAAATGCTTGTTGGCTTGACTTGTTGACTAGGACATTAGACTGACTGCCTAAATTAGAGGACTCATTTCCCTTTAGCTATTTTGCCTGGTTTTGACTCCATGGGCATCATGCCTTACCCAGAATAAACTGATCACTGGAAATTCTATCATCATGAAAATAGATTTAGCTGTGATAAGTCAACACTCGCTTAGCACCCTCAGCTGCTTCTCCCCTCTGGAGGACTGGAGGGCAGAGCATCTTATCCCAAAGCTTTACTTTTATAGAAGGCTCAGAATGTTCCATCCAATTTTATTTCTTCAGTTACTCTGCTTGGTTTTGATTCCACCAACAGGAGGCCCACAAACTGGGCAAACTCTTGTGCCTTTACCACCTCCTAATCCCTTTCTGCCTTCTTTCTCCTTTAGATCATAAACTCCTTGAGTGCAAGAACGGTCTATCTTTTTCTTCTTTGTATCCCCAGTACCTAAGCAGTTAGGTGGATAAAGTATCAGACCTGGAGTCACAAAGACTCATCTTCCTGAGTTCAAATACAGCCTCAGACACCTTACTAGCATGTGAGCCTGGGCAAGACACTTAACCTTGTTTGCCTCCATTTTCTCATCTGTAAAATGAGCTGGGGGAAGGAATGGCAAATCACTCTGGTATCTTTGCCAAGAAACCCCCAGATGGGATCACAAAGATTTGGACACAGTTGGACAACAACAACAAATCCTCAGTGCCTGGCACACAGTAGGTGCTTGATAAATGTTTAGAGACTATTGTATCACTGTTTTGACACATACTATGATAATGACACTTACATGGCACTTTAAGATTTACAAAGCAATTTACTTCACTTGATCCTCATAATAACCCTGTGAGGTCAGTGCAATAGACATTCTTGCACCCATTTTACAGATGAGGAAACTGAGATAGAGATGGAGGTGACTTGTCCAGAGTGTCATAGCTAATAAATGTCTGGGGCAGGATCCAAATTCTGGTTTTCTTGATTCAATTCAATTCAACTCAACAAAAATGGGAAGACCAGCACTCCGTCTGCTATGATTTACTGCTTTGTGTTATAAATTGTGGACCTGGAACACCACAGCTGAATTAGTGCACATCCCGGAGGGAAAATGGAGAACACAAGTAGGCTACAGCAGGTTGCCCATGATGCCCTTGGCTCAAGAAGTGGTATAAAGGATATCAGTGTTGATGAGGTAAGTAAACTTATCCATAGCATTCAAAACTTCTCCATTTGTTGTAACTGATGGTTCCATGTATGGATGGTGTGGTGGTGACTGATGGAGCACCTTTGTTTTCTTGGTGTTAATTATGAGGCCAAAATCAGCACAGGCAGCAGAGAAGTAATCCATACTTTGTTGCATCTCAGCACTGAGTGCACAATCATCTGTAAACAGAAAATCATGCACCAACACTCCCTCCACTTTGGTCTTGGCTTGTAACCTTTCCAAATTGAAGAACTTACCATCAGTATGGTAGTTGACCTTGATGCCGTGTTCATCCTCATTGAAAGCATTTGACAACAGGGCTGAAAACACCATTCTAAAAAGCATGGGAGCAAGCACACAGCCCTGTTTTACTCCATTGGTGACTGGGAGCATTGTCCACTATACAGAACCTGGGTAAGTGTGCCATCATGAAATTGAAGTACAATATTGATGAACTTCTCTGGGCAACCAAATTTTGACATAATTTTCATAAGCCCTCATGACTAACAGTGTCAAAGGCCTTGGTCAGATCTATAAACTTTGCACATAGACCTCTGTTCTGCTCATGGCATTTCTCCTGGAGTTGTCAGGCAGCAAACACCATATCGACTGTTCCTTGGCCCTTTCTGAAGCCAACTGGCTCTCAGGTATGTGACCATCTTCCAGGTGAAGGATCAGTCTATTAAGGAGGACTCTAGCAAGAATTTTGCCAGCAATGGCTAAGAGAGAGAACCCCCTGTGATTATCTATTCCCTTTACCTTTATAGAGATGGACAATGGAGGCATCCTTGAACTCCTGGGAGATAACCTCCTCTTGCCATATAACCTGGAAAGTTTCAGTTAGCTTTTGTGTAAATCTCACACAACCTTGTAATCTTACCCTACCTTGTAAATCTTGACTGAAATAGGATCAGCACCAGGTGCTTTGCCACATGAAAGGAGCCTAATGATCCTCAAAAGCTCTTCTTCAGTTGGAAGTTCAGCTAAGGAGGGATTGAATTCAACCTGAGGTAAAAGGTCAATGGCCTCAGCACTGATTGATGATGGTCTGTTGAGAACACTATGGAAGTGTTCAGCCCATCTCTCTAGGATCATGTCCTTATCACTAATCAATATGGCTCCATCAGCACTGAGTAGTTGTGATGCACCATAGGTTTTTGTTCCATAAATAGCTTTCAGGGAATCATAAAAGTGCTTTGGATTGTTACTATCAGCATAAAACTGAATTTCCTCTGCCTTCTTACCGAGCCAGGAATCCTGCATCTCTCTAAGCTTTGCTTGTACTTTGCTTTTGATGGACTTAAATGCTGTATTCTTAGAGATGGATGAACTATCTTCCTGGTAAATCCTATGGAGTTCTTGTTTTTCATTTAGCAGTTTCTGGATTTCTCCATCATTTTCATCAAACCAGTCTTGGTGTTTGCAAGTTTTCTGACCCAGATGAGAAAATGCAGCACTGTACACCAAATCTCTGAAAGCTGCTGACTCCTTTTCTGCTCCAGTGTTGCTAACTGTGTGTTGGCTCATCTTTCCCTCCAAGTTAACAACAAAGTGTTCATGCTCAGAGAAGAGCTCTAATTTATTGACATTAATTCTTCTGGTGGCCATTTTGCCTTGGGGGTGGCACTTTTGATGAATGCGAATATTTACCTTGGAAAAGATGCACCCTGCACCACACATTCCCTTTGTCACTCTCACATCTTGTCTGTCTCTTCTCCTTACAATCACATAGTCTATTAGATGCCAATGTTTGCTGCGAGGGTGCATCCATGAAATTTTATTGCACTTTGGTAAATGGAAAACAGTGTTGGTGATGAGAAAGTCATGGGATGAACATGTCTTGAGCAACAAATGACCATTGCTGTTGCTGTTTCCAATTCCATTCCTCCCTAAGACTCCCTGTCAAGTCTACTCTACTCTACTCTACTCTAGCATTAACATTGCCCAGAATTATAAGCTTGTCCTCTTTTGGCACATTGATGATAATGATGTCTAAATCTGCATAAAATTTTTCTTTGACTTAATCAGGGTTCATCATGGTGGGAGCATAAGCACTGATGATGGTGGCATGGCGTTTTCCTGAGGGTGGCAATTGCATTGTCATGAGCCTGTCATTCACTCCTTTTGGCAGGCATACCAGCTTGCTGATTAGTTTTGATTGCAAAACCCACACCAGCTTCATGGCACTCCCCTTCACTATGCCCACTCCAGAAAAAGGTGTATCCAGCTCCAACTTCAGTAAGCTAGCTTTCATCTGCCAATCTTGTTTTACTCAGGGCTGCTATTTTGATGTGATACCTGTTAAGTTCTTTTGCAACAAGAGCAGTTCTTTCAGGTTGACTGAATTTTGTGTTGTCTATTAGTGTGCGCATGTTCTGTGTACTGATGGTGAGTGGAATCATCTTTGCAGATGTTTTCATACATTTTGTACATTTTTTGTGTTTTGACCACATAGTGGGATTCCCCGCCTGCCGCAGTAATCAGGCCAGGGTTGGGTAATCAGAGAATGTTTAGGGCACCTTTTCTAGCCCCCTTCCTCACACCAAGAGGGGAGCAGTGCGATCCTTAAAAGGCTGCTCAGACACCTAGGGGACTGTTGAGTACCACTGCTGCTTCTAGTGAGAAATGATCCTATGGCCTGGGCTGCTTGTGTGCAGGGTTGTGACTAAAGCTCCCAGTGTATCCACACCTGCTGCTTCATCACTTGCCTGTCACCACAGTACTTGGAGGCATAATAGTGAAATGGTATGGGTGATGTCTTTTGATTCATGCATAAATTGGATTTTAGTGAGGCAGAGTTACACGAAGTTATCGGTCTCACTCTCTTCTCCAGAGTCATCATAGTCCAGTGACAGGACAGAGTCAAGACAACTGGCGATGGCTCAGAATGCAGTGAATGACCTTGGCATCTTCAGTGTCTAACCAAGCTCTAAGTGCTCCATATTGCCTACTTCATCTGTCTTCATGGCCATTGGAACAAATTGTTCTTATACATCCATTCCACCAGAGGAAGTTTTCACATGCTTGGGGTAGACACCTCCCTAACTCACCAGTGGGTTTGAGACCCCTTGGTTACCCTGAACCTGGTTTGACCTGTCTGCTGAAATGGTTTACCAGGTTGTGGCCACTGTGCATGTTGGAGCTTCTTGGATCCACAGGTGAAAGTTAGGTGGAACAGGTGTACATCAAAGATGGAAAAATCCCTGAAAAGGTCTTGATAGCCACCACACCAAAGGTACTGGTCCTCTCTGAACACACTCTACATCTCCTTGAACATAGTAGGAGTTCAATAGATCCCTTCTCAGTCAATAGATGTTAATTAAATGCCTACTATGAGCCAGGCACTGTGATAAGGGCTGGAAATATAAAGAAAGCCAAAAGGTGGTCCTTTCTCTAGGGACTTCACACTTTCAGTGGAGGAGACAAAATATAAACATGAACAAACTCGAGATTTCTTTTTTTGAGGTCGTGAGTTCTATTTATTAAACCCACAACATTTTCTGTCTTTCTTTTCCTTTTTCTCTTCTACGTTTGATGTCAGTGAACACCTTGAATACTTCTTAAAGCTCTGTCTTCTCCTTGTATCAGTGACACTGTTCAAGGTTCTCTTCCTTACTCACTAACTGGCCTTTCTCTGTCAACTCTTCTTTTGCCCTCTATTCATCAGTGCTCTCTAGGGTTCTGACCGTTTCCAGACACAACATTTTGGAAAGGACACTGATAAGTAGAGGTTGCCGAAGACAGTTATAGCTGGAATGGTGAAAGGCCATAAATCGACATATAAGGATTAGTTTAAAGAGCCAAGAATGTTTATTCTGGAGAAAGGAAGGCTAAAGGAAGAATATAAAAGTTGCCTTCAAATATTTGAAGAGATGGGATGAGGAAAAGACATTATAATTATTGTTTGATCCCAGAGGCCAGAGATAGAAGCAGTGGATATAAGCTGAAAAGAGGCAAATTAAGGTTTTGATGGAAAGAATTTCCTAACAATTAGAGCTTACAAAATGAGCTGTCGTCAGGGTTTTGGGGATTCCCCTCACTGAAGGAGGTCTTTGAACACAGTCTAAATGACTGTTTACTGAATATATTGTGAAGCTGCTTATGTTTCATGGATCCCTCTAGCTGACTGGTGAACCCCTTTTCAGAATAGTTTTTAAATGCATAATGTTTCTTAAAATGTAGGATTACAAAGGAAATCAATTATATCGAAAAGCAGCTATAAAAATATTTTTAGGACAAACAAATTTCACAATCCCTAGGTTAAGAACCCCTGAGATAGAGGAATTTCTTTTTTCACTTAGAGCTTGGTCTAGATGGCCCTGAGGTTCCTTCTAACTCTGGAACTGTATAATTCTTGACTTTCTCTATTCCCTGGAACTCTCTGTCTGTCTGTTTGCCTCTCTATTGCACCCCCTATCTGTCTCCCTTTCTTGGAAATCTCATCCACTCTCAGAACTTCAGTTAGCTATATACAGATGATTCCCAAATCTTTGTCTCCAACCCTGCCTTCTCTCTTGAGATCCAGATGGACATTTACAAGTACCTACCTAAAACATCTCCTTTTGGGTAGTCTGACAGCACTGCCCATTTAGCAATATTCAGTGGTCATTCACACATGACCCCACTACTTACTGTCATGAAAGCTTTGACCTAGTATGGTTTTCTTTCTGGACACCTTTGTCCCTTCTTAGGCAGCTGTGGCCCTGCCCTTTCTCAGACTGACCACACTTGGGACAGACTTTGTACCATCACCTGATTGGCATTAGACCTACTGCAGCTCAGAACTCCCAAACTGAAGCAACTCTTGGACACATTTAACTACAAACTACACTCAATTTTTTCCCTTTCTAAGCTAGGTGCTTGGAATTCTTTTCCTCTCATTAGCTTCTGGATCATCTGCACTATAACTTGCAACCTCATTGGATTGAAGCTGCTTTCCTCAAAATTACTGATGATCCCACAGTGGCCAAGTCAAATGATCTCTTCTCAGTCCTCATCCTTCTTGAACTCTTTGCACAGTTGATCACCATCTCCTCCTGAATATTCTCTCCTCTCTAAGTCTTTGTAGCATTCTTCTCTACTGGTTTTCCTCCTACTAGTCTGACCATTCCTTCTCAGCCTCCTTTATTGGATTATCATTCATGTCACACCAACTAATCACAAAGGTTCTCAAGGCTCCACCATGGACCATCTCTTCTCCTTCTATAAGATCTTGCTTAACGTTCCTCATCAGCTTCCCTCTCCATGCAGATGATTCCCAAACCTATATATCAGGCCTTAATCTCTCTCATGATCTATAGTCCAGCAGAATCAACTACCTTGAATTGAGTTCTATCTCAAACTCAACATGTCCAAAGCAGAACTCATTATCTTTTGTCTCCTCTCTTTCCAGCTTCCCTAATATTATTAAGGACCATCATAGTCCCAGGTCACCAGATCTAAAGACTTGAGGTCATCCTCAAATCTTTATTTGTATTCACCCCATGTAGTCAATTTGTTCTCAAATCTCCCCACCTTTACAATATCTTGGGTATCTGTCCCCCTCTATGTACTCAGACCCAACCTAATACAAGCCCTTATTAACCTTCCTTTTAGTCTGTCTGCCTCAAGTCTCTTGCCATTCTAATCTATCTTCCACTTAGCTGCCAAAGTGATTTTCCTAATGGGCCAGTCTGACCACTGCCTTTACCACCATCCCCTAGTCAGTAAGCTCCAAGGACTTTCTGTTACCTCCAGGATCAAATATAACTCCCCTATTTGTCTTTTAAAGCCCTTCAAAACCTGACCCCAAACAATCTTATTAGCCTTATCACAAATCGCTTCTCCTTCCCACATTCTAGAGTCCAGCTAGCCTGGCAAACTGGCCTTCTTCCTGGCCCTCCCACATATCGCTATGCTTTTGCACTTCAATCTCATGTGCCTCAAATGAGTTTTCACCTCACAGAATCTCTTATTTCCTTCAAGCAGCACCTGCTATATGAACCTTTCCTGATCCTCCAATGCCTAGTGCCCTCCCTCCATAAATTGGTTGTCGTCGTTCAGTTGCTTCAGGGTGTCCAATCTCATTTTGCGGTTCTCTTGGCTAAGATACTGGAGTGGTTTGCCATGTCCTTCTCCAGCTCATTTTGCAGATGAAGAAAACTGAGGCAGACAGGCTGAAGTGACTTGCCCAGCATCACACAGGTAGGAAGTATCTGAGATCATATTTGAACTCAAGAAAACGAATCTTCCTGCCTCCAGCCCCAAAGCCCTATCTGTGGCACCCCCTAACTGCTCCCACATAAATGGCACTATATTTATCTTGAAATTATTCCCTATGTATTTATATATGTATTTGTTATCTCCCTTGAGATTATAAACTCCTCAAGAACAGAGACTTGAATTTTTGTCTTTGTATCGCCAGTGCCTAGCACAGTGCCTACCATATGGTATATGTAGGTGCTTAATAGGTACTCGCCAACTGATTACCTACATCTATGGCTGTCCCTGGTCTTAGGTTTTCTTGGAAATCTGTATCTTGCGGGGATCTCAAGTACATTTTCTTCCAGTAGGTGCCTGTGTTCCCATAGCTAGAAAATAAAAGCTGCAGAAAGAGATAAACAAGAGATGGGGTGGATGAGGGGTGGGAGTGGGAAGGTGGTGGCACAAATTAATTGTGCAACTGAAAATAGTAATTAATATTGATACAGCGCTTTAAGAGATACAAAGCATTTTACATATATAATCTCATCTAACCCTTCCAACAACCCGGTGAGATTGGGGCCATAGGTTTCATGACCATTTTACAGATGAGGAAACTGAAGCACAGATAATTTATTTGACTGGCCCAGGGTCATGTAGCTATTGTCTGGAGTTGATCTAAACTTAAGTCTTCCTGACTCTGAAATTTGTCAGTCTGATCCCACCTACCTTCCCTGGTGCAAATGGTAGAAACGTATAATTTCTGCAGTTGAGAAAACTGTATTTGGCATTCTGATTTTGTTGTGGTTTTTACAGCAGAAGAGGGATGGTGACTACAAAGTCAGTGTTGAGCCCAAAGGAGAGGCTCTGTGGGTGGAGTAACAAGGAGCTAACTACTGGGTTTCCAGTCAGATGTGAGTGCAGTTGGGAGTGCCAAATTCTCTTCTGGAGAAGAGTTTGCTTTTGTTGCTTGGGTAACCAACAGCATGCTTCCCATCACAGTGTCCCTGAGGAGTTTTTGCAGATTTCTCGAGAGATCAATTATGAAGCATTAACTGGGAGCTAAGCCCAGACCTGTCATTAAGGGACTCAGTGGAAGGGTTGGTTATTTAGCCTTCAGAGAAGCACCTGAGTTGTATTGAATGCAAGTCCACTGAGAATAATCTAGAATTTGCTTTTTTTTTTTCTACTTTAACTTGTGAAAACACATAGAGAAATGGATCTATCCAGTGCCTGGCACATAGTAAGAAATTTAATAAATGCTTGTTGACTGACATAGCCAGTATGTGTAACTATTGTTGGAATCTGACTGTGGGTGGTACAAGTTCAGGTACCTAAAATGTCCCCTAGGACTAAAAACACATCAGCCACCGGCTTTTCGGATATCTGGCTTAGAAAAACAAAGAACAGAGTTTTTCATATTTCAATAAAAAGATACAGTTTAATGTGAGTAATCTCCCACTCACCCAGATAATTCCGTGACTTACATTCCTAATAAGTTAAAAAAGAGAAATATCAAATCCTTAGCTGAGGTCAAGGTTTTATAACCAGGAGAAGATGTCATACAGGCAAAAATACCCAGAAAGAAAAGGCTGAGAGATCTGAAAGAAAACAGATATTTTTTGACAATTTTGCCAAGACTAAGTCTTGCATGTGCACACACAGGAGAGGGACCCGAACATAGTGGATAGTGTTGCACCCAGGAACACCTGGGTTCTAATTCTACCTCTAATATTTCCTGGCTATATGGCAATGGGTGAATCATTTCATTAATGTCTGCCTCAGTTTCTTTAATTATAAAATAAGGAGGATAATAGTATTGACCTCCCAAGGTCTATCTCAAGGGTCAGATGAGGTGTTTATAAAGTGTTTAGCAGAGTTCCTGGCACACAGGAAGTGATGGGGTGCTTGGTTGCATGTACTTGGGCCCCAAATTCTAAAATCACATTTCTCTTTAAAAATCATATTTCTCCCTAGCCTCAAAATACTATCTCAGGCAGTTTCTCCCCAGCCCAAGGACACAGCCTGCCCTAGCAACAACCTTCCTTCCTGCTATAGTAGCCAGCTGCACCTCTAGAACTCATTAGTTTGAACCAGGTCTGTACTGGCTTAACAGGTCATAATGACATTTACTACTCACTGACCAATGCTATGTATCCTAGACTTAGACATAGCCGTACTCCCTTACCTTAATCTTGTCTAACAGGACATTGACGAGGGAAGCCTGGTTTTTCCTGGTCAGCCCTGACTGTTGGTTGACTTAGTGACACTTCAGGCCTAAAACCACACCTCCAAGTAGCCCCTGCCTTGGGCTATTTCCCAATGAATTTTGGGTAAAATACCTGCACAGTAGATAGTAAAAGTGCATGTTTCTTTAAGAACTGACCACTCCTTAATCACTCCCTAATCCCACCCTAAAACACCTAGTTAGCATATTTGGCACAAGTGATACTATGGAATATCCTATGTAAACTTTCCCTGTACCCTTTAAGGTTGCAGGTTCCCTAAGAACTCTTGCCGACTGAAAAAGCATATTAAATCTTTACCTTGAGTTGGTGAATTCTTCTCCAGATGACCTGCCCTGGGCATCCTGCTCTTAGTGGGGTCCCACATCCCCTTCCTAGCCCTCATCTTAAGCACTATATAAATGTTAGCTATTATTTTATTATTTGCATAGACAGTTGAATGAACCATAGTTTAAAGGAGAAGAGGAAGGATAGATGACTTACTTACTCCAGAATTTTTTAACAGACACAAAGTGTCTTAGAATTGGAAGAGACCTTAGATACTATCTAGTCCAACTCCCTCATTGTACAGATGAGGCAACTGAGGCCTAGAGAAGAAATATTACTTGCCCAAGACTCCAAATGTGGTAAATATCAGAGTCTGAATTCAAATCCAGGTTTTTACTCTGTAAATACAATGATTCTTCCACTATTCCTTGCCTTGTCTCCAATATCCCATGTTCTAGATGGAGAGAATGAAGCCTAGAACAAGTTATACACTTGCCCAGGACTTCACAGCTAACTCCTGGCAGGCCTGCAACAGGAACCTTGGTCTCTAGTCTTCCAGGCAGTAGGATCCTTCATTTTCTATCATCCTTTTACACTGTCACTAATATGAATCTATTAGATTAGGTGCAGATGGGGAACCTTCCCTCAGCTTCCACCCTATTTTCTGCCCTTGCTACTGATTTTCTTGCCCCTGCCCGCAATAGAAACAGCAAAAGGGATTACGACCCAGTAAGAAGCTGCCTAGCTGCCCCAGGGGCCTTGAATGGACCTCCACAGCTGTGCACTTAGAAAGGGAAAATGGATAGTGAGAGAAAGGGCGTTTGAACGAGTGGTTAGGCAGCTGTGGGTAAATGGCAGGGATACTGAGGAAGATGCTCCATTGCTTGGCACCACTCTTCATTTTTAGGAGCTACTATATGGCTGACATGACAAACAAATACTAAAATTCTCTTCTCTCACTAACATGTAAAATAGGGCTTAAAAGAAATGAATAAAGCATGAAGATCTTTTATAATACTCAAATCATTGTGGCAGTGGTACTTTTGGAAACAAGAAGTACCCTAGAGACAAGATAACCCAAATTTTTGCATTAAGGAAAATAAAGAAGAAAACTGAGGCTTAAAATGTGAAATGACTTAAGAGGGGCAGGGAGGGGAGATACCAAGCATTTATTAAGCACCTACTATATGTCAGACATCATGATTTATAAATATTATTTCATCAAATCCTTGCAACAACCTTGGACTGTTATTTAGTCATTTGAGTTGGGTCCGATTCTCTGGGACCCCATTTAGGGTTTTCTTGGCAAAAATACTAGAGTGGCTTGCCATTTCTTTCTCCAGCTCATTTTACAGAGGAGGAACTGAGGCAAACAGGGTTAAGACAGATTTGAACTCAGGAAGATGAGACTTCCTGACTCCAGGTTCAGTGATCTATCTGCTGTGGCGCCACCTAGCTGCAGTAATCAATTTTCAGCATGTCTCAATTTAAAATTTCAATTTAATTTACTCCTTACACATCTGCAAGCACTACAAACCTAGGCTTGATTTATTGTTTTGTTAATTGTATAGACTTAAGAAAGTTGAAAAAATGCTAAATGCGATTAATGTATTGTGATATAGGTTTGGCTTTATAACCAGTAAATCCCTCCATATAACTTTGGGAAAGTCAGTTCACTTTGCTGAGATTCAATCTTCTTGACTATAAAATAAAGATAATTAAACTTACACTGTCTCTTGTTACAGGAATGTTTCAAAGAGAATATTTTGTAAATTGTAAAGTCCTGCATAGGGCAGTTAAGTGGCACAGTGGATAGAGCTCAGGGCCTAGAGTCAGGAAATTCAAATCTAGCCTCAGACACTTCCTAGCTGTGTGACCCTGGGCAAGTCACTTCACCCTCTTTGCCTCAGTTTCCTCATCTGTAAAATGAGCTGGAGAAGGACATGGCAAACTACTCCAGTATCTTTACCAAAAAAACTCCAAATGGGGTCACAAAGAACAGGACATGATTGAACAAATCCTCTCTCCCACTCCTACCACGAACACAACAGATTACCACATTGTCTTGGGAAGGAATCACAGAGAACTCACTGACCTAAGGAACATGTTTGGGGGGACACAAAATAGGAAACATGGTTGTGGCATGGTTGTGAAAGGTCCAAGGTGTCACCCCTCTGAAATATTAGAAATTCACTATTCTCTGGTAGTGATATAACTGTTCTCTGTAGATAGCATGTTGTTGCTTGGTGGGTTACTCTCTACAGTCATCTGCTGGTCTTTGTCCTCTTCTTAGTTCATAGAGTGACTAGAAAACCTCTCCCTGAAAAGGATTATCTGATTTTTTTATTAGCTGAACAGGAGTCATCCCATCCAGTCAGAGTTCTCAAAAGTTAGCAGAATGCCTCAGGCTAAGATTACATCTATTTTTTTAACTGTCCTTTTTTTAATGCTGATTTGAGGTCCCTGTTGCCAGACAACTATCTAACTTGAGATTAGAAAGTTCCTTTGAACCCCCATTTGACTCTTGACCTTGAGTTTGTCCCAGAAAAAAGCTGTTTTTCCACTAAAAAAAAACTCAACAGGAACTATATGAATGCTAGAGTCCCAAGGTGACCCCTAGTCCCAATATCCTCTTTGATTGGCATGCAAATGAAGCCAGGTGAACACTGGCAAGGTGCACATTCCTTCTTTTATCATATGGCTCTACTGGCAACACCTCCCCTGACTTATGGGCCATATTTTGACCCGCACAAAGCCTTACTAATCTCCTTACTTTGTTAATTATTTCAGAAACCAGTTACGTAGTACATACTCTGTGAAAGTCACTGCGTTAAACACTGAGAAGGTAGAGGTGAGTGGCACAGCTCTTGCCTCAGAGTTTATATACATTTATCAGGGGAGCTGAAGTATGCACAAAATATAAAATAGAATGAGTCAAGAATAAATGAATATTACAAAGGGCTATAAGAGTTCAAAGGAGGGTGAGTTTACTGCTGGCTGTGTTAAGGTTATGGAAGGTTTCGTGGAGTAGGTAGCCTTTGAGATGACACTGGAAGAATTTCAATTAAGTGGAAATATTGATGTTTGGAAAAGGGTAAAGAGTCTAGTTTGGCTTTGAAACAAAGGATACGTGGGATAATATGAAATAAGCCTGGGAAGGTAAGTTGTTGTCAGATTATGAATGCTAAATGGATCGTTAGGTGGCAAAGTGGAGAGAGAGTGCTGGGCTCAGAGTCAGGAATCCTGCCTCAGATATTTAGCTAGCTGTGTGATCCTGGCCAAGGCTTTGAACCCTGTTTGCCTCAGTTTCCTTGTCTATCAAAATGAGCTGGATAAGGAATGGAAAACTACTCCAGTATCTCTGCCAAGAAAACCCCAGATGGGGTCACAAAGAGCTGAACATGACTGAAAAACAACAAATTGAACGTCAAAATGAGTATTAAAGAAGGAAGAAGTCCCTATCTTCCTTTTCAACCTAATTCCTAAGAGAAGTAGATGCTATTCATAGAAAACCTCGAGCTTGGAGCATAATTAAGATCTTTAGTCATGGAAAGTCATCTGAATTTCAATTTGAAAGCTTCTGAGCTAACATCTAGCTGACATTTTAAAATGCACGTTTCATCAAGAGTGATCCTGGAGGCTGATGAAATATGTTGCACCTTGGTCCTTTCAGACACAGCCTGACAATGTTTACTTGTTATTCCAAATCTGCTTTTGAAATATCCCAGTGCAGCTGAGTCACTTAAATGCCAAGGGTTTTTTCATTAATGGAGAGTAACATAATCAAGCTTAAGCAGCCAGAAGTAGCAATATTTAATAGCATTCACAGGGAATCAGGGGAATTAAATACTGCATTTGTTTTTATCTATCCTAGTTTTTTTTTTTCCAGCAGGAGTTCTTAACCTTTTACAGGGTTCACAGACCCCTTTGGCAGTCTGGTGAAACTTACCTAAGAATTTCTTCTTAGAATGATGTTTTTAAATTCAGAAAATAAAATACATAGGATTGCAAAAGAAACCAAAGATTAGTAAAAATGAAGATGTAATTTTTTTTTCAAATCTAAGTTCATAGAGTCCCTAAAAATCAATGAACCCCTGGATCATAGCTATAAAGATAGATGAGTTAAAAGACTGACATGGACTCAGGAAGTCATGCAGGTATTTTATGCCTCATTCTCCAAATCTATCAAGTTAGCCCCATGGTGGGCTGGGTTTCCACTATAGAAAAATGACATAATAACGATGTAGTCAGATCCATGAAGATTTGGCTAGGCTTCCATGGCCTCTTTGTAAGGAAGCTTTGGAAGGGGGGTTTTGCTCTATACTCCCCCCTTTTAATCAGAGGAACATCAGTACTGAGGGTCCTAATAGAGTATGAGTACCAAAGCTGATGCAATCTCATGATGATGAGTTTCTTGGTGATCAGCATTTCTGGGGGAAGGATGATGACAGTAGAGTCAAACCCAAGAAGAACAACTGGAAGGAAAGAAGAGAAAAAAAATCCTTCCACAATGCCAATATAGTCCCCACCCCCACTCCCATTATTTTTTTTTCCTATAATGGCTTGACTGGGCCTCAAGCAAAAGATTCTTGTAACACAAATCTTCCCCTCACTTTTTGGGGATAAAAGTTAATGGCCAATAACTGGGGGATCTTTCCCATAGAGGGTTCCCATAATTTGTCTCTAATTATCTCTATAGTTATATAGTTACCTCCTGAAGGATTAAGACTTTTTTTTTCCCCTCTAGTCTGAAGTCTTGGCCCTCTGAATTCTTCCTTAGCAACCTCCCTGTCTAAGGTGCTCTGGTAGTTTGGCTTCTGGGACTGAGTATTGGATCTGACATCAGAAAGACTTAAGCTCAAACATCATTTCTGATGCCAATAACTATGGACACAGAACTTAACCTCTCTAAGCCTTATTTCCATCATCTGTAAAATGAGAATCATGATAAGCATGGTACCTATCTCACAGAACTATACTGGAGCTTGGAATGCAAAATAATGTGTTGTGTTTTGGAAACTTTAAAGCATTAGATCAACGTCACTTATAATAATACCTGAGGTTCCAAATCTGCTTTTAAAGGAATGTTGAGGCACCAACATGATACAGAGAGGGTAGGAATGGGTAACAAGAATGTTGCAAATGTTTTCAAAGAGATTTCTCATACCTTATCTCTCTTAATCTCTATAATAGCCTTACCAGACAGGTTGCAGGTATAGTGGACTATAAATGAGGAAGAAGAAGGTCACTGAATGTGAAATGACCTGCTCCAAAGACTCATAAGGCTAGTTTGTGGTGGAATTGGGACTGGAAACAGATCTCTTTACTTATTCTCTAAATTCACCAGCTCTGCACTTTCACCTCTGTTCTTTCCATACAACTGAGTCACATGAACACCTTGTATCAGGGAAAGGAATTGATCCTTTTGCTGAGTGTCAATAGCAGACTTTAGTACAAGAAATCAAAATTGCCAAACCCAGATAGATCATCAAGCAAAGGACATTTCTATATGCTAGATAATCTCTTGGCCATGTCAGAGTCACCTTGGACCAATGGCTCCAAGTTCAAAGGGAAAAAATCAATGAGTCACTTAATGAATTGTTCATGCTCTTGAGAGCTGAGTCAACCACACGGGTTTGGGGGCTCTGTAGTTAGTTGGGCATTGTAAAAGATTTCAGGACAGAACATTTGGCACAAAGAGTCTAAGGTGGACACTAATGGATCTTGCTTTCTTTAGAGGACCCTCCATGTTGTCCATGTGTTTCTTAAGCATATCCTTTTGGGCTATGTCCTGGCAGCAGTCTAAATACCAGTGACCAAAGGAAATATATTAAAGAAGGAAATATATAGTTTTCTTCCAGCCTGCCCAAGTCCACCTGCCTATATGCTTGGTGATTTCTCTTTGGAAATGAGCTTAGGAAAATAAATATATAAGCAGGTCACTTAACCTTCTGGGGACCCATCTATAAAATACAGAGTTGGACCAGATAACCTCTGCGATCCCTTTCCAGCTCTTCATTTATGATCCCATGGTCCAGCTAGTTGGCATGGTGAATAGAATATTGGACCTGGACTCAGAAAGACTCGAGTTCAAGTCTTGTACCAGATACTCCCTAACTGTGTAACCTTGGGCAAGTTCCTTAACTATTATCTGCCTCATTTTTACCATATGCAAAAGAGGGATAGTAACAGTTTGGGCTTCACAGGGCTCCTGTGAGGATAAAATGAGCATCTCTAAAGTGCTTTGCAAACCTTAAAGTGCTAAATAAAGGCCAGTGATTCTTCTTCAAGCCCCATGATGTCGGGGAAGCAATCCTCATGTTTGGGAAGCCTATGCTATCAGTCCAATCCTGACTGACTCACATGCTTTAGCTTCCTTCCCATAAGGCCTGTGGTGGGAATTACCATTGGCATCTAGCCTAGTCATTGCAGGATCTTGCTGGAGCCTGTGTTCTGTCCCTCTTAAAAACAAATAACACCAAAAAACCCAAAGTATACTTTCCCCTAGACCTGCCACATTCTATAGCCAACTTATGCAACTATACCTTGCCGGGGAGGGGGGGTGGGGAGTGAAGACCACCAATATTTTAGGGCAATGGAGTTTGATATTTTCAAACGTAGTATTTGTGGGACTCCTTAGAATCAAGTCCAATGAGGGACAAATAAAAAAAATCAAAGAATTGTTATTTTAGTACTGTATAGAGAATTACTCAAATGGAGGGCACAAGGGGGATTTATGAATGCGCTTCCTCATCCTAGCTGGTTATTCTTAAGTCAGTACTTCTCTCCTTGGGCTATTGGGTCATTCAGACAGACTGCCCACAGGGATCACAGATCTGCCATAGATGCCATGGAGGCTGGAACCAGGGAACCTAGAATGAGTATTTGTAGTGTTGACGTTTGCAAGATGGATTATTGACCTTGGGCATGTTTTTGTTTTGGTGGCAAGAGGACAGGAAGCATGTTTTGTGTGTTTGAGGAAGAGCATAGGGCCATCAGCTACCAGGTAGCCTATAAACAGATACAGAAAAAATTCAGATAACCCATCAGATCCTCCTAGAAGAGATCTGAACATGAGATTACTATTGAGGCAGGCCTTTGGCATGCTTGTGAGTCATTCATACAGAACTCTACACTGTCCCCTTGTACCACTGTCTTATGGTTTATATTCCCATGGATGGTAACCATACTTTGGGGGAACGAATTGGCTTTCCTATTCTGGTTCTCAAGTCAACTCCCAAAGCTGATGCTGCCCAGGAAATCTCCCTTTTCTAGCTAGATTCTAAAATTATATTGCCTAGGGAATTCAAACTTCCTCTTCCTCTTCTGTAGTAGTTAGAGTTCACAAACATTGTTCTTGAACTACTCTCTTAGGCCACAAATGAACATATATCTACTTCTGCCACATGCTTCTGATACAAGTCACCATCAGCTACTTCTACATAGGGAGAGATCTGCATGGCCACAGTTTTCCACATCCCCTCCCCACCACCACTTGGATGAGTGTTAATCTTTCTTCTTAAAGTCCAAGAGAAAGTAAGAGGGAAACTGTTCTACTAGTTTTTATAGACCATGGATAGAGGCAGCTAGTCCACCATGAGAAGGAAGCCCCAGTCTCTGACACCCATTCAGTAAGCTGATAACAGAGATACCCATACTCCAAGTAGTGGGCAGTGGGGTAAGGTGGAGGTAAGTTGCCCTTTCGGGGCCTTCAAAGGAAGTGGGTTCCCCCTCCTTGGAGGCTGTCAAGCAGGGTATCAATCCCTCATCTGCTGAGGTTCTACTAATCTTCTTGGGGGTCAGCCTCCAGTTCTGTATGAATCCAGAGTCTTTAGAAGGAAAGGAGCAAGGGTCACACATTATACCACCATTATTTCCAATGGGACCAAGGTTCATGAAGGGAAGGAGTAGTAGACTGGAATACATTTCCCATCAACTCTGGACTTGTCATCCAACTTCTCTGGGCCTCAACTTTCTCACTTGCAAAAATGTTGTCACATGACTTTTTACCTTATTTTACCCCATTTACCTCCGCCTTAGTTACTTATAATCTTCTGGGACCCTGGCCAAGTAATTTAATCCATGTTTGCCTCACTTTCCTTATCTCTGAAATGAGGATAATGATAGTCTGCCCTCCAAAGTCATTGTCAAGTTCAAAGGCAAAGATAATTACAAATGCTTTTTTCTTGTTTTTCAGTCTCTCTGACTCTTGGTGGCCTCATCTGGGAGTTTCTTAGCAAAGATACTGGAAGTGGTTTGCCGTTTCCTTCTCTGTCTCATTTTACAGATGGGCCAGATTTGAACTTGGGAAGATGGGTCTTCCTGACTCCAGGCCCTGCACTCGGTCCACTATGCCACTTAGCTGCCTCAAACTTTCAAGTATTATATAAATGCTAGCTAATATTGTTATTTATTATTACCTTTACACAGACGATCTGCACTTCAGATTAACGGATACGATGTCTCTTTTGTTATTTCAAAGCCTTGTCCAATTTACTAGCATTTCAATAGCAACATCTAGTGGGGTGGAAGCTCCGTAATTCACAAGGCAGCTCCTTCCACTTTAGTTCAAAAGAAGTGAGGAAGTTGTGCCTCTTTGTAACCAATAGTCATCAGTTGTAGTTCTACTTCCTGGGGCCAGGCAAAAAAGGTCTGATCACTTTTTCATGCAACAACGGTTCAAATAAGATACTGGAAGACAGCTATCCTGTCCCCCTGTGAATCTTCTCTTTCCTAGGTATTCCTCTCAAGTTGGAAATGCTGCAGCCATCAACAGGGCAGCTTGGTGGTGCAGTGGATGGAATACTAGGCCCAAAGGTATGAAGACCTGAATTCAAATCTGCCCTCGTTCACTTACTAGCTGGTGTGACCTTGGGCAAGTCCCTTAACCCTGTTTGCCTCAGTTTCCTAATCTGTAAAATGAAGTAGAGAAGGAAAAGGCAAACTGCTGCAGTATCCCTGCAAAAAAACCCCTGAAATGGGGTCATGAAGAGTCAGACATGACCGAAACCACTGAACAGTGACCATCATCACCCAGAGGATGGAACACTGGACCTAGAATCAGGAAGACCTGAGTTCAAATTTGGGCACTTAATAGCTGTATGACCTTGGTCAAGACACTTAATCCCCATTTACCTCAGTTCCCTGATCTGTAAAATGCTGCGATAATAGCATTATCTCCTAGAATTGTTAAAGCTTAAGTAAGATATTTGTAAAGCACTTAGCACAAGGTCTGACATATAGAAGATACTTTATAAATGTTACCTATTATTATTGTTTGTGTCATTCCCATCAATCAGGAGTTATCTTACCCTCCAGAACTCACATTGGTGAGTCCCTTAAGCACATTCTGGGTTTTACTTTGTATTTTGGCCATTCTTTTCCCTCTAGTGGATTTTGAAGGCCAGAAGCATCTCCTTATTACTGTTCTATCCCCCTCAGAGCCCAGCACATAGCCTTCAACAAAGCAGTTATCAAAAAGTTCATTGAAGGTTGCTGAATTCACAGGATCAAAGAACTGGAGAATCGGAAGAGATCTCAGTAGCCATTGAGTCCAGCTCACCCAGAAGAACTCTACCAATGGAAATCCATTTCCTCCTTCACTTCATTCCACTTTCAGCAACTCTGATTGTTAGGAAGATCTTTCTGAATCCTAAAAGGTAGACAATCAGCTGAGAACTGGGAACAGCAAACACGCACACATCTGTTTGAGAGTTTTAAAGTCCCAGCATTGACAAGGGTTTAAGAGAGCTAAAGTTCAGTTTGTCTTTTTCAGGCCAAGTCTATTTAGAGTTTGAAGGTTTTTCCAAAGGTCAGGGCTAGGGCTGCCTGCTTTAGTTTGAAGGATACTGAATGTAAAAGGACAGAACTCCTGTCATGGAGCAGTGTCTAATCAAGGTTCAAATGTGGAGTCAACAAGCAATGATGTATATGATAGACAGACAGACTTGGAGTCAAGGAGAGCTGAATTTCAAACACCTCTGACATCTACAGGTTGTATGACCATAGAAAGGCAAATTACTCAAGTTCTCAGCACCATCAGGCAACTCTTTAAGTGTGTGCTATAGAGACATTTCTGAGCTACTTTGGAAGAGGTCATTTACATAACAAAAGTATCTACCACTGATATATTCTCAGAACTGTGCCATACCACCTGCCTCCTCCCCATACAATACTTGTAACTCCTCTCCTTTATTAGCATATCCCTCACATATTTCTGTGAATGAGGTAGCATGGTTTCCCAGTTCTACTCTATACTTGCATTTTATAGATGAAGAAACTAAGCTAGTAAGTGGTTGAACTCAAACCGTAGGTCTTTCCACAATGCCCTGCTTCCTCTCACACACTGACTTCCAAGACTCCATCCAGCCTTGATCCTATGATCTTGGACAATTATTTCTTGGTTTATTATTCCTTGATATTCCTAGGCAAGGAGGTGGTTCACTAGATAGAGCCAGAAAGAACTGAATTAAAATTTGGTCTCAGAAACCAGTTGTGTAACCCTGGAAAAGTAATTTAGCCCTTGTTTGCCTCAATTTCATTATCTGTAAAATGAGCTGGAGAAGGAAATAGTGAATCTTTGCCAAGGAAACCCTAAATGGGGTCATGAAAAGTCAACAATGACTGAAATTATTCCTGTATATTGGTAACATTTCTCCTCTTTCTCAGTTTTTGAAGCTGCCTGGCCTGAATTGGAAACTATATGTGTCTTTTTCCTGAAGGATTCTGGGCTCTCCAAAGGCCTGTGTGGGATTGAACCCACCGAACCAGACAGTTGTGCCCTGTACTGGTGCTAAAAGCAAAAGGTCTTGACCAATTAGAACTCAAGAGGTTCAGGAAGGGGAAATGGCTGAGATGAACCCTGCAAGTTCCCCAGAGGAGAGGTTTTACAGTTCCCCTGGACTGAGAGAGACCCAAGTCAACAAGACCAAAGACATCCTGCTGCAGAGAGCACAGACCTCTTTGGGGAACCTACAGAGAGGTGGCCATGTTATTGGTTCCTGAAGTCTAAGGGTGATCTTTTTCTCCTGTCAATCAGTTGCTCAATCAATTGAAAACCCAACACTCGATACTCCCAGGGAAACAAAAAAATGAGATCTGGTTCCTACCCTTTCTAACCAAGGACATTGTCAAAATACTCCTCCATCCCAAACCAATAAAATATGGTGCTGTATGTAAATGATGGCTAGAGAACCTATGCTGGACTTTCTCACTATTGGGTGGCAGATGGGCCAAGGTGGTTTTTGTCCAGGTCTTGCTATAGGAGGGAAGAAAAAAGAGTGCCAGAGTATTTCAAGAGAGTACTATAGAAATAAGGCCAAAGGAATGGATTAATAATGGTGGAAATTTATTCACTATGGCACCCAGAGGAAAAGAACTTTGGGAGCAATAGGACCTTCTCTTGCCCTTCAAAACATACCAGGTAGGCACCTGCTGACTTCAGCTCTTTGTAAGGCAAGCCCCCACCTGGCCACTTCATTAAGCAAAGAATGGAGCAGCTGTTTCTTGTTCTTTAGACTACGGGAGAGGAGCCCTACCTATCTTAGGTTATTATTGTTTAGTCATGTCTGACTCTTCATAATCTCATGGTCCCTGGGACCTAGTGTCCCTAGGACTTTCTGGACAAAGATACAGGAGCGTTTGCTGTTTCCTTCTCCAGTGGATTAAGGCAAACAGAGATTAAGTCACTTGCTAGAAAGTATTTGAGTCTCAATTTTAATTCAGGTCTTCCTGACTCCAGGCCCAGAACTCTATCCACTGAGCCACCTAGCTGCCTCCTACCAACCTTCCAGGATGAGTTAATATTGACTTCACTGGCCTGAGGCTGCCCAGCCTACAGCTGAGGTCCTTGCTTCTTTTTCAGAGTCCACTGTCCTCCTCCCCAAGTTGTCAGACTGTGACATCCCAGAACACCTTCCTCCCTTGCCTCCACTTGAATACTTCTCCTCTTTTATATGCTGCCTGTACTCATTAGACTTTAAGCTCCTTGAGAACTGTTTTTTTTTTTGCTTACTTATTATTTCCAGTGCTTAACTCAGGGTCTAAATAATAAGTGCTTAATAAATTATTAAATAAATAAATCTATCTATCTATCTTTCTGTCTGTCACTTATGACTCCTTTGTGACTAATGTGGATGCTGGTTCTTGAGGAACAGAAGAACTATTCACCTATTTCCCCCACCAGTGACATTTCTATAAGTTTTCTCATCTAGTTGTCTTCTCCCCTTGGGACTTCTCTCATTACCTGGGACCTTCTTACCCTGCAATATTCCTCCATAATGCTGGCCCCACTTCTCTCATTGATAAATTCCTATTGGCATCTCAGTTTTGAAGATAGTCTCAGGTTGTTCATGCTTCATTCCCCTCCTAGAGGCAGCTAGAGGCCTAGAGTCAGGAAGACCTGGGTTCAAATCTAGCCTCAAACACCTAATTACTATGTGACTCTGGACAAATAATTTAAACCAGGGATGGGGAACCTGCAGCCTTAAGGACACATGTAGCCATCTAGATCCTTCAGTGTAGCCTTCTGACTGAATCCAAATTTCAAAGAACAAATACCTAATCCAAATTTTACAGAATAAATAGGATTTGTAAAATTTGGATTCAATCAAAAGGCCACACTGAAGGACCTAGAGGACCACACGTAGCCTTAAGGCTACAGGTTTCCCTCCCCTGATGTAACCTCTGCCTGCTTCAGTTTCCCCAACTTTAATATGGGAATCATAAAAGCATCTACCTCCCAGTGTTGTTGTGAGGCTCAAGTGAAATCATATTTGTAAAGCACATAGTAGGCACTAAATAAACATTTGTTCCTTTTGCTCCTTTCCCTCCTGTCTGTCCTGACTCTACAGATCTCACCAACTCCATGCCCTCAATAAGAGCCTTCTCTTCCTCCCCACTTTTCAGCTCCTTTTATGTGTTATCCTCCCTCCTTGAAGGGCTGGCACTTCTTTGTTTTTGCCTTTATTTGTATTCTATCACTTAGCACAGTGCCTGACACATAGTTGGTGGGTTGTTGTCCTTCATTCTCAAAGAGGACCAAAATGACATCATCATGATAAAGTGAAATTTCAGTGTGTCTGACTATGGCTGATCAGACCAATAGGAGCTCGGAATGCTCTACAACAGGTTGGGCACAGATAATGTGTGTGAATATTTGGGGTGGATACTACAAATTTGCACATCCTGCATTTACTTTGTGCTATCTCAATTCTGCTTTGTTTATAGAGCACAGCACCCTTTTTGATGTGGGCACACCATGCTGAGCAGTCCTGTGCTGGTGTCTCCTATGACACATTCAAATCCAAAGTTCTTGAGAGAGACCTTAAGAGTGTCCTTGAATCGCCTCTTCTGACCATCATGTGATCACCTGCCCCATGTGAGTTCTCCAAAAAAATAGTCTTTTTGGCAAGGGTACATTTAGCACTTGAACAATGTGGTCAAGCCCATCAGAGTTGCATTCTCTGGAGCATAGTTTGAATGCTTGGCAGTTCAGCTCCAGTAAGTTCCTCTCTATCTGGTACCTTATCCTACCAGAGGATCCTCAGAATCTTCCTAATACAGTTCAAATGGAAGTGATTCAGTTTCTTGGCATGATGCTAGTAGACTGTCCATGTTTCACAGGCATACAACAATGAGGTCAGCACAACAGCTCTGTAGACCTTCAGTTTGGTAGTCAGTCTAATCCTTCTTCTCTCCCAAACTTTTATTCAGAGCCTCTCAAACACTAAGCTAGCTCAACCTCATTGTCAATGTGTACATCCCTGGAAAGGATACTACCAAGGTAAGTGAACCTATCCACAGCATTCAAAACTTCTCCATTTGTTGTAACCGATGGTTCCACGTATGGATGGTGTGATGGTGACTGATGGAGCACCTGTGTTTTCTTGGTGTTAATTATTAGGCCAAAATTAGCACAGGCAGCAGAGAATTAATCCATACTGTGTTGCTTCTCAGCTTCAGAGACTGCACTGAGTGCACAACCATCTGCAAACAGAAAACCATGCACCAACATTGTCTCCACTTTGGTCTTGGCTTGTGGCCTTTTCAAATTGCAGAACTTACCGTCAGTATAGTAGTTGATCTTGATGCCTTTATTAAGTGATTACTGACACATAGTAAACACTCAATAAACGCTTTTTTCCTGCTTTGCTTGTCTATCTAAACTCCCCCACTCTACCCCCATATATTGGGGAAAAGAGTCTAACTCACTAAATCCTGACTTGTACTTTGACCTAACCCAACCTTTCAATCCTGTGACTCAGGCCCATGGATAATAACAGTCTGACCAAAGTGTAAGGAGGACCCTATGACTGTTTTTTAAAAATCCAATAATTTCTTCTGAGCCATCAAAGGAAAACAAGTTTAAATGCCCCCTGACTTTAAGGTGGGAACTAAGTACCAGGCAATGAGTTGTGGAAAAAAGGAACCAATGGCAGAAACAAAAGCCTTCTGCAGGTTTGAAGGCAGATGCCATCCAAATCCCATCTATCCTTCAAGACCTAGCTCCAATCTCACTTTCTTTGTGAAGCTGCCTCTGCCTCCCCTCTTATATCTTGTCCCCTTCCCCACCTGGCAGTGATCTCTCCCTCTCTAAACTCCTTGAACATTTATTGCCAATAATACCCTTCCTACAGGGCATCTCTTTGAATCATAGACTTAAAGAAACTTTCAAGATGTGGTCCAATCCCTTCTTTTTTACAGATAAAGGAAACTGAGATTTATGGAGGTAAAGTAATTTGGAATTACAGAATTTTGAGCTGGAAGGGACCTCAGATAGAGATCATCTAGTCTCACTTCCTCATTCTTCCCAGGAAGGAACTAAGGACCATCAAGAAAAAGTGTTCTGGGAGAACTAACTCAACCAGAGTTAGTGGCAAAGCCAGATTAAAACCCAGGTCTATTAGTTCTCACCAAATATTATTTCCCTTTATTAATTGCCTTGTCTCTGTAGTTACCTTTCCATGTGTCTATGCCTTGTTTGCCCAATTAGACTCTAGTGTTCTGGAAGATAAGGTCTAGACCCTTCCAGACCTCTCTCAGAGTCTGGACTGGACCTTACAAAATGTAGGTGCTCAATACATACTTGATCATTGGACTCTTCTATCCTGGAGCTCTGTCTTCAGAGGAAGATGTTGGCCTGAGGGAAAAGCAGTCCAAAATGAGAGATGCCAGACGTGGCTCCATAGTCCAAGATTCTGAAAGAGCCTTTCAGATACCATCTCCCTTCCCACCCACCAGGAGGGACTCCCCAGGGAAGCTTGGTTAAGGGTGGGATTGGAACCAAGTTATTTCCACTGGGCAGACTTTTCTTTCCAGGCCTTGAGAGAAGCAGTCGAGACTGCTTCTAGATGCAGTTGAGGAGTAAAGTCATCCTAGAAAAATGGGTACAAACCCAGCATGGTTTAGAAGGGTTGGGAGGTGTGTGTTGGAAAATAGCTACAAGAGAGAGGTTAAAAGACCTAAGACTATTCAGCCTGGCGAAGAGATCTTGTGGTCTTTACAATATTATTTCATAATTATCTTGTAAGTGTCTTCAATATAACAATAGAAAGAGTGCTTGTTTTGGAATAAAGGAACTTGAGTTGAAATCTCAGCATGGCCACTTGCTAACTTGTGACCTTGGGTAGGTTATTTCACTTCCTGGACCAGCTAGGTGTCCCATGGGATAGAATATTGAGCTTGGAGTCAAGAAGAACTGAGTTTAAATCTGGCCGAAGATACTCATTAGCCATGTGCCCCTGCATGAGTGACTTAATCTCTGTGCTTCAGTTTCCTCATCCATAAAGTGGAGGTCATGATAGCACCCACCTCCCACCAGGGTTGTTGGGATGTTAAAAAGCAGGTGATTCTCATAAAGAGCTTCGCAAACCTTCAAGAGCTCTATAAATGCTAGCTAGCATCATTACCTCAATGGGTCTCAGTTTCCTCATCAGCTAAAAACAAACAGCAGAGGCAAGAAAAGGTAGAGAAGAGAACCACCAGGGCTTTTTTGGGTCTAAGTCTATAACCTAAGATCTAAGGAGGATTATACTAAGAATGGTAAACAGTTGTTCTTCCTTTCGCCTGGGCTTCTACCCCATTGGTGGACCTTTATCACTCACTTGTTATTTTATAGTCAGTTGGTTTTGTGTCTGCTCCAGAGTGTAAGAGGCTAGTGGGAAAAGGGTGTTGAGGCAGCTCTGTAAATGACAGCCCACAGCTAGACAACTTTCTCATGGGGGCCCACACATGGCACCTGGTGGTCCTTTCTCAGTTACGCCCTACCATATGAACCTTTTATTTTCTCCTCTCATGCCAGGTCTTCTGGCTCCAACCCAAAATTCTTTCTCCTAGATCATACTTCTCATGACATCAGAGTTTCTCCAGAAAGAAATCCTTCCCGTACCCCACTCCCACCTTCCCCTATGGGAGTAGCAGATGCCTTCATTTACATACTATGTGAAGAGTAGAGAAGGAGCCACAGAACAGGCCTCTTCTACTACTTTTATCTTTTGCTCTCCTATGGTTGGCCCATATCCTTATTGCTTCCTCTGTCCCCACTGTTGAAAAATCCTTGCTTCCTCTCTTCATCAGATTCCCATAAAATCATCTTTAGAGAATTGTTCCTGGACATATTTCCCTAGGGAAGAGGGGAAATAATCCCCAACCCTATACTTGCCAGGAATTACAGCTTGCCTGACTATGCATTGATGCATGACATCTGGGTTTACTAGTTGGGTTTTTTTTATTGTCTTCCTTTTTTAAAGGGGGGTTGTGTAGGAAAGGAGTACTATTTCTTTAGCAAAATGGTGTGATGCCCCAACTTCAGAGGCCCCTCCTGCCCTAAGAGCAGCTGCATTCACATGATGGTCTCAATTTCCTATTTATGTTGCACATCCTACCACAAACTGACACACTAACTTTGTTATCCACTTTTGCAAATTCTGGTGTACTGCCTAACCACAATCAGGAAACCTCCCTTGCTCTGCTGTGCTGTGTTACAGAGCCATCGATTCCCTCCTCATCTGAATGACTCTGGCAGGGGACTGAAGTGAAAGGACCCTGGGAACTTCAGCAAGCGTGTCCTCTAGAATTCTAGAGGTTAAAGGGACCTTGATGAACATCTCATCTAACATTCCCTTGTCACTGTGCCATCTATAGACAAGGAAACTGAGACCTCAGAGGTTTTGAGTACCTACTGGATAATAACAAGGCTAATGCTAGAACCAAGATATCCTTATTCTTAGTCCAAAATTCCTTCCACTGTACGAAATAGACCAGAGCTATTTTTGTATCTGGATCAATGATTGAACATTTCAGACTGAACGGCATAGAGTCATCTCAAACTTGGCATGTCCCAAACTGAATTCATTCTTCCCCACCACCACCAAACTCATTCTTCTTTTGAATTTCTGTTTCTGTCAAGGGTGCCACCATGCTTTCAGGTACCCAGTTTATCCACTTCAAGGTCATCTTCAGTTCCTCTCTCAACATACATATCCTATCAGTCGCCAAATCCTGTCATTTCTACTTGTAATTATTTAGGAAACAAGCCTTTAACAAGTATTTACTCATGTGCCCAACACTGTCCTAAGTTTGAGGGATATAAGTAAAAGGCAAAAACACAATCTTTGTCCGAGGGGATTGTCCACATTTGAATGGCAGACAACATTTGAAAGAGACAACATGTAAATAACCACATACAAAAAAGACATACACAGTATAAATGTCAGAGCTGTTTGTCCTTTGTTCTTAGAGAGGATCCAATGACATCGCAAGGTGATGTCTTGACTCATGCATGAATTGGATTCATGTGAGGTAGAATTACACACAATCATCAGCCTCACTCTCTCTTCTAGAGTCATTTAAGTCTAGTGGTAAGACAAAAGTCAAGACAGATGGCAACGGCCCAGGATGCAGTAGATGACCTTGTGTCTTTCATGTCTGACCAAGCTCTAAGTGTTTCACAGCAAGTAATCTCAGAGGGAAGAAACTAGCATCTGGGCAGCTGGGAAAGGCTTCCTGAGAGTGGAATGTGAGCTGATCTTCATGACATTTCTCCCCTTCTTTCCACTAACATCGCTACTATTCTACTTTAAGCCTTTGTAACCTCTCTCTTAGATCATTGCAATAGCCTTGTAACTGGTCTCCAGGACCCAAGTCTCTCTCTTCTCCAATTTATTCTCCACACAGTCACCAAAGTGATTTTCCAGTTGCACTGGTCTGACCATGTCCATATGATACTCAAAAAGCTACAGTGGATTCCTGTAATCTCAATAATCAAACATAAATGCTGGTATTTCCAACCTGGCCCTTACTATACATTATTCCCTTATGTACACTAAGGTCAAGCCAAATTGTCTTTCTTACTTTTCCTCATCTCCCCTCTCCATACTTTTGCACTGGCTGTCCCTCATGCTTAGAGTGAACCACTTCCTTACTTCTGCCTCTTAGAATCCCCAATTTCCTTCAAATCTCAGTTGGAATGCTGCCTTTTACATGAAACCTTTCATGGTCCTCCTACCTGCCAGTGCCTTCTCTCCAAATTAGCTTGCACATTTGTATTATAATATTGTTTATTATATATTTTTGTACACTTTGTGTATACCTATACTTATTCTTGATGTCTTTCTTGTTATAATGTAAAATCCTAAAGGAGAAGGGCATTTCATAGTTGTCATCTCTCTGTCTTCAGTGCGTAGTACAAGGCCCAGTACATTGTAGAAGCTTAACATAAGCTTTTTGACTGACATGAATTGATTGGACAGAAGTGTTTTTCCTGTAAATTCCCTATCCTTGCAACTTAGCAAACACCTATAGTTTCAATACCTGGGAAAATTTAGGAAGCCAGCTAAAAAAGACCAGTCTTGTCCATACTGATGTGCTAATAATTCCATCCTTTCCTCTCCTCCTGTCTCTCAGTCACGTGCCCTCTTCACAATGACCCTAGAAACCATCCTAGACAACATCTCGGATGCTGTTAAGTTTGAAGTTTCTTAATTTATGTGATTTGTGACCACATTTCTAGATCTAAAGACTTCTAACTAAACTGAGTAGGTTCTAAAAACGTCGTAAATATCCTTTTCTTCTGCAGTTTTGACGGCCATCATGCCCAAGGCCGGATATTTGAAGTAACTGATAAGTGGCTTGTGGTAAAAACTTCTTTTCCTGATTCCAGTCATTTGGTGCCAGTCCTTCCTGTGTTATGCCTTCGTTGAAAAGGAAGAATGGAAGCTGCTATCTCCAAGCCTAAAAAGAGCTTTCCACCTGTCATTTGGATGAGTTTGTGGTGTGATGATGGGAACTGCAATGCAGAGGGGGAAGGCAGCTGTTGGGTACTAATATTTTGCAACCCCACTTGGTCATGGAACACTTAGGCTTGAAATAGTTTAATGAAATTCATAAATGCTAATCTGGAGGACCAGGGAGTATAGAATAATCTTTGAGTTAGAGAGATTGATGGGGAATTAGGGAGGCAAAATAGAGGAAATTAAGCCTGTATGTGTCTCTCCCAACCCTGACCCAATCCCCTAGTTTATCTGGTATTCTAAGATGGCAGGAAGACACACAAACACAGGAAAGGAAAAAAGTGGCATTCTTCCCTTCTCCCTTTGCCCCTCATCTGGACCAAAGCCATCACAGAATGCATCTGGGGTGCATGACTGCTCACAGAACTTGGATGAGATAGGAGTCACTAACTCCATTCTTTCACATGAGGTAGAAGATCCCTACCCCAGGCCCCCAACTTTATCCTAAGGTCCTGCTTGTATACTCTGCAGACTCTGTTGTTGTTATCTGACCTACTGACATAAAGAACCCTGTACATTGCCATTTCCCCACAGGTACCTTTAGGATTGATGGGCTTTTCCATCTGCCCTGTAGCCAAATTTTCTTTTATGTATTGCCTCCCCTAATTACAGCATGAGCTCCTGGAGAGATGGATTTGTCTATACTATTTTGTCTTATACTATATTTGTCTTACTATACACATTCTCAGTGCTTAGTACATGAAATGAGTGTTTTTATTAATCTTTAAATTGTTTACTTGATTTTTATTAAATTATTTTATTCATTTAAAATTATTTGTTGTTGTTCAGTTATTTTCAGTCCTGCCCATCTCGTCATGACTCCATTTGGGGTTTTCTCAGCAAAGATACTGAAGTGGTTTGCTCTTTCCTTCTCCAGATCATTTTGTTGATCAGAAAACTGAGGTAAATAGAGTTAAGTGACTTGCTCAATGTAACATAACTAGTAAGTGTCTGGGGCCAGATTTTGACCAAGGAAGATGAGTCTTCCTGCCTCCAGGCTCAGTACTCTATCTCCTTTACCACCTAGTTGCCCCCTTTAAAGAATTAATTAATTTTATCTTAATATGCCATTGTATTTCATATAATGTATTATACAGTAGTAATTTATTCACTTGCACTATCTAAAACTTTTCATGAATTATTAAAAAATTAAAGATTAATCTTATTTAAAGCATTTAATAAATTATTGTCATTCATTCATTCATTTATACAGTCATGAGTGTGTCTGATAGTTATGAAAAGGGAGATTTCATTGGCTTAGGGAGCTCATGATGAGGAACCTGCTTTTCCAATGAAGGTGAGCATCTTCTCTGCAACATATAGTCTTACAGAGTCACCCAGAACACTGGATGATTAAGTGATTAGCCTAGGTTACATAGCTAAGTGGGTGTCAGAGACAGGGTTAGAACCCAGGTCATCCTGGCTCCAAGGTCAGTTCTCTATCCACAGAAGTACGGTCATGGATAGAGATGTTATATTTGTTTGATGCATACCTAACTATACAGAGGTAAGAGCAATGACTCACTCACAGGAAGTGGTGTAAAACACATTCAAGGACATACAAATTCATGAAAGGAGGTGGCCCAGTCATGGGACATAGGATAAATGGGTAACCCAGATACTGCACTGATATAGAGAGAATGTAAAAAGCCCTAGGAAAGGATTGAACACGCTCATCCTCTATGTAAGATTCATAAGAGGATGTAGAGGAGAGCAGTAGAAATGAGAGGCTATGGGCAGATTGTGAACTACACTATTAAAGACAGAAATCATACCAGTGAAGTTCCAGAGTCATAAAAATATCTCAATTATAAGTACACCTAATATTTTACATCCAATATTTTATATCTAGCATATTTTACATTTAACATTTTGTATCTAATATATTTTACATCTAATATGTTAGAGGTAATATCCCTAGCATGAGAATTTTCTCAAAGAATTCCTGCTCTCATCACAGGGTTCCATAGAACACGGTCCCCCAGTGGATTTATAGCCTTATGAATAAACAATTTTTGAGCATTTACTCAGTAAAATCCACAGCAGCAAGAAAGAGATTTGGCCTAAACAATCACAGTGGGAAAACAAAACTGAATATAAACCCAGATTGCCTAGACTATGACGTGCAGCTGGTGGGCAGACAGCCTAGTTAGTCTCTCAGTCCTCATTTTGAATGAGAGCTGCAGATGGATCCCAAAGTTGGACCCAGAATCAAATAAGAGGAGGAGGACAGATTTGATTGAATTTGGGAAATATCATAGTGCTTTCAGTGCTCTCAAGTGCTTGCTGCCACAAAAAGCATCTTTTTAATGCCAATATTCTCCCACTGATGCTAAGGAATAAAGTGTTTTGCGGCTATGAGTCATAGATCACCATAATCTCAAAAAATAAAAATAAAAAACTACAGGTAAGCCAAAAGGAGAGTGGAAAGATGCCAGGTGGTATAAAGAGGGTGCTGCAGGTTACCTGTGATGACTTGTGAATGAGAAGTGATATAAAAAATGTCATATAGTTGCCTAAGTCACTTGCCCAAGGTCATACAGTCAGTATAGTTCAAGCCTTACACCCATGCCTGCCTGGTTTCAAAGCCATATCTCTACTCACTATGCCAGTTTGCCTTTTGAGTATTACCTGGCCTCGGAGTATATACTATGTTATATCTATATATCTATATATATATATCTATATATATATATATCTATATATATATACATATGTATTATATATACTGTATGTATATATATATATATATATATATTATATATACAGAGTAGCTTAAATGATTAGATAATACTTATTTGAGAGTCAGTCTGGTATAATGGCTAGAGGACTGGTTTAACACTACCGTGCTATAGGAAATGATGAGCTCAATGGTTTTAGAAAAACATGCAAAGACCTGTATGAAATAATGAAGAACGAGGTAAGCACAACCAAGAGCACACTGTATACAGCAATATTGTTTTAAGAACAACTTTGAGCAAATAGGTCATTTTTATTATTACAAATACCCAAATTAACTATAAAGGACATATGAAGGAAGATGCTCTCTGCAACCAGACTGGTAAGGAGATGTATAGAATTTTACACACACACACATATACACACACGCACACACACACATATACATTTCTCTCTAATGGTAGTTATCTTGAGAGAGAGTGAGGCAGGAAAGAAAAAAAGAAATTTACATGATAATTTTATTATATATTTAAAAGGAATAGTAAATTGTACATAATAGGTTTGCAATTTCATGTGCAATCATCCTTTTTAATTTACTGTGTTACAGAAATGCTTGTTTTATTCCATATATTAAGGGAGGGAAAGAATCAGGTAGACCTTGTCCATGCTTTGCCTCTGACCTATCCTAGCTGTATAATCCTGAACAACTGGTGTGACCTTTCAGAGATCCAGGTAACTCTCCAAAACTAACAATTCCAAAAGAGGTGCCAGCATCATCCAATCCAAACAAACCACTCATTTAAGCACCTGCTGTGGGTGCCCAGTGCTGTGATTAGCAAAGATGAAATTGAAAAGTCCCTGCCTTCAAGGAGGCTACTTTAATGTCTAGGTATCCTGTTATCAGAAGTAGGCATCATATGACTGACCAAATCGCTTACTCCTCTCAATGCCTGGAGCCAACTCTCTGAAAAGGGAGTCCTTAACCATTTTTGTGTCTTGAGGACCTGTTTGGCAGTATGAAGAAGCTTATGAACTCTGTCTCAAAATCTTGGTTTTACATGCATAAAATAAGATCCATAGGCTTATAAAAGAAGTCAATTATATTGAAATACAGGTATCAAAATATTTATTAAAAAATAAATTCACAGACCCTCCTGAAATATCTGCATGCATTTGGGGGCTCCAGGTAAAGAATGCCTGCTCTAAAATTATAAATTATAAATACTTTGCCTATCATCTGCCTCAGAGGAGAGTTCCCATTAACCATGAAATCACAGGTCATTTACGCCTTTCCTCCCCACCCCACACCAAGTAATATTATCTATTTTTAATTAAAGTTTTATATTTTTAAAGACAAAAATCTATTTTTTCTCCTACCCTCTCCCCCATTGGAGGAAAAAAACAAAACAAATTCCTTGTCACCAATATACAGTCAAACAAAACAAATTCTCCTTGACTATGTTAATATATATGTATGTATACACACATATATGTATAAATGTATATATGTATAAACATATGTATGTCTTATTGTGAAGGAACCATGATGAAAAATATCTGTTCTTCAGAGAGAAAACTGAGGAACTCTGAGTGGAGATTGAAGCATTTTTTTCACTTCATTTTTCTTGCATTTTTTTTTGTAACATGGCTAACATGGAACTATGTTTTCTATGGCTTCACATGTATAATGATATCACAGTGCTTGCCTTCTGAATGGGTGGGGTAGGGACTGGAGGCAGGGAGAGAATTTTAAACTCAAAAGATGAATGCTAAAATATATATATACATATATATGTACATATACATGTGTGTATATGTACATATAATATATGCATTATATATCATATATAATATATACACAAATATATATATATATATATATATATATATATATACACACATACATACACATAAATACACATCTTTAAACCTGTGTCTCTAAGTGACACTGTACTGGAAAGCACTAGACCTGAATCTCAGTTTTGACTTGATCATTTAATGAATGTATGGCTTTGGGCTTACCCTCTCTAGGTTTTAGTTTCCTCTCCTATAAAGCTGAATTAAATAATCTCAAATCCTTTTGAAGTCTATAACTTTATGAGAAATCAACTCTCAGCCTTCTGGGAAAGGACTCTTATCTAATTCTGTGTTTTTTGTCCAATTCAATGAGCTCACTTGGAGAAAACAACTCATTATTGTTGTTTTATGGCTAATGAATCATTCGTCTGAATCCCCCATACATCTCACTGCTTATGAGAAAAAGTACTGGGCTCTTACATTTCAATTTAGGCAGTCAGTCCTTGGGCTGGGAAGGCAGCAAGGTGGTGCCATGGATAGAGCATTCAGGAAGACCTGAGTTCAAATATGACCTTAGACACTTAATAACTGTATGACCCTGGGCAAATCACTTAACCCTGTCTTTCTCATCTGTAAAATAACCTGGAGAAGGAAAGGCAAACCACTCTAGTGTGTTTGCCAAGAATAATCCCAAATGGGGTCGTGAAGAGTTGGACACAACTGAACAATAAAACCTACCTTAGACTAGGCTGGGATTGGACTGAAAGGAGGCTTTGGAACTTCAGACTTAGCAAAATTGATTATAGGGAGAGAAATCCAGGAGGGTAGGCTGCTCTGAGGGACTTAGGGTGATGAATGGGGCTGATAAAAAATGGCTTTGGAAATATCCCACTGTTCAGCTTTATGCCATGGACTGCTGGGTAATCTTTTTTGACAGTTGGGAGGAGAGGTGGGCCAATGCCCACAAGAGTTACCCAAATATGGTAAAATATAGATCTGGCCAGTTTCCTGGCAGCAGGGTGACCACAAGGACATCCCAATTATAGGATCAAGTGGCTCATTCACTAAGGAGGAAGATAGCACAGGGAGTACTTTCCTTTTCTAACACTGCAGGTCTATTTTTATTTGGAGAAGAATAGTGACTATTGCTGGCAAACTTGAACACAGTGGGGAGCAGGAGGGCAGCTGATGAAGGGAGGCAACTGGACATAGGGGTGCATCTCTACTCTTCTGCCCAGGCATGACCAGCAGAATATTTGTTGTTCAGTTGTTTCAGTCATGTCCAACTCTTCATGAACCTATTTGGGATTTTCTTGGAAAAGATACTGGAGTGGTTTGCCATTTTCTTCTCCAGCTCATTTTACAGATGAGGAAACAGAGGCAAACAGGGTTAAGTGACTTGCCCAAGGTCATCCAGCCAATAAATGTCTGGGGCCAGATTTGAACTCAGGAAGATAAGTCTGGCTCTCTATCCACTATGCCACCTAGTTACCAGCAGAATATACAGGGGACCAAAAGGTACAGCTGAGAGAGATTTCAAGTTATTTTCAGGGTGATGTAAGAGCCCTGAAATGAGTCAGTGTCCTTACCACCACATCTGGTTCTAACCCCAAGGGACACTAACCATCTGTGTGAACCTGAGCAAGTCACAAAACCTCTCTGATCTTCAGTTTCTTCATCTATTAAATGAGGGAATTTGATTAGATAGCCTCCAAGGTTCCTTCTGGCTCTAAATCTATGCTTCTGTGATTCTGTTGTTTCTTTTTCATTAGTTCCATATGAAAGGGTTGGAAAGCACTTCCAGATCTCATATGGCAATTCTATGTGGTAAGTTTTAAAGTTCCTTCAGCCCTGAAAGTAATATTATAGGGGGCTACATTTAGATCTCCCTAATTTCACAACTATGTAAGGTTGCTCTTAGTGATAGACTTAGTTCCAGGAAACCATGTCTTTAACTGTGTGTGTTTGTGTGTGTGTTTATGTGTGTATGTAAGGAAGACTCATAACTAAGTCCCATGAAGAACAAAATGTTACAGATACTTATAAATTCCTACATATAACAACTGTTGATGAAGTACTAGGTGCCATGAAGGATACAAAGTTGTATACCTTGGGCTTGTAGGCACGTGTAACTATAAGAAAAGATAATATATGATAAGTGCTTTAAGTGCTGGGCAAACCAAGTACTATAAGACTTCAGGGGATGAAGAGATCCCTTTCAAGTATGGGAGGTGGTGTTGAAGCTGTGTCTTGAAAAGTAGATAGGATTGTAGTAGGTAGAGGTGAGAGAGAGAGAGAGAGAGAGAGAGAGAGAGAGAGAGAGAGAGAGAGAGAGAGAGAGAGAGAGATTATCCAGAAGTAGGACACAGTGTGTAGGCAAGAACGTTGAAGATGTATTTGGGAAATGATGAGTGGTTTAGCTTGGCTAAACTAAAACTAGTAGAGACAGAGTTAGACAAATTAGGCTCTTAGATCATGGAGGGCACTGAATCCCAAACTATGGATTGGAAGGCTTTTGAGCAGGATATAACCATGTGACCATATTTGTGCTATAGAAAGATTAATCTGGTACTTTTTTGTTTTTCAGGAAGAAGGGAGCGCAAGAATTAAAAACAGTTCAGAAATTTTAATGTAAGTTCTAGGAATCTAAGATAATGGTTTGAACTAGGGTTGAGACATTGGGAATGAAAATGAAGGAACTGATGCAGAAAAGGTTTCAACAGAAGAATTAACAAGTCTTAAAGAATGATTGGATATGGGTGGCAGTGAGGGAGAATGAAAAAGATTCGAACCTGGCTAACTAGAAGAATGATAATACTATTAAACAAAGAAGCAGTCAGGAGGAAGATGAGTTGAGTTCTAGGCTTGTTGAGTTTGAGATGCCAATAGGACACCCAAATGGAGATATGTGATAAACAACTGGAAATGTGAGACTGGACCTTAGAATAGAAGTTGGGCTCAAGGTGTGGATTTAGGAGTCATCTCTACAAAGGTGATAGCTGAAGCCATGGCTTCCCTGAGAGTTTTTTTTAAAGAAAGTAGTCAAATTAATCAAGAGAATTGTATTTACCATCAATCAATAATACGCAGGCATTACACTCTATGGGGACAGAGATAACTTGCTTCTTCATCTTCAATATGTGTAACTTCCCATAGAGACTATGGACACTAATAACTATATCTTATAAAGGAAGAAAAGTATCTTGTAAAAAAGAATTTAACTGTCTTCTGGAGTCCCTTAGTTGTCATATTGGAAAAATGTGTGAGTTACAGAAAGAAGGAACTAAGAGAACTTCTTTCATGAGAAATTGAGGAAATTAACTGTCACCTTGGAGGAGGACTTAAGGGACATTCCCTGAGACATCTGAATTTTAGCTTGTGCTGGAGGTCTACTAAAAAGAAATCTTGAGAAACTTCGACTGTCAGTAGGAGATTGCTAAATGGTGGGATTATGATTCCAGAGTTAAAGAAAAGTCAGTAGATGCAGTCGATGATTAGAGATAAATCTAGCTGGTACCTTTCACTGTACTACATCACTGAAATATTTAAATGTCTGCATTGTTTGTTACATTATTAATAAACTGCATAATGAATAACAGTAGTGTTTATTTAAACTTATGAGATTAGTGGATTTGAGAAAGAGAGAATGGAGGAAAGAGATTTATTTGGTGGGGGCTCATAGCTAATTGATTCATTAAGTGAATTAATTTCTATTAATTTATAAGGAAGTATCACAACATACCCCTTGATTGACTTAGAACCTTGGATAGGGATGAATAAGGAAATGAGTGATGTAATAGGCTAATGAGGATTTGGTATAGTTGTCAAGTAGAGTAACACACCAAATATCACACTTTACTCTAGGTTATATAGAGAGGTCAGCATTTCCAAAACTGCTACATATGTGTATATAAGGCAATGCCAGGGGGAGGGGGTGGTCAGAGTTAGAGAAAGGGTAGGCAAACCACTAGCAGCTATGGAAAACAAGTAAGATTTCATGTAAAAGGTGAGCAGAGTCTTGAAGGAAATTAAAGATTCTAAGAGGTAGACATCCTTTTAAGTTTCAATTGGGAGTAGACTCATTTAATTTCTCTGACCCTCCATTTTAACATCTATAAAAGTGAACCTAATGGCATTTCCTTCTGAAACTTTGTTTGATCAAAGAAAATCAGGGATTTGCTTGGAAAAAATGAAGAGAATCTGAAGACTTATGTCTTCCTAATAGACCAGGTCTGGAATGTTTTGTTCATTTCTGGATGCTTTAAGTAGAGCATTGACAAACTCTAGTATTTCCAGAACAGCCAGAATGGTGAGGGTATTGGAAACCGTTTCATGTGGATATCCATTAGAGGAACCAGGGATATATATGTATGTATTTATATATACACACATAATATACACATATATGGGTGTATATATACATATGTGTGTATATGTATATGTGTGTATATATAATATATGTGCATAAATTATGTATATAATAGTTTACATTTAGGGATATCTATCCTGGAGAAGAACAGACTTGGAACATTGTATTGTATATTGTCTTCAAGTATTTGAAGGAGGATTAGATTTGCTCTGCTTGGCCCCAAGAAGCAGAACTGGGAGCAATAGGAGGAAGTTGTGGAAGTCCTGAGAGAACTGAACATAAATCTTATGCTGTGGAGATGGCATCCTAAAGAGAATTTTTGAGAAACTTTGGAAACTATGAGTTGCATTGAATGGAAATTTGGGCTTGATATGTAAAAAAAATTGCTGGCAATAAAAGCTAGCCAAAAGTGGAATGGCTTACCTCAGGAGATAGTAACTTCTCCATCACCAGAAGTGCTGGAGCAGACTCTTGAACCCTGTTTTTCCTTCAGGATTCAGCTTAAGTGCCAACTTTTCCCAATTCCCAAAGTTTCTAGGGCCTTTCCTGCCCAAAATACCTTGTATTCCTTTTGAACACATTTATGGTTATCTTCTTTATAGACATCCATTGCTTCCACAGTCCCTCCCTCCATAAGAGGGCAGGAGTTTTTTACTTTGTATCCCTAGCACTTAGCACATACATGGTAAACCCTTAATAAATACTTGCTGATGAAGTAGAGAGGATTTCGGCTCAGAGGAAGATTAGGCTAGATGACCTTTGAGGTCCCTCCTAATGCTGATGTGACATTTTTATGGGTGTAGTAAGAAAAATATCCTAAGCAAAGTCAGCTGAGCAATACTCAGAACTGGGTTGGGGTCAAGAAACAAAACTTTGCAAGGTAGAAATCAAAGAAATTTAAGCTACAGAGATTCTGCCCCCATCTTGATTCCCCAAAGTCTACAGGATCAGAAACCCAGTTACTGGATAGGGCATTTGCATGCCTACTTCAGTTTCCTGGATTATAGCTGGCTTTGCTGGACAAACTCTGCCCAAGGACATTTCTTCTCACAGTCACTGAAAGAACTGACTCCTCAACTTTTTTTCATCATTGCTCACCTCACTGTCTTTTTGAATCATTTGGATACAAATAGCTCAGACAGGAGTATCTGACTTCATATCAGTCCATATATAATGGGAGCTAAGTTAACTTTCTTATTCACACTTAATAGAGAGAATGAAAAAATAGGTAATTATAGAATTGTAGACTCCTCCAGTTAAAAGGGATGTTCAAGTCTGAACTACTTCTCAATTCAAGTCAATATTAACTAAATACCTGTTATTCACTCAATATTTCTACTATATGCTGTGCTGAGGTTTTGGAAAATACAAAAATAAGTAAGGCAAAATGCTCATTCTCAAGGGGCTTACATACTAGGAAGTCAGTTGGTTCAGCTCTCTCATTTTATAAAGGAGGAAATTGAGACCTAAAGAAATTATGTCAGGGATGGGGAGCCTGCAGCCTCGAGGCCACATGTGGCCCTCTATGTCCTCAAGTGCAACACGTTGACTGAATCCAAACTTCACAGAACAGTCCTCTTAATAAAAAGATTTGTTCTGTAACACGTGGGCTCAGTCAAAAGGCCATACCCAAGGACTAGAAAGCCACATGTGACCTTGATGCCTCCACCCCGTGCTATGTAGCTTGCCCAACGTCTCATAGATGACGGCTGTAAACAGCAGAATTGATGACTGTTGGTGAATTAATCAAAACCCCAGAACCTCTCCTCTGCAGCTTTGTCTCACTTTCATGAAATTCCTCTCTGATACTTCCTGATTTTAGATTATAGTTCAGGGTAAGGGAAGAGAGGACTGGGGTTAGGTGACAATGGTGCCCCAACCTAGTGTTTACATAACACACTTAATTTTGATTTGGAATTAACATTAATCTTGAGTTAACCTTTATAAACACTTTTATATACATTATCTCATTTTCTCTTCATAGCATGCCCTATGATATTTAACATACATATTATTAGCCCCATTTATAGATGAAGAAACTGAGACCCTAAAAGGATTGTGATTGCCCAAATCACATGAAAAGTTAGTGGCAAAGTAGAATCTCCAATCCAGGTCTGCTGACTTCCTGTCTCAGGCTAGAGTTACTCTTAGTTAATTTTCAGTTGCTTATAGACCTATAGCCAGAAGGGATCCCAGAGGTCATATAGTCCAACTCTCAGTTTACAGACAAGGAAACTGAGACCTAAGAGATTAAATGAGTTGTCCAAGATCATTTAGATAGTTAAGTGTCAGAAGTGATATTAGTCATTTGAACCCAGGTCTTCTGATCTCAGAACCAGTCCTTCTGCCCCTGTTTAAGGGGGTATAGGTAATCCCAGCCTTGGCTACCCAGCGCTCTCATACTGCACAGGCTCTTGTCTCCCCAACAATCCCTCTGTCCCTACCTCCATTCACTGTCTTCTGCATTTTCACCACTCAGAAGAATAGACTCTCAGGATCCTGAAATAATGACACAGGAGGCTGAAACCCAGCCTCTAGCCTTTCATTCCTTAGAGGAGTCTGAGGTAGAAGACAGGGGCAGTGTCCAGGAGAATTTATATTGGTTCTGGTCTTGGAACTGGTTTCACAAACATAAATGTACTCTCTGTGCTCTATATGTGGGTCTTTCAGACCAGAGAGTATTAGGTTGCTGATACAGAAACTCCTTTGTGGAGAAAAAGGCAAAGGAAGCAACATAATTCCATGCCAAGCTCCTGGGTGAAGGTAGGGGGTGGGGATGAGAAACAAGTCTTTTAGGAAGGAGAAGGAAGGTGCTGACAAAGTGACTTGGGAAGAGGAAATTGGAGGAGCTCAAGAGCTATGACTCTTTTCAAACCTGGGGGAGGAAACTTAATGAAATGGGGAGAGAGAGACCCTCAGATACCCCAGAGCTAGGGAGGTAGGGAGGAACTCACCTCTGAACATTTGGGGGAGATCCTCCATTTCAATCTGGCAATTGTTTGACCAATGTTAAAATAAGCATGTACTAAGTATCTAGGTGCTAGGTGCTGAGAAGACAAAGACAGGAATGAAACCATCCCTGATCACAAAAAGCTTACATTCTGCTAGAGGATACAACATTTAAACAGGTAAATAAAGACAATACAATTCGAGAAGGAAGAAGGTACTGATAGGGGGTTAGGAAAGCTTCTGTAGGATGCTAGATATAAACTGAAAGAAGTTCTAGACTCTTAATGAACCTTTCTGGATGATTCTACGGAGGCAAGAACAAGCATAAAAAATGTCTTGTCCAAAGTAAGGAGGTAAAAGATGGTGTGCTTAATTTGGAAAATAGAGAGTAGGCTGGTTTGGCTTGCAATATATCACATATGAAAGTAGGCTGGAGACAGACTGTGAAAGGCTTTAGATAATAAGGTAGGGAATTTATATTTTAGAAGCAATAAGGAACCCCTGAAGATTACTGGGTAGGGCAATGGCATGGTCAATAACCAAAGGAGTAATAGGGTCAATCCTGTGCTGTTAGGTTATTTGGGGCACATATATGGAGAATGTGTTGGAGAAGGGACAGGCTGGAAGCTGGGAATACAATTATTATTGCAATAGTTTAAATGTGAGATGATGATAACCTGAATTGGAATGGTGGCCATGAAAGTGGCAAGAAGGATAAAGAAGAGTTATGATCATTAAGACTTGGAAACTAATTGGAGATAGCAGGTGAGGCAGAGGGGAAAAGATGACTGAGTTTGCAAGTCTGGGTAGAGAAGTGGAGAGGAGGATTAAGGTTGGGCCTAGGGCAAAATAATGTATTCTGTTTTGGACCTATTGAGTTTGAGTTGCCTATAGGGAATTTAGTTAGAGATGTCCAATGGGCACTTGGTGATGTAGTGCTAGAGCTCAGGAGAGAGGTGAAGGCTGGATATATAGATTTGGGAGTCATTTGCAAAGAGTTGTCCATTGAACCCATGGGAGATGATGAAATTACCAAAAGTGAGTACAAAGAAAAAAATGGATTATAACCCAGAAAAATTGGCTTAGGAGAGCTTATCCAAATAGGAAGAGGAGAATCAGGAAAAAGCACTGTCAAGAAATTTGAGGGAAGAAAGAACATCCAGGAAGAGGGAGAGGTCATCGGTGTCAAAAACTATAGAGAGGTCAAGAAGGATAAGGAATGAAAAAAGGCTCTTGTAGTTAATGGCCAAGATAGCCTTAAAAACTTTAGAGAGCAGCTTCATTTGAGTAATGAGGTTGTAAGCCAGATTGCAAAGGATGTGGGAAGAAATAAAGAGGAGGCAAGGGATATAAACGCCATTTGGGGGAGTTTGGCTGTGAAAGGGAAGAGATATATAGATCAATGGAGGTCTGTTTTAAATAGTTATTCTTGTTAACCTGATGCTAATTAGGATATGGGCCTGACCAAGGAATGGGGAGCAGGATAAGGGACAATCTATACACACTTCTCTGCCTGCTTATCTCTCCCTCCATCACCACTGTCACTGAAAATATCCAGGCTCTACCCTGGAGATGGGCATCTTTGCCTCTGAGATGATGGTGAGTGAGGG
>CM053769.1:178108261-178155440 GCA_028658325.1 Potorous gilbertii
GAGGGAACTCAGTTCAGACATCTCATTTTTCATATGGCTTCACTACTCTGGGACTTCTGAAACGTCTCTACTATAGCTTTCCTCCCTCCCTCCCTTCTTTCTTTTTCTCTTTCTTTCTCTCTCTCTCTTTATTTCCTTCCTTCCTTCCTTCCTTCCTTTTATATGTAAAGAAACTGAGGCCTAGAAAAATGAAGTGACTTGTTCAGGGTCCTACAGGTGATAAGTGACTGAGCTGAGATTTCAAATTCAGGTCTTTTGACTTCAAATCCTCTATTCTGTCCACAGTATCCCTAATAGAGTTTTTCTTTCCACTTTAACTTGAGATCAAAAGGACACATTTTCTTGGGACATCCCAAGACATTCTCCCTAAATCTTCTTCTACACCTGGAAGCAAGTTCCATTTGCTCCATTGCCAGAACCACACTACAGTGAATAAAGGGACCCAGGCAGGATTAGTGGACATTGATGCTGCCCCCTTGTGTCCTCTATTCTCTAGGCCTTCCATCAACCAGTGAGGGAGCAACAAGTGCCTCAGGAGTTCCTTTTGGGTCAGCCTGCGGTCTCTCAACTGTGGTCTTCTACTTTCTTATTTGTTAATGGGAAAGCTGAGTTAGAAGATGCTGAAGGTTCCTTACAATTCATCATAGGTTCCCGGAAACCTAACCCAAGTTTAAGGCAGACCTAGGTCAATATTCACTCATAATCATAGGAAAGAGAGAGAGATAATAACTGCTTATGAAGTACTTACTATCTTTATATTTGTTATCATATATTATATAATTTATTATAATTATATTTTATTATATTTATTTTTATATATTATTTACATATATTATAATGCATATTATATTTATAGCAAATATAATATATATTATATTTATGCTAACTGATTTACAAACGTCTCATTTTATCTTTCAAACAATCTTGTCAGGTAATTGTTATTATGATTCCCATTCTATATTTGAGGAAACTGAGGCAGACAGAGGTTCAGATACTTGCCCAGGGTCAGATTGCAACCCTCATCTTTCTGATTCCAGTGCTGGCTCTAGCTAGTCACAGCTCCACCTAGCTGCCTACACATTCCCACACCAAACCAATTAAAGGACAATATTAATTCAAAACAGAAGATGTTTAACCAAACAGCATAGCAAAATACATGAAAAGGAAAGATTCTAGCATACGCATAGGTTTACTCTATCACAGGTGGGAGAAGGAACGCTAATATGGAAATACATACACCTAGAAATACATAAAGGGAAATCTACATTGTGGAAACTTACATGGAAAGAACCTATTTGGGGAACAGATATAGGACAGGATGAGCATGGAAAAGGAAAATCCATGGCCAGACCAGTTAAGACTCCTAGGGCAATGTTCCTGGTGGAACAACTGTCTGCTACTGCTCCTTACTTCCCATCAGAGCTAAAGGTATCATCTGCTAGTCTGATTATGTCACTGAGTTGACTGTTAACCAGTCTTAGCCATTGCTGAGCCACTTTACCAGCTGCTTCCATCTACGGTTCTCTGAAGTTCTGTCATCTGCTGATGCTTCCTCTAGGCTGCTCTCTGCTACCACCTGACGATCTGCTGATGAAACGTACCTGCTACATGGCTCGGCTCCTAAATGGGAAAGGTCTGTCTGCCAATTCTTTTATATCGCAGACCCAGGAACTATTTGAGTTCCTTTGTCATTCAGACCCAGTCAGCCAAAGAATACCTTAGGCATTGTGTTTGTATTTTTAATTCCTTTGTTTCTGCTTGAGCTGCCATCCACAGAACTCAGTCTACTGTTTCACTTAGGGTGTGTTAAGATAGCATACACCCTGTTTTACTAAGACGCAGCCAGCACACTATGCCTTGAGCTTAGCATAACAGCAATCCTTCATGCTCATTCTCTGGATGAACAATGCTGCAGAATGGGTTGGGCGGATCTAGCAATCTTTGTTCTATTTCCTTCCAGTAATGAATTGCTGCCCTCCTTACTTTAGATTCTCTGAATTTATTAATCAGTACAAGTGAACTAATGATTCATTAGTGACTAAGAGATCCTCCCATCTAGTGGACCTGCTAATGTATGAGTTTGGGTTCTCTAGGAACCCAAGCTGAGAAAAATCCCTTACAGGCTTTCTCACTCCCAGACTTACTACCTTAATTCAGTTTTAGGTGACCATCCCCTCAGTAGAGAGGAACCATATAGGTGCCTGTATCACCTCACCCTCCATAACCACGAACACCCATGTGTGGAAGACAAGCCCACTCTACCCTGTACCCAACATTATTATATGAGAAAAAAACGAACAGTGCTTTTGTCCAATGTGACCAATTTTCCAGGCAGGTGGAGGCTATGGCTGACATTTTGGCCCATGACTCAGTGGCTCCTCACCTTCAGCCATAACTGGGCCCAAAAGGGATTTCATGTAGAAGGATAGTCTGTGTGGGCATCTTACTTACTTTGAGGAGATTGTTCAGTCAATCAGCAAGTATTTGTTATATGCCTACTGTGTGCCACGCACTGGCTAGGAGCTAGGGATACAAGTAAAGAAAATGAAACAATCCCTACTCACAAGGCACCTACATTTGAAGGGATTATTGTGAGAATGAGATGAGATAATGTATATGAAATATATATAATCAATACGAGTGTAGCTGCCTATGAGTGCTGATAACTAATGCCTGACCCTAGTAAGTAGTAAGGAACAGGTACCATCAATCACCCCTTCATATATGCATCCATAGAGGACAATCTGGGGGAATGACAAACTTATCCAGCTTCTCAGAGAGAAGCCTGCCTCTCTACCCATAATTCTGTCCCACTCTTGTTGATTTGCAATTTATACATATGGGTTTCTCAATCTGACCTTATTTTTCCATATTCCACCATACCATCTTACTAGGACAATTCCTCCCTTCATCTCATTCCTCACTGTTTCTGAATTACACAACCTCCATGCCATGGTTGGAATAGATATTTAAAGGAAATAATAAAAACAAGACAGCAAACCAAAGAATCAATGAAAATCAGTGCACTAACTCACCTTGTCTGTTCATTCACACATATGTTTTAACTTTCCAACTCTAAACCACCTCATTCCACCCCCTAGTAGGGATGGGAAGTGAGGATTCTGTTAGCACTTATAAGACCCACTTTCTCTCTCACTGCAAAGTACGCAGCATGTACCCAATCTGGGAGAGGGATCTAAAAGAATATAAGAGTTACCCAATTCTGCCAGTCAGCTCCTCTACCAACAGAGAAGATTCTTCAAGATAGGTTCCCTCAGTGAGTTTGCATGGGCTTGTATTAATGTGCATATTCCCTAGAGAAAAAAAAAGTTGAGGAAACAGATCATTGACTCATAGATTTAGTGCTGGAGTGATTTTGAAGTCATGAGGCCATTTTACAGATGAAGAAACAGAGAGATAAAGTGACTTGCCTAAGGTGATACAGGTAGGGTACAACAGAATCCAGGATTTGACTCCAAGTCCACATTGCCTCCAGCATCATCCCCTTAATGTTTACTCTTTCTAATAGAGTAATTTTAAATTTTCATTTTTGCAGTAGCCCTAGGCAAAAATCTTGGAAGATATACTGCTCTTCTCTGGGATTTCCACCTGGTTTTCTCCAAATACATAAATCTAAGAAAACCATTGAAAGTCCAAATATATAACAAAAAACTGTCTGAAATCCAAATAGGAGATTTACCTTTTGACTTTATTGAGACTGTGACATCCATTCCTGTGGTGTCTAGAACAGAAATAGGGGAGAAAGGAGATAGGTATTAAGTCTTCTTAAAATGGTGTCAGCTTCAGGGCCAAGAGTAGGGGATGTAGGAAGTGCAAAAAGGTATCCCCCAAAAGCGTTTGTCTTACTGGAAAAAGGTGGTAGTTATAAAGGTCACTACTGTTCTGCTTTTGTGCAACCTAAATTGGGGGTATTATCCATTTGGGTTCTCAGAATAGTCTTTTCTATGGACATTTACAGTATAGTAGATCACTAATACACTTGCAGGGAGGTAGGGGGATAGTGGGGAAGAATCATCAGCCATCTAAGAAAAAAAACAAAAAACCCCTGATTTTTAGAAATGCAATCTATGACCAAGGGCGACATCTTGTGCCCGGAAATGGAAATTACACCAAGGACAGGTAGCCTTTCCTCCAGCATCATTTCAGTGGTTATTATTCATAATTACCTTTGTTGCATTTTTGAAATTCCTTAAGGTCAGTGGTAAAGGTGAATTTGGTATTGATTACATCACATATCAGAATAGGTTGTTCACATTAAGGAACTCTTTCCCTCCCCAGATTTAAAGAAAAATCAATAATAGTTAAAGAACATTTATTGAGTGCCTACTATGTGTCAGGGGCAGCTAGGTGTCAAAGCAGATTAAGTGCTTGTCCTGGAGTCAGGAAGACTCATCTTCCTGAGTTAAAATCTGGCGTCAGATGCCTACGAGGTGTGTGACCCTGGTCAAGTCACTTTACCCTGTTTGCCTCAGTTTTCTCATCTGAAAATGAGCTGAAGAATGAAATGCCAAACCCCTCCAGTATCCTTACCAAGAAAACCTCAATCGGGGTCATGAAGAGTAGGATGTGACTGGCATTGTGCTAAATGCTGGGGATATAAATCCAGGGGAAAAAATGACAGTTCCTGCTCTCAGGGAGTTTACAATTTAACCAGGGAAGACACAACTCAAAATGCCGAAAAGGAAAGGAGAAGATACCCAAAGCAGGGACATGGTGGAGAAGCCAATCAAAGAAGTCCCAAAATAGAGAAGCCAGGTGAGAAATGTGGGTATATCTGAGTTGAGCTCTCTCCTTCAAAGGAGGTTTTTGGAATTCATTGCTTTACCCTTCAAAAAGCTGATAAGGTAGAATACCAAAGTTGATAAGATCTTACAGGATAATGACCTTCCAATAAATCCAGTAAGTTTTCTGGGGCATGGTGGAGAAATCAGTCCGAGAAGTCCCAAAGTATTTGCAGAAGCTGAACAGGCTTGCCCAAGTCCTCCAAAGCTCAGAAGGACGTGAGAACCACCTAGAGCATTGGACTGTTCTAAGGTTCCAAAGTTGAGGTTTGAGTCTACACCTTTTAGAATTGGAAGGGATGTTAGAGACAGGTCTAGTCCACTACAACAATGCCACTGACTCACCAACAGAAGGACATATGGATTAGGTTGTTTTTCCTGTAGTAAAGGAGGGATTCCTACAGATTATCCTGTCACACCTCAGCCTTGCCATAACCAAGGTATATGCCTTTGTAAGGATATTACCATTAAACAAAGCCAAGCTAAACTTGATTGATATGGAACTGTAAGCTTCCAGGAATAAGTGGGTGACAATCTCACTGTACTCTACCCTGTTCAGAGCATATCTCTATTCCAGTAAACTTACAATAAGCTCCTACTAGGTGGCAGGCTAAGTGCTAAGTGCTGAGGATACAATAAATAATTTAAAAAAAGAAGCTTACAGAGTAATAGGGGAAGAACCCACAAAAGGAAGCAGGAAACTGGAGGGGGTGCAACTGGGGTTCCTGGGTGCTGTGGAATTGATACCAGGCAAAGAGGCAGATGCAGAGTGGAATGAGTTACAGTCCAGTTTCTGCCATCTGTAAAAGAAGCCTCTGGGAAGAGTTTGGTGTTCTACCCTTCAGCCCTCCCATCTGGAGGAGAGGAATCTGAGGGAAGTGGTATCAGTCAAGGCTGAAGTTAGCAGCCGGGTGATGAGTTTTACCTGAGAAGGGCATTTTGTCCCTGCAGCTGATGAAGCCAGGAAGGGCAACAGACACAGAGGGCAAAGCACGTCTGGAACAACGTGCTCAGTTTGGAGTACCACGGTTTTGGAAAGACAGTGTGTAATTGAGAACATCCACAGAAAGCCAACCAGAGCAGTGAAGGGCAAGGATTCTGTTACATGAAGATGGATTTGAAGGACCTGGGGATGTTTAGTCTGTAGGAGAGAAAACACAGGAGGAAGAAATAAATAGCTGTCCTCTAATACCTCAAGAACTCTCTGTCAAAAAGAGATTAGATTTGTACTTGGGCCCCAGAACTAGAAAGAATGGGGAGAAATTAAGATCAAAATCAGACATGAAGTAAAGAAAAACTTCTTAAACAATTGATTATTCAAAAGTGGAATGGGTTTCCTTGGGAGGTAGTAAAGGAGATATTTGCAAAGCTTTTACCTCAGTGCCTGGCACATAGTCGGCACTTAATAAAGGTCTTTTCCCTCTTCCCTCCAACTCTTTCCAACCCAGTCCCACACTAAGAGCTTCAAGTCAACTAACAAGCCTTAGGTCAAACATTTCAGTCTATCTTTTCAAGGGCTTTAGTTCTTTTTAAAGAAATTTGTATTCATACCTTTTGTTTACATATAATCTAAATCTCTCCCTGTATCCTACTGCCCCCAGAGAGCTATAAACAATTTAAAATTTTGTTAATGGTATTTAATATATATATATATATATATATTAAAAGGAGAAAGTAAAAAGAGAAAAAAGTCACCAAAAGTAATCGATATATTAAAAGAAATCTGACAATAAGTAATTCATTTATTCCTTTCACATCGCAATTTTTCCCATCACAGTTTTGATATATCATGGGTTGGTATAAGAAATTAAATGGCAATTTTTTGGAGGTTTTAAGGAAGCCACAGACAATATGCAAAGGTCAACAGATGACACAGAAAATGTTTAGAAACTTGGAAATGCAAAAAATTGTATATTATTATACAATATTAGCATAATTTATCTTTTAATATCATAATAATTGTTACTTCTCTGGTATGAAGGGAAGGCCAAAAATTTTTACATGTATTTTCTAGATGGGGAGGGAGGTGCCACTCCCTAGCCCCCATGAAGTGGAAGGGACAGTTGTCTTCACACTCATAGTAGGAGTGAAGGTGGCTTCTTAAATCTCTTCTTTGGGGTCATCCTTGTTTTTTGTAATTTTACTAATTCATTTTTTATTATTTGTGGCTGTTCTTTCCATTGTTATAAGAATTGTGTATGCTGTTTTGCTGGCTATGCTTGCTTCACTTTGTAGTTCACATAAGTCTTTCCATACTGCTTTGTATTCATCATATTTATTGTTTCATATGCCACTGTGTAATATTCCTTTAAATTCATGTACCTCCATTTGTCTAGCCATCCTTCAGTTGACAGGCAGCTACTTTGCTTCTAGTTCTTTGCTATCACAAATAATGCAGCTATAAGTAATTTGGCATATATAGACACTTTCTTTTTATCCATAATCTCTTAGGGGTATATACTTAGCCGTGGAATCTCTGGTTGAAAGTGTACGGAAATTTTAGCCATTTTATTTGCATAATTTCACATCGTTTTCCAGAATGATTGTACTAATTCACAGCTCAACTAAAATGCATTAGATTGTGGCTTTAGTTCTGATAATCTTGAATCTATCAAAAATAAGTCACCAAGAAAAATCTAAGCGGCAATAACAAGAAGGGAAATACCATTCAGAATAACTACAAAATGCACAAAATACTTGGAGATTAATCTACCAAAGAACATAAAATACCTACATAGGTTCAGTTATTAAGTACTCCTTAAAGAAATAAAGAACAACTTAAATAGCTGGAGAAGTATTTCATGGTTGGGTTTTGTTAATATAATACAAATAATATAGCTAGAAAAATTAATTTACAGTCTTGATGCACTATCAACCAAATTATCAGAGAGTTTCTTCAAGAGCTAAATTAAATAATAAATTCATTTGGAGAAACAAAAGTTCTAGATTAATATCAAGGAAAACAATGAAAAATGATAGAGATGGAAAGAGAATAGCTTTTCTAGATCTCAAACTATACTATAAAACAGTAGTCAACAGAACCATTTGTTATTGGTAAAATAGAGCAGGAGAGAAGGGGGAAGGGGAGGGGAAGAAGAAGAGGAGGGGAAGAGGAAGAGGGAGGGAGGTTAGACAAGACAGAATCAGAAACAATAGAATCCAATGTTCAATAAACCAGAAACCATAAATTACTTAGAACTACTGGGAAAAATAGAAATCAATCTGACAGAAATTAAACTTGAACCAAAAAAGCTTCTGCACACACAAAATAAATATACCTACGATAAGTAGGGAAGTGGTCAAATGGGAAATTCTCAGACAAAAGTTTGGTATCCAAGATATAGATATAGATATATAGATATCAGGCCACCAAAAATCATTTCCCAATATATATGTGGTCTCAGAAGTTATGAATAAATAGTTCAAAAGAAGCACGAACTACTAATAATCAGACAAAAGAATGTTCTAAATTACTAATAGAGAAATGCAAATCAACACAATCCTGAAGAGACACTCCATACCTAGCAAACTGGTAAAGATGACAAAAGATGTTGGCATGTCAATGTTGCAAGGGCTATAGGAAAATTGGCCCACTAGCACATTGTTGCTAGAGCTATGAATCAATAAAGCAATTTAGAATTATGCAAACAAAGTGACCAAAGTGTCATATCCTTTGACCCAGAATTTCCACTACTAGTCTTATCTTTCAAGGAAATGATTGCTGAAAAGCAGGTCTCACATACATACCATAACATCATTAACAGCATTTTCATGGTAACACATAACTAGACACAGTTGACTGGGAAAGAGCTAACAAATTGGGGTACATGAATGTAATGGAATATTACTGTATTGTAATAAATGACAGATACCATGAATAAAGAAAAACATAGGAAGATTTACACAATCTGATGCAGTGAAGAAAACAGTCAAGAAAAGAATATATACAATGATTAAAATAATATAAATGGAAAGAATGACCATAGAACAATAAAAAATGAATATTGCAAAATTACAAAAAGCAAGCCTGACCCCAAAGAAAAGAAATGGGAAATCACCCCCACTCCTTTGTGGATATGGGAGGTCTATGAGTGTGGCACATTGCATGTATTTTCAGACTTTTTTACATAGTGATCAGTTTTCCTGATTTTTGTCTTCTTTCTCTTTTTTTTTCCTTTAAAATATTATCTTTTGTATGGAGTGGCTTTCTGAGAAGGATTGGGGAGAGCTACCAGGAGAAATTCTGGTGATATAAACAACAAAAGATATAGATTAAAAATTATTCTAAAAAATACAAAACATAAGCACACATGGGTAGATTTCTTTTTTAATGAGTTTCCAGTTGTAAGCACAGAGATGGTGTCCTGGAATTTGTCTAGGGTCAGACTGTCCCATGGGGCACGTAATGTTTGTCTAGAGGTGTGTGGAAGAGCTTTACTGCACTTTATAGAATTTCAGAGTTGGAAAGAGCTTTACCAGTCATTTGTGGTAGTTGTTGCAGTAAGGATTACTGTTCAGGTACTAACTAGTTAGTCTAGATGGCCACTTCAATCGCATCACACTCTGCAATGCTGTGGTCCTGTGAGGTTCAGTCAGGTTTCTCATCTCACCATCACCATTATCAACAAGTATTTATCAAGTACCTGCAATGTGCCAGGTACATAAAGACAGCTAGCTGGAACAGTGGATAGAGTGCTGGGCCTAGATTCAGAAAGAGCTGAATTCAAATGTGAACTCATACTTACTAGCGGGGTGACCCTAGACAAGTCACTTAACCTCTGTCTGTCACAGTTTTCTCAACTGCAAAATAAGAATAACACCTACTTGGGTGGTTATTGGGATCAAATGAGATAATATTTGTAAATAATTTAGCATGGTGTCTGTCACATAGAAGGGTCTTAATAAATGCTTGTTTTCTCAGTCACCATTCTTCTGAATCTTTCTGCTGCTTGAGGCCCACTGCCTCCTCCTTGATACTCCTTTCTGAGGACCCTCTCCTGCTTCTCCTACTTCTCTGATTGACCTTTCTCCATCTCCTTTTCTGGTTCGTCATCATATCACGCCCCAAAATAGCAGGTGCCCCAAGATTCTGTCTTTGGTCCTTAACTCTTCTCCCTCTGTACTCTCTCTCGATGACTTCATCAATTCTGGTGGGTTTAATTTTCTCTAAGTGGATGACTCATACATCCAGCCCCAGTCTTTCTACTGAGCTTCAATCCTAAATTATCCACTACCTTTATTGCAAAATGAATATTTCCAAGACAGAGCTCATTATCATTTCTCCAAAATCCTCTTCTCTTCCAAACTTCCCTGTTTCTGTCAAAGACACAATCATTCTTCTAGTGTCCCAGGTTCATAAACTTGGCATCATACTCAACTCCTCAATGTCTTTCAGTCCATTTATGCAATCACTTGTCAAATCTTGCCTCCATAACATCTCTCACATTTAACCATAACATTTGGAAATTAAGAAATCATCAATAACTTTGGAGACACCAGTTTCTACTGTGTGACAAGACTGAAAGTTAGATTGCAAAGGACCTAGGAGTAAGTGACAGTTTTTTCACAGCGTTTGGCTGAGAAAGGGAGGAAAGATATGGAATGAAAACTTGGGGGATGGTAAGGTCCAGTGAAGGCTTTTTTAAAGATGGGGGAGTAGGGAGAGGTTGAACATTCAAGGTGGATAGGATGATTGAAGTTGTAATACGCTAGAAAAGATGAATAGGGATGGGATTAACTGCATCTATAGAGGGGTTGGCATTGGCAAGGAGGAGAGTCACCTTGTAGTCAGAAATTGGGGGACGTAAGAAAGTGAGAGATGATATCAAGGGCTTTGGAGATGAAAAGAGTGGAATAAGAGAAAGAAAAGGAAAGGGGAATAGAATAAGAATTAATCTTGCACCTATTATATGCCAGGCATTGCACTAACTGCTTTACAAATATAATTTCATTTGATCCTAACAAAACTCCTGCAAGGCAGATGCAATTATTGATGAAATCTTAATAAAGCTGCCCCTAGCCCCAATATTCTAACTTCCTTAAAGGCCCCACTGAACAGTAGGTCCACTGCCCCTACCTAGCCACTCACCCCATCCCCACTCAATATCCTAACGTCCTCATATATGCCTCACTGCTCACACAACAACAGGTGTGTCCATCTGATGGGATCCCAGCCACTGCCTCTAGCTAGCCACTGCCCACAGATCCATTCTTCATATTTTCCACTGAAACAGCAGGTGTATCCATACATTTGAATACAACTACATCCATCTAGTCTCAGACAGGACCACAATACTCAGCCAATCAGAAAGCAGCAGCCCCAGGATGCACAGACAGGATATGGACCCCAAAACAATAGAAGAAACCTTTCCTAAGTAGGTACCTGCACAGTAATAGAAAAGAATTGACCTAGAGAGAACTTATGACATAGATAGGCTTATTATAATATCATTATCATACATACATACATACCCCCAAATGGGTTTTTCTGTATGCATTGTGAGTAATCACATGCACAGTTCCACTGCGGTTGGGACCCCTCCCCTATTACCTAAATCTTTTAACAAACTCCTCCTGACTTTTTAATATTCATAGTTTCTGCTATGTATCTTTATACTATAAAAGTCCATCTTGCTTTCTCTGAAGTCACTGGTTCCTCTTGGAACTTGACCCACTTCATGAGAGATGTCAGCCTCAATAAATGCCTACACTTGGATTAGAGGTGGCCTGACTGAATTCTTTGAGACAGTTCTGCCACAACACATCGTGAAATAGGAAGAGTTTTTACCACCTCTAGGTGGGCAGAGTTTAAACCTCAACAGTCATTATCCTCATTTTACAGCTGTGGAAACTGAGGCAAACAGAGATTAAGTAGCTTGCCCAGAGACACAGCTGGTCATTGTCTGAGTCCCAGATTTTATCTTGGGCTTCCTGATTCCAGGCTCAGAGCTATATTCATTGAACTACCTAGCTGCCTCACATTGAGAAAAAAGAGCTCATATTGAATAGTTGCAATTTTCTTAGTAAAGTAAAAGATCAAGTTTTCAGGTAAAAGAGAGGTATTGGGAAAATATGGGAGAATTGAAGGGGGAAAAGAAGACTTCTCAACTCACTCCCCATAGCTTCTATGGGGAGTAAGATAGGAGAACATTATGGAAGGAATCAGAGACTGGCCTTGCTGAAAAGAGGACCCAATTAAAGTAGAATAACATACTTTTGGATCAGTTAGGTGGTGCAGTAGATAATGCCAGGTCTAGAGTCAAGAAGACGAGTTAAAATCCAGTCTTGGACACTTACCAGTTGTGTGACCCTGGGCTAGTCACTTAACTCAGTTTTCTCATCTATAAAATGAGCTGGAGAAGAAAATGCCACTCCAGTATCTTTGCCAAGAAAACCCCACAAGGGGTCATGAAGAATCAGATGTGACTGAAAAGTGACTAAACAATAACAAAAACAAGCATGCATTCATAGGGTACTCAGACAATACAGGCATATGGCTTACTCCAGCTTGTTTCGAAGGCTCAGTATTAGGACTGATGCATTTAAACTGTGATTCTATGAAATACAATCAGGCTCTTCTACCAGGTAAATGCTCATGTGTCCCATGAAAGGAGACTATCGCTGTTGTGAGATTTTTTTTTATTAATCTGTCCTGTAATACTTGCCTGTCAATGATCCCAGGGGAACCTACCTACTGTAATAGATGATAAGCCTCATGGAATTAGCTTCATTCTAAGAACAGAGCTGACATTTCGCTCTTTACAACCTAGCTTTGTTCTTGGTGTTGAACTTCACCTTTGTAGAAAAGTGCCTGCTAGAGATTCTCCAGTTACTCAGAAGAGATTGAGAACACCTCATAGGGAAGACTGTCAGGTATGTTGGGTCCAGGACTATGATGTCATTCCTTTTAACCAGAAAAGTCAACTTCTCTTCCAAGGTCCCTTTAATGAAAATGGTAGCTATTGCTTTTCCACGACCAGTTTTCCCTTTCTCATCATGTAATCTCATTTGAGCCTCTCAGTAGCCCTGTGCTTTATTTATTTATAGAACCCCTCCAGCATTATCTGTTACTCTTTTGTCATTTTTGCTAATTTGCAGGGTTTGAGGTAAAACCTATGGGTTGTTTGGTTTTTTGTTTCTCTTGTTATTAGTGATTTGGAGCATTTCTTCCTGTGGTGGCAAATTTTTTTGCAGTTTTTCTTTTAAGAATTGTTTGTTCATATCCTTTGACAATTTATCTATTGGGGAATGACTATTATATACATATACATACACATATACAGACATGTATGTCTGTATATGCATGTATATGTATAATTTTTCTAAATCCTCATTACATATCTGTATGTGTACAAACATGTATATATGTGTATACATATATGTATGTATATGTGTACATATATGTATGTATGTGTATATATATATATATATATATATATACATACAAATCATTCCAAACTATTATCAAAGAAATTTGATACAAAGTTTTTTTCCTTTTTTGGACCACTTTCCTTCTTATCCTAGTAGCATTAATATTTTCTGTGTGGAAACTTTTCAGTTTTAAGTAATCAAAGTTGTCTATTTTATCTTTTGTAATTGCTGTTATCTCTTATCTGGTGAAGAGTATATCTTCTAGTCACAGAAAGGCATATGATATATTTCAATTCTAATTTTTTGAATATGAACTTTAATATTAAGGTCACATATCCATTTTTAGAATGTATTATGGAATATGGTATAAATATTGGTCTAAATCTAATTTATTCCAGATTGCTTTCCAGTTTTCCTGGTAATTTTTTTAATCAAATAGGAAGGTTTTCACTAGGAAATTCATGTTTTCTATTTTATCAAACACTGGGTTATATTATGAGTTCTATTGTTACTGAATTCTTCCTTCTCTAGTCTGTTCCACTGATCCATCTCTCTTTTCTTTAGCCAATACCAGATGGTTTTGATGGCTTCCACTTTAGAATAGAGTTGAGGTCTGGAAGTTCTGTTCATCTTTGTCTTAGGGCAGTTTTACATTATTAAAAGAGCACTTACCATTGGTAGGTAGGTAACAGCTTGAATGCCTCTTGTTCAGCCTCTATGGTTGCTTGCAAATACACAGGATTTAGGTTGTAGAAGCCTCTCAGAGACATGTAATAAAATGTAGGCAGCTCCACCAGGACAGTCCATCCAAGGGACTGCTAGAAGGTCATGGAGGATTCCAGGGGAGTCCCATAAATAAAATAAAAGCAAACCATAAATACTATAGTTACAGAAATACACGAAGGCAGAGAGGTTTGAGTAGAATTAAACTGGGAGATCCTTCTAAGAAGAGAGTCAAGCTGTTATTTCTGTAAAAGAGACTGTGAAGATCCGGTCCACTCCTCCTTCCTCCATTTAATTGAGGAAACTGAAGTCAGTAGAGATCATGGGCTTGCCCATGGCTAGTTAGGGCAACATCTGGACTAGAAACCAGGGCTTTTGATTCTTTAGCTCAAGGTACTGTCCACTACATCACAGTCCTTTGAAAGTGCTCAAAGATGGTGGCTTCTGTAATCTTCCTAATTGTATGCTCAGGGGTTGAAAATTTCTTTGAATCCATTCAAAGGACATTCTATTTTATTTGCTTCTCTTTCAACTATGGACAAGCCCATATCTTTCAACAGCTGTTGCCATTTGTAGAATTGTCTATAAACTTGAAGCCTCATATCCCTTTGTTCTGTCCAAGCTTTTCATTATTGTCAGTCCTTCCATAATCTCCAGTTGTCTCCTGACAGGCTCTATTGATCTTCTCCTCCAGATCCATTACCCTCCAATGTCTAAATCATCCTAAAAACCCTCTTCTCATCCTCTTTATTTTCCCCTCAGTGCCTTATTTTATGTCACTGCAGACATGAAGGAAAGAGATAATGGAAATCGTAAAGGGTAGGAAAGTGAAAGAAAAGCCATGGTAAATGAGGATCTGGCTTGCCTGTGGCCATACAGGGTTGGACATGGTCCATTCAAAACAGGGTTCCATAACCAACAGAGGCCATAAGGTAAAGTGCAGGCAAGGGTATGGTTATCATATCTGATGTCAACCCTAATGATTAATTATATTCAACTTTGTAATCATGTATGGCTGGTTATTCAAAAATTTATCCAAATGCTTTTGAATTCAATTATGATTCTTGCCTATTTTCTTTGGATAATATATAATATATATTTATTACCTTCTACTGATATTTAAAAAAAGATGGGTTGTTTTAGCAAAACACTTGGAATCATTAAAAGAATCGCATTTCCCAAAGGCAATCCAACCCGTTCTACTCCTCTTGTCTGTTGTTAGGCCCAGCTCACCATCTGCTATCTGTCCAAGATACAAATATTGATGGAGCAGCTCAATGAGCAAGCAGTTCATTTAACTATGTATGATGGTTTGGACAATAGATTTTTCACCTTTTTGCTTTTCATTTCTACATGGATACTTAGGTTGAATTCTCTTAAGTGGTTATAGATGTCATTTAGGGGGCTCTGCTATCAGTAACATTAATAATATTTAGCATTTATATGGCACTTTAAGATTTGCAAAGTACTTTATAAATATCTCATTTTATCCTCACAACATACTTGGCAGATAGGTGCTATTACCTACTTTACAGATAGGGGAACTGAGGCAGACAGTTTCAGCAATTTCTGCAGACACACAGTTAATGAGTTCAGATTGGAGCTTAGGTCTCCCTGACTTCAAGTCCAGTATTCTATCCACTGTACCACCTGGTTGCCTCCTGTACAAAGTCAGCCCCAAACAGGAGTAAAAGCAATCCACCATCAAATGGCCATGGTATATGAATCATGTAACTGAGTCTGAGTCACTGACAAAGTACCTTTGTGAGTTATGCAAAGAGTAGGAGTCCCATAGTGGAGACAAGTAATCTGGGATGAAGAATTACATAAGAAAAGAAACAAAAAGGACATGATGAGACAGTTCTATGACCAGAAGAAGATATAGGTTAGTGATATAGCAAGAGAAAGGGGTGATAGATGCTTCCTTGGGCTTCATTGATATCCACACGATGTCAGGCAGTCAAGAGGGAGGCCCCCAGCTTGTGGAGTGGAGGGTAGGAAAGTGTTCATGAGTTGCATTCATTTCTGTTGGAAATATTACTTTCACTGATAAAGGTCTGCATAGATCCATCTGTGCATTAGGCATTGCCTTCTTGTTGCTGAATCATTGTTTAGTTGTGCCCAACTCTTTATGATCTCATTTGGGGTTTTTTTTGGGGGGGGGCAAAGCTACTAGAAGGGTTTGCTGTTTCCTTCTCTAGGTCATTTTACAAATGAGGAAACTGAGGCAGACAGTGTTAAGTGACTTACCCAGAGTCACAGAACTAGTAAGTGACAGGTCAGATTTGAACTTAAGAGGATGAGTTGCTGGCTCTTTCCACTATGCCACCTAGCTGTTCAATGTCTTCTATGTATATAATAAAATAAAATAAAAATTTATTTATTTTTTTGCTCAATTTATCTAAGGACGTTTCAAAAGGGGCTTCTTCTACTAGTATTTTTTAAGGAATTGGTTAACAAGTCTGTGATCACTTTATCCAGACATGTAGGTGTCACACAGTGGATAGAGCACTGGGTCTGTAGTTCAAATACATTCTCAGATATTTGCTAGCTATATGACCCTAGAAAAGTCACTTAAAGCTCCTCTCTGTCAGTTTCCCCATCTGCAAAATGGACATAATAATTGTATGTACCTAAGACTTGTTGATGAGATTTAAAAAAAAACAGAGAGAGGCAGCTAGGTGGAACGGTAAGAGTACCAGACATGCAATTAGGAGTTCAAATCCTGCCTCCTACACTAGCTACGTGACCCTGAGTGAATCACTTAATTTCTCAGTGATTTGTGCAACTCTCTAAAACTATAGACTGCAGAGAAGGTACTGACTGCACTGGTAGAAGGAGAGTTCGCTTTGTTAATGAATTCACAGGTCTAGTCCCTACTCAGCGGAGGTAGACAGGATAGTAGAGGTAAGTTAGGTGGCACAGTGGATAGAATGTTGGACGTGGAGTCAAGAATCCTTGAGTTCAGATCACTAGCTTCATGACCCTGGGCAAGTCATTTACCATCACTCAGACTTATTTTCCTCATTTGTAAAAGAGGGCTAACAATAGCGCCTACTTCCCAGGGTTGTTTTGAGAATCAGCTCAGAAAAACATTTGCAAACTTGAAAGCCCTACATAGAGGTTAGAATTTATTGTTACCTCTGTGACTCTCAAGGAAGCCAAAGATTGCATTAGCTTTTATTTATCTGGGGGGGGGGGCTGCCACATCATATCATATTGTCCATGCATATTGTAAGCAATTCACTAAAACCTCTGGACCATCTACAAAGAAAAATCTTTCTAATCTTGTCCTTGTAAAGTCGGTTTTTTGGACCCAAGTGTATGAGTTCATATTCACTCCCATCAAATTTCATCTTTTTCAGTATGGTCCAGTGTTCCTTCAATGCTATCAAAATCTCTTCAGATCCTGACTCTGTCCCCAGTACATTAGCTAACTCTTTCATCTTTATTTGGCATATCCTTCTTTAATTCTATTATATCTTCAATGAGGTGTTGGCAAACAATATTCCAACCCTGGAATATAAATGCATAGTGTTATATAAGGATGAACATTCCTTTATTTGTTTTATTTAGCTGGAGCTTCCCCTCTCCCTCCCCCATCAGTATTTTCCTTCCTTTTATTCACTGATAAGGGCCAGGTGCTATTATTGATGGTTGAGCAGAACTAGTGTCAGATAACCCAGTCAGTAGAGGCAATGTGGTATGGAACGAGAAAATCTGGATTCACATCCTAACCTTGCTACTTGTCACCCAAGAAACCTCAGGCTCATCCTCATCTCTAAAGTGAAGGAGTTAAATTATGTGATCTTTACACTTTGTTCCATGTCAAGACAAGAAAATCACTTCTTTTGGTTATAGTTTAACTGAGGACTCCTTCCCTGATCTCCTGAGCATTGGACCTGGATAAAATTAGCTATTTTTTTAAAAATAATTTTTTTTTATTTTCAGGTCTGAGGTCTATGCTTCTTATTTCATTATCCCCTCTTTGAGAAAACAAAACCCACTACAAACAAAACCAATTCCTTCTCTGTCCATGCAGGACTAATTCTTAATTGAGATTTGGAAAACTTGGCAAGAAAAACTATCATTAAATGGAGAAGAAAAGAATGTCTGAAAACTCAGAGCCAATTTTCAGTCCTCTCTGTTCAGTGTGAAGCCCCAAAGTTAGATCTGATACTATTTCTCTTCATTTTCCTTGTATAGGAAGGACAAAAGTTTTAAAACTGCTGTATAGACCATATTACCTATGGTTGATACTTGTCATTTGTGCGTTGGATCTGGATTGAATTTGTAAGCTACCATATGCTAATACAAAAAGAAGACAACTTTGGGAACATTGTCTATCAACTCATATCACAAATGTCTATGACTTAGAAAAGTTATGTATTAAATGTAAGTAGAGGTAAAGGAACAATTTGGACTCAGTTTGAATTCAATTTCCTTACTCTTTCTAGCCATATAACTATCTAAATCACTTTATAAGATGTCATTGTTGAGTCATTTTCAGTTGTGTCCAGCTCTTTGTGATCCCATTTGGGGTTTTCTTGGCAAAGATATTGGAGTGATTTGTTATTTTCTTTTCTAATTCATTTTACAGATGAGGAAATTGAGGCAAACAGGATTCAGTGACTTGCCCAGGGTCACACAGCTGGTACACATCTGAGGACAGATTTGAACTCAGGAAGATGAGTTTTCCTGACTCCAGGGCCAGTGCCCTTCTGCTTGGTCACCTAGCTAGCAGCTTTTGTAAGACTTAAAGTATCAGATCTTCAGGTGACATTTTTCTTGTGATTGTTCTTGGGACATTGGCTTTTAGGCAGCACACTTTTAAGTGTAATCTACATTATTAACATATTCACTTTTATGATAAGTCTAGACAATCCAACTGTTTTTGGCGTGGGGTGGGGTGGAACACAAGCCTCAAACCCAATTCACTCTGGAGCTCATAGACTGGACAAGTCCCTACCCACCTAGCACAGAGTGGATTTAAATATTAAATAGTAATTTTTTCTCTTTTACCCAGGTACCCTGAGGGTCTTCTCCTCCCACTTTGATTTTTTTTTTTTAATTAAACGGGCCATACCTTGAACAACTACTTAAAGTAGCCTATTCATTGAATGGGTGTATCTCACTCAAAGTGAGAATGCTATGGGACCTTAGCCTGAAAGGGCCAGGGTCTCCCATTGCATCCGGGGCCATCTCCAGCCATCCTGATGAATATCAGGCCACTGGACCCAGATGGCTCAGGAGAAGAAAGTGAGGTTGGTGACCTGATAGCTCTCCCCACTCAAATCAAAGTCAACTGCAAGTCATGTCATCTTGATGTTATGATCCTCTTTGAGAACACAAACACGACAATAAGACAATCCAAGAAACAAGCCCTGATTGGAGCATTTGCTGAGGTATAAATGCTCATACTGAAAATTTAACTACCTATTGCAGCATACCCCTGCATTTTTAGAGGAAGTGAAGAATCCTGGATGAAATGCTGGACTTGGAGCTATAAGACCTAGGTCCAGTTCCTGCATCCTGTATTCACTAGTATTATATCTCTGGGCCAGTCTGCACCACCTAGCTACCTGTTGGTAGGAACATTTTGGAAAGGGCATAACACAAGAGCTCTGTCAAGATTGTCTACTTGCTGTGGAATTGCTGCAGCCCAGTCCCAGCTCTGGCCTTTCAGCCAGTTTGTGACTTCTGCTTCTTGTATCCCAGAATTTAGCAAGGTGTCTGGTGAATTGGAAGCACTTAATTAATGCTTGCTGACCAATGGGCTAAATCTACTTCCGAAGCTGTTAACTTCTCCTGGCCCTTCAGCTAAACAGCCCACATTCCTGGTTACCTTTCTTAGCTTATTTGTAGGTAGATTCTGCCTTGGAAGCTTTGTGTAATGCCCTCAATGTTCCACTCCATCTCTTTTTCTCTGGCATTTTCTCTGGATGTCTCACCTGCCTGGCAGTCTTTTCCTCCTTAACTCCGCCAACTGACTTACCCAGCTTCCTTTAAATCCCAACTTAAAATGTCATTTAAACTAAATCCCAACTAAAATGCATAGGATGCCTTTTCCAACTCCTCTTAACTCCAGTTCCTTCCCTCTGTTATTTCTTACTTATGCAATATATAGCTTGCTTGTATATATTTATTTGCATGTTTTCTCTCCTCTCCCTACCTTTTAAATTGTGAACTCCTTAAGGGCTAGGACTTTCTTTTGCCCTGTTATATTTACAGCACTTAGCACAAGGTGTGGCACGTTGTGGGCACTTAATAAATATATACTGATAGATTGTAAGAACTTCCCCTATGTCTCCTTCTCTGCTCCCCCTTGGTTGTCTAAATTGGGAGGGTTTTGATCAATTGAATTTTCCCTCCTCAGCCTGTGAGTCACAGGTAAAGGTGGGTGGAATGGAGTAGCAGTAACCGCTACAGTGCAAAGAACAGAAGCCAAGCTTCTCCCCAAACATGGGCAGACAGGCTGAAGTTTGTGTCTGACTGATATTTAGCATTCAGAACTCTCAGATCTGCAGTGCTCAGCTCCTAGGCAATGGGTCTGGGGAGGAGTAATTAATTCTGGTAGCGTCTGCCAGGATGGACTGATTATGAGAACATGTCTGGAATTCCCCACTTGGATAAAAATCCTGGCAGTACTTGGGCCATCCATCATAGCTGTCATAAACTGAAAGAAGCTATCTGGGTGGTTCTGGAATGGGGGAGGGGAGAAGGTTTCTTTTCTTACAAGTGAGAGGGATTCCCTGGCAAAGAGAGTAAATGGATCTTCTTGAGTGTTATGTAGGGAGTGACTACACAGGCATTGTCCTCAATCCTCATTGCTACCCTCAATAAGGACATGAATCTGGCTCCCTACACAAAGTATAAAAGTTTCCATGGCTACCCCCACTAGATGTTTGTTCGAGGACTGAAGATGTCTCTCCAGCAAGTGTTTAGATGTTCCTATTAGCATTACATTTGAGGACTGTGGATCGAATCCTTGCTAGTTGACTATACCCCCGAGCTAAGGGGTATGGCTAGACTTTTAAAATGGAAAGCCAAGACAGTGAGTACCAGAGCTCAGAAGGCCAGACGCAGACAGATTTCAGAAGCTTGCACAATCCTTCAAGGAGCCATATCCACCAAAGGATGATAAGGTTCCCTCATCTCCTGGGGCCATTCAGTTCGCTAGGGAGACTACAAAAGGGTTGCACAAAGCTCTCCAGGAAACTGGAGTCTGTCTCTGTCTGACCAGTTGTTCTTTTGTTAATCTGGTCTATGCCAGATCTAGTTTTCTCCATCCATCTCTATTTATCTCTTTTCACCTTTTGAAAATCTTGGCCCGAAGGCCTAACTCAAATCATGACTCCATCAGTCATCTTCAAGTGTACAGGAAAACACTATCTATGCTAGAACCAAGTCCTCATCTGTGGGTGGCAATGAGGACCTAGGACAATGCCTGGACACCCCATCATACTTACACTCTCAGGGTAAAAAGAGAAGTAAAAGCCGTGAAAGACAGGATAGTGCAGCAGAATGAATCCTGGATTGATAGTCACAGGGTTCAAATCCCACCTCCATCAGATGTGACTCTAGGCAAACCACTGCCTCTCTGGGGCCTTGACTCCCTCATCCACAAAGTGACAGATTTAGATTTAGAACTATAAGGGATCTCAGAGGTCATCTAAACCAACCCTCTCATTTTATGGAAGAAAGAGCTAGAACTTGAACCCAGGACCAGGAAGCCAGCACTCTTTTTGTTGCATCACAATCTAAGGTGTCTACCAGCTCCAAACCTTATAAATGATCTCTCAAGTCCCTTCTAGGTTAAAGACTATATATCTTTGGCAATGACTTTTTAGATCTTCCTGGCCATCTTTTTGCCATGCCAGCTACCCTCTGGCCATTGTCCTCAAGTTCTTTCCCTTTTTCCACTTTGGACTATTATACCTATATCTCCCAGCTCTGATAGGTGAACTTTTGTCTTATCTTGTCTGAATCCGGGTCCTCACACCACTTCCCTGACCATATTTGTGCCATCCAACCCATCCTCTTCTTCTTCCAGCTTCCTTTTATGAGCTGTGTTTATATTCCCAGCAATTACCATAGTGTCCAGCACATAGGTGGTGAACACATCTTTATTTATGTAGTTGTCTAACTAGATTGCTCTTGTATTTGGACTATAAGAGATTCAGGAAGAGTTTTATCCCTGAGAAGTTCTCTGGAGAATGCTCCTTTAGCATCTGAATGTCAGCTCCAGAGATAAAATATATGGAGAGAGGTTTCTGTCCTCTCAGGCCCTAAGTGTCCCCTGCCTAGAAAAACTAGCTTTGATAAATTTAAATTTGCTAATTTAGGCTAAATGGAAATAAGTCTAGCAACTAAAAATGATTTTTTTAAATAGGTAACAGATCCAAGGGAGCTCTGAATGGGACTGAAGCAGGGTGGAAAGGTGGGAGAGTGTTTGGATTTCTCACTCCTGTAGGCAATAGTCATCAGGGAAACTGAGTTCCCTCTTATCTCTAAATATAGTGATGAGTATATGAGAGACTTATAGTGTCTTTAACTATATAAGAGACTAGGTACTATTCTCATATAGGCAATGGTCATTAGGGAAACTGAGTTCATTGCTTCAATTTAGATAAAATCTACTCTTGGGGTTTTCTCTTTCTATTCTAAATAGAAGAAAACAAGAACAGGAATAATGAAGATCATATATGATATGTGTATGATATGTAAGAGTAAGAATAATGGAACATTATATGGAACATTTACATGTGTGGGTATATATATGTGATATGTGTGTGAAAGTGTGTATACCTATATTTATATGTCCATAGATAAATAAATCTTCCTATGAGCTAAAAGTGTGATTTCAAGGGCACAGAAAATTCCCTTTATCTAAAAAACAAAAAAAACCCCTTTCACTTTATTTAGAATCCTTTTGACAGGAGATAAAGTCTTTATTATCCAAATAAGAAATGAAACTTAAAATGCAAGTAGACTTAGCATGAGAAACCTGTTGATCCTTTCCACTTCCCTCAAGGAAGAAGTAATCAGGCATGGATTAAAAAGAAATCCAGAAAAGGGGACGGAGATGGGCAGCACCAGAGAATCACTGGTTCTACCCCAGGGAACTTTTGAGGTTTTCCTAGTACTTACTTTGTCCACAGCTGGGATGGAGGAAAATCTCTGAGAAAGAATTATATTAATCTCATTCCCCATCCCATTTTGTCTGCAAGACCCCGTGCTAGGTTGTATTGCTGAGGTTCATTAGGCCAAGAGGTAGCAGGTGAAGGGATAAGCTTAGCAATTAATTACCCTCCCCCTTCACTCCCTACCCAGTGTCAAGGTGAATCCCAAGACTGCTTGGTTCTTGGCAGAAGGAAGTGTGACTGGTGGAGATCTGGGCTTTTGGGGAGGTGATGCGTGAAATTGTCAGGATGAAGACTTTGCTACTCCAGGCACATCTTTTCTTCCTCTGCCTTTCTTTGCTGAGTGGAGGCTCAGGTTCAGGACTGTCCCACGGTTCCTCTACAGATGATATGGTGAGTTTTCAAGAGGGTAGTGCAGAGGTCTTTGGTGGAGATCTAGTTAAGAAGGGGATGTTGGAGATTGGGAGGGTCCTACCTAGGCAGAGTGTGGGGCTAAGTACAAGGAGCTGAAGAACTGGAGTGGTTTATTCTGGAAAAGAGAAGATTGGGGAGGGGAGGGGAATGTGACAGCTGGGTTCAAGTATTTGAAAGTCTGTCTTGTGGAGGAAAGATTAGACTTGTTCTGCTTGGCCTCAGAGCAGAACTAGGAGCAAAAGGTGGGAATTACAAAGGGGGAAAATGTGGGAAAAGTTACTTAACCATTAGAGCATTTCCCAAGTGGAGTGGACTGCTTTGGGGTAAAAATAGAAGATTACCTGCCAGATGCGTGGTAGTGGGAGGGGCAGGTGTCCCCTTTTAAGTAGGGATTGATCTATTTGGACATGGAGGTCCCTTCTGCTAGAACTCAGTGATTAACCTCCGGGCTGTAAAAATGGGTAGCAAAGATCTAGTCTTAAGGCCTAAACGGAAAGCACTTTTAAATGGTCCCCAAGATGTCATGGCAACGAGCAGAGGGGCAAAATGAAAGCAAGAAGGCTGGAGATTGAGAGGTGTTTCCGATTAGTGTTTTCATAGTGGGTTTGGGAATAGCCCCTAGTATGACCATTTCCACTGACAGCTCCCCCATCCCTCTCCTCCTTTATTTCTTGCAGGCAAGAGAATTTCAGCATCTCCGTCATGCTAAGTCTAGTGAGTATGGTTCTTTTAGACTGGTGTTTCTTAAACTGAGGTCCATGGATAGATTTTCAGGGGAATCTGTGTATTTGGATGGGGAAGATACATATTTATTTCAATATATTTGGTTTCCTTTTTAACCCATTTTCTTTTGGCTCTAGGATGAGCAAGCCCTTCACTGATTTTTACCTGATCTCAGGCCCACCATGTCATTTCGAGGTCTCCCCCCTGCTATGGTGCTGAGTGTGAAATCTTCCTTCCTATTCCAAATCTTGCTCTAAGACAGCCATCAGCCCAACAGTCACTTTCCTACTAAGTATATGGTGATCAATTGCCCCATTACTCCAGTTGCCATTTACACCTTTCTACTTTAAAATGTAATCACCTTGATGGCAGAAGCTGTCTTGCTTATTTCGATTTGCATCCCCCACATTTAGCATAGGTCCTGGAATATAGTAGTGCTTAATAAATATATTTTTATTCACTCATAAGAAATGCTAAGAAAAAAATTTCTTTTAAAGTTCTGGTAAGAGGTCCATGACATGAAAGAAAGGTGTAAAGAATCTGCCTTAGATTTCTTCTCCAGTTGAGCAACCCCTGTGGAGCAGGTGCTTTTAGGAGATTAATCTGTTATTGAAGAATCATATTTGTTACTTTTAACAACTTTGAAACAATGTCTGCCCTCCAGGGAAATATGGCAAGTAAGGGAGGAGCTCCTCACCCATCCTGCCTGTGTTTCCCTTTAGTCAGATGTTTTAAGGGCACAGGATGATCTGAAGGTGGAGGACATGGGTAGGAATTTTGGATCTGCTACATATTACCTGCGTGACCTTGGGCAAGTCGTTTTGGGGTCTGTTTCCTCTTTTGTAAAATGAAGAGACTGGAGTAACTGAACACAACACTTTCCACTCTAAACCCATGATCCTGATGTACTCAGCCTTCTAGAGGAAACAGGAGAATAGAGGAAGGGATTCTTAAGGACCCCTCTGCCTCATATCAAGAGGACAAGATGGCCGACCTGTAGACTTGGCTCAGGACTTGCTTCTGTGTAGAAGTTGGACTGTTCCTGTGAAAGACAGAAGGATCCATAGTCAGTGTTTTCTTAGATCTAGAGAAGTCAGTTACCTAGGACACACACATCCACCTACCTTTGAAGTGATAACTTATTCTATATATTTCTTTGTTGGACCTGTGATCACACTGGTATGCAGAGAATAACCAGTGTGGAAATTCTCTCTATAATTAAAGATTGGCACCTTCCCTGCAATTTAGTCTTAGAGAAATGCCTGAGGCTCTGAAAGGTTGATTGACTTGTCCAGGGTCACACAGAATCCATGTTTCCTTAACTCTTCTGTAGCTCTACACTAATGCGGCCTCTCTTTTCACATAGGAAGTGGGTTTAAGCAATGCAAGGTAGACTCAAGAATGGCTAAGTTTGAAATGCATCCTAAGCCATCTTCTTTTGTATCACCACGTGGTAGCTTACAAATTCATTCCAAATTCAACAAACTGATGATAAACATCTACCGTAGGTGGTATGGTCCACATAGCTGTCATTAAACTTTTGTCCTGCACAAAGAAAACAAAAATAAGTCTATATTAAATCCAACTTTGGGGCTTCACATTGAACGGAAAGGACTGAAAATTGGAGGTGGTGAGTTCCAAAGCCCTGATTCTCTTGCTTATTATTCATACATAATGCATTTGTAGACATAGAAGGTCATGGACTTTATTGCCTGTTCCTTCCATGGATTGTGTCTTTCTTGGGATTTAGACAAGAAAAAGATATCAGGCTAGCTGCCTTTGGAATGGTGCAGGGATTTTAACTGACCCAGTGCTTCTCCTGAAACAAGCTCATTTAAAAAAATACTCTTTCAAGTGATATATGGCAATAAATAATTGAATATCACAGTCTCCAAAGGATTAAAATTGAGTTACCTAAATGACGAAAGACAGACCTCCAAAGGGGTCTCTTTCCTTACTTCAAGAAACCATGTTTTAGGAAGGATGTGTGTGTGTTTGTATGTATATATGTGTGTAGATATGTGTGCATATATACACACGTGTGTTTTTGTATGTATATATGTGTAGATATGTGTGTGCATATATACACACACGTGTGTGTGCATATATATGTATACGTACAAACTGTAGAGGAGAAAACTTGGCTCACAGGGAGGGGAGGACATGATAACAATCTTCTGGTATTCAAAGGGTCTTCATGTGGAAGGAATCAGACTTGATCTGTTTGGCCCCAAAAGATGAGACCAGGAGCAATGGGTCACAGAGAGATAGGCTTAAGCTTGGTATAAGGAAAACTTTCTCACAGTGGCCTACATTGGGGAGGTAATAAATCCCTGGCCATGGAAGGTCATTCGGTTAAGCCTGGATGACCATTTATTAAGGGTGTTGTAGAGTCCTGTTCATGTATGGGTTTAGAGATGATCTTTTGGTCAGTTGGTAAGGGTCTTTTTCAGTGTTTTCTATTCTGTTGCCCCTTTGCCTTCCTTTTCTCATTTCATTTCTCTGCTGGACCACACATGAAATGATCATAGGCTTGTATATTTAGAGCTTTATTTAATGGATGAAGAATGGATGAAGAAACTGAAGTGGAGGGAAATGAAGGTGATAAGTATCAGAAGTGGGATTCTTACCTAGATGCTCTGAGGGTAATTTCAGGGCTCTGTACCATGTACCAAGCTGCCTCCCAATGTAAGAGCTTGCTCATTTGGAACATTAACATCTAATTATTTCTTCTCATTACCTCTGTCTTACCTCTTTCTCTTGCAGAGAGGAGATTATCTTGGACTGAAATTTATGTTCCTGTGAGACGCTGTCATGCCATCTTGCAGAACAAAACGGGGGAGTTTTCCATCCCAGTCATTCGGAGCCGCCATATTAAGAACATCTGGTGTAACTGGACCATCTGGGCAGGCCCCAGATACCACATTATCATCTATATTCAAGGGTTTAGGGGAAGAGAGGACTGTGAAGAAAACCCAGATAAAATTATATTTCAGGGAGTTGCCTCTGTTGTCGAAAGCACCATAGCCTATGCTTGTTGGAACAAAAGAGTGCATGTCTATGCAACTCAGGCCTTGGCTGTGAATGTGGCATTGCTGTCAAAGAACTATGTCCAGAACCATCGATACAAACAATTCAGAGGGAAATACTATATTTTCAAAAATCCCAGGGCAAGAGTTTCACACAGAGAGGACGGAACTCTTCAAGTGCCTTTTCAAAAGCCTTCCAACAAGCTTCCCTACAGTAGTACTAGACTAAAGTTTGAACTATCTGTTGTGATGTCTCAAGGGGGTATAGATATGACCTCTCCTAAATTGATGCCATCGAAAGCTGTTCATCCAGAGAGTGCTTACACGTGGGAAAGAGAGAAGGTTGAGTTTTCTGAGACCTCTTTGCCCTACTCTGAGAGGCCATCTGGTAAATCCCATGCTGATGGCATCATGGTTACAAAAACACTGGGTGTGGGTGAGATGAGCTTTGGGGATGAATTGTTTTCCAAAGCTCTAGGGAAAACTGCAGCCCTTGATACTAGATGGTTGGAAATTATAGAAGAAAAGAGCATCCTTTCCTCCGGGTCTACTATGGATGGCTCAGCAATTGACATAGAAATCTTTTATGAAAATACCCCTTACTTTGTGGGTCCTGACCAATCAGTTATGATAGAAGATTGGCCCATAAATATCAACTCAGAAAGAGCAGATGGTCAAACCAACTACTTAATTCCTACTTCAGAGGATGTGCCAATAAACATTAAGCCAACTCCCATAAGTCATTCAATTTTTATTATTCTCTCAGACTTGGAATTTCTTGAAAAGACTGAACACTCTAAAAATGAGAAAATCCAGATCAGAACTTCCCAGATATGGAGCAGTCTGCTTGGAAGTGAACAGCAGCTCTTTCTTCAGACTGAACTCCTGACTCATGAGGCAGTTACTTTATCCACTGGTTCTAGGGGGAATCACATGTCTGGTATCTCTCTGGACAGTGAAACTCAGTTGTCCCTTGAAGGTTCCCTGCACTTGATTCCCATGGTTCCAACAGTTCATACAACTATGAATTTTTCTCCTAAGTCTTCTAAAGGCGATGACTTACTGGATGACCCACATTCAGGAGTTGTCATTTCCCTGGAAACCTTACAAACACTGGGTAGTGATGGGATGATTTGGTTAAGCTCTCAAGAAATCTTTAGTGAAGCAGGGCTCACCCTGATAGTGGCATCTCATGATGAAATAGGATTAGTCACTGGACTGCCTTCAACCACCCCTATTAGGTCCACACTGATCAGAGCTGAGGGGGAGCCAGAGGTTCTTCTCCAAACAGTCAGATCACTTTCAGACCCAATAGAGACAGAAAGCTTGGCCAGTAGTGTGACTTCTGAAGAGGTCCCCAGTAGGCATCAAGTAAGTCTTGCTGAAACAGATCTAAAGTTTATACTTGGTCAAGAAAGGTCTCTCCCCTTTACCACTTACCAGGAGAGTCTATTTGATCCTGAGTTGATCCCTTCTCCTCAGGTGGCTACGTTAGAGTTTGTTCCTGAGTGGATTCTCCAAGACGTTCCAGGGCTCGTTCCCTCAGCCTACCACAATGAGCAAGTGACAAGTGAGCAGGCTTTGGGGATCCCTTTGACCTTAATCCTAGCCACCATACTAAAATCCAAATGGCTTTCCATGACCCCAGATGAGTCTAGAGCTGAGTTAGATTCCATGCTTATTGTTCCAAGTATAACCACATCTTTTGTTTCAATGAATTATGAAGAGAGCAAGGTGGCTACTACATTCCCTCTTGAAATCCCTTTGAGCCACCATTTAGACTTTTCTAAGAGCAATATGGAACATTATTTCTCCAGTCCAGAAGGGGTATTTCTTGCCTTCCTGCCCACTCCTACACTGAGTATAAATGGAGAAGAGCTTTCTCTTATTCCATCAAGGCACCCCTGGGCTGATTTAGGGGAAATGTTTACAAGTGTGGGAACAACTGAGCCTCTTGCTTTTTTTACTTTGAGTAATGTGGATCTTGCTACCTCTGTGTCAAGTCCTGGAAGTCTTGCACTTGACCTGTTAGAAGGTAAACACCTTATTGAAAAAGAAGCACAGAGTGTCTTTCAACTAATTCCCAAGGGTAAGCTGTCCCAAGGTAGGGATGCTTCTTCAGGAAGTGAGATTCCCTTGGTAACTGAGACTTCTAAAATGACTCCCCTGTCCGTTCTGCAATGGACCCCTACCAGGACCATGACTCCACCTTGGGAGGTTGATGAAATTCAGAATGAAGTAACTGTACATCCCTCAAAGAAGGATGCTATGGTGAATGAAAACAACCCTCAGGAATTCTCCAACTCCTTTGGAAAGGACCAGAAACTCACCAAATTCAACTTTACATCGTTACTCTCTAATGTTCCGACGATATCCTTGGGTAAGCAGAACCAGACTGGAGGCCTTTCTGCAGTCTCCTCATCCCTGAGTTTCTGGTCTGAGGATACAAAGCTTTTGGAGGCCAAAAAGCTTCAAGATTCCTCTGGTAAGCTTTTGATTTTGTTTCTGTCTTGTATCCAGTTAAACTTAGTCATTCTTCTAATCCTACAGGAGTTTTAACAAATTGCCCTTTTTTAAGATAGCTCACTAAGCCCTATCTAGGTACCCTTGTAATGTTCAAATTGAGTACTGAGTGCAAGGCTCTAGACAGTAAAGAGAAAAACCAGATCTGTATTTCCTAGTATTTCTGCTTTAACCTTTCAGCTAAATCAAAGGTTTTGCCTGAATTTTGTGGACCCTTTGGCTCATGAATAGATTTCAGAGAGTTGATAAACTTGTATAGAAAAAATTTACATCTTTGTTTTTCTTAACCTCTGATTAAAATTTAGTGTTTCTTCAATTAGCTAAAATTGTCATTCTGAGAATAACTATACTATATTGTGTTACAAATTGAACACACACATACACAAACACATGAAGAAACTCTAATCTTGCCGGTCTTTGTTATCAGATGGTACTTATATTTAGTATAGATTTTTGAACTATGAAGCCCAATGGTGCTTTTCAGACTTCTGATTTTCCTCAAGACGAATCACATTTGAAAGAGAGTAAGGTTGGTCTTTAAGAATGTGGAGTCAGGATGTGAGTCCTAGAAACACACGGAATGAGGTATGAGTGGGTGAGAGAAATAGAGAATTTGTATTTACTGGAAGAGATAAGGAAGACAGAAAATGATACTGAACCAGGGGAAGAATTTTTTTTTTTTAGGAGAATCTCATTGTTTCAATTTGACTCCAAGTCTCCCAATTAGAGTGCTATGCCATGATGGTCCCAAGGTTGACTAAGAGCTGCCTGCTATAAGAAATCACGTAGATCCCCTCATTTCAAGTTAATGAGTACAAATGTAGTTTTTTTTGAAAGTCTTATTGAGATATCTTCACTGACTTGGCTTTTTGTTTTTCACCCTCACTGTCTCCCTCAACCCCCAACAGAGGTGCTCACCTCAACCAACATAGTAGCCTATATCCCCATAAGAAGATGCCATGTGACTTTGAAAGATACCTTTGGAATTTTTTCATTACCAGAGAATCTAAACCATTCTTGGCCAAACATCTGTTGTAACTGGACTATATGGGCAGGGACCAAGAAACACATTGTTGTTTACATCAAAGGATTTGATGGGCCTGAGAACTGTGACCAAAACCAGGACAAGATCATTTTTCAAGGGGTCTCTTCAAGTGTGGAAAGGAAAACCTTTTATGCATGTAAAAGACAAGGTACTTTGATTTTTGCTACTCAAGCCCTGGCTGTCCATACAATGTTTTTCTCTGTGAGATCTTCTCCTAGACACATCCCATCTTTTGAAGGCCAGTATTTTGTCTTCGCAGACCCAGAGAAACAAGTCCCTCCTAAACCTGCCATTGGTTCTTCCTTAGAAACTTCCCAGAGACTCAAAGAGAAGACTCTAAGTAGTAAAGATTCTCATCCTGAGCTAATAACAAAACCACAACCTGGGAGCTTTCCAAACCTGAACACCATCCATATGGGTCTGAAGCACAAAAGCCAAATAGTGACTGAGATACTGATGCCGAAGAACAAGGAGCTAACAGAAGGAGAAGGAAAGGGCATTGAATGGAAGCATCTGCATAGCCTCCTTCCTCTGATTCCTGCTAAAAGGCCATTGATAAAGAACCAAAACTCAGCACCCATATTGCTCAGCAGACCAACAGAGACTATAAAAAATTCAGCTGAAAGAGACTCTGTGGAGATGCTCATGATGACATCAATCCCAGTTACTTGCTGTGGGTTCAAACCAGAAAATAAAGCTTCTCAAGATGGCTTGCCTGTAGATTCAGTGAATATTCACCCTCGTTGGCCTTCTAAGACTTTCCCCTTGACAGAGCTGCTTCTGAAACCTATCAATATTCCTGCCAGGCTTCTTCCATCTGCCAGTGTTCAGGAACAGAGAACACCTTGGGTCACTACTAAAACAGAAGAGCTTGTATGGCAAGTTATTGCTAAAGCTTCCAACCTTTATTCACCCTTGACTGCTCAGAATGTAAGAAAACCCCAAGATGCTGAGCATAACCGTGGTCACCTCTACCAGAGTTTCAGCCATGTGATGCTGGTTAAAGGAAACAATTTTCTAGAAATAAGATCTGAAATTGATAAGTCTGTCACAGCTCCTTCAAATATCCCTAAAGAAGAACTCCCCTCAAATCTCCTGTTCAATGATAAACAGGTATCACCAGAATCTAGTGCCACTGGCAACGACAGAATTGGGGAGATCTCTCCCACAAGGGATGAAGTGAACAGAGGAGTTAGCTTGGATCCAGCTCATTCTAGCAATTTGGAAAATATCAGACATCTCAATGAGGAGTTCCTAGATCAAGGAAACTCTAGGGAAGTGACAACCTCCAATGGATTTGTGTGGGATTCTATATCTCCTGGTAGCCTAACTGAGCTCTCTCCTTCCTTGAAGACCTCTTGCACTGCCCAGAGCTTCCTCAGAGAAGTCACAGATAGTATCCATCCAAACACTGGTGCTGGCCACTCAAGTGCTACAATACCTAACTTCAAAGCCAAGGCCATGGTACCTTTGATCTCTAGTCAAGCATGGAAGAACATGACTGCTGACGGAGTCTTAGTTTTAACCCCAGGATATTCCGGTATGGTGAAAAATACTATGTGCTAACATTTTTATTTGGGGGACAGAGAAGTGGGACAATAAATGGCTGAGAATGCAAGTTCTTGGGGGTCAGTGTCCATAGAACTTTTAAACCTAGTAGTTTGGTTGCATTATCCTTCCATCTTCAGAATGTTCAGGTCCAACCACAGACAGAACTCACTCTGAAATATATCTTGGGGGGATATTCTTCCTTTATGTCATCTCACCTGTTCTACATACAGTGATCCATAATGCATCGTCATACTTTTTTGCCTCCTGGTCCTTCCTTCAACAAAATTTCTCTATTTTCTGCACCCTTTCCCTTAGGGCCCGTTTTCTGCTTTCCAGATAAACTGATAAAGTAAAACAAAGTGGTTTTGGCACTTCATTACTCTACTCCCCTTCCCCACCCTCAGGGAAAACTTGTGTTTTAACAGGCACTTTCTGGAGAGAAGCCATAGCCCAGTGGAGCCCCAACATACCTGGACAACTTTAGCCTGATCGATGTTGTTTTTACAACTTTTATGACATTAAGACATTTGTAACCACCACAGAGTTCATCCCCTACTATCAAACAGATAGCCTGAGATAAGCCCAACTCAGATCAGCCTCCTTCCATCTTCCATCTAACGCCTAAACATGCCTACCTTCAGTTTACTTTTTTTCCGATGGAAGTGGTTTCCCCTTGAATTTGTTTCCCCCTGTACTTTTGAAAAACCAAGATGTTGTTCAGAGTATCCCCAGGGATGTGCTAGAGTTAGCTCATACCGGCTTGTTGTTCTTATTGTGGTTCAGTCATGTCTGGGGCAGCTAGATGGGGCAGTGGATAGAACACCAGTGCAGGAGTCAGGAGGACCTGAGTTCAAATCTCACCTCAGACACTTGACACTCACTAGCTGTGTGACCTTGGGCAAGTCACTTAACCCCAATTGCCTCATCCTGGATCACCTCCAGTCATCCTGATGAATATCTGGTCACTGGATTCAGATGGCTCCGGAGAAGAAGTGAGGCTGGTAACCTGCACAGCCCTTCCTCCCTCAAAACAAAGTCAAGTGCAAGTCATGTCATTATTTCTCTGATGGCATGGTCTTCTTCGGCAACAAAGGATGAACACACAATCATGTCTGATTCTACGTGACCCAGTGGACTTTGGTTTTCTTGGCAAAGACATTGGAGTGGTTTGCCATTTCCTCTTCTAGTATGTCTCTATTTCACAGATGAGGAACTGAGGCAAATAGAGGTTATGTGACTTGCCCATGGTCATTCAGCTAAAATGTGTTTGAGGCTGGATTTGAACTCAGGTCTTGCTGACTCCAGGCCCCATAATCTATCTGCCGCACCACCTACCTGCTAATGGATGTTGAGTCGTTTTCAGTCATTTCTGATTCCATTTGGGATTTTCTTGTCAAAGATAGAGTGATTTGCCATTTCCTTCTCCAGCTTATTTGACAGATGAGGAAACTGAGGCAAATAGAGTTAAATGACTAGGTCACACAGCCAGATGGTAGCTCAAGGAGATGAGTCTTTGGACTCCAGGCCGGTACTCTATTCATTGTACTACCTAACTAGAGAGCCAGTTGTTAAACTTTCAGTATGAGTATTTATGCCTTGGAAATCAGTAAATGCTACATTCAGGGCTTGAGTTGTTTTATGTCTCAACTTTAAAAAGTGATGGAGAAAATTTCAGTAATTCAGATTAAACTGAAAAGTATGTTCTGAGTTGTTTTTTGTTTTTGTTTTTGGCAGAGAATCGGACGTTAAATGTTTACTATCACACGCCTGATACCTATAAATGGATTTTAGAAAGATTGTAGGAAGCTAGTGGGAGAGATTTTTAAAGGAAGTTTCTCAGATTGTACCACAGACACATAGAACCTGATCTCATGCTCTTGCATTTACCCTCTAATCAGTAAATGCCCTTAAAAAAAGTACTGGATTCAACATCCTGCCTGCCTAAAATTAGACACGTCTCCCACAAACCCATGGAATGGATTAAGGACAGGAAGAGAATGATGGGACAGCAGATAGTTTACTTTGGAAACTTCAGTTTTTCACTGAACCTTATGAATATGAAGGAGAAGGAGCATGATTTTCTTATGACAAGCAATAGTTTGCAAGTGAGAAAGAGAACTTGGTAAGAAGCCTTGACTACTCCTAGAAGCAACATGGTTATTCTACACCAGTTGGGCCTGCTCTGTGGGTGTTATTTTCCCACACCTCACATAGCAAGAGAACAGAATTACAGGAACTCAGTAACTTTTTAAATAAGCAATGACTATTCATGGCCTGGCTGACCTGGGAACCATGACTACCTTTGGCTAAAGAAAGGCTGTTCTGAGGAGAGAGTGTTTATGGGATTCTGTATACACATAACCCTCCTATATAGCTCAGCAGGCTGGGACCAGTTATACCAAATTAATGAAGGTTTTTTTCCACCCTTTCTGATGTGATTAATAGTAGGGCTGTGCCAAAAACATCTACCACCACCCTTTCCATATTCTCACATTCTTCTTGGACAGGGTTAATGACTGATAGTTGTGGTCATGTTAGCACTTTGTTTCTCCCCTTCCACCTAGTCCAGGGTAATTGTATTTAATACCACTTTTTCATATTCCCCCTCAGACAGTGGTCGTTTTAGCAGGCATTGAGTGTTGGGATTGCACTATACCTTTGGCAGAGTGGGGATATAATGGGTTTCACTCTAGAAATTGTCATGTTCTTAGGGTCCTATTGGGCAGTGAGTGCTCTGAGCTGAAGCTCAGAACCTTTTATTTTATTTTATTTTACAATAAATGAAGGAAAGAGGTCAAGGGTCTGTGATTTCATTGGCCTGGGGGCTTGTTTCTTCTAACAGCTGCATATCTAAGCACATACTTAAGGTAGATCAGCTTTAGGGAGTTGTCTGGGGTTCAGAGAGGTTAATTGACTGGACCTTCATCACACAGCTGTTAAGTGTCAGAGGCAGAATTTGAACTTAGCTCTTTTAGTCTCCAGGCTGAGCATTTCATCCATTAGCCATGCTGCCTTTCCTCTTACAATAAATCTAATTAAAATCTTATTGGATATTTGGATATTTGAGTAGCAGGGGTGTAAATCAGTGGCTAAATCCAGTGTGCTGGAGCCTGCTGGAGGATCTCATTGTTAAATATTTAAGTTGAATATTTGCACCTCCAAAATTGGAAAACATTACAAATCACAGTTTGACTTATTGTTCGTTATCTAGATATTTGAAAGCAATGGAGAAAATGTTAATAATTCAGATTTAATCTTGTGTTGTGCTTCTTTCTTCCTTCTCTCTTTTTAAAAATTTCTCTTTATTTCTTCCTTTACTTACTTTATGGAGAACTGGTTCTTAAATGTTTACCAGCACACTGCTGGTCTAGAAGCAGAGGTCTCCGAAAATATTTCAAGGTAATTGGTTTCCTTTGTAATGTTATGTATTTTATGCATTTAAAAGCATTATTCTGAGAAGAGGTTCTTGACACAACAAAAGTTAAGAATCCCTGATCTAGGAAGAAAAGGAAAAATAATAGTTACAAAGGATTTTAAGTATAAGATAGATGTGGCTAGACGACAGCCTATCTGAAATAAAAATAGATTTTAGTGGGCTAATAGTTTAATATAAAAATGAGGCAAAGCATGCATCCCCCTCCATTCTCCTTCCTCTCACCAAGAAACCTTAGAAGATTTCAGGGTGTGTTGAGGGCCATGGTGTCCAAAAATAGAGAAACAATAGTCCCCCTCTCTGGCTCCATTTTGGGCAACACAGTTTAGGGAAAGATATTGATGAACTGAATATCACCTAGAGAATGGTGACCAGGCTGGGGAAGAGCTTTGACATCCTCTCACGTTGAGAAAAATCAGTTGAAGGAACTGGGTATGTCTAGCCGAAAGAGAAGACTTAGAGGAAAAGTGATTGTTGTCTTCAGTTATTGGAAAGGCTGTTTCATGAAAGAGGGGGATTAGTTGTGTTCTACTTGGCCCCAGAGGGCAGAACTAAAGAGCAGTAAGTAGATGTTTCAAAGAGATAAATCTGACCTTGATGTAAGGAAAAAAAAACCTTAATGATTAGAGCTCTCCAAAAGTAGAGGGGGCTGACTGAGAGAGGTAGTTATCTGGTATTCTGTCAGGGGAATTCTTGTTTAGGCACGGATTGTGCTGGATGGCCCCAAAGGGCCCTTCCAACCCTGTGACTCTATGACAAATGCTTTGTACCTACTATTTTTGGAGATAAAGTAAACTATGAATGGGATTTGTGGGGCTGTTCTATTCAAACTCTCTGTAGCTTTGAGACCTTGACTCTTGGTTTTTCATCTTTCAGTGACTTGGACAGGCCATGAGGACCTTGATTTCCTCTCCTTGCCTGAAGTTTCAGCTGTTTTCACTTCCACTTTACTACTTTCTCAAGGGTCTTTATTTAATAATCCTGAACTCAGAGTCAATTGTACATAGGATGGAAAAAGCTGAAGGCTTCTAAGAGTTGCAAATCTCTTAACCCCTCTAATTCCTAGTTTTTAATGAGCAAAATGGAGGCAATGGTTGCCTCAAAGGGAAGTAAGAAAATCAAATGATATGTTTTAGATAGCTAGGTGACTCTGGACTCAGAATAGAAAGTTTGAATAAATTTCATATCCTGTTTCAGATACTGTCTGTGTCCATGATATTGGGCAAGTCACTTAAACTTCCTTCAGCCTCAGGTTTTTCATCTGTAAAATGGGGATAATATAAGCCTCTACCTCCCAATGCTGTTGTGAGGATCCAATAAGATATCAAGTACTTTGCCAAGTCTTAAATTGCTGCATAAGTACTGAGGCTGCTGCTGCTAATGCGGTATGTGAAAATGCTTTGAGTTGACTCTAGCAAGACTTAAAGAGACTGCCATAAGCCTAGCACTATACTAAGTAAGGGACAAAAATCTTTAGGTAAGACAGGAAGCTTCAGGGATTTGTTCTAGCAAGGAAATAAAATGTCATTAATGGAGTCCTGAATTTACCGTTAGAAGACCTGGCTACGACTTAGACATGATATGAGCAAATCATTTAATCTCAGGGGCCCTGTTTCCCATCTGGTAAGATGAAGGAGTTACATAGAGATCCTAATAGCCCTTCCAGCTCTGAATCTATAGAATAGGAATGGCTCTAATCCATGAGGCTACTTGATGGTAAGGTGGATAGTGCTGTATTTAGACCTGCCCTGAAGTACTGACTCTCACTCGCTGGCTATGACCGTAGGCAAATCACTCAGCTTCCTTATCTGTGGGATTGCAATAATGATAAACCCTATTTCACAGTTGTTTCAGGGATCAAATGGGATTTTAGATATATTTTATATTTATATTATTACAAATATACTATTATTATATATTTATATATGTATAATTTTGCAAAACTTAAAATACTGTATAAACATTAGTTGTTCTCATGACTGCATATAGAAGTCCAAACAAGGCGTTAGATGAAGTCTAAAGGGAGAAAGGTTATATATAGGAGTTTCCTGCCCAAGTATGATTACAAATGTGCATTGTTACAAACAAAAGACATGTTTGAAAAGGAAATTCAATATATTCCTTAGCTAGCAGGCTGGTGAGGAGATTGGTAGGGGGGAGTGAAAAATATGGTAGGAATTATTCCCAGCAGGCATAAAACATCCTTCATCCTAATGCGTGATTAATGGGAAACAGGTGTGCTAAGCCCTGTCTTTGCTTGTAGAACATGTTACTCCTGTTGTTTATACTTACCTATTTTTTACTCTCTATCCTTGTCATTCCATGCAGATGCAAGTACAACCTCCTCATCTTTTGGAAATGAGCCTGTCTTAGAGTTCCAACATTATCCAGGAGGTAAGAATTCAAAGACCAGAAGGCTCCTGTCATATTGATTGGGACTGAAACTCCCTCTCACTCATTATACTGTGACCAAATCAGTGATAAAAGGTGTTGGCCCATAAATCATTTTTGTTTTTATTACCAAGATGAACTTTATTTTTAATTATTTTATTTGTTTTCAGTGTTATACAACTACTTCCATGTATCTTTGATTTTTTTCCCCCCTCTTTCCCCCTCCTTCTCCCCTCTCTTCCCACTCCTTCTCCAAGATGGTGTGCAATCTTACACAGGTTCCACACATACATTCCTGTTAAATACATTTTCACCTTATCATGACATAGGAATTAATCAGGGCAGGGAGGCTGGACAGTTGCCACTGTGACATTGAAATTTAGAGGATGCTAACAAATCTGCATTATTAAGACTTTCTTAAGTCTAGACAAATGACAAAACAATAAAGCAAGCTTTGATTTTTGTAGCATTGCTAATTGACATGTAAATGCTCACACTGAAATTCTAAAGGATTTAGACACCTCTGATAACACTTGTGTTTCTTTAGCAGAAATATCTGAGTTTAGCACGAATTTAGCAATTCATTATTAGGAAAAGCTATTTAATATGGGAAGTTTCTAGCTTCTCCCATCCGACAGTTGCATAGCAAGTGTGTTCTTGTCCAAGCCTGCCTCCCTTGCTCTTCCCATCCACCTACCCACCCCCAAGACAGTAGCCTCTGGTGCCCTGGAGTGTGTGTCCCCACCATGGAACAGCAAACTATATTCTTTCCCAATGAAATGGAGTCCATGTTCTAAAGCCTCTCTCCTTCACCCTGCCCCACCTTTACCATGTTTGGGGTTCCAGAAAGCTGGTTACTGCTCTGGTATAATCTTAAACTGGTTACTCTAGAAGATTAGTCACATGAGAACTTTCTGACTGCTTCTATTACTTTTAAAATCTAAGTTCTCTATAATTTCTTAGTGGATCATGCATAAGTTTTTATTTTTCTGACTTAGCCTGAATACCCATAGATGTAAAGTCATCAGTTCCCTCCAGGGTCATGCCCCAAAGTGTTTTCTTAATGTGAAGCATGTATTTGATCTCTGGCTCCTCTAAAGAGCAAGGGGGATTTAAGACTAAGTAAGACATTCTTGGTGCATTTTATGTCTGGCAGATATTCTATATGAAGTAATTGTTGAAATGGAATGCCAGGTAGAGGCCCCATATAATGCATCTGAAGTGGAGAAAGTCTTGGTAGACTCACTTAAGCAAGAGGTAAGATGACTGGTGGGTGGGATTGGCAGCAGAAAATCTGATTTTTAGGTAGACCTTCCAATGCTTCTCAAATTACCATGTAGGCAGTCAGTCTTTTAAATTATTCAGTTGTTTCAGTCATGTCCTACTCTTTGCTGACCCCATATGGGGTTTTCTTAGCAAAGATACTGGAGTGATTTGTAATTTTCTTCTCCAGCTCATTTTACAAATTAGGAAACTGAGGCAAACAGGCTTATGTGACTTGCATAAGGTCATACAATTAGTAATTGTCTGAGGTTGGATTGAAACTCAGGTCTTCCTGCCTCTAGGCTATGTACTCTATCCATATGCCACCTAGCTTCACTAGCTACCTGTATTGCATTTCTCTCTCTGTCTGTCTCTGTGTATCTCTGTCTGTCTCTGTCTCTGTCTGTGTGTGTGTGTGTGTGTGTGTGTGTCCATCCATCTGTCCGTCTGTCTTTATGTGGGAAGGAGCTAAGTGTCCTCAAACCATTCTGAGGACTGCTAGTGCATGACATAACCACTAGCCAAAGACCTGCAAACAGTCCTCTGACTGCCTGATTATGGCCCCAGCTCCCTTCCTGAGTCTAGAAATCATTTCCGCTAAGGAAGGTTACAGATTGGGGGCTGCCAGAAGAGTCCAACAGTACAGGTGGTACATACACAATACGGAGCTGCTACGGGTCAGATAGCAATCATACCTAGAACTTATAAAGGGATTTAAGTTTCACAAGACACTTTGTAAATATTATCTTTTTTATTTGTTCTCCTCGGCAATCTTGGGAGGCTGGTACCATTATTCTCCCCATTTTACAGTTAAGGAAACTGAGACAGACAGAGATTAGGTGATTTACCCATGGTCACACCTCTATTAAGTATCTGAGGATAAATTTGAACCTGTCTTCCAGACTTCAGGCCTAGGGTTCTACCCACTACACCACCTTTCTACCTCAGCGGGAGAGTTGGCAAAATGTTTATTATTTGGTCCATAAAACACATAAAGAATGGGTTAGGGATCTTAGGGGAAAGAACTTGAAAATGTGTTTTCTTTTTCTTTTTAAGAAGGAAATATTGATGTGAATATTTCAACTGTGATAAAATAAATCTACTAATATACTATAAAATGGAGGTATAATATTGCTTTTTCATGGCAAGACTGAATCAAATTACTAAAATTTTAGTGAAAGCATGTTAATTAAAATTACTTAGATAACTGCTTAGACTCTCCAATTAACTATCATAGCCTCTGGAATTGGTTGACTTAATGACCATGTTTTTGAAGAGGCAACATTATTCCAACAAGATTAACCAGCCATGTTTTTTTAAAAAAAATAGTAATGTAGGCAGATAGCCACTTTTATCCCTTTAAGGGTTTTAGGGGAAGAGACTACTTAGAGATAAAAGCATAGAGGTATGACCATTGCGCCTTGGGATCCTTGAATATAACATCTAAGAGTGGCTACTTTTGGTAGGTATGTCCCTTTTTGGTCTAGAATTAGCAGCTGTAGGAAGGAGATTTTTGGGTAAGGATGGATTCATTAAAAGCACATCTCTGGTCCCTCTTTGCAGATTGGGGGAAATCTAGACCACTTTTCACCTGAAGCAGATGCATTCAAACTAACCAGAATAAAAAGGTGAGTGTAGGGGACTGGTTCTCCAGCTTCGTTAGTCATGTTCTTGTTCAACATGGCATTACCATAATGATGTTCCTCTTTGGAAAACAAATAAACGAGGTGTTATTTGCTGCTTGTAATGCGTGATTATTGTTTACCTGCGATGAAAGTGAACTCGTAAAAACTAGCTCTGAACACTGGACAGGATCAGGCAGGAGCTAAGCTTCTGATAACTTTTCTCCCTCCTTGTTGGGAGTAGAAAGAAAGGGCTGGGAATAAATTAAATGAGTCTGAGGCAAGGAGATATGCTGCTGCTAATGTCCTGGATAAAGCATATTAACTTCTTTCCCGGCATTCCAATAGGAATGTTAAAAAAGAAGTTGCTAACATAGAAAACATTATGTACTTTTCCACGTTGCTTACTGGAAAAGTAGAGTTAAATCTAAAGTAGTCAAGATAACAGATCCCCAAAAACATCATATATAGATGTATTGAATTAATTTTTGTTCATTTCTCCTTTATTGTAAAACTTTATTCTCTAAATAGGTGTATTTTTTTTTCTTCCTCCATAATACTTCTAGAAAAGATACCTCCAATGTCACATTCATTTTCTGGCTGCATCTGAGATCTAGATGGAGAACGATGTCAGACGTTTTGATGTCCCAATTAGGAGCATCTGAGAGCAGTGCACTTCATTCTCAATTAACAACCCTCATCAGAGATACAATAGAAGATCTCAAACTTCATCTGAAATTTATCTCCATTCATGGTATAGGGCTGTTGGGTACCAGTGATGGTTTAATCTTTTTTTTAAAAAATTGAATTGTGTTGGTATCTTTTGTTTTTACATTGATTAGATTTCTTCCTGTGTCTCTTATCTTCTCGCTCCTGGAGAGCCCCTTACCACAAAGGATTTTTTTTTAAAGTAAAAAAAAGAAAAAAATATAAAAATTCAGGAAAAGTGACCAATACATCAACAGAATCTGATATGCAGTATTTCACATCTGTGCCTACTCTTTCCTGCCCTCCCCCACACACAATCTCTGCAGAGAGTGGGGAAAGCAACAATTCAATCTTAATGGTGTTTATTAGAGTAGGCTTGATCTAATATCGGGTGCTTTGTCACAAATGGACAGATTCCCTTGGCATCAGACTACTATGCATCCCAGCAGATGATTCCCTATACCCCTTTTCATCCCTCTAACTGGGGGTGGGATAGTGGGGTAATAAAGTACATCTGGGCTACTAGACAAATTACCAGCTGTGTGACTTGACACTGATCTTTTCCCTTAGATGTGAATGAATGTAAAATTGGTCTAGAACAATGTGGTGAAGGGGCTGAGTGCTTCAATGGTATTGGTACTTACATGTGTCATTGCCAAGAAGACTATGAGGATCGCTCCCCAATGCAGACTGGTACCCTGTGTATCCGTGTCCCACACTCAGGTATTGCTGCCTCATCTTCTTTCATGGTGCATACTACTTCTATGGAAACCCCAAAGATCCCAAGATAAATTACTTGTAAATCCTAAGATTATAAATTTAGAGTTGGAAGGGACCTCGAAACACAGTCACCCCTTCATTTTATCTTTTTAATCTTAAAAATTTGTCAATCAGCAAGTATTAAGTACTTAACTGTGGGTAGACATAATAAAAAATATTAAATTGCTGGTATTTCTCCACCATAGAAACCTCCTTTAGAATGTAGTTAAACAAAATAAGTCAACACGTTGACCACGTCTGCTAATTCAAGTCTCTTTCTTTACTTTATAGCCCAGCATCTCTCTATCAAGAGATGATATCATGCCTTACAGTCAGTCCCCTGAGGTCATGGCTGGTCCTTGCATTAATCAGAATTCTGAAGTCTTTCAATGTTTTCCTTTATTGTAGTCACTGCTGTATTTACAGATGAGGCAACTGAGTCACAGAAAAGCAAACTTCTCTAAGGACATAATAGATACTAGCAGAACTCACATTTTCTGGCTCCCAATGCAACAAAGTCCCAATATACCATGTTGCTGCTGGTCATAAAAGTACTTCAATGTAAATGCTGAAAAATCTGTTTCATTTTTCACTTGTTTGTTCTACTTCTGACTTCATTCTTAAGTGTTCATGGGATCATAGTTGGTTCTGAGTCAGACTTTCTATAAATTCTTTCTCCTCCACCATACTGTACTGTTTTTGGAGACAACAAAGCCAGTAATTTTCCATTTTGAAAATTCAGTTTATGGTATTCATATAGCTCTGATGTTCTTATGGCTGTAGCAGCAGAGGCCAAAGGGAATTCTGAGTAATAAGCAACTTTCTCTGAAGTATGGTAATTATGAACCAAATAACTACCTGACTCAGTCTAAGTTGGAATATTTTACAAGCTAATGACTGATCTAATTAGTATAGCCATACCTTTCTTTTATCTATCATGTTACCTATGGGAGATTTCATTCTCTCCATCCCAAGGTAATCTCTAACTTAGGAACACAGATTTTGGAACATGTCCATAGGGAATGATATTCTTAATTTTAACCAGAGTTCTTGAAAGCATCTGTTAACTTGAGCATTAGGCTGTTCACCACCACATCTCTCTACAAAGGATTATCATTTTAACCCTTGATAACTAGACATGTCTTCTCCAAATATGAACTATGAAAACCAATACTGGATGGACAATACCCTCAGGCAGAAATGTAATTTGGTCACCCAAGAAATTTTAAAGTGCAATAAATACATAAGCAAACATCAAAAAGTAGAATCTTGAATCAATGAATTAAAAAGTATATGTTAAGGGTCTAGTATATAAGTTAGGAACTGGAGGCGCAAAGACATTAAAGAAATAGTCCCTCCTTCTAGAAGCTTACGTTCTGGAAAGAGAGACATGAGAGCTGAGCTTTAGGAGGCACCTAAGGTTCAATAAATTGTTTCAGATGTCATTATGATGAGGAAGACCAGATTTCTTGGTGAGTGAGGTGATAGTTTCCATTCCTTACTGAATATTGTGGTTTAGGCTCTGAATCGGAAAATGCTGAGTAGCTTCCCTGGTTATTTGGCCCTGGCCAAAAGCCATCTTAGAAAAAATACCATTTAATTACTACTAGAAGCCCCTACCTTTTGTCTTTTTGCTTTGACTTTTAGGGAGAATCCAGGGTCTTAGATCAGGAAAACCAAATCTTATTCTCTAATTTCCTCTTTAGCTTAGATCTGAAGCCTGGAATACATGGCTAAAGCCACCAGCCATTTCTCCTACCTGTTGAATTGTGTACGACTCACGTCCAAGAGATGACCCCATCTTAAATGTACTTTGAAATCAAAATTAGATAAAACAATCATTTTCTTCTCTCTTTTAGGAGCTGAATTTTCTTTCACTTATCTGGATCTTCTCATCACTGTTGCTGTCTTTGCCATCGTCCTCTTCCTGCTTGTAATAGGTTTTGTGTGGCTGGCAAGCAGAACAACTGAAAAGAAGAGGGATTTTTGCCTTCAGGAGACAATGTCCCTGGAGGGTTTGTCTTTATCACCACTGACCCAAACCAAACCTTGCCTTAACCTGAGGAAGTTCAATAAATACTCCCTCTATAATCCCTATCAGCCTAAGCCCTGAGTCAGTCATAGATGGCTCCTTCGAACAAATACCTTACCTAAGCAAACACCCCATGTGTGTATGGAACAGTCTGAAAGTCTCAAATAATGGTTGATCTCCTGTTGCATCAGGTGAGGGAGGAGGTGGCTTTTCCTGTCCTTGCTTATAGGTGACCAATAAACTGTTTTCTCAGGGACAACAAAGAGATACTGAACATTTGGGGAAGGAGGGAACCGAGGTGGTGGGGTCTTTCCAGTAACTTGAAAGGAGAGAATTTCTGATTATAATTCAGTATGTCTTTCTTGTTCCTTCCTACCTGATTTACACTTTGTAGCTCTAGATTCCAACCTCTGTAGGTGAAGGAATTCACATATTTGTGTGTTACCATCAAGACTTTCACATTAATTTCTGTAATGAGCAAAAGCACAAATCTAACGACCTGGAAATTTTTGTGCCATCTGACTGAAGTCTGCAGGAAGCACCTAGGGAATCCAGGAAATGGAGGGGACACACATACCTATTTCCAAAGCTGTTGAACGAGTCCTGTGACTTTTGAGAATGTGCAACTCAAAGAGATGTTAATTTAGCACAGTTTGGAAATTTGTATTTGACCAAGGTGTATTTATATATGAATTTTGTAACTTTCCCACCCACTCCCCTCCCCCCCATGGAGAAGGAGAAAAACCTTGGTATTCCAAAATAATTCTTTCCTTGTACCTACCATCTGTGTATTGTGAAGTTAGAAATATGTGTATTATACTTGTAGAAAGACTCTCAAGTCTCTCTTAGTCTACTGTTGAGATGTTTTCTTATTTCAAATTCCCTATTTCAAGGGAGAAATTGTATGTTTTCCATTGCTAAGCATTGTACTGGTTTTTTTTTTTAACAGTACTATGACTACCTGTTCAGAGAAGTTGCTTTATCGGATATGCTAGTTTAGTTGTAAACTGACCTCTGAATAAAATGGACTTTTTTTGAGGAAAAAAGTGATGCTTTTTCTCAAACTATAAAACATAGTCACATTCTTTATCAGGTGGTGATGGTAGACAGTGAGAATATCTGTACAAACTGTTGAGAGGACAAATAAAGAGGACACTGTAAGGGGCATCATAAGCACTTGAGGAATTGTGCAAGATATAGAAAGAGAAGAACTACTCTTAGACCCATCCTGACTCTGGGTGAACTTACCCTGAGAGTTGTTTCTTTTTGTCTTATAAAGCAAGGGTGAAAATGAATGTTCCTGCCTGGGTCCAGTGGGACAGAAGATCAAAGTTATGTGGAATCCTTAGAGATGGGAAGGATTTAGGTTTTTTCCACCCCACCCAGGAAAGAGGAGGGTTGGGGAGAAAATGGGAGCTACACCAATGAATACTTCTAGCACAGAAGAAGAGATAGTGGTCCACTCCTCATTGCCCTGCTCTAACAGCATTAGTGTGCATCAGATTTTCAATTATACAAGACAGAAGAGGAAAAAAACTGACTTTTGAGATTCTGTTTTCTCCTCTGTCCTCCCCTTTACCCTCTTCTGTATGTCAGATGCCTCCTAAGTGATGAAAGCCCTCCAGTAGCCAGGATGAAAGAACCCTTCAAGTGTCAACCGCAGTGGTCTTCTGACCAGATGGGCATGCTACTAGTTCTACAGCAGGACTAGCCCAGTTGGAAGAGCAAAGCAAGCCCTAGGTTCTCTTCATGTCCAACTTCACCATCACATTCTACTCACATCAAGTGTGAGATCAGAAGAGGAAGCTGAAGAGCCTTGGGTCAAGACAGTAGAGGTGGTTGCTGTGATGGGCATTAGAGTTACTGTTTATCCTTCGTTCTGGAAGAGGACCATCACATCAGGGAGGTGATGCCATGACATGCATGTGAAAGGGATTTAAGTGAGGGAGTGCTGTGCAAAGTCACCAGCCTCACGTTCTCCTCCAGAGTCATCTGAATGCAGTGACCAGATATAGCTCAGGACAGATGGAGATGACCCAAGATGCATTGGAAGACCTTGGCAGGTAGAAGAGGGCTCTATTCCCCTGGGACAGAGGGGTGCTTACAGGTGCACCGGTGAGCTCTCTAAAGCACTTGGTGTATCCAGTCATCACCTGTGAAGGTAGTGTTGGTGAAGGGAGTGGGGAAGTGGCATGGGAAATTATCCAGCTACCATTAACCATACTAACTACTTATCAGGATTTAATTTCTCTGAGGCTTTGAACCCTTTTCAGGAGTAGTCTTTCTCCATTAAACATTCAAATATCAAGCCTAATCAGTGCATTGGTTGATATCTATGGAAAAAGTGTTAATCCAGAGAAGAGGGACATTGATGGAGAGAAATGTGGGGGGAGGGAATGAGTGACAGACTTTGCCAGTGGGGTGGGTCTTTCCATTGCAGAAGGGTTCAGATGGACAGCCAAACTTTATTTATTTATTTTTTTTTATTTCATTTTATTTTATTTTTTATTTATTTATTTATTTTTATTAAATTTTTATTTTATTTATTAATAAATGTTCTACAATCACTTCCTTAAAATTAAGATTTTATACCCCCACACCTACCCCCCCTACCCCCCTCCCTCCCCATGACAGCATACAATTTTGTA
>CM053769.1:178155940-178237160 GCA_028658325.1 Potorous gilbertii
GAAGAGAGGGCAGATTGGTGATAGGGGAAATTAGAATGCTGGGTGCATTGGGGTGGGAGGAGGGGACAAATGGGGAGAAAATTTTGGAACCCAAAATCTTGTGAAAATGAATGTAAAAAGTTAAATAAATAAATTTATAAAAAAAAAAAAGTAAAAGACCCACAGGAGAGATATTTTAGGGCAAGGGATTCCCTGTGTGGAAAGAGCAGTGAGGTAGATGCTCTAGGTATGAGCGCCAGGGAATTTCTCTTTTCTCTGGGTTATTATAGAAATACACTTGATGTCTTCTGAAAACCACTTTCCTTCAGTATTTCTTCAAGTCTTTTTCAGATCACATGCCTTGCTCTATTTCAAAGCAAATGGCATTAGATTGTTTTCTTAGAGAAGAGTGTCATTGATGATGTGTCAAATATTAAGCAGAGAAGAGAGCATGAAATAAAAAACTATAATTAACACTTATACAGGCCTTTAATGTTTGAAAAGCACTTCAAAAATATTATCTCACTTCATCCTCACAATCCTCCTGGGATAGAGGTGCTGTTATTATCCCCATTTTATAGATGATAAAGTTGAGGCAAAGTTTAAGTTATTTGCCCATGGTCAAACAGCTATGAAGTGTCTGGGGCCAGATTTGAACTCAGATATTCTTGACTCTATATCCTGCACCACTTATCTGTATCTAGATTATGTCACTGTAGTTCAGGGAGAGGAGAGAACTCCCATTTCTTCCAATATGGAGAAAGTAATAGTGAGGATATCTAGATGTCTCACTCAGTGCAACCACTATGATGGTTGCAATAAATTTTCCCCAATTGCTTCCCTCTTAATCTTAGCTTTACTCAATTTGTGCAAAAACTTTTAAATTTTACATAATCAAAATGATCTATTTTTCTTCTGTGAAACTCTGTATTCCTTGTTTGATCATAAACTTTTCTCCTATCCATAGATCTCATAACTAATTTTTTCCCATATTTCTCTAATTTGTTTATGATGTAATCTTTTATATCTAGATCATGTACCTATTTGGAGCTTATCTTGGTGCAACATGTGAGGTATTGGTTTAAATCTGTCTTCTTCCATATTGTTGTCCAGTTAAGCAAGCAGTTTTTATCAAATAATGTGTCCTTATCCTAGTAGGTTGGGTCTTTGTATGTAACAAGCTTCTCTGATAAATGTCTCATTTCCAACGTGTGTAAGGAATTGATTCAAATGTTTGGGAAAACAAGCTATTCCACTATTGAAAAATAGTCTAAAGATATGAGAAGACAATTCTTAAAGGAAAAAATCCAATCTACCCTAAAAATGCAATTACTTCTATAAATATAGTTAGAACTAGAGGAAATCTTAGTGGTATGAAAAATATTCTAAATCACTACTAACTAGAGAAATGAAAATTAAAACAGTTCTGAGATTCTCGCATCCATCAGTATGGCAAAGATGATATGACAGGAAAATTACGCATGTTGGAAGGGCTATGGGAATATAGGCACATTGATACATGGTTGGTAGACCTTTCTTTTCTGGGCAACAATTTGGTATTAAAAATGAAAAATTACTAAAGAGTGCATGCCCTTTGACCCAGCTGTACCAATACTAGACCTATACCCAAAAGAGTTCAAAGAAAAAGGAAAAGGTCCTTTTTGTACAACAATATTTACAGCAGCTCTTTTTGTGATGGCAAAAAACTAGAAACCAAGATGTCCAACAATTGAGGAACAACTACATAGGTTGTGGCATGTGAATATGATGGAGTACTATTGTTTTGTAAGAAATGAGGAAGTAGATTATTTCAAAAACATGGATAGACTTAAATGAAATGATGCAGAGTAAAGTGGGCGAATCAGAAGAATTTATACTGTAACATCATTTATACTGTAACAACAATTTATACTGTAACATCATTTATATTGTAACAACAATTTATACTGTAACTTATCAAAATGAACACTTCTGAAGTATTATATTTGAAACATATAAACTGCTGAGTGAAATTGTCCAAACCAGAAGAACACTTTATACACTAACAGTAATACCATAAAAACAAACAACTTTGAAAGCGATAAGAACTAAAATTAATACAATGACCATTCATGTTGCCAACAATGAAACAAATTTACTATCCATTACAAATGGATTCAGGGTGTGGAATGATACATTAGAGATTTTGGTATATACATGCTTGGCTATGCATATTTTTGTAATTTTTTTTGTAATCCTTGGCTAAAAGGGCCATTTACATGGGACTCCCTTCTCATTACTGAAGATTAATTACTCCAAACCTGAGGGAAGGGCTAACAGAGTTGCTGGGACCTGGAGAGAAGAGAAATATGGGCTCTTCTGATTTCCAGCTTCAAGAAAGAAGATAGGCCATTCCAACCTCTCTTCATGTCCCTAAAGGGAAAGAAAAATTCTAAAGGGAGAAGCTGATGTGCAGAGAAGCGCAGTCTCTATCGTGCTCTTATCCTCAACTTACTACGCTAGAGACTTTGAGGAATTTCCCCTTGACTGAGATCTGGAACTTCCTTTCTTGGTTGGGAGCTGAGCCATCTTGCTCCTAATGGGTGAGCTCCTTCACTCTCTATTATCTGGTATGTATTTTCTTATATATAATTCTTCTGATCTTTGTTTTGCTATCAACTTGGATAAATGGAGTTATTTGCTATATGTATTCATTGTCAAACTGGCATCTAATGGGAAAGGTGTCAAGCTTTGGATAAATAGCTAGGGAGGTTTCTTTCTCATTTGGTAATAGTTATCAAGAGTGTAACTTGTGCCTAAAACTTATTACCCCTAGAATAATACTATTTAAGGGAACAGATAAATATGATTATAACCCAGGATCTCCTCTCTTTGAGGGCAGCAGAGCAGACAGTCTCTGGCCTCATCCTCAGGCTTCCCTTCCTAGCAGGAATAAAAGTAAGGATGGAGGGAGAAGACTATTAATTCTTGCCTCCCTGGGAGCCATATCTAGACAAAACCATATGGGCACATAGAACCTACACAGGCAAAACACAAAACAGAACGTACATGCACACATACTTTACATTTGCTATAGGAAATTTGTTTTTTTCTCTTTTTTTTCCCCAGTGCAGTAGGAGATAGAAGGAAAGAGAAAATAGATTTCTATTTTTTTTAATAGAGAGGTGTGAGGGGGTGCTACAGACATGAAATGTTACATGTATTTTCACATGAGGTCACTATTATTAGTTTTACATAAATGTTTACAATATAAAAACAAAATATATGGAAAAAAATTTTAAATCAATGAGGCACATGACAAAAGATTTACAGTGTGCCACACTTGTACTCAACACCAAAATAAAGCATATCCTAAAAAGAAACTTTGTATTATTTTTTTTAATTATTCATGGTTGACTTTTAATGGTATGAGGTAGGTCAGGTCATCAGTTAACAAGCATTTATTAAGTACTTACTGTGTCTCAGACACTTTGCTAATCTCTGAGAATATAAATATAAGCAGAAATGGAAGAAGACACATATAAAGAAGCTGAAAGTGTGCAGGGGGAGGAAGAAATAAAGGTACTCAGTCCGGGGGCATAGTAAAGAAGTCCTGGAGAAGAATGAGAAATGATTGGCTTGAGCAAATGGAGATTGGGGGAGGAACCATCCAATCAGAGGGAGAGGTATGTGGCTAGTGAAGAGATGTCAAAGTTAACACTTTGCCTAAATGCTGTAGGCAACACTTCCCAGTGTAGCCAGAACCAAATTAAAATGGAACTACAAAATATTTAACAAAAAAACAAAAATGCAATAAAACATAACTAATGTTAATAAGATTTTTCTAAGTCGATAGGCGGCATTCAAAGATAGTCTTTTAATGGTCCCCATTTCTATTTGAGTTTGATACCACTGGCTAATGGATCAAGTGCTGATCTTGGAAGTTAGAAAGAACTGAATTCAAATCCTGCCTCAGACTGTTTATTAGGTATGTGGCCAGAGGCAAGCCCCTGCACACCTCTTTAAGCCTCACTTTCCTCATCTACGAAATGTGAAGAAGAATAATTGCGGCATGTAACTCATAGGTTTGTTATGAGGCTCAAATGAAAGCATTTTGCAATTGTTTAGAAGCTCTGCCAGTCATGACTAATTATGTGCCTAGCACAGGGCAAACTCCTTTAGTAAATGCTTGTTGATTGACTTATTGATTGGTGCCTACTCACAGGAGCAGAGTAGAGACCTCCTCTTCTCATTCCTTGCATCCTTTCTCTCACTTCTTCCTATGAACTGACCTAAGATCTGACAGATTTAAATGTTAGTGAAGTGCTCCTCTTCCTTTTCCAAGGAAAAAGTTCATTTTAATGAAGGAAATCTAGCCCTATTCCCCATAGAAAGCTGCGTCTTCTATCTAGGCTGCCTGATCCGTTGAGAACCTCTCTTTCCTGAGAATTCTTATACTGACTAAAGCTGAGTGAGAGAGGAGTGAATTATTTTGTCCCTATTTGAAACATCTAGAAGGTAACTGGGTGTCACTTATTAATTCAGTGTCAGACAGCTGATATTGTGACCTTGGGCATAACACAACCCCTTCCTCAGAGCCTCAACTTCCTTATCTGTAAGATGAAGTCATTCAACTAAATGTCCTTTTAGATCCTTTCCAATTCTAAATCTATGATCTTATGTTCCTATGATAGCAAAGCAGGTAAGTTCCTAACTCAACCTTTGAAAACTGCTGAAGTCTGTGAGAGTTTCATTGTAAAGGATTGAAGGATTGAGTAGGAAGGTCACTTCAGAGGCTGAATCATTTCTTTTAAGGTTGTAGCCTGAAATGTATTCACACTACTCTCATCCCCTCTAAACTAGGGGGTAAAATTATCTGAAAAAGAAGGACTCAGAGGACACAGTGAGAATTTGGAGGTGGAATATATTGCTACATAGACAATGGGAATTGAAGCGGAGAGTAGTCATCCTGACCTCAAAATAATTGGGCTACCTGTGTTTACCATTATAGCTTAATTCCTTTGACTAAGAGGCTTTCATTAAGAGTATTTGCATTACAATACAAATATTTCTGGGAGACTTTAACCCCAATAATACTTTAACTAATAACTTGGTTGACCATATGCTGTTTCTTATTGAGTTAATAATTTCTCTCTAATCCACCAGTTTGATAGCTTTCATTAAATCTCTGTCTCTGCTTCAGTCTCTCCATGACTCTCCCCTTCTCTCTCTCTGTCTCTCTCTTTCTATCTCCAGCAAAATTGTGTGTTAATTAAATGAGGTTCATTTTTTCTAGTGCCTACATGATCATATGAGTATTGGTGTTCAGATTTAGAGTAGGGGTAGGGATGGGGGATGGATGGGCTGAGGACAGTTTTGGTAACAGGCAGCAGCTTCTTCTCTAAGATTTAAGGATAGAACAACTAGCTCTCAGAATCTGTTCATTGTCATCTGCAACCAAAAACATCTTGAGAAGTCACAGACATTTTCCAGGATATTGTATTTTCAATGAGGTGGTTCCTCCTCCCAGAGAGCAGACAGGGGACAGACTAGGGTAAGAAGAAAAAAGAGAGTTCTAACTCCATCCTCACTCAGTATACCATAGCTCCTCAGACACCAATGAATCTATCAACCAACAATTGTTAATCGAGCATTTAATGTAATGCTATGCACTGTGAAACTTGTTTTAGGAAACGCCAAGAATCACCATGTCCTAAGGTACAGTCTAGTTGGAGAGATAAAGCAAAAAGATATAACAAGATAATTAACAGTATAAAACTGTGAATAGTGAGTTCCAGATAAATGTAACAGGTAATAAATGATGTTAGTTGAGTTTTGCTAACCTTGTTAGTTGAGTTGTTTAGAGAAAACCTCATGAAGGAAAAGGGATTTCAGCAGGGTCTTGAAAGATGGATAGCATTTGGATAGGCAGAGGTATTGAAATATTATATTATAATATTATATGTTATATATATATAATATTATAAAATGCAAATAATATGAAAAAAATTATCCAAGTGGAGATGTACCAAGTAAATAAACATGTGGGTCAGCGAAAAGAAAAACCTGGCTGGAGTAAGGAGTTTGTGAACAGGAGAGGTAGGAGGCAACATTTGAAAGGTAGATGAGGATCTAATTAGTGAGGGCGAATGCCTTAATGAGGCATTCCCTAAAACAAAGAACATCCAAAGAAAATCCTCTTAGGTGCTCCTAACTGTGGCTGTAATAGAAAAATGTTCCTAAAGCATTAAAAGTGGAGAAAAGTGTGTTTCTTTGAAGTCTATCTTTCTGTTGGTCTATGAGGGTGTAAGTGATTTCTCTTTTTGTTGCTTCACTATAGGACTGAAAGGAAGGGGCGTCCATGGTTCTGGTTAGACCCTAGGAAGTGATCCTCTCCCCTTCTCCCCTCCCCCCTCTCCATCCCTCTCCATTCCTCTCCCGCCTCTCTCTCCCCTCTCTTCTCTGCCTTCCCCCCTCCTTGAAATGAAAAGTATATCAGTGGAGACCAGCCCTTCACTGGGGCCCCTGACTCTCTTGACTCTGGGCTTCAAAAATAGAATGGAGAATATTCAAATGTAAAATCAGAAAACACTGCAGAAAGCAAAAGAACTTCAGCTTTTGGCCCTGGAGCAAGGATGAGAAAGGGTTTGGAAATGTAATGAGCTTGTGTAGGACTGGGAAAGGAAATCACAATATGCCCTCATTCCGGCCATCCTTGCCCCCTGTCTGAATCTATTTCCATCTGCAGAGGTCTCGAGGTCCTGGTCCAGGAGTGAGACTGCTCAGAAGGTCAGCAGGCATCTGGGCAAACTAGGCAGTCATGCAAGAGGGTAAGAGCAGGCAGGCTTAGGAAGGGTAGGGGAGAAATTGGAGCCAATTCTGAGGTCATGGGCTCTTGGGAGCTGCTCTTAACCCCACCCACCTGGCCTCAGATACTAACAAGTAGGGAGGACCTTTTGTTTTTGCTAATCAGAGTTTATTTTGGAAATAAGAAAGGTTATACGAGGAACTTGCCCTCATCAGTAAAATACTTTCTGCTTCTCTGCTCTCGTCCTACCTGGCAAGAGAAAAATCTACCTCCTAGAAGTAGCAAATCTATCCTCTTCTTCCTTCACTTAAGAAGCAGAATGGGGGTAGTGGATAGATTTGGAGTCAGAAAGACCTGGGTTCCAATCCTGCTTCTGCCACTCTGTGCCCAGGGGAAGGTCACTTATCCTCTCTGAGCTTCACTTTCCTCATCTGTAAAATGGAGATTAAAAATACTTACTTCACAGGGTTGTTGGGAAGGCTTTAAAGAGATGTAGCAGCTACATGCCCCCATCTTCCTCACTGTATATCTATAGAGCTGGGGGATAAGGAGGGAGTAATCAAGTTTAGCTTCTGGTTAGAGAGTAAAACCAGGAAATGATGGGGCACATGCCAGAGGGATAGCTTGATTGTCAGGTCAGCAAGGCAGCTCCAGTGTTCCCTAACATTATTCCACAAGTTTCTGTCATTTTCCACCAAGATCCCAAGTCCATTCCTCATGCCACCTGTCCCAGGATCTAATTTTCTAAAGACTGACCCAGCTGGAAGTACAAGTTAGACATTCAATGTAAACTCTATTGTGATGTCTGCATTCCTTTATTTTCCATGGGGAAGCCAACCGTGGAGAACTGAACACATTCAAACTAGGCCTGAGCAACCCTAGGGGCTTACTGTTTGGGGAAGGCTGTGGGTGTGCAGTTTTCCAGCATGTGTTTTATTATATATTGTTCGTTGATTTTATTGTCATTAGGCTAAGAGTAAATACTGCATAAAATATTTAAGCATGTCCATCTGCTTTTGGTGAGGAGTCCATTCCATTACACCAAGGCCACAGGATTAAGGGTCACTAAAACACATACAGACAAAGAGGACAAAGGGTGTACCAGTAGGTGAGGACTCACTGTTGACTTCTAATTTGGTGAATCCACAAGTCCTATCTTAAAAATGAACACTGCCCTATAAGGAAAAGTAGAGCTGAGGGCTAGAAGATTGTCCAGTCTCTGGGCACCATAGAGAGATTGAGGCTTCCCAGGTACTTCAATCCATTTGGGCTGCACGTGGTGCAAAGCCAGTGCTAAATCCTCTTTTGCTGAAGGGTATCAAGTGAGACACTAGAAGAGTTATCAGATGGCTAAAGAGCTAATGTAGATAAAGCACTTGACAGACTTTAAAGCATTGTGTAAATGTCAGTTGTGTAGGCTCTTGATTCTTCCCAGGCTCTTGATTCTTCCCTGTCCCCTGAACATGGCTCTTAGGGTTTGGCTAGCTGTAGCCTTATGAAACCCTCTGACCTTTCAAAGGTCAACCCCCTAGAGACCCAGGGCTTCATTTCAGAGCCCACAAAGAGCCCATCACCTTGAGCAAGTATCAATTAATGCTGAGTAAGTAGGAAACACTGATGGTCCAACCTAGTTCTCAAGCTTTGTGTCTTCTGCAGGAAAACTGGGATATAGCTTTATTTTTCAAGATTGCTTTTATGAGAAAAGGATTTAGAATTGGAAGAAAAAAGTCTTATAGGTTATCATCTGATTCCCTTATTTTACAGAATAGGAAACTAAGTTCCAAAATGGTAGAATGACTTAAACAAGATTCATACAAGGAAGGTACAAATTAGAATGAAAGGAGAGATTCTCTCCAAGGTTTCATTTTGATTCATTATGAAGTTCCTTCTTACTTCTGAGACAAAGGGCAAAGAAAGTTTAGAGACAAGATTTGTGTTTTAAAAGATAATAAATTGGGCAGGTAGATGACTTAGTGGATAGAGTACTGGCTCTGGAATAAGGAGCACCTGAGTTCAAATGTGATCTCAGACATTGACTAGCTGTATGACCCTAGACAAGTCACTTAACCCTGATTGCCTCCCCCCAACGAAAACATTTTTTGTATATGTGTGTCTATACATACAAATATATGTGTGTATAATATGTATAATAATATGTATAATATGTATAATAATATGTATAATAAATTAAAGAAGCAACGTAGCTTAGTGTATAGAAAACTGGGGTGAAGCTAGAAAGATCTGAATCCAAGTCCTGTCTGTGACACATACTGGCTTTGTGACCCTGGGCAAGTCGTCTTTGTTCTTCTCTTGGTAGAGAACTTGATTTGGGCAATTAGGTGGCTTGGGAATAGAGCACCGGAGTTAGCATCAGGAAGTTGTTCAGTCATTTTTCAGTCATGTCCAACTCCTCGGTATGTGGACAAAGATACTGGCATGATTTACTGTTTCCTTCTCCAGCTCAATTTACAGGTGAGGAAACTGAGGCAAACAAGGAAAAGTGACTTGCCCAGAGTCACACGGCTAGTATGTGTCTAAAGCTGGATTTGAACCCAGAAAGATCAGTCTTCTTGATTCCAAGCCCAGTTGCTCTATCCACTGCACAACCTGAATTCCCTGGAATCAGGAAAACTTGAGTTTAAATCTGGTCTCAGATATTTACTAGCTATGTCCTAGACAAGTCACTTTAATTGTTGTCTGTTTCAATTACTCTGCCTATAAAATGGACACAATAATAGCACTTATCTTCCAGGGTTGTTGTAAAGATTAAATGAAATAATATTTGTAAAGAATTTGCCATGTTTTCCCCTTTATTTTTCCTGCTTTTATTCTATGTAGTTAATATAGAAATATGTTCTGCATGTCTTTACATGTGTAACAGCTATTATATTGCTTGCTTTCTCAATGGGTGGGGAGGGATCCGGGGAAAGGGAGAGAATTTGGAACTCAATTTTTAAAAAATAAATGTTAAAAAAATTTTAAATAAAAAAAGTGAAAGGCTAAGCACAGAGCCTGGTACATAGTAGGGACTTGTTTTCCCCTCTTCTTCTTGGTGCACCAGGCAACTTTTTCAAATGGGAGGGAAGTTACCTGCACTGGTAAAGGGGGTCTCCTCATCTAGAGGTCCCCTAAGTGGATGAAACCATAGGCCAGTTCCTATCCCTAGGGAGTCTTATTGTGGAAATCTTTCTCTTCACAGAAAAGGGAAAAGATAATAAATTAGTACTTGACAGAAGTTCAGCCTCGGAACCACACACAGTGATGCTAGTTCAGTCAGCACATGTGATGTTTAGATGTTGTCTTCCTGCTCTGTTTCTTGGAAAAGATCAAATAATCAAATCAGTAAAAGTCCAACGCACCCTTCTCTAAGTCTTTTAAGGTATAAAGGGAACTGTACAACATGTAGCAATGCTCCCCTTACCCCCCACCCCCATATATGCACCTATCACCAGCCCACCCAATTTATTCCCATCTTTGATGAGAATAGCCAAGTCTCAAGATCATGTGTGTTTGGAGTGATAACTTCCTTTGTACAGGAATGCTTGGGAAATACCTAAAGTTCGACAAGTATATGTGATGGAAGATGGAGCCAAATTCAGAACTATATCCACTGAGCTACGATAGTGGGAATGTTGAATTGAACACCCCACCTCTCTAATCCCCAGTTAACTTAACTATAAAATGAATTAAATTTATTATACTGGTATGACCTACCTCACAGTTGTTGCAAGGAAAGTACTTTGTATATCTAAAATTGCTTTCTAAAAATGATATATAAACTCTACTCCTAAAATCTTTGGGTTTGACATGGACGTCCCAATCCGAACTGCATGATCTTTTTTTTGAGGGGAAGATAGAGTTCTCATTATGTCGTGTTAGCAAAGAAGGAAATAGCAAACCCTTCCTGCATCTTTGCCAAGAGAACCCCAAAGTGGATCATGAAGAGTTGGATACAACTGAAACAAGCAAACAACATAAGCAGGTCAGGCCACCTTGATATTTAAGAGAAAGGTGTAGCTGTGCCCCCCTACATTAGATTCATAAGGTCTTTCTAGTCTTAGACTACACCACCAACATACCCTGGTCACTTTTTCTCCTTCTTGGTCTCTGAAAACCTGTTAGTCTATAAATTCCCGTTTTTTACATTTTTCTCCCTCCCTAGATGCTAGAAAAATCACACCAAACAGGTCACCATTGTTTCTCAGGGGAAGTGTACAAATCTTCCATGTAAAAAAGTATTTGTGAAACTAAATTGGTTTGGTTAGAGTGTAGAAGATTGTATATGTTTTTCCCTCACTGTCTTTCTCTTGCTGTACAAGTTTATTGGTTTTCTGGATTCTTCCTTGGCTATTGTATTGTTTTCCTGTTCATTGCATAAATTACAGGTATACTTTATGTGGACTGTGTTCTATTGTCTTCTAAGATAGAAGAAAGTATCAAACATGTCCATTTGACTTGCCTAATATAGTCCCTAGCACAGTGCCCTGCATACATAAGCCTTTAATAAATACTATTTTATATACAAGGTTAACAGAATGTTGGAACTTGGTAAATTACGGGTTTGTGCTTGAGAAATGCCAAGAAAAGGTGATTGGCCATTCTCTTTTACTCATGAGTAGTGCTAAGTTATACTTAGAGAAGTACTCAGCATATGTTCTTACATGGAAATTTAGACTCACTCTTTCTTTGTGATGAATGGGGTATTGAAATTTCTTTATAGGAGAATGTGGTCTGTTTAAATGAACACTCCACCAATCTGACACATGTATAAGTAGCGATTCATTGTTGTGCTGTACTGTGGCAGCTAATAAAAGACCAAAGCCTGTAACTTAACATAATGCAAGCAAAAAGTATTCTTTTTTAATTGATAGGGGACTCAACCAGAGTTAAATATTTTGGGGCTCTCATTGACCCACTGTCTCATATTACACTTCCACCATGTTGTATTGTTCCTCTCCTAAAATAATTTGAAATCTAGTCCAACCAAAAAAAAGAAAAAAGAAACAAAACTCTGTAAAGTTAATGTTTAATTTTTAAAGTAACTTATTTTGTGTTTCCATTCTGGTGAGTAGACTTAATGCTTAGTCAAATTAGCCCTCATATAAATACCTTGTTCAGTGTTCTGAAACATGACCAGTGTTTCAATAATAGCTTAAAATTTGCTAATTTGAAAAAAAGAAGTATGCTCTGGGAGCTGGAGCAAAGTGAATTGCCCTAGAAAAGCTGAATTGACCCAGGAGTGCTGGGGAGAACAGTTGTTTGGGCTGGACTCTAATGCATACAAGTATGTAAATCTACAAAAAATGAAAGGTAATAGGTGTCAAGATTTTCATCCCAGTTACAAAGATACCAGGGGAATAAAATGATTGTGGTAGCTGGACAAAAAACAAGATAGATAAAGAATCAGCATGGCCCTGATCCACTTTGCAGAATCCTCTGAGTAGCCTTTGGGTCCAGGTTGAAATTAAATGTTAATACGCTGCAAGAGAAGTCATTTTGAAACTTGGCATTTGCTCTGTCTCCATCCCTGGAGGCTCTCTGATGAGATACATATGAAGTGTGAGAGATCTTTCAGGAAGTTGAAAGAAAAGGAGTGGTTGATTTACTTTCTGTTCTCTGTGACTAGTTAAATGATGCTGGAATAACCCAGCTAGAACTGGCTTTAGAGAGCTACAAGGACTCCAGACACGGCATTGTGTGCTTCCTTGTATCCCCAGCTGTGCCCTTCTCCTTCTCCCCAAGTAGCTGCTTCTTTGAGTCACAGCTTCCCTTCCTTTGAGCCCTCTAAGTACCTGTTCAGCTCTTCTAGTCTCCCTGATTTGACCTCTCAAAATGGCAAAATGCCTCCCAGTAAGGCCTGATTTGGTTTGGGTCTTACTATCCACCACCCTCTGAATTTAGTTGAGCTAATCACCAAAGCAGACACATGAGGAGTAGCTCAGGGCATCATTGTTGCTGTTGCTGTTGCGGATTCCTTTTTTTCTAATTTAAATTTTTATTTTTTTGGTAAATAACATTTTTCCAATTACATGTAAAGAGAGTTTTCAACATTCATTTTTTAAAATAAGATTTTGAGTTTCACATTTTTTTTCTCCCTCCCACCCCTCTCCCCAAGATGACAAGCAATCAGGTGATACAGGCACAATCATATAAACATATCTCTACATTAATCATGTTGGAAAGGAAGAAACAGGGGAAGGTTGCTAATGTTTTTTTCCAAAAAAGTTTTTCTTTTTCTTAAAAAAAATTCTAGGATTTAAAAAATGGAATAATTTTTACATATAATGCTTTACCTTGATACGTAACTTTTATGCCTTTTCAAAGCATTTTCAGAAATGTTACAGTACAGCATGTGATCCTCAGGACAACCTTTTAGGAGACAATGCAGACATTTTTATCCTTGTTTGGCAGAAAGGGAGTGATCCAATAGGTTTTAACTGACCAACAGTCATCCTGCGAGGTGGTTTCTTTCTTTTATTTTGTAGCAGAGGGTGAATGGGCTGAGGTAGAAGCAACATCCCCTGAGTGACACCAGCATTTGTTGAGAATGTTTATGGAGGACCACAAATGAACATTTTTTGTAAACACCGTGCAGGTGCAGCTGTTGGTAAACTTCCATGCTGGCTTCTTTTCAGACATCGTTGTGCCCTGGTTTTGTCACTGGGTTTATAGGGCTTCTGGATACTTTCCCTCCTTTTTGCCTGTAAGGGTTATTTTGTAAATGAGTGACAGAAATCACACTTAGGATCCTTAGAGGAAATATATTAAATAAGGACACATTTATTGAAAGGCATGCTACAATAAGAGGATATTGAATAGAACATGAAAAGAAAAGATGGCATAGGTACTAACCTGGCTGAATTTTCCATATAGGAAGGATATACTTGAATTTCTATCAAGCAATCTACATATGGATAGATTGGCTTTTCACACAGGACACACTTTTCTGAAGAACAATTAGGAAAACTATGAAATCTAGATTAATCCTGAAAAAGACTATTTTGTTATGACTGGAGTTTGTGCTACAATTGTTAGTACAGTGTAAAGGACCCAATTCTACAAGGCTACCACTGTGCTAAAATCCCTCTGTATTTTGGTGTTGAAAACTGGAGAAATCCAGCCCAAATCTGGAAGCTTGAGGAAGAGAAATGGAAAATCACCACAGCACTAATCTGACAAATTTAAAAGGTTTCACCTAAGCTTCTGTTTCTCAGCACTCTCTCCACTTCTCTTTTCTCCTTCTTCCTCCTTTCCTCCTCCTCCTCCTTCTTCTCTTCTTCCTCATCCTCTTTATCCTCCTCCTCCTTCTCCTCCTCCTCCTCGTCCTCCTTCTTCAGAATTAAAGCAATAGCCTGCTTTTAGCCCAATGCCTGTGTCCTAGAGCTAAATGGAAACATGGTTGGAGTCTTTGGTTCTTATTTGGTCCATTATACAGCTAACTCATGACATTGGAGCATTGAAAACAATGGTGCTTGCCCCAGATGGGTACCTTCATCCAATGACCTGAGGGAGAAAGGTTCTATCTACAGGTCAGCTGCTTTCCAAATCAATGTTGTGATCAACTTGTCACATTAAGAATAGGCTCCTATCTTGAGGTAGCTGGACTAACAATAAACCTACAGTAGATATGCTCAAATCTTATTTTGTTCTGATTTATCTCTTAAGAAGAAATGTCAACAAAAATGGCTAACAAGGACAAAAAAAGGAAAAAAAAGAAATTTACATGATAACTTTATTAGACATTTTAAAAGAATAATAAGTTGTACATAATAGATGTGCAGTTTCATGTGCATTTTGTTATACGATATTATGGAATGCTTGTTTTAGTATATAATTTTTTTAAATGGCTAACAGGAAACTGGCACTCCAGGTAAGTAAGGAGATAGAGAACATCTGGATGACCTTCATGAAATCAAATTACCTGGTCCAGATGAACTTCACCCTTGGGTTCTGAAAGAACTGGAAAATGTAGTTGCTAAGATATTGTCCTATTGGGACTTGGGAAGTGATTAATGCGACTATGATGGGTCCCAGTTACTTATTTTTAAAAATATTTCTTGGTTCTTTTAAAAAAAAGTTTAATTGGAGTCTTTTGGGGGTTTCAAACATTCCATTTTATTTTTCAAAATTGGGGCTTTTTATGTGGCCTTTTGTGAATACCAATCATTTTAGCAAGCAGGTTCACTTAGGGCCCATAATCCCCTGGTGGAGATTAGAGGATTATGACTTTTTACCTACTAACTCTAAAGGCCTGGTTCCTTATATAGTTAAAATGGAAGGTGAAGGAATTTTCCCCTTTGAATGAGTGCACTATAGTTCCAACATATTTCCAACATATTTTCCATTGGCCTGATTTTACTCTTGGCTCTGAGTGGTTAGAGGTGGAGTTTTCTTTAACTGAAATCATCAGAATCTCTGTGGTGTTATGCACATTCAGATCTGCCCTGAATATGGTTCAGGTCGTTAACTACAGCTGGCTTTGCCTTGAGTCAATTGTCTTTGTCTCTGGTGAGGACCCTATCTTGACACTCAAGTTTGCTGGCAAGAAGACATACCCTGTGATCAGTAGGAACATTTTAGGAGAGAACTTGGCTGTTCTTGTATTTCTATTGTAGTATTTTTTCTCTCTTCCTCCAAACCATAGACCTAGTCCATTTGTTTGCAAAAGAAGCAAATATTTGGCTCAGGTCATTCCGTAGAGTAAAAGCAGCAACTCTCACAGATTTGGAGCTGTTTTTATAGCCTATCAGGCTTAAGCCTTCAAAAAAATTTGGCAAGCTGTATGTGTTATTAAGATCTTATGTGATAAGAATATTCAACACAATAACTTGCCCAGTACATGTACGTGTGTTTCATTCTCGATTCCACTGAAGAAGGGGTGTGTGTGTGTGTGTGTGTGTGTGTGTGTGTGTGTGTGCGCGCGCATGCGCTGAGGAAAAACAAAAGATCTGCCTCTAAATGCTGCCATTGTATTTGGCATGACCTTGAATGATTAAGTCCTATGTACCTTATCTCTGTGCAATCTCAAATCACTGGAGAGCAATCCCTTTTTGTTTTCATGAGTAGGAGTAAGCTGTAGGGCAGTTTTGTATCTGTTCCCTTTGGGTATAAGTATCGTCCATATTCAAACAGGAGACATGGCAATTTCCAGTGTTTTGAAGCTTATAAATTTGCATCTTGCGCATGTCAGAGTCATAAATTCTCAGAATTAGAAGGGATTTAAGAAATCATCAAGTATCAAGGTGGGAGGAGTTCTAAAATCATCCACTGTGCTAGACCATTTGGGAGAAGAGGTGATTGAAAAGCAGCTCAGTTGGCACAGACCTAACTGTGACCCCAAAGTTCACCTTCTTCAAAAAACACCCTTCCCTGATAAGAAACTGTGACTCTCTGAGCAATCATTTCTTGATTTTTGTCATCTTTGGAATCTGTTTTCATTCATTTGAACATATCGAATTGTTTATTTGTAAATAAAGTATGCAAAAAAGTATTCTTCACTAATTAGACACATGTATGTCTTGTCTCCCCAACTCGGTTGTCATGTAAGTTCTTTTGAGACATGGGACCAAGTTTTCTCCTTTTCTGGATTCTCCTCTAGTGCTCAGAACATAGTGGTTACCAGTGCAGGCTGAACTGGGTTGTTTGAGTTACCCAAGGTAACAAAACCAGTATGTGCTAAAGACAGTCCTGAAACTCATGCATTTTGGGCTTCCCAAACTGCACACAGCCTCTGTGGTGAAGGCAGACTTCAATTATCTAGGTGTCTGCTTGAATTTTCTCTGCTAAGAGCTGAGCAATAGCTAGTAAATTTTTTACTTGCCTTAATGATATTTTATTTTTCAAAAGATAGTGGAACTAAGAAGGAGAAAGTTCATACAGGAACTGATTCTCATTAACAGGAAGAAACAGGCTGCCAGGGTGGAAATGAGGGGAACCTTTTGGAAAAGTGGCCATGTCCCTCCCCACCCCTGGAGATTTTGATAGAGGAAAGCTGGTCTTAATCAAACATGCACCCTAGATTTTGGGAAAGATTTTCATGGGTTCAGAGGAAGACTAGGTAGAATCCCATGCTCTCTCCACTGTAGTCATCCAAGATGAGAGAGTCAACCTGCTATCAATGAAATTCTGAAGACATAAAGGCTAACAGTTCCATTGACGAGGAAAAATATACAGGTGACTTACTAACCAACTTAGATTATTTTTTAAACAAAGATATGATCAGAAGAATGGAGTATGTGTAGGGAACAAGATAAATATGAAAGCACATTTCTTCAAAATAGCAGCAGGAAGGATAAAGTGCAGAATGAGCTGAGGCTCATGGAAGAAGCTAAGGTCATCAAAAAGGGGCTGAGATTAAATTAGACTGGGGGAAGGAGGAAGATCACATTAGGAATGAAGCACTGATGGTAACTGACAATGATGCTAATCAAATCTTATTTTGTTCTGGTTTCTCTTTCAAGGACAATCTCCTTGGGACTGGAAATGGCAACACAAAAGGCTAACAGGAACTTCTCCTCCAGGTAAATATGGAAAGAATAAGAGAGGGTCTGGTTGACCTTCATGAATTCAAATGGCCTGATCCAGAGGAACTTCAGCTTGAATTCTGAAAGAACTGGAAGATGAGATTGCTAAGACATTGTCCGTGAAAGGTGCCATAACATTGGAAAAGGACAAATGTTATCCTGATTACCCAGAGGCAGCAGCCATCAACTGGCAGACTTGACTTCAAATTCTTGGGAAGTCCATAAAAGCACAGCAAAGCAGTGATTATAAAGAACCAGCATGACTCCTTCAAGGATATCAATTGTACAATTGTGCTGTTTAAGATTTTGATGAATGTCTTGGATAAAGCAAAAATAGCATTTATAAATTTTCCGAAGACCAAGCTGAGACGGATAGTTGACACACTGAGTCAGTATCCACAAGAATCTCAATGAGCTAGGGCACTGGGTTGAAACAAATTAAATTGCATAGGATTCTCATAAAATTCAATAGAGATAAATGGAAATTCTTCCTCTGGGGTTCAAAAAAATCACCTTTATAAGTACAGGATGGGGAAAGCATGGTAAAATAGTAGTTTGTCTATATAAAAAAAATAGATCCAGACTACAAATTCAATATGAATTGTCAGTGTGATGGTACAGTCAAAATAATCTCATATGTTCTTGAATAGCACTAGGAGAGGCATAGCTTTCAGGAATATGGAAGAGACAGTCCCTTTGTAATATGCCATAGATCACATGCAGAATTTTTTGTTATTGTTCAGTCATGTCCAACTCTTTATGAACTCACAGACCAATTGTCCATTAGGTTTTCTTGGCAAAGATACTGGAATGTTTTGCCATTTCCTTCTCCAGTGGATTAAGGCAAACAGAGGTTAAATGATTTGCCCAGGGTCACACAACTAGCAAATGTCTGAGGGCAAATCTGAACTGAGGTCTCCCTCACTCCGTGCTCAGTGCTCTATCCATTGTGTCATCTAGCTGCCCACATCCAAATGTTGTGTTTAATTTTAGTTACCACATTTTAAGGAGGATATTTATAAGCTGCAGAGAATTTATGTGAACTCTCATGATGAGACTTTAGTTCATGTCATATAAAATCAGGTGAAGTAACTATGAATATTTAACCCACGGAAGAAAAAACACAGGGAGGAAATTACAGCTATATTCATGTATTTGAAGGGCTTTGTTGAAGAAGTTGGACTAGACTTTTTCAGTTTGGCTTAAGACTGCAGAACCAAGGAGGTGGGCAGAAAGGAAAAAGAGGGAAATTTAGGCCTGATGTTAGGAAGAACTTTGGAGCTATCTAAAAGGATAGTGGTTTGCTTTTAGATGTGGTAGTTTTCCTGTTTTGGGAGGTCTTCATGCTGATACCAGATGATCACTTGCAAGGGTATGTCATGGTAGGATTTCTTTGGGGTATGTGTTGCTGAGATCCTAACATCCTGTGATTCTGCTAAGATTCTTGAGCCTGGAATTGGTGTGACCCATGCTTTAGAAAGATTATTTTTGGAACCCACATGGAAAGTAGGTTGGAGAAAGGGAGGACTGGAAACAGGAACACCAATTAGGATGCTATCTCACATAAGGCAAAAGGTAATGAGAAATTGAACTGGACTGGTGGTTACATGGATGGAGAGATAGATAAATCTGAGATGTTATGAAGGGAGAATTGATAACATTTGGCAACAGACAGGGTATGGGAGGCAAGAAAGAATAATCAAGAGTTAAGTTCTATTCCAATGATCTGGACTTGCATGTATAAGAGGATGGGTGGTATTGCCCTCAGTATAAAGGAGGAGTTCGGAAGAGAGATGAGTTTGGTAGAAGAAAGATAATACATTCCATTTTAGACATGTTGAAGTTGGGATACCTGTGGCTAATCTAGGTGGAGCTATACAGTTTTTACATCACATCAATGATGATTAATTCATACACATCTATTTATATACCTGAACTGTGTCCTTTCACATGGCTTTTAAAAGAGCAGAGACAGAGAGAACCAGAAGAGGTCCTGAGAGAGAAGAGAGGAGAGGAACTATACCCAGAGACTTGGACTCAGTTCTTTGGAGATAAAACTTGTGCTTTAGCAGCAGATACCTAATGTAGGAAACCACATGGTCCCCAAAATGTCAGGAGATGAAATGAATATGAGTTCCTGAGTCATGATGGGAGCTGAAGAAATGTAAACTGGCATCTGTAGAGTAGCAATGGCTAAATTAGAGGAATCTCTGGATTATCCCTCCTGAATCCAGGACAAGAACTCCTAAATGATGCCATTTCTTGGTCTAAGCAGGAGCTGGTTTGGAGAAAGAGTGAGCAACAGTGTCTGAATACAGAGGAGCAATCCTGGTCTTGTCCATTATAGACACTAAGGTTGTATGGAATGTACAGATTCAAGAATATGAGTCTTTAACAGTCTTGAGCGTTTTTCCCTCCTCAGTGCAGGACCCCAACATTAGGGCCATAATGTAAGTTCAGAGAACTGACAGACTTCTTGGAAAGATAGAAATCCACTAGAGAGGGAGTAGCAGTTTTCTTGTCTGTTTATGGAATTTGTATATGAGCCCTTTATGATTGCTCTGTTAGGGTACATGAAGATCCCCAAATATTAAATGTTTTCATATCTGAGTGCTTGGAAGGGATATTAGACCTTTTTTCCTTTTTGTTGTGGAGAACTAGATATGATCCCAAATCTCATGCTCCCAAGAGAAATATGGTGGGGCCAAGAACTCAGAAAAGCTCCTGAGATTCAGTCAGACTTGCACAAGCCCAGAGTTTTAGTTCTAATACACCACAGGTAAAAAAAGCATGAGGTAAGCACATGTGATATCACAGATTTGAAAAAAGAATCTATTTTTCATGCTGTAGAGACTCCAACTCAAATAAATATGGTATGTTTTCCTATTGGACATGACTTTTAGAACATAAGAGAAAAGAATATACATATTCATAGAAAATGCCAAGGTTGTTTTTATGAACAGATATTAGTGAGACCAACTAATCCTGAAATAGAGTAGACTACATTCATGTGACCCCAGGATTAAATCAGGTCATTTTTATCATGTAATTTTGGCATCAGTTATGAAGGCATTCTGAGTTTCAGCTGTATTCTACGACTTAGAGATGATGATGTTTCTCCATATTATAGGATGTTGTATGTTAAGGTTTGTAGAGTATCTTATAAATGATCATTTGTACTACTTGTGTTTTAAGATTTACTGGTTAATATTTCAATGTAGCTGTTGAATTTGACTTTTGAAAATATATCTTTTAGAAATCACATTTAAAATGAAAGTTATTCTCTAAGGGGAGAAGGAGAGGAGGAGAGCTTTATGGCAGCATATAAAGTTAAATTAAGCTACAATTTGATTTTCTTAAATACTTGACTGATTTAATTTCTCTTCTGTATTTCAGCCCATTCTGATAATTTGTGTAGTAAAGAAAGGTCAAAGAAAGGTAAGATTGATCAATTGCTTCAGAGTAGGTCTCAAGGATGGTTGCAATTTGGTGGTTTATCATTAAATTTTCCATCTCATGATATTATAATTTCCAAGATTGTAGCTTACTTTATATTAGTTATGTTTTAAAGCATTTGCTCTGGAGAACACAGATTCCTTCAGCTTGATCTTGGGTATTTTGTCTTTCTTTTTTTTTTTTATATTTTTGTATTTAGTTCTTAATTCTGTGATCCTCTATTATCTATACCTGGATCCATGTGTTGATCTATTAGACACTGTTCTTTGGGCCAGATCTTACCATACCAAAAATGTTAGATGTGAAAATGTTTGTTGTTACTCGGCTCTTTGTGAATTCTTGATTTGGAATAGTAAACAATACAAGAAATGAATCTTTCCAGCCTTCATTAAGTGATGGCCATAGTAATGCAAAAGTTCTAATAACCTCAACAATGACTATGACTGAATACCCTTACATTTCTCTGGAAACCCAAAGTATTGATAGCATAAAGCCTTAATGCTTCTGGACATTAGTATAGTAGTTCTAGGTACTACTAAATCAAATAATTATAGAATTAATGTGAAATGTGTATGCAATCTGAATAATTTCTATTTTGGGCTATAAGATTGACCAATGTCGTGAAAGCAGTTGCAAATTAGGATATAAATAATTCAAGATCATAGACTAGGAAGGTTTTAAAAATGAATCAATGATTCCCTCAGCTGAATATAGATCCATTAGAAATCTGAAAAATTAAAAACGATGCCATTTTGGTGGTATTACTGTTTTTAGAAACCTGATTGTTTTATAAAATATTTATGTCTGGATATGAAAGGACAAACTATTGTGATCGCTATCTTCTTGCCTCTATCTTTGCCTTTTGAAAGTCTTCGAACCATCAGTGTGGGGTACTTCCTTCAATAATACAGATTACATATGTGTATCTAAGGCTAGAGAATTCATCATTAAGTGGCCAGGCCATTAGTGATGAACCTCTCTACTCTTATACAAAAGAGGTGGGTGCATTGATTATCCCACCCCTCTGAAAAGTAATTATTTTTGTCAGGTGAGAGCATTTCTTGATTGAATCTATCAATCAGAACTAAGGATGAACAAGGTCTAGACACTTCTTTGAATCAATCAAAGATATTACTACTAGGTACAACAGGAAATCTTTTGGGTGATGAATTAAGTCCTATGCAACGTGTAAAACACCTTGAGCTAGGTTGGTTGGAGGGTCAGGCAGAAGGAAAGGAAGGAACTGAGAGCAAAAGGTAAAAGAATAAGGAAAAAGGAGGACTGGACTTTGGCAGAGATAGATCATGTAGAGATCTCTATTGGCCTTACAAGCATCTCAAAGTAGGAAATTAGAGCTGACAGCATTAGATATTCCCACCTCCCCAAAGACTTAGAAAAGTTACCCCCAAAAGTCTACTATTCTTACAAATTCCCTAGCAGGTACCTGTTAACAGACCCTATAATACAGTCTTCTTAACCAAATGTTTACCTTAACCATAAAAAAGCCAGAAGTTAGCTAGAGATAAATGTAAATAAATATAAATTAAGACAGGCAACCAAACCTCTGCCTAATGATTCTGATCCATACTCCTAACTTTTCACTTAATATAAACTCCCATAATATAAATTTCATTTAGTATAAATGCTTTGTTTATTATATGTAAAAATTTAATATAAGCAGAAGAGAAGGAAACCATGTGGACCTGAGGTTCCATTATATTGCCCCTAGACTTAAAACAAGGTAATTATTGTAACTAGTGGTATAGCTGATTACATCTCCAAAGGTCAAGGTGAGTCGGGAAGAAGGAATAGTAATAGTTACCACTATGTGATCTGCACCCTCTCCACAACCACACACATGCATCCACTGTTGTTACTTTGGGCTGTCAGTCATAGTCTGCTACCAGGACACTATACAAAGTCTTTCCAACATGGTAGAATTTGATAGTGCTTATTCTCTGTCAGAATAACCTTCAAGAACCAAGGGTCGACTCCATGCTTCCATGAGGCAACAGAGCAGAATTTTGTCAAGGACCCAGGTTTAAAGCCTTCTAGTTCCCACAGTTGGAAATAATCTTTACTTCTTCAGATTTCATATAACACTTTATACTTTTCTTACAATATTCTGATCTTCTTTAAAATTATTTTTAGTTATTATATATTAATATATATACTTGTACTATACAATAGTATTTATCATCTTATTAGACTGAGCTGTTAGAACAAGAGCTATACCTTAAGTATTTTTGAATCTCTTCCAGTGGCTAATACAGTGTTTTGTGCATTATAGGCATTTAACAAATGGTATTTGAATTAATTAATTAATTAATTCATAGAGACAGTACTGCATTACTCCATGAAAAGAAAAAATATTTTAAATATGTCTCTTAAACAAAGATGCACAGCTACTCTTAAACAAAGATGCACAGCCCCATTTGGGCTGTGTAGAATGATACAGAATATCTTGTGTTTGTTTACATAGAATATGAAACCTATACCAACAAGAGTTTTGTCCTCTGGTTTCCTTTATTTTTTTGAAGTTGTTGCAATGCTTGACTTTTTTTTTTTTTTAAGTATTACAACGTTTTGAAAATTAGCATCATTGCTTTCATTCAGCAACATGCTGCCTTAAACTTTGAATTGAAATAATTTTGATCCTTAAAATTATTAGCAGGGCTGGTTTTTTGATGTTAAGGTAAAATATTGGTGGTGGTGGATGGAGAAAGATTATAGAAAACCTCATGAATTCTTATTATCTCTCTTGTTCCCTGGTCTTTATTCCCCACTTTTTCTTTTTCTTTTTTAAATTTAATTTTAAAATGCAGGATTTACAATCTCCTACAAATGGAATACAGGTACTTACATAAAGCAAATGAACCTTAATTGCACATGCAAAATATCCCATTTATGAAGTCTGATAATCTCCTGGTGGCCAAAATCTAACACTTCTAATGCTACCAAATTTATAGGGCTATTTAGCTTTCCTCCTTGTTTTTTGTCTTGCTTGCTTATTTGGTATGCAAAATCTTTGTGTCAATTTACTTTTGGGTAAGTTTAACACCAAACCAAATTATTCTTTCAGCACATTTTAAACAATCCCTTAAAGACCTTTTTTCTTGGCTATGTTTCCAATCTTGGCTTATCACTATAATATTTCATGCCCTATGCTTCTGAAAAAATTCAATATTCAAGAACAAAGTAATCCAGAGCTTTACTTCATTTCAGTCTTTTTATGTCCTAGGGCTGTCCCAAGTCAATGACCCAGTTTTTATTGTGTCACATCTCACTGTCAGTTGCTGACTGCTACCAGCTTGCCTAATCCTTTTTCCTGCCCCTTATCAGTTTTTCCTTAATTCAAAAATCTTTTTTTTTTTATTCTGTGCTTTTCTCCTTTCTTAGCTTTCAAATTCTGCTCCCCCACCCCAGGAGACTTGATGCCCCTGCAGTAGCCACTTAGAAACACAAAGACAGATAACTAAGGTCCAAAAGTCTGTTCTTGTCAAAATTTCCGTTGCCTTTATTCTGAAACAAGTAATTTGACATGCCAGCTTTGGTAGATGAGTAGGAAAGTGGGCAGGTAAATGGTAGAAAGTGGCTGCTGCTTCCAAACCTATAGAAACTGGAGGTTTCATCTGTGATGAGTTCCATACATAGTTGACATTAAATGAATGTGTTCCAAGATTGTTCCAGAAAGATCTATGCTTAATGCAAGTAACAAGCTAGCAACTAGGGTGCCATTAAGAGGGTGCATTTTATTTTATACTGTACATCATCCCTTAAAGGGTTTCTGGTTTAAAAATCTCACATAAATTAGCAAGCACATAGATACTATGCCATTATGATGGTTCTTTCAGCCAGTAAGTTGTCTGGATTTTGCTGCTTTATCGTCCCGAAATACAGAAATTAACATATTCACCTCTTTAATGGGAATAATAACATGAAAAGTGTTTGTGTTAAGGAAGAAAGGGGGTTAAAATTTAATTTCAGATAGACATACAATGTTTAAATCATAAAGTTTTATTGATTTTTGTTTTTGTGTTAACCTTATTTCTAAATATATCCCTTTTCCCACCCCTACCCAGAGAGTCATTGCCTTTAACAAAAAAATAATTAAAGGGGAGAGAAGCACTTTAGCCAAACTAACCAACTCATTAATGAAGTCTGACATATGCAGGGCTCATCTGCAGTCCGCCACCTTTACAAAGCAGGGAGAAAGGTGTATTTTCTTACCTTTTCTTAAAGGACAAATTTAATTATAATCACATAGCATTCAGGATTTTTTGTTTTGTTTTTTTTTCCATCTACATTGTTCTAGTCATACATTGCTTTCTTGGTTCTGCCGTCTTCCCTTGAGCCTCTGAATTCTTCATATTCATAGTATTTTTAACATACCATGATATTCCATTACATTCACATAGTATAATTTTATTCAATTTTCTCCTAATCTATGAGCATTCAGTTTGTTTCCAGTTCTTTGCTACCACAGAAAGGCTAGAATGAATGTGTCCTTTCTGTCTGTGGCCTCCTTGTGTTATATGCCTAGTTGTAGAATCTTCAGGACAATAGGTATATAAATTTTAGTTATTTTTTTTAGCATAATTTTCAGTGTTTTCCAATATGAGTTGGTTAGCTACAACAATAATTTATTAGTGTACCTGCCTTTCCAAAACCTTTACAACATTAACTTCTTCCATCTTTTGGAAAGGTACAGTTGGATAGAGCAGGTAGATAACCTGTTGGATAGAGCACTGGACCTGGAATCAGGAAGACCTGAGTTCAAATCAAGTTGGTCTATTACTAGTAAATAACAGATACTTACCAGCTGTATGACCTTCAACAAGTCCCTTAGCCTTTGTCTGCCTTAGTTCCCTCATCTGTAAGACTAGACTAATAATAGCACCTGCCTCCCAGGGTGTTGTGAGGCTCACATAAGACAATACCTGTAAAGTGTTTTAGAAGTTTTGGCTGTAATTATTGTCATTTTTGCCAATTTCCTGAGTGAGGTGAAATCTCAGGATTGTTTTTATTTGCACCTCTTTTATTATTAGTGATTTGGAATATTCTTTCATATAGTTCTTAGTAGTAAATTCTTCTGAGTAATCTTGGTTCAAATCTTTTGATCATTTATTCATTGAAGTACAGCCTTCACCAGTCTCCTTTTGAATTCTCCAAAGGCTTTGGGACTCTTTAAAGTCTAGTCCCCTTTGAGTCCCACTTTTGGGGACTTATTATGTTTTAAGTCTTCTGGGGGACTCCTCAAACATGGAATCACTTCAAACACTTCTCACTTCCAGCTTCCAGAAGGAAGATAGAAGAGGCCAATCCCACTTCAGATTGCTTAAGGAAAAGACTAGGAAAATCTGAGAGGAGTTGGTTGAGCTGAATTATCTCCTTCTCAATAAGAGGGCTCCTTCACTCTGTAATGTCTGGTATATATTCTCTTACATCTACTTTCTCTGAATTTCTTTTTTGCTGCTAATTTGGATAAATGGCATTCTTTGCTATCCTTTCTGTTTTCATTGTGGAACTGGTATTGTATGGAAAAGGGATCAAGCCTTAGATATAGAAGGTGGAGTCCTTCTTCCTTCACAAATGATGAAGTGATCGGAAGTTAAGATGGAACCTGATCATATACCCCCTAGACTAATAATGCCTAAGGAAGCAAAAAAATCCTAGGCCAATATCCCCCCATCTTTGAAGAGAGCTGCTCAGCCTCTAGCCCTAACTTCCTGCTTCTCTTCCTGGATGAAATCTAAGTATGAAAGTCTCCCTTAGAGAAGGGCGAGAGGAGAAAAGGCTAAAGATGTCTACATTTCTTTGAGCCACACAACAGTTCTCTTGACATGTAGATCTAATTACACATGTGAGGTGGATGGGGTGTTCAGCAAGGACTAATACCTCTGATGTCAAGGGATTATCAAGCCCCTTTCAGAGTTGCTCATCTGCCTTTGGTGTCCACCTTCACCAAGGTGACTCACCTGTGGCTCCAAGAAGCTGTAATAGCATGTGCTGTAGCCACATCCCCAAAAGACCCATTTTGGCAGACAGGCTAAACTAGGTTGAGGGCAACGTTTAGGCTTCAAACGAGTTTGTGACTTAGGGGGATGTCTACTGTAAGTATGTGAAGATTTTCCCTAGCAGAATGGGTGGATATGAACAGTTTGTTCCAATAGCCATGAAGATGGCTGAAGAAGACATTGGGAACACATAGAGTTTGGTTAGGCATCGAAGACATGGAGGTCATCCACTGCATCTTAAGACCATTAGGGACCATTGACCTTTGATGACTCAGGAAGAGAGAGACTGATGACTTTGTGCAACTCGGCCTCACTCAAATCCCATTTATGTGCAAGTCAAGACATCACTCATGATGTCACTGGTCCTTTTCAAAACTAGGAAAACAACAGTGAAAACAGCTATTTATGTGGGGTTTGCCACTCTCCCTATTATATAAATATTTATTTCCCTCCTCTCCTGCCTCTACCAAATCAGACTGACAAATGTACTATTCCAACACATAAAGCTCCCTAGCTGCTCCTAACTGGGGAATATAATACTTATTATTATGGACTCTGGATAATACAGATCAGTCAAATCATGAAGCATTTATTAAGTGACTACTATGTGCCAGGTTCTCTGCTAAGTACTGGGGATGCAAAGAAAGGCAAAATAATCCATGCTATCAAGAAACTCACAATCTAATGAGGAAAACAACAAAATTATATGCAAACAAGCTATATACAGGATAAATTAGAGATAGTTAATAGAGGGAACTAGCATTGGGAGAGATCAGAAATGTCTCTTGTAGAAGGTAGGATTTTAGCAGGGACCTGATGGAAGTCTGAGAAGCTAGAAGATGGAGATGAGGAGAAAGAATTCCAGGTATGGAGATGTCCAGGAAAAGTGCATGGGGTGAGGAGATGGAGTGTCTTTTTTAAATTTTTAAAAAATCAATTTATTTATTTTAGTTTTCAACATTCATTTCCACAAAATTTTGAGTTCCTAATTTTCTCCCCATCTCTTCCCTCCCCTCCACCCTGACATAGCAAGCATTCTGCTTACCCCTTCCCTCAGTCTTCCCTCCCTTTTATCTTGCTCCCTTGTCCCCTTCTCCCTTACTTTCTTGTAGGGCAAGATAGATTTCTATACCTCATTGCCTATATTTCTTGTTTCCCAGATGCATGTAAAAACAATTTTTAACATTTGTTTTTTGAAACTTTAAGCTCCAAATTCTTTTCCTTCTTCCCTCCCTTCATACCCTCATTGAGAAGGCAAGCAATTCAATATATAGCTATGCAGAACACTTCCATAATAGTCATGTTGTGAAAGACTAACTCTATGTACCTCCATTCTATCCCGCCCCCCCCACTTACTCTATATTCAACTTTGACCCTGTCCATTTTCAAAAGCATTTGCTTCTGAATACATCCTTCCCCAATTTGCCCTCCCTTCTGTCACACATACCCTCCAGCCCTTGGTTTATCCTCCTTTTCCTTTACTTTCCTGTAGGGTAAGATACCCAATTCAGTGTGTATGTTATTCCCTCCTTAAGCCAAATCCAATGACAGTAAAGGTTCATTCATTTCCTCTCCCCCTCGTCCCCTCCATTGTGAAAGCTTTTTCTTGCCTGAGATAATTTATCCCATTCTATATCTCCCTTTCTCCTTCTCCCAATATAATCCTATTTCACCCTTTAATTTTATTTTTTAGATATCATCCCTTCATATTCAACTCACCCTGTGTCATCTATCTATCTATCATCTATCTATTCTTCCTCCAACTATCCTAATACAAAGCAAAGTTTCATGAGTTACAAATATCATTTTTCCATGTAGGAATATAAGCAATTCAACTTCAATAAGACCCTTATGATTTCTCTTTCCTCTTTACCTTTTCATGCTTCTCTCGCTACTGGTATCTGAAAGTCAAATTGTCTATTCAGCTCTGGCCTTTTCAGCAAGAATACTTTTCCCTGAAGTATTATGCTAAGTTTTGCTGGGTAGGTGATTCTTGGTTTTAATGCTAGCTCCTCTGACCTCCAGAATATCATATTCCAAGTCCTTCAATCCCTTAACGTAGAAGCTGCTAGATCTTGCGTTAGACTGATTGTATTTCCACAATACTTGAATTGTTTCTTTCTGGCTGCTTGCAATATTTTCTCCTTGACCTGGGAACTCTGGAATGTGGCTACCATATTCCTAGCAGTTTTTCTTTTGAGATCTCTTTCAGGAGGTGATCGGTAGAATCTTTCCATTTGTATTTTACCTTCTGGTTCTAGAATATTAGGGCAGTTTTCCTAGATAATTTCTTGAAAGATGATGTCTAGGCTGTCTTTTTATCATGACTTTTAGGTAGTCCAATACTTTTTAAATTATCTCTCCTAGATCTATTTTCCAGGTCAGTGGTTTTTCCAATGAGATATTTCACTAGAGTGTCTTGTTCAAAGAACAGAAAGGAAGCCAGCATCACTATATCACAGAATAAGTGGCAGAGAATAACATTTAAGAAGAGTGAGAAGGAAGGGGCCAGGTTATTTTATTCTTTTAAAAATATTATTTTTATTTATTTCATTAAATATTTCCCAATTATACATAAAATAAATTTTACAATTTTTTTTTCCAATTTTGAGTTCCAAATTCTCTCCCTTTCTCCTACCCCATATCCCTTGAGAAGGCAATTATACATGTGAGATCATGCCAGATATATCTCTGTATTAGCCATGTTCAAAAGAAAACATAAATAAAACAATAAAAATAAAGTAAATAACCCTTATACTTCAACCTACATTCAGAGTTCATCAGTTCTCTCTGGAGGTGGATAGTATTTTTCATCATTGGTCCTTTGGATTTAACTTGAATCATTGTCTTGATCAGAGTAGTTAACTCTTTCACAGCTCATCATTATATAATATTACTGTTACTGTGTATAGTGTTTTCCTGGTTCTGCTCATCTAATTTTGCATGAATTCATGTAAGTCACCTTTCTGTTTGTCATTTCTTTGTCATATTCTTATATAAGAATATTCCATTCTTATAGAATGATAACATTTCACCACAATCATATACCACAATTTTTTTACCCACTTCCCAACTGATGAGAAGGGACCAGATTATGAAGGACTTGAAAAGATTTTATATTTGATACTGAAAATATTGAGGGACCACTTGTAATGGTAATTTAAATGGAAAGATCTTTCTCATCCATTAATAGGCCCATGTGACCTGCTTAAATCACATGGAAGCCTAGGTCACACCTAAGTGGTGGGAGGAACTTGCTGAATGAGTGGAACAGGAAGGTGGAGCAGAACTGAGAGGAAGTTATTGAGAGCAGTTAGGACAGAGGGAGAGAGAGGACACAGGCAAGCAGGCACAGTTAGGCTCATGAGTGTTTGTTTGTCTGTGAGAAGGCCTTAGCAGGGTAGAGATGGGGGTGGGAATGACTTTGTCCTCTGCAGTGATAATGTGTATTGACTTCTTGGTTACTATGATGGATTTGACTTTCAGGTTTTGGGATTTGCCTTTCTGGTGTCTGAATAAGTGTTTTTCTTCTGCCTTCTATATGGAAAGTCTGTTATACTTTGTGATTCTGAACTATGCCAGCAAATTCATAGCTGCCCTTCATGCTGTGAATATTGCCTGGGTGATACATTTGGTGTCACAAACAGGATCTTAGGGTATAAAAATCTCTATTTGGAGGCAGAAAGTATTTAGAGGAAGAAGTGGATATCCCAGGATGGGAGGATTTACTGTATTCCTCCCTAGCAAAGCAATGGGCTAAAAGCACTGGACCCTGTGAAAACCGGGAAGCAAGGTTACAGGAGGGGGAACTTAGAGACTTAGAAAGGTATTTTCAAGGAATACCAATAAGAACAGAGAAAGAGCTGGGAGGCATATAGGAGAGGCTGAATTTCATTAACAGGTTACCCTATTACGTGTAAGAGCAGAGACAAGCTTGTGAAGGAAAAAAATTCAGATGGAAAAAGAGTTAGCTAGTTTGCATGGGAATTCTCAGTGCTCAGGCTCTCCCTTAAAAGAGCAAGCTGGGGGTCTCAGGTGGAAGCAAATATTGTATATTTAGCTAAGAAGAAGTGGAATGCTGGCAAAAGAAGTGTGCATACAACCTTTGTATAGACCCAGTCTAGTTGCCATGATGATGATTGCCAGGAGAGAGCATGGGCAGAAATTAATTAAATCAGAGTTGGAAAATGAAGCAATATTGCAGCTGGAGACTTCTAAGACTGAAGCTTGCCCCATACTAAGGCAAAAACAAGAGAACCACTCAGGGAACACAGTGTTTAGGGAGATAATTGAGGATTTATACTCAGCAGGAGGTCACAGATATTTTGAGTTGGTTCACCCAAAGGATGGGAGAATTGTTAGTATCTTGGATGGTTACAATGAGTAATGAAGGAACTGGAGGAGTATTCATAGATAGCATTGGCTGCTTGAAATTTATGGTATCATCAGAGTCCTTTTGTACAGCAAACCTTTAGAGATTATAATATGCAAGGAGGTAACAATAATCTGTTAGCTTTGACTGCAGAAGGATGCAATTAGCAGTATCCTACTGATTCTATGTGGCCTAGTGGAGATAGAACCTAGTATTCACTTAGTGACCGTATAAGAAAGTTAAAGGAAAAGATAATAAAGACTCTCATAAGGATCAGAAATGTAGATGCATACTATGATACCGCCTTATAGGCAAAAGAATGAAACAAAGATTCATGTACAATTAAAATTTCTAGAAAAAAATCTCTTATGCTTTAGGTGAACTAAAAAAAGTAGGGGTAGTAATCATGTTTGCAATTTGAATTCTGAGTGCAGATTGAATCATACATTTTAAATTTATTTTTCTTGGATTTTTTGAGTATGGTTTCTTTTTTAACATGACTAATATCATGTTTTGCTTGACTTCACATGTATAATAGGTATCATATTACTTGTCTTCTCAAAGGGTGGAGGAAAGGACAGAGAGAGGGAGAGAATTTGGAACTTAAAATTTTCTAAATGAATGTTAAAAAATTTTACACGTAGTCAGGAAATAGCTAATGAAATAAATACATTTTTTAAAAATTTTAAGGAAGAATTTTTAAAAGAAAGTATGATCTCCAAGAAGGCAACAATTTTTTAAAGATCTGATTTAAACAGACAAAAAAGGGAAACTTAAAGGCATCATAAACAATGAGTTAATATCAAAACTATATGTGTGTATACCAAAATGATATATTAACTAAATTCCTAAAGGAAATAATCAATTTACAGGATGAAATAGTAAGATTATAATAGTTGGGAATCTCAATATACCTGTCTTAGATCTCTAGATAAATCTAACTATAAGATAAATAAGAAAGAAGTTAAGGATATGTTTCAAATTTTTATTCAGTCACTTGATAAATAGTTATTAAGCATTGACTATGTGCGACTAAGCACTGATTCCTTAAGGACAAGGGATACAAAAAAAGTAAAAGTTCCTGCTCTCAAGGAGCTCACAGTCTAATGTAAACATGTTTAAACAAGATATAGATATAGGATAAATTGGAAATAATTAACAAAGAAAAGGCACTGGAAAGAATGGGAATCATCAAAGCCTTTCTGAACAAAGTAAAATTTCAAGGAAATCAAGGAAGCCAGGAGTAGGACATTTGAGGCATAGGAGACAGATAGTGAAAATGCCTATTCAGGAGGTGGAGTGTCTTGTTCAAGAAACAGCAATGTGTATAATGTTACTGTATCATGGTGACCATGGAGGGGAGAGGTATAAGAAGACTGGAAAAGTGAACAGGGCAAGTTATAAGGACTTTGAATGCCAAACTGAAGATTTCATATCTGATCCTGGAGATAAAGGGGAGCCACTGAAATTTATCGAATATGAAGGTAACATGGTTAGAGCTATGCTTCAGAAAGATTTATTTGACAGCTGAGTGGCAGACTGACTAGAGGGAGGAAAAATTTATGGCAAGGAGACCCACCAACAGGTTACTGTAATAGCTCAGGCATGGGATGATGAGGGATTGCACCAGAGTAGCGGCAGTGTTAGAGAATAGAAGTGGGGAGAAATATAGGAGAGATGTTAAGAAGGCAAAATCAGCAGACCTTAGCGATAGATTTATATGGGATTGAGGTGGTGAGAGAGTAAAGAGTCAAAGATAATCTCTAGTGATTATTGAATGAGAACATTTGGGAGAATAAGGATTTTTCAAATATACATGGCACCTTTATAAAGATTTCCAACATACTATACTAGGGGTCTACAAATTATGGTCCATAGGCCAAATCTGACCAATGCCCTGTTTTCGTATGGCCCATGAACTAGAATGTTTTTAAAGTTTTAAAATAAAGTTTTATTGTCTTAATTCTTCAAAAGAAACTATTCTTTTTTTATGGGTTATAGAAAAACAAGCAGCAGGCCAGATTTGTCCCTCAGACCATAATTTGCCAACCCCTGAATTAGGGCATAAAAATAAAATAAAGAAATGCAGAAAACAGACATATTAAATATGTGTCACCAACGAAAAACTATATTTAAAACTACCAAACTATACTCAAAACTACCAAAAACTATATTTAATAAAAGACCTTTAAAGTGTTAAAAATTAATTGGAGACTACATAACTTAATCCTCAAGAATATGTGGTCAAAAGAACAATAGAAACAAAATTAAGTTTCAGAAGAAAAAAAAAGTCATAGGAATGAGACAACATACAAAAACTTTTAAAATGTAGCCAAAATAATGCTGAGGGGAAAATTCATCTCTGAAAACTTTTATCCACAAAAGAGAAAAAAAGAGAAAAAGAACAGGAATGCAACTGAAAAAAACTAGAAAACTAATAAATTTTAAAACTTCAGTTAAATTGCCAAAACAAAAATTCTGAAAATAAAGAGATTAATAATATTTAAAGAAGAAACCAGTGAATTGACTAATTCAAACAATTAAAAACTGAATTCATTTGGATAAACAAAAGAAGAAAAAAAACAAGAAAGGAGATAAAATATTTGATACTCTGATTTAAAAGGCTGAGGAAGGGAAGAGACAAAATTTTCAATATAAAATTTTAAACAGAAAAATCACAACAAAGAAAAAAAGAAATTATTAGAAACTATCTTGCCCAATTATATGCTAACCAACTGATAGTGTAAGTAAAATACAAAAATATAAAATACCCAGATTAAAATAAATGTATAAATAACACAACCTCAGATAAACTGAGTAAGTCATAAATGAAATACTAAAGTAAAAAGAAATGTAGGAGCATATGGGTTTACAAATAAATTGTATTAAACACTTCATTACTCAAAAAAGCTATTTAGAAACTGGTAAAGAAACAATCCTGTAAATTCCTTTAATGATACAAATATGGTATTGATATCGAAATCAGAAAGAGATAAATCAGAAAAAAAATTATAGATCCATTTCAATAATGAAAATCAAAGTAAAAATTGTAAATAAAATATTAACAAAGAAGTCATATATCAAAGGGATAATACATTATAACCAGGTAGGATTTATAGCAGGAATTTAGAGTTGGATCAATTATAAATATAACATCATATTAATAACAAAAACCTCCCAAATATCTGTTAATTGTATCAATAGATTCAATCTAGTTTGATGACAACTCTCATGTCTGTTAAAAAACACTGAAAAGAAAAATAACAAATAGGCTGTTCTTGAGACGATAAATAGCGTCTACCCCAAACCAGCAGCTAGCAGTGTATGCAATGAAATAAAATGGAGGCCTTACCAGTAGATCAAGAATAAAGCAAAGATGTCCGTCATCACCATAATTATTTAACATAGTGCTAGAAATGCTGACTTTTGAAAAAGACAAGAAAAAGAAATTCGGAGAAATAACGCAGCAAACAAAATGATCAGTTTTTGAAGATGCTAAACTTTACTTAAAGAACTCTAGACAGTCAACTAAAAATAATTTAGATAACAACTAGAATATAAAATCTAAAGTAACAGAATATAAAATAAGCACATAAATCTTCAGCATTTTTGTGTATCATCAACAAAACCTATCAGGAAGAGATAGGAGAAATTCTGCCTTAAATAACTACTAAATGTATAAAATACCTGGGAGTCTATCTGCCAGGACAAACACAGGAACTATATAAATATACACAAAAATAGCAATCTCAACAGAAATGTAGAACTAAGCAATTTAGAGAAATATCCATTGCTCAAGTGTTTGATGATCTAGTGTAATAAAAATGATAATACTGACTAAACTAATCTTCTTATTCAACGTCATACCAAATTATCAAAGGGTTACTTTACAGAATTAGAACAAAATAATATCAAAAGTAGTTTAAATCTAAAAAATGAAATTCATCTGGACAAACAAAAGGTCAAGAATCTTAAGAGAAATGATATTTTTAAAAAAAGATAAAAAAAAGAAAATGGTCTACCATTACCAGATCTCAAATTATACTGCAAAGCAGAAATCATCAAAACAGCATTATAGTGGTTAAGAAATAAAGAAGTTGGTCAGTAGAAGAGATTAGGTACACATCAGATAGAAGCAAATGAACACAGTAACTTCCTATCTGACAAACCCAAAGATCCCAGGATTATGAATTCACTAGTCAACCAAAATTGGAAGCAGGAAGGCAGGGCAAGATGGTGGAGTGGCTGGAAGAGCTGAAGGAGTTTATGGCAATGACATGGGCCAAGGAGGGCCAGTCTCACTTCTTCTAGTCATCTGGATGGGATCTGCAGATTGCCCTGATCAGCTTTTATGAAGATGGAGGTAATGAAGATCTTGTTTCACTTTCCTTGCCAGCACCCAGTTCAGTGTCCAGAGGCACAGCTCCCAGTAACAACAGGGTGACATCATTCAGAAACCTTGTTCATGCCCAAGAAGATGATGAAGATGATGAAGAGGGTCAAAGGTTTTACACTAGAGGCTCAGAAAGGAGTGAATAACAGATTGTTGGCCCCCCAAGGAAAGCCCCAATGAGTTGGTGGAAGATCTGTTCAAGGGTACCAAGGAACATAGTTGTTGACTGAATGGCCAATAACCCTGAGAATAGCAAACCAAAACCATTTGCAGAAGAGGAGTAGACAGTAGCCTATGTAGCAGGAGAAAGATGACAATATTCTGGCCAAGATGTGCATACTGTATTGAAGCTCTGGAAGAGTTGAGTCAGCCCAGACAATGGTGAAGGGAGAAGCTACCATCTAACATCATTTTCTGGAGTCTATCTGCAGAAGTGAAGCATTTACAGAAGTATAAAGATTATCACATGGGGGACAAGTCAACTTGGATATGGAAGAGTATCAAGATGAGGACTTTGTAAAGCCCATGGGAACCTTTAAAGCTTTCCTTGACCAGGGGTCAGAAACTGGGCAACACTACCCCCCAGCCATCGAACACAAGCTCTCCAACCCAGAAAGCAGAAAATGATGTCAAAGTCAATTCCTCCATCACAATTGACGTCAGAGCTCACAACCAACATTCAAATCTGGCCTGCTGATGGAGGGAAACTAGTACAGAAATTTAATCTTCATCACAGGATCAGTAATATCCAGCTTTTCATTGTAAACACTCAGTCAACAATGGCGGCCATGAGCTTTGTCCTTATGATCACCTTTCCTAAAAGAACTGGCTGAAGAGAACAAGACTTTGAAGGAGGCCAATCTGCTCAAAGCTGTTTTTGTTCAGTGATTAATATAATACCTGTCCTCTCCTCCCTTACCACACCCCAGATTTACTCTTTTTCCTCTTATTTCCATCCACAGCTATCTGCTGCATGCATACATCAATCTGCCCTACTTGTGTACTGTGCTGTGCAGTGTCACATCTCCCCTTATCTCTGGCTTCTTAGATCTTAGTTGGACATTCTGTTTTATCTTTAGTTTCATTTATTGGGTTTTTGTGATGATCAATGAATTTTTTAAAAAGTTAATTAAAAATAAGCAATTTTTTTTAAATCTGGAAGACATTTTGGCAGAAACAAGTTATGACTCAAAATGTCACATTATATGTTAAGATAAGCTCCAAACAGGTACATGACTTAAACATAAAGGATGACATTAAAGACAATTAGAAGATCAGGGAAGAAATTACCTTTCTGATTCATGGAGAGGGAAGAGTTCATGATCAAACAAGGAAACAGAATAACATGAAAAAATTAAAGTGGATAATTTTGATTATGTAAAAGCAATAAGTTTTTGTACAAATAAAGCCCAAAGAGCTAAAATTAGGAGGGATGCGGTAACTTGAGGGTGAGGGGTTGAAGCAAATTTCTCTTATAAAGGTTTACTATCCAAGATATATAAGGAACTGATTAAAATTTATAAGAACCATTCCCCAACTAACAGTCCTAGGATATAAACAGGCAATTTTCAAAAGAACAAATATTTCTAAAGTAAAAATAGGCATAAGAAAAATACCACAAATCATTCGTGGGAAAGCAAATTAAAACAATTCTGAGGTTCCATCTCACATTTTCGAGTCTGACAAAGTTGACAAAAATGGTTAATGATAAATATTGGAAAAACTGTGGAGAGACCAGTACATCAGTACATTGCTGGTGGAGCAGTGAACTCATCCAGCAATTCTGAAAAGCAATTTGGAACTATGTTCCAAAAGATATTAAACTATACGTATCTTTTGACCTAGAGATACCATTACTAGGCTTACATCTGAAAGAAATCAAAGAAAGACAAAAAGACCCCTTACTTATAAAAACATTTTTATATTTATTATATTCATTTGCAGCATCAAAGAACAGGAAACAAAAGGGGTGCCCCTCAATTGAGGAATGTCTAGATACAAATATGATGAAATACTATTGTACCTAAAAATAATGAAAAGACTAGCTTGCGTCAGTGAAACCCGATAACTTGTATGAACTGATGCAGAGTGAAGTGAGCAGAACTGGGAGAACACTTTACACGATAAAATTCTTATAAAAACAAAGTTTTGTAGAGGGGTACACCAGCGGAATAGGTCAGATACTCAAGACAATAGTCAATGAATATAGCAATCTATTCTTTGCTACACCCAAGGACCCCAGCTTCATAGCAATGCAAGGACCTAAAAAATTCCCAGTGGACTCTTGAAGCAAAATGCCTTCAACATTCAGAGAAAGAACTATGGAACTGGATCACATAATAAAGGAGGCCATTTTCTCTTGTGTTATGTTTTTTTTTTTTATGGTTTCTCCCATTCATTTTAATTCTTCTATGCAGCACGACTAAGGTGAAAGTGTATTTAATAAGAATGTATGTGTAGAATCTACGTAAGATTATACGCCATTTCAGGGAGGGAGAGGAGAAGGAGGGGGAAAGTGGAAGTGATTGTAGAAAACTGAAAACAAATAAATTAATTTAAAAAAATTTTGAAAGATAAGAATTATGATCAACACAATGACCATTTATTTTAGAGTACTGATGATGAAGCATGCTATGCTTCCTGAATGAGAGATGATGGATTTGGGGTACAGAATGAGACATATATTTTTTTGGATATGGCCAATGCAAAAATTTGTTTTTTCTTGACTATGCATCTTTGCAACAAGAGTTTTCCTCCTAGTGTTGGGGGGTGAGGTAGGGCAGAAGGGAAGGAGAAAAATTAATTTCTGTTACTTGAAAAAAAATTTAACTTAAAAAGATAAGAAAAAGAAATGGAGTAAATAAGAAAAAAGTAAACAAAATTTTCACTTTTTGAAAACATGACTTGTTTAAAGAATCAACAAAAAATTCATTGAAATAACTTCTGCAAAGTAGAAAGACATGAAAAATCTACATAAATCATCATCATTTCTATATGTCAGCCACAAAACTCAGCAGGGAGAAATAGAAAGAGAAACACTTAAATTAACAACACACTGTATAAAGTACTTGGAAGTCTATTTGCTAAGACACACAGAGAAAACTATATAAATAAAACAACAAACACTAATGGGAATAAAGACAGATTTATCAATTGCTCATGGGTGGGTTGAACCAATATACTACCTAATTTGATTTTCTTATTCAGAGACACACAAATCAACTTACTAAAAGATTACTTTATAGAGCTATAAAAATAATAACAAAATCATCCCGAAGAACAAAAGGTTAAGATTCTCAGGGAAACAATGAAACAAAGGAGAAAAGAAATATCTAGCAGTAATGCATCTTAAATTATACTACAAATATAATACTACACATATGTATACATATATACATACACATGTACTACAAATGATCAAAACGATTTGGTACTAGTTAAGAAATGGAGAGGTTAATTAGTGGAATAGATTAGGTACACAACATACAGAAACAAATGAATTCAGCAGCCTACTGCTTGAAAAACCCAAAGACACCAACTAGTGGGTTAAAAACTCGTTATTCAACAAAAACTGCTGGGAAAATTGGATATCAACTGGACAGAAACACACCACAATACATACTAAGATAAGGTCCAAATGGATACATGGACTAGATAAAAGAGGTTACATTATAAATGAGAGGAACAAGGAATATAATACCTTTTTCAATTATGAATAGGGGAACGAGTCCATAACAAAGGATATTGAGCATCATATGAGCTATAATAGACATTCTGTTTATGTAAAATCAGAAAGTTTTTGCATAAATGAAATCAATAGTTAAAATTAGAAGGGAAACAGTTAATTGAAGAAAGAAAATCTTTGTTAACATTTTCCTCTGATAAAAAAAAAAGACCTGATAGCTAATATACCTAAGGAACTGATTCAAATACCTAAGAACAACGGTCATTTCCCTCATAACTAGTAAGCACCATCGCTGGTATTTGAACTTAGGTCTTCTGATGTGTACCATAAAAGACAGGCACACAAATACACTGTTGATGGAGCCGTGAACTGGTTCAATCTTTCTTGACGTTTAGAATTATGCAAGAAAAGCCACTAAACTGCTCATGCTCTTTGTGCCAGTAATTGCAATACTAGGCATATACTCTCAAGGAAGTCAAAGCCAGAAAAATGGTTCAACACATACCAAAATACTTAGAGCAGTACTTTTAGTAAAGAACAGGAAATAAAACAACAATTTGAGGATGGTTGAAAAAAACATGGCAAATGAATGGAATGGAATACTATCATGAAGAAATGACAGATATGAATAATTTGAAGATTTGCTTGAATTAGTATGGGTTAAAATAAATAGAATCTAAAGGGCAATATATGCAATAAAAAAGCATTTATTAAGCAGTTACCATATGCAAAGAACTGTGGATACAAATAGAAAAGTAAGACAGTCTTTCTTTCAAGGAGGTTATATTTTAATGGAAGAGAGAATATATATGGATGGTTTCAGCTGTGTCAGATACAAAGGTCCCATCTATGGTCCTTAGGGTACAGCAACAAAACAGATGGTGATAGTCCTTCTTTAATGTCATTTCCACTGATAAAATCTTATCAGTTGCTGATGTGGAACCATATGATAGTATTTGACAAAATAACACTGATGATAGTAAAATAAATGAAAAGGTCACAAAAGTAAACCAAACTCTGTGTAACTGAAAAAATAATGGTCCTAGAGAACAAATAATAAAACATGCATCTTTCTTCAAGTAAAGGAATAAGACTACCAGGGTAAAATGCAGTTATCAGCTGTTTTTGTCTAATTATTTTTCATTTTTCAATTTAGAGGGAGAATATTTCAAGATACAACTATAATGTAAAAAGCTTCAATAAATTTTTTAATTTATTAGAAGGAATATTATTATATAATTATTATCAGAAATTAGAGCAAAGATAAATAAGAGAAAATTTAGGGGGGAAATACATGAGTGGAACTGATATCAAAAGGAAAATGAGACAGAACAAAAAAATTAATATAAAGATTCTGCCCAGAAACTCTAAAGTTTAGTAGAAGGAGAAGAAATTGAAAACCATAAACGAAATATGACAATAAATGAGATGAAGCCCTGAAAATAAATGAGCTTGTGTAAGTTATATTAAAAATTTTAAAAGAAAAATTTGTCAGTGTAATTATAACCATGTCTTTGATAGAGAAGGCTATGCTTCTATTAATAGAGAAAAGTGACTTCAGATTTTTATAAAAGCATTGATGAAAATATAATTCCCCTTTAAAATCATCCAATTTCCCTTTCTTTAGTTTTATAGTCATCAAGCAAGTTTATGATCTTAATTGGATTTACCAAAGTAGGTTTCCTCTAGTGAGAAGGGAATATGCTGATTTACTCATATAAGCATGGTTCATTTCACTAAAAATTGATAGAGATAACCTAGTTCGCAAATCAAATTTTCCTGCTTATTCATGTAGCATATGTAAGTTCATTTAGAACTAATCTAGGGATTCTTTGTTAGTCCAGGGAAGTCTATGGACACTTCTCAGAATTATGTTTTTAAATGCATAAAATGAAATACACAGGGTTACAAAAGAAATCAACTATATTCAAATACATTTATCAAAATATTTTTGAAGGTTCATAGATCCCAGATTAATAATCCTTGGCTTAACCAATTCTGGATGAATTAACAACAGACTTCTTAGCCTATAAAAAGAAAAAAAAAATGAAATCTTAGAGGAGTCACCAACATCTCAAAGTCTAAAGAATTACACAGGAGAATGAATGTTTGATGATATTTTAATATAAGAATATTTAAAAATCTATTATTTTGAAAACATTTTCACAACACTGGACAAAATAAAAAAATAGATATAGTAGAAAATAACAATATTACCACAAATGATATTCTACAGTATTGATAGTGCCCTCTTTTCCCCAAGCACTTCTTACATGCAAAATGGGAGTCAAAGCTAATACTCAACACTATGGTGGGCATAAAAATCCTATTTTGTCCTCTCTACAGATATTCTAAAAGCAGAGAATACTGACAAGCCCATGCACTTCTGTATGTTTCAAGAAAGCATCAAGGGATGCTCAAAGAGATAGATGAAATGCTAATAGACATATCTACAGAAAATAAGCCTCAGAGAAAAGCACACAACTGTACTGATAACTCTTAAAATGATAAATATAATAGAAATATGAATGATTAAGTGAATTTCCTTCCACTACTAGAGGATGTGGAACAGATTTTATTTTAAGGTTATAGTCACAACGTATCCAACATATGGGAAGAAAAAGACTAAAAATGTTCATTGCCATTCAAATCTGTTTTCAAATTGTAATGATAATACTTATGTTTTAGAATTAGTTTTTATTTTTCACCTGTGTTTTTGGCATTGTGGAGATAAAGCCTGACAAGGCTGCCTCTTCCCTCACACCATAGACTTTCTCTGAGTATCAAAAATACAATACGGCATTTGCTTTGTCCTTTTTCTCCAGCAGGATCTTTTCTCCAGCTCTTGGTGTCTTCGGGTACAATCTGTCCTGTTTCTAGTACAGAACTCCTACTCAACAACTCCTACTCAATGAATTGCTTCTAAATGTACCATTGGAAACTTATGTGTCCTCCTTTCTCTATCAAAGTATTCGAAGTCTTGGAGGTGGAAATGGGCAGCTAACTGGTTTGCCATTTTCTTCAAGGCAAGAAAGGCTCCAACAATTTGGAAAGCAAGGAAGATGGTGAAAATAATGTTAAGGGCTCGTTCCAGGGGCTGGATTGTCAGGCCTTCATTAAAGAGCAAGAAGAGAATGAGGGGCAACTGTAGCAGAAGACTCAAGAGCCAGAAGCCAGCCAGCTCTGGAACCTGCGAAAGTAAAAATATCGTTATCAAGAACTTCATTCTTTTAATAAGGCTATAACTAAAACGAGTCAATGAGTATGTATTTAGAATCTACTCTGGGTCTGGCCCTATTAGGCAACATGGAGGATAAAAAGTAGTAAAGATAGGGAACTTGCCCTAAAGGAAAACTAAGGAAATTAAACAATTTGAGAAGAGCTCAAAATAGCATAAAAGTTAAAACAAATCTACAGCCAATATTAATAGAATCACAAAGAGGAAACACTATAGCAAGAAAAGCAATAGATTTAATAGAGATCTTGCTGTTTATACTTTGGTCATTTAACCTGAGTCTCAGTTTCCTCATTAATAAATGTTGATAATAATACTTTATAGGGCTTTTGTAAGGATCAAATAAGTTATTTTATGTAGATGACTATGTGTCACTTAAACTGTTTTATAAATGTCCAATTGTTTTTATGGGATAGGAAGTATTTATTAAGAGTGAGTTGAAGTATAATCCATACATATATAACCTGAGAAAAACTGATGAGAATATTTTCCCTTCCTCTTTACACTCAGGTTCCAAAGATTCCATTTGGTGTAGAAATAATGTTTTATTGGCAAAGTAGAAAGTCTACTTGCATTCAAATACAGCAAGTGATTATAAAACTAATGGTATGAAACAGGATCTTACCTTCTCCTGTAAGTTGCCCATATATCCTAAATATAACCGGATGACCTCAATTAAGGTTATGAGTATAATGACGGTGACTAGAATGAATTTATAATAATCAGGCAAGATGGGATACTGCAGACAAAGACAAAGAGAGAACACATTACTATTATTTCACATCATCCTAGCAGAGATACTACAACTGACTCAGAAGCCCAGGACATCCTAGGCTAGAATAAAGAATGCAGACTTCTGTCTTGTGGAGAGTGTAATGATATAAGAGAAATGTATGAGAAAGTTAGGCATAAGCAATCAGATTTTATATTCACCTTCAGATGGAGCATGATGATACTACACACCCACCAAAATGGAAAGAAGTAAATGTTGAAATAAAGAGACATCTGTAATGCCAAACTGGAGGCGACTTCATTATCTGCAGGAGAAAGGGAGGGAAAAGGAGCAAAAAATAAACCAAAAACCCAACCCTCAACCATATGATTTCAGAGATGTCCTTTCTGCTCCTCAAAATCCACGTTATTAGAAGAACTGGAGTTATGATATTTTTTAATTCAAATTTTGTGCTAATTTAAAACCACTATCAGAAGAAGGAACAGTGGCCTTAATATTAATTAAATAAATATACATCAGCCATATAAAAAACACTGGGTTCAATTCTGGAGACTGGCTATTTTTGGTGATTAGAAAGCAAATAATGTGCCTTTCTGTATAGTATATCATCACTTTGTAATTACTGTCTGTTGGGTCTTTCACTGTTCATGCAGGCAATTATGTGGCCTCAAAGTATAACAGATAATTATGATTAATTTTATTGCAGCCTTTGGGGAGGAGAAATGTATATGATCATTGGATTCAATATCTCCATAACACAATTGCCATGACTGCCATAGGACCATACCAATCATAAGTTTGCTCTGCCAAGAAATTACTAGTTACTAGAGATTATGACGCAGTATGTAATAGAAAGTCCTAAAGGAGGCAACATAGACCCTATGAATTCAAGTACAAAGTTAGCCAAGTTCCAAAATAATGAGGCCAAATTTCATATGCAAAAAGTATATATTTTGAAATAATCCACATTCTTTAGTTGTTTAACATTCCAAAGGTTTAAAGTTTTTTAAATAAAATATTACCCCTCTAGTATCTCTACGGATTTGAGGGTGGGGTTTGCAGGACAGTAGATTTTATTCATCATTTTAGTGGTATAAGGAAACCCCAGTGGGGAAATTTCCTCTTCCAATGCTAGGTCAGCACCTGAACTTCAGGTTAATGTTTACAGTTTCCTGGGGCACTGAGAGTTTAGGACAGGGATGGGGAACCTGAAGCCTCAAGGCCACTTGTGATCTTCTAGGTGTGGCTTTGGGTGCGGTCTTTGACTGAGTCCAAGTTTTTTATAGGACAAATTCTTTTATTAAGGGGATTTCTTCTGTGAAGTGTAGATTCAGTCAAAGGGCCACACTTGAGGACCTAGAGAGCCACATGTGGCCTCAAGGCTGCAGGTTCCCCACCCCTGGTTTAGGATGATGATTTTCCTCAGGTCACAAAGCTAGTATTTGTCAAAGGTAGGACTTGGACCCAGGTCTTCCTGATTCTAAGTCTGGCTCCATGTCCTCTACACACAGTGGATTTCCACAGGGGAACTTTTTAAATAATTGTCAACAACATATTAAAATAAGCAACTACATTTCTATTCTTAACAATAAAAATATTTTTCACACTTCAGTCCTTGAAAAAAATTCATATATTAATGACATTAATTGCCTTAAGATGTTAAACCTATTAAGAGATACATCAACCAGCCTATCTAGTCCTTTCTAGGACCAGCATGGTAGTTGCTAGGATGGATATGCATGGTGCTAAAAATCTCTAGTGATAAAAATTGAGAAATATGGATTTAAAAAAAATCAAATACTGATTTCTTCAGGAACAGAAAGCAGAAAACGTCGTTTTCTGAAAGTGTTGTTTTCTAGTTAAAATAAAGTATCATAAGGTCTTAAACAGAGCTGAGACACCAGTTTCAGGGTTGGAAAGGAGGTGCCAGGCACCCAGGGAGAATCAAGAAGACTCATCTTCCTGAGTTCAAATTCTGCCTCAGCAACTTGCTAACTGTGTGACCTTGGGCAAGTCACTTAACCCTGTTTGCCTCAGTTTCCCCATCTGTCAAATGTCCTGGAGAAGGACACGGCAGAAGAAAACCCCACACGGGTCACGACCGAACGACATGGTTGGGGAAACTGAGGCAAGAGGCGAACTCAAGTCTCCCGGACCTCCGGGCTCGAGCCCCCCTTGACAACCCGACCTCTATGCTCCTCTCTGCCCCCCACACCAGGCACCCGGAGATTCGCGTGAAAATAAGAAGCGACCCAGAAACACATTTTTTTTTTCAGAAAAGCACAGATTTTTTGAGATGTGAGATGTTTTCCCTTTTTTTCTCTTTTTCTTGGGCTCATACCTATTATTTAATCAGGGTGGGGAGATTTCTCCAGGGATTTGTGTTCACGCAACTAGTCGGTAATTTCTAGTCTCAAAAAAGAGGCAGCGAAGCGCCGGGCACAACTTGAACTTGAACTTGAACTTAGCCATCCTCGCCCTCCCTCTTTAGGCCCAGAGGCGGGATGGGCGAGCGGCCCCACTGGACTATATCTGCCATCGGGCATCGCTAATTAATAGAGTCACTCCTCTCCCGGTAAGGGGCCTCAGTGAGCCCCAAACCTCGTTATCGGAGAGGGCCAGGGTTCTGGCGGGAAGGACCCCCTCCTCCCCCACCCCGGCAGACCCCGCTGAAGACCGAGCCGCCATGTTCAGTGTGGGCACGATCCCACGTCATTTCCGCCCCCTTCTCCCCGCGCACACCCTCAGCCCCTTGTCCTACGGCCCTTGCCACTCACAGAAGTTGAGGCTGTTTTCCGGATTGGTTCGGTTTGTGTCGGTAAACACTGTTCGGCTAAAGTTCATCAGCCGCTGCCGGACCGGAAAGGGCAGCTCCATGGCTTCGCTCTGCGGGTCCCGAGACCCGCCGAAGCCTCAGCTCCCCTCGGAGCCCCGGCCTCCCCTTCCCCCACCCCAACGGGCGGTGGTTCCTATGGCAACCCTGGGGGCGGGGCCGCAGGCTGGGCCGGGCGCCTGCGCGCTTGGGGACCGCCCTCCCCCGGGGGCGATGGAGAAGGTCGGGCAGAGGCGGCCTGGACCTACGTCTTTGTTGTACAGATAGGGAAATTGAGGTCCCGAGACGTGACCCCTCGCAGCCACGCGCAGGCCCCCAGAGGCCTGGGCCGAAGCCACTTTCTCTCCCTCACTAAATATCCCCTGTTCAGCCCGGCGGGGGCCCCGCACCCCGACGCAGCCTCGGAAAAGCCCGGATGTCCGGCCTAGGAAAGTACCCCAGGGCCGAGCCCGGGGATCCCGGACCCTCCGGCAGAGGGCTGGCACCCTGGGCAGGGCTCTGTAACACTGGGGTGAGCGCAGCGATAGAACCTAGGTCCTGGCACTTGGGGAGCGAGGTGGCAGTGCTGGCAGGCCGGCACCAGAGCTTTCGTTAAGCACCTACTGTGTGCCTGGCCCCCTCCGGGCCCTGGGGGTGGCAGTCCTTCAGACAGCCTGGAAAGGCGGAGACCCGCTGCCCCCGCGGCACCGAGAAGGGCACACGCTTCGGCCCGCGCCCCCAGAAGGCCCAGGACCCCGCCGGATTGGAGTTCTTGCCTTCCCGTGCCAGCGTTGCTGTCCAGAGGGCGTCGTTAACGACTGGCTTCCAATACTGTTAGCGTTTGGGTGGGAAGTTGTATTAGAGTGAATAACACAAGTAGGTTTGCTCCGCATGTTGAGGTGTGAAAGGACTTCACTCTTTGCCACAATTTTATTTTCACTGTCCTTTGAGGCCACTGTCAGATGTTTCTGTTTATTTGGAAATATTGCCTATTATAATACTGTATTAGCCTGTAGAGGGGTAAATTTTAATGTTACTCTGAAGCATTTCTGTGTAATGAACGTTTTAGCACTCTGCTGAAAAAATGCTTAAAATAAAACACATAAGATTACAAAGGAAACCAAGTACATGTGTAACGTTTGACTTACAGGTCCAGGGGCATGAATCTGTCCTCATTGACTACTAGCCAGAGTCCCACACCTGTGTAAAGAGAGGGCTCCTCTGGCTCCCAGCTTTGAGAAAGAAGACAGACAAGTCCAAAGCCTCTCCGAGTCCATGGAGGGAGAAAGGTTCTGAGAAGAAGCCAGCATGAAGAACTTCAGTCATATCTCTATTTCTGTCTGAACTACATTAGAGACTTTGGAGAGTTTCCCCTTGGGAAGGATCTGTGTCTCTCTCTTGGTTGAACTCAGTTATATGACTCCCAGAGGAAGAGCTCATTCAATGACATATATTCTCCTGTGTTTACTTCCTCTGATTTCTGTTTAGCTCTGGAGTTGGATAAATGGGTTTATATGCTATTTATTCATAATGGATTGTTGTGTTTGTCCTTCCTTCTCAAAGAGGACCATGACATGAAGATGATGACATGACTTGCAGTTGCTTTTGATCTGAGGAAGAGAGGGCTGTGCAATGTCACTCATTTTCTTCTCCTGAGCCATCAATTATGGGATTGGTATTTGGTGGAAAGAGAGTCAAGCCTTGGCTATTCTTTCCTAATTAATAAATGGTCATCAGGATCTTAGCTTAAACCTAAAAGTTGCTTCCTCTAGGTTAATATTGTATATTAGTCTATTAATATCATTTAGTCTGCTAATATTATTTATTGGAGGGGAGACACTAGAAATTTATATTTCTGCCTCCCATAGAAACACATCTAGGAAGAACATTGGACATACATAACCTACATGGGAAAAAATAACAGTACTCCACCTTATAATATGTATATTATATATACATTATTATATGTTATAATATGTAAGACAGTAATCAAAATATTTTTTAAAAAACAGATTTATAGACTTCAGGTTAAGAGGCTATAAAATTTCAAATATTGTTTGGTTTGATGAAAATACCAACACTAAGAGACAGTATGATAATGGATAAAATCTTTTTTTTACCCCCTGGGGAAGCAAAGTGGTACGATAGATAAATGTTGTCAACTGGACCAAACTGGCCTCTAACCTGTGGATGGGCTGGAGCTGAACAGAGCTGGCTAGAGGCAGGAATAAAATAGAAGTTTCATTTCAAGGTGAGGGAAACCACTTGCAAGCAAAGATGGAAATTAGACATGTGCCATCACCCCTAGCCCCAGTGGGAGAACCTGCTACAGCATGGCTAAACCTTGATTTATATATTTGAGGCCAGACAAAGAGTCAAACCCTGTAGTGTAGCAATAGTAGTAAGACATAACAGCAACAGGGAAGCAGAGTTTCTATTGACAAAAAGTTCATTCATAGCAGGGCTTCATGTCTGGGCTAGGTGTTTGCACATGCTCAGGAACCATCAGTTCTGTGATCTAGTTGCCGCAGTGTTCATTCCAAGGGTGAACTCAAAGGATTGCTGTTATGCCAAGCTCAGGGCTTTAGCTTTGGAAAATAGAGTGTCTCCTAGTCGTATCTTGATATTCTATGTCAGAGGGCATTGGTTCAGATCCCAGCTCTCTTGTTAGGATGTTGGTGGTGTGGTGAAGAAACGGTTGGACTTGGAGGAAAGAAGATCTGAATTCAACTCCTACCCCAAATGCTAACTAGCTGTGTGATCCTGAGAAGGTCATTTAACTTCTCTCAGTTTCCTCATCTATAAAGAGGGGTTAGTAATAGCATTTGCCTTTTAGGGTTGTTGTGAGGACAAAATGAAATAATATTTATGAAGAGCTTTGCAAACATGAAAGGTCTGTGTGTTACTCTTTTTACTACTTCATGACTGGCCAAGTCACTTAGAGTCTCAGCATATAAAATGAGAAAATTGGACTAAATTGCCTCATTGACCTCTTTCCTTCCCTAAAATTGTGACTTCCCAATTCATTACTATAGAGATAATGCTAAAATGAAGAAAACACTTTAAAATTCATATTTTAAAATTAATTGGAGGTAACATTAAAAGTATGACTATCTCCCAACTACAACCATAAAGTGGATTGTTAAACATTTTGCAGAGTCTTGGTCAGTTTTGAAAGTAATTTGAAGATATTTAGTAAAATGTTTTTAGATAGGATTCATGTCATACATGTTATAATGGCTGTCACTCATCCTGAGTTGCCTTAAAATATTTTCTTCAAATTAGCAAGAGATAATTACTAGCACTTTAAATCACTGGCAAAATATTTGCTATTCACAACCATATGCAAAGACTTGTAGGTCAGATCATGAATTACAGACACAGTCAAACCATATTAGAAGAAAAATCTTTTTCACACCACATTAGGTGGTTTGAGAATCTCTTTAATGTTTTGATTTCAAAGACTTTCCCATTGAGCATTTTATTAGAAAATTATTCCCTTTAAAATGTTTTGTGCTCCTAAGTTCTGTGATCTGTGGTATATTCTTACACCTACCTACCATGCTGTTCACTTTCTGTATCAATCAGTTGCTAAGCTTTTCCTGTATTTCAAACTATGTGAAAAATAACACAAGTTGAAGAAAAAAGATCAATAGAGTGCTTTTTAAAAAAGTTTAACTTTGTCAAATGAATCATAACTCTACTTCCAGCAAATAAATCTTCATAAATAATAAATATTTTTATTGTCAATAGTATTTTCACTGCTACTCATATTAAGTTACAGTGCTTTATGAATTACAGACTATATTCTCTTATGTAGAATATTACCTTTTCTTTCACCTTTTAATGAAAGCAATTAAATTTCATTTTCCCCCTACAGATTTTGTTTCTTTGTGCATTTAACACTAGATTTTTGTATCTTAAATAGCATGTTTTGCAATGCACAAACATCTTAAATGTTGATCACTAGCCACATGTGAAAAGTTTAATAAGCAGAAACCTGAGGTTTTACAGATATGAGATGGGCTTAAAATAATATGTATCATTTAGTATATTTATCCTGGTCATTATAAGTCTCTAATTTGTTCTGAAAATTAATTTTCTGTGGAAAATAGAAAGTTATTACAATATTTGTCTCACTTCAGTTCTCTCCTATGTGGCTTATACTTCTTACACTTCTGTGTCCAGATAGTCTGATTCGTTATACTATGAAAAAAAGACATGATTAAAAGAAACTACATCAAATACAAATTTTGATTATATATCATGTCTAAGAACTTTGTTTCAGTCTATCCACATGTAAGCAATAGGTAAAACAGAGTTACTGAAAAATCTGCCTTTGAGTTTGAAATTAGAAAGCTATTGGATCTCTGTTTCAGCACTAAGTTGGTAGACACTGGCTGTGCTCCCAGACTGATGCTCCTGGGGGCTCTGGCAGATAAGACCAAGCTATAAACACCAGATGTAGTATCTAATAAAATCAAATATCAGCAGTTTTGAAACATGGTCTTTTTTTTTTAACCAGAGCCCAGCAGCTGATATTTTCACCTGGACTATTGTTACAGCACTCTGAAACAAAATCGTTTTATCCTGCTTTTTTTGTGTTACATCACAGCCACAGGAATCATATCTTACCAGTAGCAGTATGCTATTTAAATCACTCACAGCTCAGCACATTCGTCAATATATAGCTCCTTTGAAGATTAAAAAAATAGATCAAATACACAGAGAGGGGCTGTGTATGCAAGAGATGAGGACTGAGATTGGCCATTTGCCATGGTTATTAGGAAGAAAGGCATGGCACAGTGAGAGTTTTAACAAATTACAAATGCCATGAAGGAAATAATATGGCTCTGTTTGAAAAGATCATGCTATTTACTTGATAGCTTCTGCCAAGGCAAAGTTACAGCTGTGGCCCTGCCTTGCGGATCACTTAAACAAGCTTTTCTTTATGTTACTGACACTCTAGTCCCAAGTGCACATTTAGCATCCACAGGGTTTTTCAGTTGGTAAACAATCATTATGTATGATAATACATACTTGGAGCTGTGCTAGTCTTAACATAAACACAGAGGAGCAATATGAAAACATAGTTAAATATTGTTGGTTAGCCATGTTTCCAATATGTATATGTATATATGTGTGTTTTATATATATATATATATATATATATATATATATATATATATATATATACACACATAAGATCCTCTTGAAAATTAAATGAAAAGAGTTCTAATAATTAAAGAAAACATTTGCAAAAACATTACAAAATTAATTTGTTACTTTGAATATTGGTATGTAATAAATGAATGGATGAAAATTACAGAACGCTATTTTTAAAATGCTTTCTTAGCAAAAAAAAAAATTAATGAGATCTTAGGCTGTATTAATAAAAAGTCATGTCCAGCATGAGGGAGATGATAGTCTCACTGTATGTTGCTGTGGTTATTCTCCACCTTAAGTGTTATGCTCACTTCTAGGTGCCACATTTTAGGAAAGAAATTGACAGTTTAGAGAATATCCAGAGGAAGATAACCAGGATGCTGAAGAGATATAAAACTATGATAGATGAAGATTGGTTGAAATAAACAAGGATGTTTAAGGTTTAAAAAAAAAAAAGAAAATTTTCAGGGAATATGACTGCATTATCCTTTCACAGTCTTCCTTATCTTTCTACCTGCTCTCTATTCGTCTTCAGCTCAATTCTCTTCCTTCTCCATAAGTTCTCTTCCTAACTTCTTTATCCCCAAGATCCTTGGCATTGAGTCACATTACCAGCTCCACTAAGATGTGGAAAGGCTTTGAAATAATGCCATGTTATCGGCATAAATTGAAGGAACTGGAGATTAATAGCTTGAAGAGAACATTTAAGGTCATAAGCACTGTCTTTAGATATTCAGAGGGTTACCATGCAGAAAAGGAATGGGTGGAAATGAAGAGAGTTAGATTTTAGCCTGATATAAGGAAAACCTTGGTTGTGTGTGTTCATCCTTGCTGAAGAAGACCATGCCATCAGAGAAATAATGACATGACTTGCACTTGACTTTGTTTTGAGTGAGGGAGGGCTGTGCAGGTCACCAGCCTCCCTTCTCCTCCAGAGCCATCTGAATCCAGTGCCCAGATATTCATCAGGATGACTGAAGACGATGCAGGATGAGGCAATTGGGGTTAAGTGACTTGCCCAAGGTCACACAGCTAGACAGTGTCAATCTAAGATCAGAGCTACCTAAAAGTGGAATGGTTGTCTCAGAATGAAGACAATTTTTTTTGGTCTTTTCAATATTTTATTTCCCCCAGTTATATGTAAAAACCCTTTTTAACATTCTTTTTAAAAAAATTTTGAGTTCCCTTCCCACTCCCCTCATTGAGAAGGCAGGCAATTTGATATAGGTTAAACGTGTATTCATGCCAGACACTTCCATAATAGTTATGTTGTGAAAGAAAGCAAAGAAAGAAAAACAAGAACAGTTTTAAAAAGTATTCTTCAATCTATATTCAGACATCGTCAGTTCTTGTCTGGGGATGGATAGCATTTTTCAGCATAAGTCTTTCAGAGTTGTCCATCTTTGTATCACTGAAAATAGAGGTCATTCACAGCTGATCATCTTATGATATTGCTGTTACTTTGTACACAGTGCATTTCACATTGCTTCAGCTTAGGTAAGTCCTTCCAGGTTTTTCTGAGAGGGCTGAGTTCATCATTTCATATAGTACAATGGTATTCCATCATAATCACGTGCCACAATTTGTTCAGCCATTCCCCAATTGATAGGCATTCTTCAATTTCTAATTCTTTGCCCTCAGGAAAGAGTTGCTATAAATATTTTTGTACATATAGGTTCTTTTCGCTTTTTATTTCTTTTGGCATATAGACCTAGTAGGAGTATTGCTAGGTCAAAGGGTATGCATGATTTTATAGCCCTTTGGGCATGGTTCTGAATTGCTCTACAGAATGGTTGAATTAGTTCATAACTCCACCTCCTCTTTGGTGTTAAAATAAAATCTGTATGACCACGTTTGAGATATGTTGTAGAGGGATTCTTTGTCAGTTGTCTTGTAGACTGACCTCTGTGGTTCCTTACAGCTCTGCCACTTTGTGAATTATGACCTCTATTATATGCCTCTGACAGAGACCACAGATACCTCTGTGGTCTTTGAGGTTGCTTCCATCTCCAGAATGTCATTTTATGGCACATGTAGAAAATGTTAACCAGATCTCTGTCTTAGTTAAAGACCAATCTAGAAGAATTAAACCTTTTTGCTTCGGTATGGTTAGGGTCTGGACCTGTGATTTCATTGGTGTAGGGAACACCCTGTGTCAATACAGTTCTTTGTAACTTACAGTTTTAGAGAGTTGCCTGGGCCACTGAGAAGTAAAGTAATGAGAATTATAGGTAGCGTTTATGTAGCACTTTTAAGGTTTACAAAGCCCTTTACAAATATTTCATTTTCACAACAATAAATACTCTTCATTCCCATTTTACAGGTGAGGAAACAGTCAGATGGAGTTTAAATGAGTTGCTTGGGTGACATAGCCAGTAAGCATCTGAAGCTGAATTTCAACTCAGTTCTCATCAGCTCTGAGCCTCGTGCTCCCTATGCACTGCACCACTAGTTGCCCAGGCTCAAAACTTGAATCAGAACTGCTTGGCTTCAAGGGCAGCTCTGTATATACTCTATCACACCACCTCTCATCTTTGGTAACTAATATTTAAACTTAACTCTCTGTCACATGGGACACTAGGTGGCCCAATGGATAGAGGGAGACTCCTCTTCCAGAGTTCAAATCTGGCCTTAGACACTTAGTAGCTGTGTGACCCTGGGCAAGTCACTTAACCCTGTTTGCCTCAGTTTCCTCATCTCTAAAATGAGCTGGAGAAGGAAATGGTAAACCACTCTAATATCTTTGTCAAGAAAACCCCAAAATGGGGTGACAGTCAGACACAATTGAAAAACAACATCTCTATCATATGGGGGACGATAAAATGAGAGGGGACGCAATGCAACATAAAAGATAGATATAAAATGATCACACCTTAAAGCCTGAATGGAGCTCAGCTATCCAGAAGCATATGTTTCTTCTATAGCATCTCCCAACAAGAGTTCATAAGACTGTTTAAAGATCCCTAATAACAAGGAAATCACTATGTCTCAAAACAATCCATCCTCCTTTGGGACACATCTAATTATTACAAAGGTTTTTCTTGCAGTGAATGAAATGATTCCTGGTAGCTTCTACCCGTCATTCTGTTTCTGTTCTCCAAGCCAAAGCAGAGCAAATCTAATCTCTCCTCCCTTGGTAACTCTCCCAATATTTGAAGGCCAAGTCATTACTTCATTTTAGTTTTCTGTTGTCCAGGTCATATATGTATATTCCAATTCTTAATCTTCTTGACCATTCTCAGTGCTGAGGATATAAAGAAGAAATACATCAGATAGGAGAAGAGGAAGTAGTATAGGAGGAAGATAATGGAGCTAAGGAGGAAGAAACTATAGATGAAGGAGATTATAAAGAACTTAGGCTTACAAGAGTTAAATATTTGTGATGAGGATAAAGAGGATTCTAAGAATCAGGACAGGAAACAGGATAAACACAAAGAGAATTGTCCAGGATCCCTAACTCAGGTCTAATTCCCTTGTTTTATAGATCAGGAAACTGAGACACAGGAGAGTGAAATAATTTACCTAGGGCTACACAGGAAGTTTGTAGCAGAGGTAGGGATGACCTAAAGCAATCATTGTAAACTTAAAATAAATTACTCATTTTGCCTGTCTTTTCTTTTTGATTTTGTTTTAATTTTTATAGGAAATTGTACTTGGTTCTTTGTGTGTTAAAGAGGAGAGGAGATAATTCATCCCCCTCTCTTCTTTGAACAGGTGAGGGTTGGGTGTGTAATATTGAATATACGATAAGATTTAATTGATCTGTTAATTTTATCAAGCCACTTTTTCTCCTCTCTTTTTAAAATTATGTGTTACAGGGTATGGCTTTTGAGGGAAGGAAAGGGAGAAATATATATTTAGAAATGAAAATGATTTTCAAAAAATTAGCTTTTTAAAAAATACTGAGCTGTGGTCTAATAGTTTTTCCCTCAGTGGTACTATTGTATAAGAAAGAATAGAATGAAGTGGAGAAAGTCTTTTTTTTTTTTTAAAGAGATAGCATTTTTAACTTTGCTTCTGGCTAATTAAAAGCATTCAAGTAAAAAATAAAGAAACTGCATGTGCTAGTAGGAAGCTTACATTCTCACTTTGTATTTATAATGAAGATGGACTATTGACCAATTCCTGAATCATGTACAGATATTCCTTGCCTGGGTTCTATCCAAATGACCACATGGAAGTTTGGGATAAGTCTACTTCTGACTATGATGACTTAGGGGTTTGTACTGTAAGATGGCAGACTGAAATAGCTGATAACAGAGCTGCTGACCTGGAGCTGAGTGTGCCTGCAAAATGGTCAGTCTATTCTTCTTTCTCCACTTCTTGTATTTTAAGCAGGATGGCTTTACTGAGTTCTTCCTCAAAAGAAACAGTCAAGGGGAAGTGTGGCTGCCCAGTCTCCCAACCTGACAAAGTATGGCCTTGAATACATGACCTGCCCAGGTATGAGATGGGGCCACCTTTCTTATATATTCTCTTCTGATTTTAAATAAATGAGTATTTATTGTGAGTATTCAATAAGTGAGTATTAATGTGAATCTGCCCAGGAGACTGAGATGTTGGAAGATACAGAGCTCTCTTCAGAAGAGTCAACCGCAGTTGCAACTGAATGTTAGGTGAGAAGTATACTAGAGAAGCAGTGATCAGTTACTTCTTATTCACCAGGAGTGGACATACAACAACAACAAACAGATGAGGAGTGATTAGAGCAGGACCCCTGGTAACCCCTCAAGAAGTACTGACTATTGATTCAACAGGGGCATAGACCCTCAGAGCTCAGCTGAGCTGCCTACCTAGCAGGGAATGAAATCTAAGAGGACCTTTGTAAAGACTACATTAAAGGAGAAGAGGATTTCCCATCATGAATTCCTCAGCCCTATGTATCCACTACAGATGAGTCTCACTACTTTTGTATTTTAACTCTGTGCTCATTCTCTCCAGAGGCCTTGGTGTATAAGAGAAAAATGTAGTTCAGATTGGCAAGAGAGGAATTTTTCATTCCAATTATCTTTTCCTTCTCATTAAATCCATTTTCCAAAAGTTAATGGAGTCAATTGATTAATTGTTAATAGGGAACACAATAATAGGGGCTCATGAGCTACACTACTACAAGTATAGTTCCTCAAGGTTACCCATCCTGAGACTAGGAGCAGTCAGTTGTCTTCGGGGAACCCCAACCTATGAATGAGAGTACTCCTTCCTTATTTCCACCCCCAGGCCTGTCTGACTTCCTTCAAGTCTCACTTCAAATTTTACCTTCTACAAGAAGCCTTTCCCAGACCGCCTTAACCTTAGTGTCTTACCCCTGATACAACCCCCAATTTATCATATATATTATGCATGTAATTTATACAAAGTTGTATGTCATCTCCTCCACTAGGAGGACAGGGGGACTCTTTCTTTCTTTGTATTCTCAGGACTTGGAACTATGCCTGGCACATAGTATATATACACTTAGTAAATTTTTCTTGGCCTGATTTATTGGATCTTAGCAGTTCCTCTGGAAAAGTGATTTCTTTTTACTTTTTCCAGAATGCGACTGAAATTTCCAATTGCTTTGTTATAATAAGTTTGTTATTTTTTTTTCTGCAGATTTTCTGGTAAATATCATTAAGAGGAATGCTGATAAATTTTAGTACTTCACAGTCTGCCAGTGAAGCAGAAGACTTGGATCCAAGTCTGAGTGGTATCCTGCTGTCTTATTCTGTAAAGGTTGTCTATCAATTTTTTCCTTCCATAAGGTCAAACTTGCAAGGCAAGAGAAGTTAGCACAGATTAGCAAAAGGGAAGTCCTTACAAAGTTCTAAAGTAAGGGGAAATTTGTGCTTGATCACTAAATACAGAAGAATGGTTGTAATCATCAGAGCTGAGTTGATCCGCTGGTGACATAGAGATATTTTTCCTTTGTATTATCTTTGGTTAACTTTGAGCTGCTTCTTCAGCTCAATATGTAGATTATGATTTAGGAAGAATAAGAATCCCAAGTCTTTCAACAGTGTACCTCTAGCAACAACTTACAGAATCTCAGATTGAAAAGGCCCTCAGAGACTATCTAGTCCAAACTGTACTAACATATTACTGCATCCTCTACTTAATAAATGGCCTAACCTTTACTTGAACACCTTGTGTGAGGAAGGACCCACTGCCTTGTTGTGCACAACATTACATTGTATGTTTGGCTAGCTGTAAGCATGAAGAATTGTATCTTTATATAACCTGAATCCCAAAGCCTATTGGTATGGGACTTTCTCCTCATTGGTGGAGATCAATGCCCTGCACCTGTGTGAAGGACAGAGTGGAGCTGACAATTAGGAGAATAGGTAGTTCTGCTGTCTTTGGATTTACTTAAAGTCTCTTCAAGGCTCTACAGGTTCAAAAATTGCTTTGTGCACTTCTGGCTTCCACCTTCTTTGAGAGAGGATGACAATCCCACTTCAGATTTATGAAGGAGAAGCCTCTGGGAAGAGGCTGAAATAGAGGAACTGGCAGTCCTCTATCATGTCCCTACTTCTAGCTTCCCATACCTTAGACTGTGGGGAGCTTCATTTTTTCTCTCTTGGTTGAGTTGTTAACTTGCTCCCAAAGGAGAGCTCCTCCACTCCATATTGTCTGGTATATATTCTCCTATGTATACTTTTTCTGACTTCTGTTTTGCTATCAACTTGGATAAATGGGTCTCTTTGCTTCCTGCTGCTGTTGAGTGTGGAGCTGGTATTTGGTGGGAAGAGATCAAGGCCTAGATATATAACTTGGTGCCCTGCTCCCCCTATTAGCAAACAGTGATCAGAAGTTTAACTTGAACCTGAAAATCACATTGCCTACACAAATGAAGCTTAAGGGAGCCAAAAGATCTAATTCTAGCCTAGTACCCTCTACCTCTGAGGGGAGAACAGTGTGGCCAAGATTCTGGCTCCAACTTCCAGCTTCTCCTCTTGACAGGAAATCAGATCTCTCTTCTAAGAGAGAAGGGTGAGGGGAGAAGTGGCTAGAAATGTCTATTTTGCCTCCCTTCAAGCCACACAGCCTCAATACATATATGTCAAGCCCAAATTTGCCACGATGAAACTTTTACCTGTTACCCCCAAGTCAGCTCCCTCTTCATTATGATAGCTTTTCCAACATTCAAAGACAGCTGTTATATTCCCTCAAGCCTTCTTTTCTCTCATCATCCTTGACTCTTTCAGATAATCCACATATGGCATGATGTTCTTCAAGGTATATTTATTTCATTTGTGTATTATAATTAAGATATGTTTGATTGTCTTCCACAAAACTGGCCAGAAATTCACCAGTTTGACTCTACACTGTTCTCCTCTATTAACTTCCTTGCCGCCTTTGCTGATTGGTGATCTTGTCCTACCAAGCCTCTCAGCTCTGGACTATTCTCACCATCCATTGCATTCACTCTGACTCGTACAGCTGAACAAAACTACAGAAAATCATAAAATTGTGCTGAATGGACACACACTACAATTTTATGTTATGTAATCTCAACTGGGCCCTAACTGTAGCAAGGCAATCCTTTTATACCTTCCTACGTGACTCACTATCCTACTCAACACAGTGACTTTTCCTAGCCTTTTCAGCCTCCAACCTCCCCTAGCTCCTTCTCTCCCCCACCCCCATTTCAACTCCATCTTCTCAGTCGAGAACTTTGCAATGAAAAATTCAAGGCCATTTGCCAAGAGCCCCCCTCTTCTCTTACCTTTTCCTTATCACCCAGTTCCCTTCACCTACTAACTCTTCATTCACCTGTTTCACATGAAGATATATCTTTCTTGCCAAGGCAAACACTCTCTACAAGCACAATTTATCCCTCTCCATCCCATCTTTCCAGAAGATTGTCCTATCATTCCTACTAGTTTCCTTATCTTCAGTACTGGCTACTTTCCTGATGCCTACAAATATGCCCATGTCTACCCTATCCTCAAAAAAATCCCTCACTTGATTCAATCATCCCTCCTCATTATCATATCATATTATTCTTCCCCTTTGAGGTAAAACTCCTTTAAAAGGTTTTCACTCTTCCACTGCATTCAGGCTGGATAGCTGGGGAGAGAGTGAAGGGAAGGAAGGAAGAGTAGGTGCCTCCTAGGACAGATCTTTCCCTCATCTTCCTCATGGGGTGTTTGACTTTAGGGCAAGAGTATGCAGGAGCCATCATTGACTTGGGAAATTTTCAGTGGGGGCATTAAAACCTTAGAGTTGCCAAATACTACAAGTCAGGACTTGATTGCTTAGAGTTAAAAATGATAGAGAAAATTTTAATAATGCAATTTAAACTTAAAAGTGTGTTGTGCATACATTTCCTCCCCAGAACTTGTTGTTAAATATTTATCAGCACATCCATGCCTTAGGGTCAGAGAAGGAGAAAGCAAGAATTCTCCCAAGTTCTCAAGAGGGGAGAGTGTTTTAGAAAATATATGAATATATGCAGAGTGAAATTAGCAGAACCAAGAGTCCAATATAAACAACAACTACAATAATGTATAATGGGAGAACTGGCCATGAGGGCCCTGTCCTTTGAGCACACATGGATCTGCTCTACTTACATAAAACATGTGAAATATTTCCTGCCGGGTTTCAGTCCCACATTCTTCTGGTGAGCTTACTTCTGGCAGTAAGAGAGTAAGGGGCTAGTATTATAGTGACAGAAGGTCTAATTGGAACTGCGGCTGTGTACTAAGGGGTTTAGTGAATGATCTCTCACTCTCTAGCATCCTTTGAGAAGGTTTATTGTAAGCAGAGGTTCCCAAACTCATTTGGCTTACTACTCCCTTTTAAAAAAAATTTGCTCAGCACCAACAACACCCCCCCCCAATCTACTTTCTTTAACCTTTTAACAGATTTTTAAAAATTTGTGTCATTTCAAAAAATACATATATTTTTAAATGACACATCTTAAATTTAATAATTTATTGTAAATTTGTAAGATTTTCCTGCATTTAAATTTTGATGACACAATATTGTGTCATGCAACTGTATAGTGTCATACTGTAAACAAAGTCATTACACATACATATTCCTGCAGATGCATGCTGGACTTTCAGGCAAGCTTGCCTGCCAGCGCTTACTTGTTAAGATCTGTTAGCAGACTTGACCACTGATGAGTTATAATTATTTGGAAAATAAGGTAATTACTATGACTTATGACTTTAATTCTGTTGTACAACAGATGAAACATGTACGAATGGCTTTTCAAAATTTTCTTACCTTCTTTTCTTATACTTCCACTGCACCCTTATTTTTATTCAACTCCTCCCAATTGCACCACAGGCTACTACTGCCCCTCTGGATCATTCCAGTACCCCTCAGGGGGCAGTACTGCCCACTTTGAGAAAATATGGTTATAAGTCACAGGGTGTAGTACAGATAGATTGCCCTATTTCCTCCCCAGTTGCCATGTGTCCCTGAGCACATAGTGCTTCAGTTTCTTTGGTGTTTATTCTTTTGCCTGATTGTTAGTGAATGAATATTTGAAGACAAAACAGATTGGTGTATTAAACTTTTGAAAAGGTTGAGGGAACCATCAGAAATCTCTTCAATACCTGGAGTTGATAGTAGAGATCACTGGAGTCAGTAGCAGCAGTAGCTGGAAGAAACAACTTGCTTGACCCAGCCCAGTAGTGGATTGACTTGTCAATTGAGACAAAGTTTTGCAAAGAAGTAAGTCAACTAAGCAAGATGAACAAGTGACTTGTTCATCTCCCAAGAGCAAACTTGTTGGGGGGTTTTCCCTTTATGGGAAAAAATGGCACTCCAGGACTAGGAGTCTTAAGACATTTGTTGGTCCCATATGTTGCCTACAGGTATGCCTCAGGCTTTTTGTGCCTTAAGTTTGAGCTTACTCTTTAGGGGCATTGTGTTGGTGAACAGAAAGGAGATGGTTTGGGGGAAAATGTTTTGTACCAACCACTTTAAGCTTTCACCTACTTTCCCCAAGGGAGAAAGCTTAAGAGGACCTTACAGTCTTCTAGTTTGGGGAGATTATGTTTTGTAACGTCTGTTTTTGCTATCCCTTTTCAGTAAATCTCCTTTTGTAAAGGTGCCCCAGGCATCTCTCTACAAGTTTCGGAGGTGCTAACCTGCATTCAAAGAAGGAGTTTCCTTATCTGTAGATCTCTAAGCCAGTGAAATCATAGGTCCAATCCCTGAGCCAAACCATAACAGTATAGTGCAGCAGAAAGTTCAGTTAAGAGTTCTGGTGACTTGAAGTAATACTAAATGAACTCTAAAGATTCCTCCATTTCTCAGATTCTGAAATTGATATTTTGTGGCAATATTTCTAGTTAACCTAGATAATTAAGAAGGAAAGTTTTCTTCTTTTGGGGGATGGGTTAAGGTGATCTGAAACTGTGATTTCATTGGTAGAGGGAACATTACATAAGACAACTCCAGTGCCAGTGCAGATCTTCATCTGCTCTGAAATTTATAAACTTAGTTGTTTAGAGCCCTGAGAGATTAAGTGATTTTCCGAGTCATATGGCTAGTCTGTGTCACAGGAGGCACTTGAACCCAGGTCTTCCTGACTCTGAGGCTAGCCCTCTAGCCTGGTTTAATTAAAAAGAGCTAGATCTGTTTATCAAAGCAATTCATGTAATTATCATGATGCCAGGTTACTGCGTGAAATTTCCAACGATGATCAGTAGGGCTTTGAGGAACAGAAACTTCAAAATAGTCTATTCCTCTGAACAAGATTTGTATTGACTCTAGAATAGCCTACTCATCTAATCCCATAGTACAGATCATTTCTTAGGGAGATTAAAAAGCCCAATGTTACAATTTTGTAACAAATAAAATTTTTCATTAAAAAACCTTTTCCTTTAAACTTGTAGAAAAACATGCTCTTTGAAATATAAATTTAATTTGTTAAATTCACAAAACTGTAGAAGACCTAAGAACTTTTTATGGGCTCTGGGACTCTAATATTTTTATTGACTGGCAATTTCATTCACTTAGACTCTTCCATTGCAGTACTTTATTTTTTTTAGTGAAGTAAAAGTATCAAGAGAAACAAGTATCAATAATTTTGCGTTGGATTTCATTTAAATTGTTAATTTTTTAAATGGCCTACTTGTACACATAGTCAGTGGATGATTGTGCAAAAACAGTATGTTTCAACACAATTCTGTCTCTCCAGAAGCTAATCCTTTGCCTGCTCTCTTGTAGTTCAACTTTTTTTTTTTAAGAAAAATGTAAAAGAGAAAACAAAAAATTCTTTTCCTTATTTCTCTCCCCAAGTCCTTAATATTAGTTTTAGTGGTATTTCCCCCCATCTTTACCTTGGAGTAAAAAAAAAAAGTCTTCCTTTCTGTGCACTTAGGACCTCTGTAACTATCTTTCACTTCTCTCCCAAGGCAGTTTCCAAAAGCATTCTTCTGTCATAGACCTACTCCCATCCCTAACCTTCTCTCGTGCTAAGCCTACCAGTCACTCTCTTTTGCACTTCTGCTCCCCTCTTCTCAGACACCTGTTTTGCCAGCTGGTACCTATACTTCTGTGGATCTGGATCCTGTCATCCTCCTTTGTGTGTGTGTGCATGTATGTATGTATGTATGTGTATGTATGTGTGTGTGTGTTCAAGTGAGGAAGAGCTTTAACTTGGCTATGCAACATGGGGCCCTTCCTTCCTAACCACTTTGTAGATAATAACAGCTAGCACACATCTCGAACCTTGGGGCAGCTAAGTAGCCCAGGGGATAGAGCTCTGGGCATGGAATCAGGAAGACCTGAATTCAAATCTGGCCTCAGACACTTACTAGCTGTGTGACCCTGGGCAAGTCACTTAACCCTTTCTGCCTCACTTTCCTCTTCTTTAAAATGAACTGGAGAAGGAAATGGCAAACCACACCAGTACCTTTGCCAAAAAAAAAAAAGCCAACCCAAATGAGGTCACAAAGAGTCAGTCACAACTAATGACTGAACAACAACAAAAATACAGCACTTCAAGGTTTTCAAAGCTTTTAACATGTGTTAACTCATTTTCCTTACAATAACCTCACAATTGAGGAAACTGAGGCACAAAGAGTTAAAGTGACTTGCCTAGGATCACACAGCTAGTATGAGGGAGGCAAGATTTGAATTTAGGTCTTCCTAAAGTCAGATTCTATGTTCCACTATGCCATTTATCTTGTCTTTGCTTATATTTATTCTCTTTACTGTACATACCTACATATTATATACTTGTTTCTCCATCAGAATTGTAAGTTGCTTGAAAGTAACCATCTTTTCCTTCTTTACATTTGTGTTCCCAGTGCCTAGCCCAGTGCTTGGCATATAGAAGGATTATTTAAACGGATGTTTGGTGAACATCTGGATAAGGAAGTGATTGTTACAGAGAACTTACTGAGCTTCACTCAGAACAGGTCATGCCAGACTAATCTCATTTTTCTAACATTACTAAACAAATAGATGAGAGAAATGCTATGAATAAAGCTTACCTAGATCTTAGAAAAGCTTTTGATAAAGTATCTCATACCATTAGTGTACAGAAGATAGAGAAATATAGATTAGTTGACAGTATAGTCAGATGGATTCAGAACTGGTTGTATGGCTAAACTCAAAAGATAATTGTTAATTGATTCAATGTCAACATGGTGGGAGGTCTATAGTGAAGTACTCTAGGGATCTGTGATATGTCCCTTTTTTTTATCAGCGATTTGGGTAAAGGCTCAAATGGTATGCTCATCATATTTGTAGATGACACAAAGCTGGAAGGAATAAGTAATATGCTAGATAATAAAAGTCACTATTTAAAAGGATCTTGACAGACTAGAGTGTGTGTTCATCTGTGAGGAAGACCATGCCATCAGAGAAATAAGGACATGACTAGCATTTGTCTTTGTTTTGAGTGAGGGAGGGCTGTGCAGGTCACCAGCCTCACTTCTCCTCCAGAGCCATCTGAATCAAGTGACCAGATATTCATCAGGATGGCTGGAGATGACCTAGAATGAGGCAATTGGGGTTAAGTGACTTGACCAAGGTCACACAGCTAGTGAGTATCAAGTGTCTGAGGTGAGATTTGAATTCAGGTCCTCCTGACTCCTGCACTGGTGCTCTATCCACTGTATCACCTAGCTGCTCCACAGACTCGAGTATTGTGCTGATATATAATAGGATGAAATTCAATAGAGATAAATGTAAAATCTTGTACTTTTGTGTACAACAAAGTCAGCTTTATAGGCATCATATGGAGGTGGCATGGCTAGACAGCAGTTGTTCTAAGAAAAGATCTCGTTTTAGTAGACTGTAAGTTCAATATGAGCTAGCAGTGTACTATAATAACCAAAAAAAGAAACTAATGTGATTTTGTCCTGCTTTATGAGGGGGCATAGCTTCCAGGAATAGGAAAGTAATTGTTTTGCTGCACTCAGCACTCATCAGACTTCACCTGGGATATTGTGCTCAATTCTGGGCACCATAGTTTCAGAAGGAAATCAATAAGTTGGAGAGTGTCTAGGAAACAGTAACCGGAATGGTGAAAGTCCTTAAGCCCATATCATATGAATATTGAAGAAACTGGACATGTTTACCCTGGAGAAGAGAAGTCTGGGGGAGGGGAGGACATTATGGATGTGTTCAAGTATTTTAAAGCCTGGCATGTGAAAGAAGGCTTAGATTTATGCTTTTTGTCTCCAGGTGGTTTACCATGAGCAATTAGCGAAAGTTGCAAAGAGACCCATTTAGGTTTGATGTCAGAAAAAAAACAACAACTTCCTAACAATTAGAGCTTCCCCAAAGTGGAATAGCCTGGATAAGTGATGTATTCTTCCTTGTGGGAGGACAGAGGTGAGATGACTAGTTCTGTGTATCCTCTACGGCCATTCCTTTTGGGTATGGGTTGGACAAGATGGCAACTCCAATTCTGTGACTCTGTGAAATGTTCATTGGCTGATTTATCTATGAGTTAATCACCAGGCACTTTCCAAGATGGGAACTGGATCTTCAATTGCTACTGTTATTCACATTTTTTTAGAAAAAATTACAAATCATTTCTTCCAAAGTGCTACTGCTGCTACCATTGCAGCTATCTGTCATATAACTCTCACTAATAGCTAATAGCTGAAAGTGGTGCTGGGTAAAAATCTCTATGAAAAACTTTGTTCCCTCGTAATTGAATTTTTAAAGCTGTTATTTCTTATGTTTATCTACAGTAGTGATTCTCAGTCTTGATCTGGCAATACCCCAGGCCATTTCCAATTAAGAGAATGTCTTAGAATTCTTCAAACAATATCAATTTTAGTTTGTTTTTTTTAATATCTTTTGAAGTTCTTTCAGGATAACAAAAAAAAATGACGTATTGCAACCTCAAAAAGTTTAGGTGAATCTAAAACAAAATAATGTTGAATGATAATTAACCCATTGCCCTTTGGATTCTGAATTCTCATTTGATAGAATTTAATTGTCATATCTTTGGGAAGTCTCTCACTAAATCTCCTTCACTTGTGCCAGAGAGGAAAACCTGGGAACATCACTATTTGCCTTATTTTACTCTCCCCAAAAGAGCCTTTAGGTGTTCTGTGAGTACTCAGGCTAACAAGACATCAAATAGAAGATGCATTTTATTTAATGTAACAGCATCTCTGTGTTTATTGTTCCTCCATACACATGGCCCTGGTATACTAGTCTCAGATACCTCATGCACACTGGGAGTCACCAATGAACAAGATGGAAAGGTCTTAGCTGCGTGTCTGCTTACTGCAGCTGTGAGGAAGATAGCCTAACAGAAAGAGTTGGGAGATCTGGCTTTGAATCCCAGTTCAGTACCCTCCTTGTTTTATAGTTTGGAGCTTGTCATTTCACCCATCTTGACTCTTCACTGGAGTGTCACCTGCCTTTCTTCCTTCTCTGGTGACTGTCTGCCTCTAATTTCAGGTCCATGTAATATGTTCACTCTTTATCTCTACTATTGTTTCAGTGTCTATATAGTACTAATCACTCAGTGTCAGTCAATAAACAAGAATTTATTAGGATCCCATGGATGCACAAACCTCTCTCCAGAGCCCAATGTGATTTTTCTTCCTCCTAGTGTATTCTCTTGGTCTGCACATTTCCTTCTCTATTCATCATCAGCACCCTTCTTGCTCATGCATAAGTAAAGTCAAGATAAATTGCACCATGGAACATAGGATCTAAAATTAAGAAGACCTAAATTCAAACTTTGCCTCACTCTTACTAGCTGTGTGATCCTAGGCAAGTGACTTTAACCTCTCTGTGCCTCAATTTCCTCATGAAGAAGATGAGAATTTACTTGCATGTTTGCTGCTGCATTAGGGAGAAGGTTGGTAGAAAGAACTGGGAGATATAGGTTTGAATTCTAGTTCTTCTACTTACTCAGAGAATGGCCTTGGGCAAATCCAGTTACAAATCTGGCTTCTTCCTCTAAGGTTCTGTAAGTCAATGGATATTTGGAAGGCCATGTTTATTTATGTATTTTCAACCACCACATTCTGAGGAGGAAGAAGAGACAAAAAAAGGTTGTTTGGTTGTTTTATTTTTTTCCTGAATAAATTCTTGCCTTCTCTCACTAACACTTTTGCAGACCTCCTCAGACCCCAAATAAACATGACTTCTTCTGCTAGCAGAGAATTTTCTAAGTATAACAGCTTTTGTCCTTGTCAAAGCGGATTATGGATTGATTTATAAGATCTGCTCATCACTGAGAAGTAGAGGGAAAATGAAAGAAGGAAAGCTAGTTAATATTCACTTTTCATTCCTTGTTCAGTCTTTCAAACCCTAGCAAATACATTCCTTTCTTGTCTCTCCTTCTTGCTTTCAGTGTGTTAGGGGGTCAGATCAACATCACCAGCCCTGTGAGGAAAGAGAATGTGTTCAGTGAGCTAGGGTTGTAATACTTACTGCCTATTCTTTCTTTTCCTGAATCAAAGGTACTGAAATCCAAAGAGGAAACAACATTTTTTAATAATAATAATAGTTATTTAAATAACACTTTAAGGTTTGCAAGGCACTTTATATATGATATCTCATTTGCTCCTCACAACAGCCTGGTGAGGTAGATGCTATCATAAGTTGTGTTTTACAGAAGAGAAATCTGAAGACAAGAAAAGTTAAGCAACTTACTTTGTTAAGCAAGATTTGAACCTGACTCCAAGTCCAGCACCTTGTTCTTTTTTTAAAAAAAATTTTTTTGGTATTGTTTTTCCTCAGTTACATGTAAAAACAATTTTTGACATTCTTTTTTAAAACTTTGAGTTCCAAATTTTCTCCCTTTCTCCATTCTGACCCCTCCCTCATTGAAAAGGCAAGAAATTGGGGGTGGAGTCAAGATGGCAGAGTAGAGGGACACACCTCTAAAAACTCTCCACCCACAACCCATAAAATACCTGTTAAAAATGACTTTAAACAAATTCTAGAACAGCAGAAGCCACAAAACGGCAGAGGGAAAGAGATTTCCAGCCCAAGGTAACCTGGAAGGCTGACAGGCAAGGTCTATCACACAGGCCATGGAGCATAGCGCAGTTCTGCCTTGGCCATGGGCTTTAAGGCACCAGCAGCAGCAGCTGTGATTCCCAGATTTCTCAACTCACAAATGCTAAAGGCAGCTTGAAAGGTCAGTAAGAAAGCTTTCACCTGCATGGGAAGGGAACATAGTGGTCTAGTCCCAGCCCCAGGTGGCAGCAGCTTTCATTGTTGAAGACCTGGCCTAAAGACCCTGGGGGGATTGAGCTGTTGATCTGGATCTCAGCCCTGAGTAGTGCTCTGGGACAAGGAGGATTGCTGGCTGGTGTGGTTGCGCGGGAGGCAGTTGTGGACAGGGAATTCTACTGGCAGATCCTGGGCAGAAAAAAGTGCTCGTAGTTGCTCCCAGACCAGAGTGCAGGTCAGGAGAGGAGCAAACCCTTCTCCCTTGATTGTGCCACTTTGGAGTAACTGAGAATTTACCTTCTTCTTGACAAAGAACTCAAAAGTCAAGTAATTGGCTGAGGAAATGCCCCCAAAAGGGAAAAAGAATAAGACAATAGAAGGTTACTTTTTTTTGGTGAGCAGGTATTTTCTTCCATCTTTCCAATGAGGAAGAACAATGCATAAGATCAAAGGAAGTCAAGTCTTCTGCATCTAAAACCTCCAAAATAAATACGCAATAGTCTCAGGTCATGGAAAAGCTCAAAAAGGATTTTGAAAATCAAGTAAGAAAGGTGGAGGAAAAATTGGGAAGAGAAATGAGAGTGATGCAAGAAAATCATGAAAAATGACTCAACAGTTTGCTAAAGGAGATCCAAAAAAATTCTGAAGAAACTAACCTTTAAAAATAGACTAATCCAATGACAAAAGAGGTTCAAAAAGCCAATGAGGAGAAGAACACTTTAAAAAGTAGAAATAGTCCAATGGAAAAGGAGGTTCAAAAGCTCACTGCAGAAGATAGTTCTTTAAAAATTAGAATGAAGCAGATGGAAGCCAATGACTTTATGAGAAACCAAGAAATTACAAAAGAGAACCAAAAGAATGAAAAAATAGAAGACAATGTGAAATATCTCATTGGAAAAACAACTAATCTGGAAAATAGATCCAGGAGAGACAATTAAAAATTATGGGACTACCTGAAAGCCATGATCAAAAGAAGAGCCTAGACACCATCTTTCATGAAATTATCAAGGAAAACTGCCCTGATATTCTGGAACCAGAGGGTAAAATAAATATTGAAAGAATTCACCAATCACCTCCTGAAAGAGATCTGGAAAGAAAAACTCCTAGGAATATTGTAGCCAAATTCCAGAGTTCCCAGGTCAAGGAGCAAATATTGCAGATAGCTAGAAATAAACAATTCAACTATTGTGGAAATACAATCAGGATACACAGGATCTGACAGCTTCTACATTAAGGAATCAAAGGGCATGAAATATGATATTCCAGAAGTCAAAGGAATTAGGAATAAAACCAAGAATCACCAAAAGTGAGTATAACACTTCAAAAAATGGTCATTCAGTGAAATAGAGGACTTTCAAGCATTCTTGATGAAAAGACCAGAGCTGAATACAAAATTTGGCTTTCAAACACAAGAATCAAGAGAAGTATGAAAAGGTAAATAGGAAAGAGAAATCACAAGGGACTTACTAAATAAAGCTGAATTGTTTGCGTTCCTACATGGAAAGATAATATTTGTAACTCTTGAAACTTTTCTCAGTATTTGGGTAGTTAGAAGTATCATACATACACACACACACACACACACACACACACACATATTGACAAAGGGCACAGGGTGAGTTGAATAGGAAGGGATAATATCTAAAAAAATAAAATTAAGGGGTAAGAGAAGAATATATTGGGAGGAGAAAGGGAGAAATGGAATGGGGCAAATTATTTCTCATAAAGGAGGCAAGAAAAAGTTTTTTCAATGGAGGGGAAAAGGGGAAGGTGAGAGGGAAAAAATGAAACTCTCATCACATTTGGCTTCAGGAGGGAATGACATGCACACTCAATTTGGTATGAAAATCTATCTTACACTACAGGAAAGTAGGGGAGAAAGGGATAAGTGGGGTATGGGGTGGATGATAGAAGGGAGGGCAAATGAGAGGAGGGGGTAATTAGAAGTAAACACTTTTGGGGAGGGACAAGGTCAAAAGAGAGACTAGAATAAATGGGGGTGCAGGATAGGATGGAGGGAAACATAAGGAGTCTTTCACAACATGACTTTTATGGAAGTCTTTAGCAAAACTGTACATATATAACCTGTATTGAATTGCTTGCCTTCTCAGTAGGGATGGGTGGGGAGGGAAGAAGGGAGAGAAGTTGGAACTCAAGGTTTTAGGCACAAATGTTGAGAACTTTTTTCATGTAACTGGAAAATAAGAAATACAAGTAATGGGGTATAGAAATCTATCTTGCCCTACAAGAAAAGAGATAAGATGGAGGAAGGGGTAATCAGAATGCCCAGTGTTTTGGGAAGGTGGGAGGGGAGAGATGGGGAGAAAATTTGAAACTCAAAATCTTGTGGAAATGAAAACTGAAAATAAATAAATAAATTGGAAAAGAAAAGAAAAGAAAACAACAAACACATAAAAAGCAAAGGAACCTGTAGACCTGGTGCAAACTCACCTCATTTTGGCCCCTTGCATTAGATACCATGTAGACAAAGTCATCATGATACCCAAATAGAAGAAGATCCATCTTTCCCCATCCCTCACTGGAGTCACATGATGCCACATGGAGAGTCACTGCTAAGGGACCCCTCAGGGTTTGCAAAGTCCTTTCAGTTCTGGGCTACCACATGTCTAGAAGAAGTCAAGAGCTTCATCATCTCCAAAATCCCCCAAACAATAAGTACCCTGTCCTTGAGGTCCCCAGAAATTTCCAGGGGATCTCTGGGTACACATAAGAGAAGATCCTGTAAGCCAACTCAAGCTCTACTACATTATGATCCTATGAACTAACATATACCTGCATTTTTCTCTATTTTGTCCCATCTGCTTGTCAAGTGAATTTATAAATTTCTTCCTCAAGCTTTTTTCATCATCATAAAATGGTCATCTACATTTCTACACTGGTGATTCATTTTCAAATTCATGCTTAAGCCTAAGAAATATTTGATTTTCCTCATAGTTTCCTCAGCTATAAAATTAGGGACTTGGCAAGATCTCAGTGGTCTCATTCTGCTCAAAATTTCGTGATTCTCTAAAAAACACGCATGTCTATATTGTTCAAATATCATGATTCAGGCAAAAAAAAAAAGAAAAGGCAAGAAATTTTATATAGAATATACATATGTAGTCATGCAAAACATTTTCATAATAGTCATATAGTAAAGAAAACATAGACCCTTCTCCCCAAAAAAACCTCACATAAAATTAAAAATTTTTATTAAAAGTATGTTTCAATCTGTGTACACATATTATCACTTCTTTCTCTGGGGATAGATAGCATTTTTCATTATAAGTCCTTCAGAGTTGTCTTGGATCATTGCATTGCTGAGAATAGCCAAGTCATTCACAGTTGATCACTGCCCAATACTGCTGTTACTTTGTACGTTTCACTTTGCATCAGCTCTTGCAAATCTCTCCAGGCTTTTCTGAGAGCATTCCTCTCATTTTTTCCTATAGCGTAACAGTATTCCATCACAATCACACACCAGGACTTGTTCAGCCATTCCCCAAGTGATGGGCATCCCCCTCAATTTCCAGTTCTTTATCACAAGAAAAGAGCCTGCGCTCTGTTCTTAAAGCTCTATATAAATAGCTGTTTTTGTTATTATTGTGGTTGTTTTAAATTTCCTGTTTAGGTTTTTTTTGAACTCAGGTCAGACACTAGGTCCAGCACTCCACCCAACCCAAAATCCCAGACCCATCTTTGCCCAGACCATTTACACCCCTGACATCATCATCAATCCTCTCCCACTGGCACCTTGGACTCTACCTCTAGGAGGAGGATGATGGTAGATAGTAGGTTGTACCTGGAGTCGGGTCTAAGTTCAAAGCTGGTCTCAGACACTAATTGTGTGATTCTGAGAAAGTCACTTAATCTCCACCGTGGTTTTCTCAACTGTACAATGGGGATGAAAATAACAGCATCTACCTCCCAGGGTTGTGGTGAGAATAAAATGAAATATTTGTAAAAGTGCTTTGCAAGCCTTAGAGCTATAGATAGGTGCTAGCTATTACTATCACTGACATTATTTTACCAGGATTTAAGTTCATATCTAAGATAATAGATGGAAAGTGCTTTTCAAAGAGTTGTCATACTACAAATATCAAGTTTTAGTCTAATAGACTATGTGATAGTCAAAGAGACTACTTAGTAATGAAATTCCCCCAAACCTGTAATTTTGGGGAATTACAAAATACCACGTACTGAATCATCTGTAGGGGTTAGTCTATCTATTGTTGTCACTTCATGAATCCATTGTGAAAGCTCAGAAACATGTAAGAACTTATGGAAAAATGTTGAACATTCTATTTTGAATTATTTGCTGCCAGTAAGTGTGATTCTTTTCTTTGTGTTGGGCTTTTGGGGGAGTATTTGACTTCTAAGGACTTCATGAGAAACATGGCTTAGAGAGAGGGCCTCTGAGGGGAGAAGCCCTGAGTTTCAGTCCTAACTTTGACACAACTATCTTTGTGATCACTGGCAAGTGGTCACTAAAAGTCTCAATCTCAGGCAATGCTCTAAGACTATAAATCTCCAATAGTCTTTCTAAGATTGATGGAGAAGGTGTCAATCTGAATTGGCAAAAGAAGTTCCTCACAAGACCTCCCTGTACTGATAAATTCACAGGTCCAGTAAGGAAAGAAAAATCACAATAGCTTAATTTGGCATCTAAAACTTTAATAGGTAAGAATTTGATTACAGTAGGTCAATTTTTCCCTTGGGAAGGAGAAAAGACTTCAATAGTGTCTCTAGAATCAAAACATCTGATCATTTCAGTCAGTCATAGAATTGGAAAGGTCTAAAGTTGGAAAGGACTCAAAGATCATCCAAGTCATCCTTTACATTTTCTGCTTGACATCAGACATGTTGGACTGAACTTTTGGATTAAATTGAGTAGATGCTTTGGCATATACATTGCAATAATGATATTTTTTTTTAAAAAAAAGAATAGGACTAACTTTGAACCACTTTTTCTGGGAAATAGAAGGTATATTCTTGTGGAACAGGTCCAGTATCTAAGCCCAGAACTATCAATAGACCTGACAAATACCAGAGTCAAATATTAGAAATGGTCCAATATCTGAAAATTCTGTGATGCCATATGTTTCCTCTTCCTCACTCCAAGCTAAGCCACTTTTGATGAAAAAAATGATATAATATGGTACTCAGATAAAAGAGTAAATAGACTTCTTTTAATAAAACGGATTTGAGAATTAAACATAGCAGATAGGAAGATCCTGTAGGAATTTCCAGTGATATTTCATGATAGTATGTTAAAGGATGTGTTAAGCCACAGTTTACACAGCTTGCTGTTCCATTTATTAGTATTTTTTCTTGGAGTTCTTGGAAGCAGTGATATTATACTGATTTGATGATAATCGCAGCTTCCTATGTGACTTGACAGCAAAAATAAACCAAAATAAAACCTGGAGTAGTGGAAAAGAAGGAAAGAAGGGTGGGGCAGGTGGGCAGTCAACATAAAAACAACATTTAGCTTATCTTATTTCCCCCAGAAGACAAATGGAATTTGATTATTTGGCAAATCAACATCTTCTTTAAAATTTTCTGGAATTAATAATTTTTATGAAAATTGTAAAGAGCCATTCTTATCTGCCTCTCTTTTCCTGCAGAATTCTTTCCCATCCTCTAAACCTAGTTCTGATTTCACCCTCTAGTCTCCTTCCCCCCCATTAGAAATATTTTGCATTTTAAATTACAGTTTCTGTATTTGTGTCCTATTCCCCCTAGGAAACAATAAATTACATACAGTTAGGGACTGTGTCTTATTTAAAAACAATGCCAATTGCAGAAGACATATTATGTAACTGAGAAAACAAGAAATGCCTAACAATTAGAGGACAAAATAAATGCCGGATAAGAATAAGGACAAATAACATTTATATAAAGCCTACTTGTGCCAGGTACTGTTCTAAGTACTTTACAAATATTTACACATATTTACTTTACAAATAGAATCTCATTTGATCCTTACAACATCCTAAGATGTAGGTATAAGTGTCATCCCAATTTTACAGTTGAAGAATCTGAGGCAAATGGAGGTTAAGTGATTTGCCCAGGGACACACAGCTCTCAAGCGTCTGAGGCTAAATTTGAACTATTTGATATCAAAACGTGTGGAGAAAATATAAAGGATTGCATCACATGGACTGTAGTTAGGTAATATTAATGAGTATGATAGAGTAAGTAATGTACCTTGATCGGTGGGTCAGAAGCAAAGGAAGAACAGAAGAAAGGGCACGGAGTTTGGAGCAACATAGGGATAGCTAGAGAAGATTGACTTAGATTAGATATTAACATTTTTCAGATCATTTATTAATCTTTGCATTTTTGTGCTTGGCCTTGAATCAATATTTTTTCTTCCTTTCAAATTTGCTATTTCCAGAAAAAACAAGAGAAATAACTTTGTCTTGCCTCCCCTCTAGACACATCCAGTCTGTTAAAGATGACGCGTCTTTGACAATAAATTTTGTCTTTTCCCCCTAACATCTTCAGAGCTTGCTTAGTCTACCTCCTTCCACTCCCACAACATCAACGTCAAATTTTTGTTCTGCTTCTATTAAAATACTCATTGGTACTTTTTCTTCCTCTCTACATAGGCTAGCTCACACTGCCGTTCTCTTCAAGCTCTAGCTTTCTAGATTCATGCATCTTTTGTAAGGACAGGAACCTATTGTCTTGCACTCACTACTTTATGAAATGACTTAATATGGTCAATGTGAGAATTTCTTTTGCTTGACTACACATATCTGTTACAAGAGTCATATTTTCCTTTTTAGATTGAGAAAGTATGGTAAGAAAGAGAGAAAATAAATACTAATTAATTGAAAATAATAATTTTTAAAATGATTGATTTGGTTACACTTGTGGGCCTGACAGAACCTCCTTTCTATTCTAATTAAAGTAGAAAATTACCATTTTTCCCTTCCACATCTGCCTTCTGGAGCATCTGTTTCTCTTCATTCTATCTTTATCATCATCACAGGATTATGATAGATCTAGAGAAGTTCTTATTGGTCTTCCAGTCCTACCCTATCATTTTGCAGATAAGCAAACTGAGACCCACACAGGAGAAGTGATTCTTTTCAAGGTCACATAGGGAGTATCAATGATTCTAACTCAGGTTCTGTGACTTCAAGTTCAACTCTTATCAGCTCCATCCTTATGTGAAGGTGGGGTTCTAGTTTTCAGAATACTTTCTTCAATATGACACTATTCAAGTATGATCACCCTCAGTTTTTGATGAGGAAGCTCAGGCAGAAAGTTTACATAATTTGTAAGGAAGTATCAGAGGCAGAATTCAACTCAGGTATCCTGACTCCAAGGCCAAAAGCCTACTACTACACCAAACTGCCTCTATGTCCAGAATCTATATCCTCACCTAGATTCCCAAATTTAAAATACTTCCTGGTCTCTCTCTTCTTGTTTCCCATTGCTGAATTCCTGTTAATTTCATCTTCATGTTATTTCTCACTTGTGATCTGTCTTCTTTGTCCCAACTGACATCAACCCAGTACAGACCATCAATGGAGGGGGCTTTGGCTCATGTATACTTTGACCTAGATGACCTTTGAGGATCTTTCTACCTCAGAAATCTGTAATTATCATTGCTTGTACTATTAACAATAGCTTCCTGCTCTTTGCCTCTCTTCTTCCTTTGAACTACTACCAGAAGAATATTTCTCATATAGACATGATCACCCGACTCCTGTGCTCAAAACTCTTCAGTGATTCCCTAATTGAATAAAATTCAACCTGGCATCAGCCTACCTTTCAAGCCTTAACTCATGTCACTACTTTCCATATACTTCCCACTCAATCCTGCCCATGCTCCATCACAGTGACCAGCTTCATCCCTACTTTATTGACTACCATCGCCACCACCCCAGGGCTATAAAAACATCAAAACTTTTTCTATCTATCTCTCACCTCTTTTAGGGTGAAATTCTTAACAAGTAAAATCAGTTACGTGGGATCAGATACTGTGGTTCCAAGGGAAAATCTACCAGTCTCATCACTACTCAGATTCTATCCTAGATGTCTGTCCTGCCCTCCAATAGTATAGCGTTCAACCATGTGCTCAATAAGGCATCTAGGCATGTTACACCAAAGCTACCATTCTATTCACAATGCCCCACTGCCTTTCCAGTTGACATACAAGTAAAAAGCAACTTTTGAATCGTTCAAAAGTTCACTGACATTTCCACACCAAGTGCAACCACTCTGATTCTTACCCAAATGTAGCACATTTGAATAAGTAACAGTGACAATGTCATTCCCTCAATGAACGAGCTAAAGGCACTGTTTTGAAATGTTAATAGTAGTCCTCTCTATAGTCTTAGAAATTCTTGTACTGGATAAAAGCAAACAAAAGATTGAATCTGGTCCTTGGGTGTCCCACCAGACTAGAAGCATTGCTTCCAGCCTCACTTCTCTCCCCATAGCTGGTCCTTGAGGCAAACAACCTTAGTAAATAGGCTTGACATCCTACAGCTATTAATACCAACCTCAGCCAACTGCCACTGGGTAAGAAAGCCTAGAGTCCCCAGAATAGCAGTGCCCCCCAGACCAAGAATAATGCCATCAGAAGAGCTCTGGCAGCTGTCAGTCATCCAAGGGTGCTTCTGTGGGTACTGAAGCCCCAACCTCCTTAGCATCCAGAACTACTGAAGACCTGGAAAAGGAAGTTCTGGTGACCAAAGGCCTTGATGCTGTCATATAGTTGAGCATTATAAACAGATAGGATTTTATACATAAAAAGGGCATTTTAAAAGATTATCATGTGCTTTGCTACTTTTCCATCTGACTTGCACTTGCAACCTCCTATATGTGTTATCCTCTGCTTCCTCTTCCCCCTTAGAATGTGAGAGCAAATTCTGTCTTTTTAAAAATTTGTGTCCCTGGTGCTTTGCACATAATAAGAGCTTAATACATGTTTGGTTTTTTTTTGTTTGAATTCATTCATTCCAACTCTGGGCCTATAAATGATTGCTCTGAATGTTTTGTTTTCAATGGGTACTTCTTTTAGGAGCCTTTTTCCAAACAGTGGTCATAAGACTTGTGCTCTCTCAAACCCTTGGTGAGTTGGTTGCCTCCGTGATCTCCTTTTTTCCAAGTGGATGTTCATTTCATTCATTCCTTAGAAGAGGTAGCCTATGACTTCCTTCAGTAGGCTCTGTCACTCTGATTATGCTTCAGATTCAGGGGAAAAAAGGCTGTTTAAGAAGCAAATTCCCTGTTGTCAGAGATCAAAGCCCCCCTTTCCTCACTTCTCCCTCAGGGCCCATCCCCTTGAGATTCACTACAAAGGGACCTTGGGGATGTAGGGTCTTATGAAAAACTGGGCCCAGGTTGATAGCCTGACATTCTTCTCAAGTGACCTATTAGTCCAAGGAGCAACAAGCTGGCAGGATTGTAAGTTATCATTCATCACGGTTGTTCCTTCACCTTTCCTGGAATGTCTTTGAAAGGCCCAGGCATCAACAATATGTCATCCAAAGTCTTCTGTAATGTTCATGACAGGGAAAGTATTTTTCTTCTGGGGATACTGTCCTCTTTCTTATAAAAGGCATCTACTATTTTGCCTGTTTGTACAGAAGGGAAGTTGGCAGTTCTTCTGAAGAATTAATTCCTTAATTCTTGAAAAATAAATTCTTTCTGGATGATTCCAGATTTTTGCCCCAATTAGAGAAGGCAAGTAAGTTGTCAGGCAGCTCTTTGTAGCATATAAAATACACAATAATGCTTGCCTGAAGAATGGACAAAAATTACAGCAAAGATGTTGCCCTTGGACCTGAAGCTGGTGGAACTGGTGCTAGCTATATAGTAACTGAACTCAATTTAAAAAACCGTTTAAATGTTTTATTTGTTTTCATCAGTCAAAATTTGCCTTCACGTTCCAACCTTGACCCCCCCCAACTATGAACAAAAATAAACCAAAACCCAGTGCAGGCATGTATAATCAATTCAAAGATATTTCCACAGTAATCATGTCCAAAAATATGTTTGTCTCATTCTGCACTCTGAACCCTACGCTTCTCTATCAGGAGGTAGGTAGCAGGTTTCCTCATTAGTCCTTTGCACTCATGGCTGGTCACTACATTGATAACAGTACAACACAATAATATTTCATCACATTTATATAGCATAAATTGTTCATTTATTCCTCAATTTATCATCATTCCTTCAGATTCCCATTCTTTGCCACCTCAAAAAGAGATACAAATATTTTGGTAGAAACACAAAGTCTGTTTTTCTTAGGACTATTAATCCTTCCTTTAATCTACCTTCCCTCTCATTCCTCCTCCCACCTTTTCCTCTTTCCCTCCCATTTCTCTGTTAAATGAAACACATTTCTATACATATGTGTATATTCTTTCTTCTGAGATGAACTAATTTTTAAGCCTCCTCTCCTACATTAAGGTGGCGTGTTTGGAAGAGGAACGTTTGTTCTTTCTATATTTTTGAAGTAAATACTCCTTTGTAAAATCTGTAAAATGTTAAATAATTAAATGGAACCTGAGTTAGTCACTGTACTTTAACAATGAGAGGAACACAGCTGGCACAGGCTTAAGCCAATGGCACTAAAAGAGAGGTCATCCAACCCTTCCGTCATTGCTAGGAACCCTGAGAGGCAGATGTAGCAGCCTGGCTCTGGAAGGCAGGACCGAGCTGTTTAGTTTTGCCAGTAAGGGAAACATTATTAATGCAAATAGAAGCTTTGCCATGAAACATCCTGTTGTAGTAGCCAGAAGGGTGGATGTGAGGTCAAAAGAGAAGAGTTTTAATCCTGCCTCAGATATTTATTAGCTCATTAGCCATGGGTTAATTACCTATCCTTTCAGTTTTGTAATCTGTAAAATGAAGTTACTGATACTTGTACTACTTGTCTCAAAGATCTGTTAGAAGAAAAGTGTTATATAAAGGTTTGAGGCTGGAGCCATGATTTTATTGGTATGGGGAACTCCCCACATAAGGAAACACTCTTTACTTTCTAGTATCTTATTGAAGACACCAGAGTCTCTTATTTAAGTGTCAAGCTTGTATGAAGTACATACCTAAGTGCCTGAGATTAGGGTGTATTTAATTTATTATTCACTGACTTTTAACCAGGACTTGGAGATTCAGTCTCTCCCTGACTACATTTCTCCATAATAACTATGTATCTCAGGTTGGGAGTTACAAAGAATCTCGAAGATGAAGATCTAAGGAACTTGTGAGGACATGGTTTGGGCATGAAACCCCAAAGAACTTCAGATGAACTAAGTTTTCATTGTTTCCACCCACTCTATAGTAACAGTGCTTCTACAGCATTGTTGCTGTTGAGTCATTTGTCAGTTGTGTCAAACTCTTTGTGATCTCATTTGGAGTTTTCTTGGAAAAGATACTAGAGTGGTTTCCATTTTACGGCTCAAGAACTGGGGCTAACAGGGTTAGGTGACTTGTTCAGGGTCCCACAGGTATTAAATGTCTGAGGCCAGATTTGAACTCCTAAAGATGGGTTCCTGACTCCAGCACTTTATCCACCCTAACTGTCCTAATAAATGTTCACTTTATTGCCCTTCATTACAAAGTTTAACAAAAATTACAACACAATATTACAAAAATTTATAAAATTTAAAAATTTACCAAAAAATTAAAAAATTTATATTAAAAATTAAATTAATTAAAAATTAAACATAATGTTAGTTTAAAGCTAATTTAAACTGAAAACTACTTTTGAGTGTGGAGGAGTACAAGAGAGTTAATTATGTTTTAAATAAATATTTAGGCACTCCCTAGCAGAGTTTTCCTCTCAGGCTGATTTATGTATATATATATATATATATAAATATGCTTACAAAAGGCTCCACGCCTCAAACTGCAAATGTACACACTGTATGCATTATTAAGGACTAGATAAATATGAAGTGATAATGAGAGGAAGACCAAAAGATACTGGTAAGTCTGAATAAAAACAAAACAGTCTTGTCTAGCTGTAGCAGCCAGAAAATCCTTCATCAGCTCCATACCAATGAGCTCTGTGTCATGTTAGTTACTGCTAACAGGACTTCAGAATCTCTGTGCCTCAGATTGCTCTGAGGAAAAACCAGAAGTCAGACAAATCTAAAAATCCAGCTCAAGTATGGAAAAGGACAAACAAAAACAAAATACAACTCTGAAGACAAGATCTTTAAAGAGAAGTGTGGGTGTCAGCAATCACACTAAACTGTGTCAACCATAATTAGAACAGACACCCTTGACTTAAGAGTAGTGCTCATCTTTCATGAACTTTTAGAAACCTAGATTCAAATGCTACTTAAGCTTTATGCAAAATTGTATTTTGGACTTTGAAACAAAAACATGAATAATTTTGTCCCATACCTGGAAATCTAAATCTTTTTGTATTTTAGGAGTCTATGAAAGTGAAGACTCCTTTCTGAAGAATATCTACGTGTTTTGTAGAGACTGTTTCTGGAATATTTCCTCACTATTCTAGAATGTCAATTCCAAGCCCTCAAAAGGATGGAGGAGTGGAAAGAATACTGGACTGAAAGTTAGGAGACCTAAACTCTAGTCCTGGCTCTGCTACTGTGTTACCTTGATCAAATCCCTTAACCATTCTAGACCTCAGTTACTTCTAGAAAATAAGGAGCTTGGATTGGAGCCTCACTGCAACTCTAAAATTATTTAATTTCAAGATCACTTGCTATTTGAATCATCCTATCTGTATCTGACTTGGGAAATTGTCTTTTAGTCCTAGCTAAGGAATGATGATGATTTCCCACTGAAAAACATGTACTTTATGCTGGCATTAGGACTCCATTACATTTTAAAGGTACAATAGTGTGTTGTAGTTTAATAATGCAAAATGATCTGTACCTATCTTGAGAACCATTCAGTCATTCTGATATTCCTTTTGTCATTGCAAGTGGATGAAATTATTTTCCATGTAAATAATTTTTTATCACTAATATTTTACCTAAAGAATAGTAATGTCTTTATGTTATGGTATTTTAGCCAATTTTAATCAAGCAATCAGCAAGCATGTATTAAGTGCTTACTTTGTGCACTACGCTAGTTGCCTATATTTATACACATAATCAAAATGCATTCAAAATAAACACAAGGGAAAAGGGCACTAGCAACTGGGGGATCTGAAAGGTATCATGTAGAATATATTATTTGTGCTGAATTTCTTTTTTTTTAAAGCATTAATATTTTATTTGAAAATTTACAAGCAATAAAGACATTGAATGTGTTAAAATACAAAACTGCTTGAACTAAATTTTGTTGGGTCATAAATTGAGGATGAGTAAATTTTTATTCCCAAATTTTGCTCAAATTAAAATATTTAATTGCAGCATTGGAATCATCATAAGCATAATAAAATAATAGCCTCTTACAAATTTCTGAAGTTACATGCATATTTCAAACAATTTTCAAAGATATTCATTACATTT
>CM053769.1:178237660-178256542 GCA_028658325.1 Potorous gilbertii
GGACTTGGCTCCCGTCCAGGGTACCTTTGCGGTCGGTTTTTCAGGGCTCTCTGCAACGGAAATCTCCTTCACTGTGTTGCTGCGCGGCTTCCACTGTTCCAGAATTTGTCAGGAGTTCTTTTTACAGGAAATCTATGGGCTGTGGGTTCGGACCTAGCATAGGTGAGTCTTTCTACTCCGCCATCTTGACTCCCAATAAAATCTTTTTAAAAAAAATCAGCTACAATTACTGAAATATTTTCTTACAGGTTTTGTCACATCCTTTCTTCTTCTAACTTTTGGAGGATTTTTTATCTTCTTTTAATTGTCTGTTAAAAGTATTAGTTGTGCTTTGAGTCTCTGTGGCTTCTGAAAAGTCACTGATGCCATCTTTTCTCCTTTGTAAATCTCTTTCTTAACTCTCTGATCTTTTTGTTGCATCCTACTCAGAAACAGCCTACTTCAGAATTTGTGAACAGAAAGTCAGGATCTAACAATAAAGTCAAGTCAAGAACAAGCTAAGAAGGAAATCTGCTTTAATCTTCTGGTTTATTCATTTTTATGTACGCTCAAAGTGATTTCAGGCACAGCATACTGGCACAAACTCTGCATTCAGATATCAGAAGATGCACTGGTGTTTTTTTGTATAATTTTCCAAAGCAGCCAAGCTTACATATGAATTCTTGTGGGTAAGGATGCCAGGAACAACCTGATCTCCTGCATCTCTCCAACCTCCCTCTCTTTACCCCTTCCTCCCCCCATCCAATTCTACCATTGCTTCTCTTCCTCTTTTTATACAAGTGCTAGCTAATTTTCCCGAATTCCTTTATGCCCTCTGTTAACCACTAAAAGAGCACATGGAATACATGGAAATTAAACAAGTAATATATGAACTACAATTATAAGCATATAAAGCTATGATTCAATTTTCAAATGCATTGTGAGATTTCTACTAAATGTTTATAAGATATATTGCCGTTTATTAGTGTTTCCAAAATTGCCTTAATTGTTTCAGTTACAAAACAGAATAACCCCTGACTGAAGACAAAGAACTGAATCAGGCAATCTTCAGGTTTCTTTTAGCTCTAAGATCTCTGGTTCTTGACTTTAAAAATAAGTATAAGTTTGAAAAATTAAGACAAATATTATTTTTCCTATAATTGTTTTAATTAATACAAGTCTAGTCATTGTGAGTTAACTAAAGAAATGTTTGACTGCTTTCATTGCTCAAATTTGTTAATAACTTTGTTTTTTATGACAGAACAAATTGGAAAGTGAGAAGAATTTATAATCACTGTTAACTATGAGTATTGAGCAGAATGTTTTCCAGAATGAACCAATTCTCATTCAACTGCTTAGTCCTTTTAAGAGGTTAAGTGATTACATCAATTGAAGTAATTTTGTAAATTATTTTCAACAAATTACAACTAAGCAAAATGTTATTTCTAGTATACATTTGTAGCACCCCCTTCCCCTAAAGGTCGTTAAACATCTGGATGAAGTTTGTCAGATGGAGATAGAAATCTGTAGCTTGTTTTTGATTCGTAGACTAAAGAAGGGCTATGCCTTAAAGCAAGGGTATTATTTTGTATTGTGGTGGAATCTTTGACAATCTAAAGAAACCAATAAACCCTTTCTCAGAAAAACAACTAGCGCATACAGTGAAATAAATAAGGTTACAAATTAAGTCTATTATGTATATTCTAATAAAGATGTATTTTTCCCCATTTAAGTTCACTCATTCTCTGAAATATATCTACAGATCCTTTTGGGGTTCCATAGCCCCCAGGTTAACAACCCTTGCTTTAAAAAGAAAATGTTATGGGGCCGGTAGGTGGTGCAGTGAATACAGCACCAGCCCTGGAGTCAGGAGGACCTGAGTTCAAATATATCCTCAAACACTTCACCCTGATGGGGGAATCTCCCCCATCAAAAGAGAAAGAGGGAGAGAGAGAGAGAGAATGTTACTTTGCCCTATGTGAATGACAGTCATAGAGGTGAGTTCATATGCCCTGTGAGCAAGATTTTAGAAATATTAGAGTGAGTGTAAAGGCAGGTGAGAATTCTGGTGTGTGAATAGCCAGTAGAACTGGGTTGATGCTATTCACTGCTTCTTACCACCGAACAGACTGAGACTGAGAAGAACCTATGTGGTTGAATGGACCAGTCATTCTTGAACTTTCCATCTTGGAGAACTGATATTAGGTGGTATTTTGCCAATTCTTTCCTCCTCTTTCCCTGGCCAGAAAAGCGTATGTTAAATGAAAAACCTAGTTATTCTTTAAATTCTGATTACCTATCTACTCAGTAACTGTTTAAAGTTAGTATAAAATAATGGTATAGCTAACCCATGTCAATTGGGTGACAATGGGATGTGTGAGAGAGAAGCAGTAATTAGCACAAAACACACACATGCTTACATACTGATACACATACACACACACACACTGATGGAGGCTCTAGAGCGAAGTAGAAGAGAATCTTATTTTATTTTATGTTATTTATTTTATAACATCCTGTCATTCAGTCATTTCAGTTGTGTCTGATTTCTTGGCAAAGATACTGGAGTAGTTTACCATTTTCTTCTCCAGCTCATTTTACAAATGAGGAAACTGAGGCGAATAGGGTTAAGTGACTTGCCCAGGGTCACATAGCTAGTAAGTAGATCAGATTTGAACTCAGGAAGGTTAGTTGCCCTGATTCCAGACCCCAGCACTCTATCTACTGCACCACCCAAAGCAGGGTAAATGTAGACAAAATGCAGCAATAGATTCTGTCTGGTGGAAAGTTGTTCAAACTGCTATTTCAGGCTATTGAGCTTTCCCCACTCTTCTATTCCTTGCATACTCAAGGAGATACCTCCTCAGGGTGAACCTGCAGATGGACTACAAAGAATTTCATTTCCAGTGGTAGAAGAGAAGTGGCTGGAATAGACAGACTGTCAACTGGTGTGTCCACATTTTACAAGTAGGAGCCAGAGGGGTAGGGAGTAAAAGTCCTAGTCCTTCCTCTCAACTCAGTAGAATTTTTTGTACCTCATACAAATGTCCCCCTCAACTCTCTTGCTGTGTTCATAGTGAATAAAGTGCTGGTTCTGGTATTGGGAAGTCCTGAGTTCAGGTGCATTCTTACTAGCAGTATGGTTCTGGCCAGTAGCTTAATTTCTATCTGCCTCAGTTTCCTCAACTATAAAATGAGACTAATATCATCTACCTCCTAGGGTTGTTGTGAAGGTCAAATGAGATGAAATTTGTAATGTGCTTGGCATAGTACCTGGCACGTAATAGGCACTTAATAGATAATTGTTTCTTTCCTTTCTGTCACCTATAGAGACAGAGTTTTCTATCTATGACTCTTCACAATTTCAAATGCAGGCTGGGTACACAGAGCTCTATACATTCAATGTTGGGGAAATGGTGAAGCATCCTAAACTATTCAACATAATTGAATGTAACTTGTAACCCCAAACCCAAGCTACTGAGTTTTACATGGACCAGGTTCAGTTATTTTTGAGGGACAAGGGAGAGGTTGAGAACTCATCATTCTATTCATGGTGCCTCTTGTGAATCCTGGTTTTAGTTTCCTCGTTTCTCTTTAGTTTTCTTAGTTTCTATAGGCAGGCAGGCATAAAGCATTTATTAAGAACTTACTCTGTGCTAAGAACTGGAGATATAAATAAAAGCAAAAACAAAGACATGGTTGCCTTCAAGGAAGTTCCAGTCTAATGAGCAAAACACTCTGAGTGAAAAACTTCAGGGACTTTAATGATATTTAGTCATGTTTCCACAAGTAGAAAGAATTCATATGTTAGTAACAACACCTTTAGTAGTGAGATGGGTCATAACACTTTAAATCATATGGTAGATCATGACAGTCACATTGGCTAAGAGCATGATTCTTTCATCTCAAATAAGATGATGATTATTGATATTCTCCAGATTGCCATTTTGGGGATAACAGATTTTTCAATTTTTACAAGCCTCTTTCAGAAACCTTAAGAACTGAGCTCTCCTCAGTCTCAACATTTTGCTGCCTCCATGGATGTCCTGGGGATAGGTGCTAGTCTTCTCATCTTTATTTTCATCATTCCTATGTCCACTTTTTATAATATGCTAAGGACTGTGATGATAAAGACCAAATATAGTTGCCCCACTGCTATTGATGGTGAAAAGGATCTATTTAGAAAAAAAAAACTTTACAGAGTTTTTCCCATTTCTTTCTATCGCCCTAACTCCAATTTCATCCATAAACGCCCTCAAAATGACACTTAGTTGAATGTCTCTCAAGTTTCCTATTGTTTCTTATAGTTTTATGAAAATATTGCTCACAATTTTCAGTATCTTCCTTTATAAGATTTTACAAATGAGTTTGTAGCTTAAGCTGACGTTGCTTCCATTTCTCTCTACTCATGAAGGAGATTGTTTGTAATGTGAAACAGTTTTTAGAGTCTTGGATTTACATCAGTTGAACTTCCTTAGGGAATGGTAATAGTCTTTGTCAATCTCTGTTCTTGTAACTATTTTCCATTGGTTAAATGCCATCGATAGTTTGTTTAACTAGGTCAGAAAAAAGCTCCCTCAACTGGATACTGTAATATTTCTCATTTTTATTTTTTTCTTTTAGTTTGATATTAACTTCAATACTTGCCCACACAAATATGGTATCTGAGTATTCACAGATAATTTGAAAATGACTTCAACACCAATATCCAATCTCTTCCTGTCTATTAAAACATAATTAAAAATTTTTTAGCTTGTGTGATATTATTTGGTGCCCACCATGTGTATCACCTATTGATTTTTTTCTAGAAGATAGTATATTCATGATATGTAAATGTGAGACTTTTGTGTATTCAATAAGCCTTTGTTTTTTTCATTTTTTTTAGTGCATAAACATACTTTATGGTCATTTGTCTTTATGCTTACTTCTATATTGAAAACATTGAGTATTATAGTACATTTTTAGTTTAGAGATCTTATTATATACTTTGTACATTTTTACTATCTCTGTGTCCCCTGGAATAAACATTGGCATATCAGTCAAAATCATTTTCATGGTGGCCTTTTTGTAAATGTTTTCCATGAGCACTTTAATCCAACGTAATTAAATGTCCCACGAAGTGATGTTTTCTATTGCCTTTGGACACATGGTAAAGCCCACTTTGTTAGCTTCTTTATTTGCTTTTCCAAAGAGAGCTTATGAGTTACCCTTCCATTTAGTTTTAACTTCTGTTGGTCTTCTGGTTTTATTTACTTTTCTGCTGCCAGTGATATTTATAAATACAGAACTGACCATGCTCAATAAGCTCCTGGGGCTTTCCAATGCTACTAGGCATTTAAAGCCCTTCACAATCTGACTAATCCACTTTTCCAGATTTATTATACATCATACCCCTCCATGTACCTGATGGTTCAGTCAAACTGACTTTTTTGCTGTTCTTTATATACAACATTCTCTCTCTCCACCTCCATGCCCAGACACAGTTTGTCCCCAGTACTTAAGGGAACGTATTCCCTTAACACATTAACCTCTTTAAATTTCTACACCCTTTCAAAACTAAGCTCAAGTGCCACCTTCTACTGTCTCTCCCATCCAAACTACCTGATATTCAATCAGTTAATCAGTCAGCGTTTATTAAGCATTTACTAAGTGTCAGACACTATGGTAAAAGCTGGGATGCAAATATTAACAAAATAACAGTTCCTGCCCTCAAAGAGTTTATATTCTAATAGAAGAAGACAATACATAAAATGGAGGTAGACACACTGAAAGTGAGGGAGGACAAGCTGGAGATGAAAACTCTCTGGGTGAGGTGGGAAGGTAGAGAAAGTCTTAGGGAGAGTCAGGAGTACAGCCTGAAGAGAAATGAAGCCTTTTCCTTAAAAGGGAGGTTCTGTGAGGAACCAGTTAATCAACATTTATTAAGAGCCTACTCAAAGTCAGGCTGGGTACTAAATACTAGAGATACAAAGAAAGTTTTGCCCTCAAGGTACTCACCATCTAATGGAGGCAATAATATATAAAAAGAAGCTGGAAAGAGGGAGGGGAGAAAGTGGGTAGCAACAAGATGAAGTCTTGAATCATTGGGAAATGATTAGATAGCTACCCCAGGCCCCTTCCTTAAAACAACAATCCTTATTTGTATTTCCTACCCTCTCCAATGAGGAGAGAGGACATTCCCCTCCCCAGGCGAGGTCACTTCCAATGTAAGGAGTCCAGGATGGAAAGAGCTTCAAGGGTGAAGAAACTTACACAGTATAGCGAACAAAGTTCTGTGGAGAGTTAGGATTGCAACCTGAAGAAGAATACAGGCATATTTACTATATTGCAGATAGCTGTGCTAAGGGATAGAGTTATAAAGAAAAAGCAAAAATATCCTCTGGTTCAAAGGAGCTTTTTATGGAAGAAACACTACTTATAGAATTAGATATGGACAAGATACATTCAGAGTAGATGAAAGGTAGTCTTATAAGGGAAGACAGTAAAGGACTATGGAACTGCCCAAAAGGGTATGTAGATAGATTTCAGGGGGTGAGTGAACTTAGATGAGGGAAAATTCCCTATAGAGAATAGGAAAATGTCTTCTGCAGAAGGTAGATTGCGAGCTGAATTTTGAAAGAAGGTAGATATTCTAGGAGATAGAGGTGTGGAGACATTCATGGCGGACAGCTAGTAGAAAGGCATGTGGCTTAGAGAATTAACCTATAAATATAAAGAACCTCAAGAATGCCAGTAGGGCTGAGCCACAGAGTGCATAGAGAGCAATAATGTGTAATTTACTTTGTATAAATTTATACTGAACAAAAAAGTAAGACCCTTGAGTGCAGAGCTTAAGACACTATTGCCTTTGAATGCCTTGTGCTTAGCTCACAGGGAAAGATTGACTGATACTGAAGAGAATAAATATTTACATGAGTTGTTCAAAGAGAACTGACACCTCTGGTGTGAGGGTTTCCCAGCCCTTTTCACCTTTGGTGTTCACTTGGCACTCAGTCTTCATCTGTGACTCCAAGCAGTCACACCCCACTAAACTGTCTCTGCAGACTGGCTAAACCAGGTTGTTTGTAAATGACCAAAGGCCTCAAATCTTTTGGTGATTCAGGGGATATCTACCCCAAGTATGTGAAAATATCCCCTGGCAGCATGGGCACATGAGAACAGTTTGTTTCAATGGACACCATGGAGGCTGAAGCAGGCATTGTGGAGAGCTTAGACACCCCAAGGTCACCCGCTGCCTCCTGGGCCATCACCAGTCATCTTGAGTCTTGCCCCTGGACTTTGATGACTCTGGAAGAAAGAGTGAGGCTGATGACTTGGTGTAACTCTGCCTCACTTAAATCCAATTCATGTGTGAGTCAAGACATCACCCTTGATATCCTGATCCTCTTCAAAAATGAGGAATAAACAACAATAACTTGTTACTGGATTACAGTCTTACATATGGAATACAGAAGGTCAATTTACCTTTTATAGTCAGTCTAAAAACTCTGCAATTCTCTGTCCCCTTTGCCTCTTTTTCTCCCTCTACCACTCTCACTACAGAAGAAGGGAGGCTCAGAGAACATAGAGGTCCAGTCTGTAATTTTTTTGTTTATGTGCTGCCATGGCCAAATAATTCATCACTTAGTGACCAATCTTTCCAGTTATGGTTCCAGAGGCAAATTATGTCTATTTTCTAATAATTGACTTACCTAAGTACAGAAAAATTCATTACTAGTAGTCCTAAGAGGTGTGAATATTGTCTTGTTTTTTGTTTATTCATCAGTAAAATCTAAAAATAACTGGAGGAAAGAAAAGAGATCAAAAGAGGACATTGAAGTATAGGTGATGCCCCTTCCTTATTTGTGCATTTTATTTAATGAGAGGAGCAAGAAAGAAAGGGTATTTGTGTGAGAAACCTCTGAGAAAACAGTACCTAAATATTTGGCCAGAACCAGAGAGTTTTTAAAGGACCTGAAAGAAAACAGGCTTTCAGGGGAGAATAATGACAGGATGTGAGAGAAAGCAGCTCTTCCGATTAAAAAGGACTTATCAAAAGCAAAAATGGAAGACAGGTCTTACTTCCCACAAGCTCATCTATACATAATATCTGTGCAGACTTGGAAGGTACCATCTGAGTACTTCTGTTAACTAGATTGTTTTGGTAACCATTGCTTCCCTTGGTTATTTATAACAGAAATGGAAATTTGGTTTCAAGTCTTAAAGTAAAAGTGAATCACTTCTGACTAGGAAGCCCTGCTTTGAGGTAGAAAGTCAATCAGTGATGGAAGTCAGGAGCTGAAGACAAAAGTAGAGACACAGAAGCAGAGAAGAGTTGGAAGAAGAAGACATATAAATCGAAGAGGACAGGAGGACAGCTGCTTTCATCTGAACCCAACTGAAGAGAGGAAGACAGGCTTTGTATTTGTTGCTAGGAGCTGATCTGATTGGGAACAAAACTGTGCTCTTTGATTATTGGAGGAAGAGTCCTCTATATTGCCTTGCCCTTTACAACCAACTATAGCTTGAGAGGAAGAAAACCCTCTCACTTTGTCTGCCATTTACTATTTACTTGCTATTTATTGCTACCTATGACCTGACAGGGAGAAATGTCTCAGAACCCAGTGAAGTTACCTGAATAGATCCATGAATTCCAGACCAAGGGGAACTGCTTTTGCAGAGAAATTCAATTTTGCCTCAGAACACAATGAAAAAAGCAGATCTGAACACCTCTGCAGACATCAGTCACAGTTTCTCTTTCACTTCCTAACACTGCTCTGGTAATCTGAGAATAAAAACTAACTGAGAAGTGACTCCACTAACTAGAAGATGGTACAGACTGCTCCCTATAAGAAATCATGACCTGCAGGTCGATGTGATAAGCTTGTCTAGGTCTATGGGTTTCCTTATTTATGTGTCTCCTTGACAGGTTTCTGTAACTTTATTCCTTTTTTAAAAAGTAATATTGTATTTTTTTCCCAATTACATGTTAAAACAATTTTTAACATTCAGTTTCTTTTTTTAAGTTTTGAGTTCCAAAGTCTATCACTCCTTGCCTCTTTTTCCTCCTTCCTCTCTGAGACCGTAAGCAATCTGATATAGGTTATACATGTGCGTTCATGTGAAACACTGCCATTATTAGTTACTTTGTCTAAGAAGACTTGAACAACAACAAAAGAGTGAATGAAAGTGAAAATAGTATGTTTCAGGCTATATTCAGACAATACTAGTTCTTTCTCTGAAGGTTGGCAGTGTGTTTCATCATGAGTCCTTTGTAATTGTCTTGGATCACTGGATTGCTGAGGATAGCTAGATCATTCACAATTCTTCATTGTACAATATTGTTGTTACTATGTATGACATTCTCCTGGTTCTGCTCACTTCACTTTGCATTACTTCATGTAAGTCTTTCCAGGTTTTTCTGAAATCGTTTCACTTGTCATTTTTTTATAGCACAATAATATTCTGTCACAATCATATACCACAACTTGTTCAGCCATTCCTCAATTGATGGATATTTCCTCAATTTCCAATTCTTAGCCACCACAAACAGAGCTGTTATAAATATTTTTGCACAAATAGATCCTTTTTTGGTTTTTTTGGGTCTCTTTGGATTACAGACCTGACAGTGGTATTGCTGGTTTGGAGGGTAAAAGCAACATAATTTCTGATGAAAAAGTCTAGAAACAAAACATGGGCCCAACAATTGGGAGATAGTGTAGGTAATTATGTTATAGCAATCAATCAATATGTATTTATTAAGTAATACTATGTGCTAAGCATTATGTTAGTTGCTGGGATCTTTATTTATTGTTTAGTTTTATATGACCAGTTATTTACTAAGTATATAGGAAGTTCCCAGTGGAAAAGAGTATCTTCTAAATTTTAGGTTTTTTACTCTGAATTCAATAAACATCAAAAGAAATTTGCATTTCTATATACAAAGTAGAACAGAAAATGAAGATTGTATTCAAAACTGCAAAGTTCTATTTGTAAGCTTACTTTTCCATATAAGTGCAACATTTAATTTTCAAAATTATCCTGCTTGTCTGTTTTTACCTTATGACTTTCCTTTTGTTCTCTTTCCACTTGAGAAACTTTCCTTACCCAAGCAAATCAACAGCTTGCCTGGGTAACCGAGAAGTTGGGTGACCTACTTTTAGAGTTATAAAATCATTAAGTATTTGTCAGAGGTAGGATTGTGATCTGGGTCTTTCTGACTCCTAAGCCAGCTTCTTACCTACTGCACCACATTGCCTCTAAAGATCTGGGGTTACAAAGATGAAAATCAAACAATTCTAAGAAACTTACATTTCACTGGGAGAAAACACACATATGTCCATATGTATATACATATATATACACATACAACACATATATATGTAATTATGCATAAGATATAAGATTTTTGTGTATAAGATATACACAAAATAAATACAGAGGAATTTTGGGGGAGTAGCACAAGCATCTGGGAGATCAGGAAAGAGCTCATGTAAAACGTGGCCCTTGAGTTAAGCTTTGAAGCTAAGTTTAGGGATTCTAAGTGGTAGAAGTAAGAATGGAATACATTCCGGACATAGCCTGTGAAAAGCATGGAGATGGGAGAGAGAGTGCTTTGTGGGAAGAGCAAAAGACCATTTTGGCTGAATTACAATTTGTATGATTGTTGTGTGTTTATCCTTCGTTGCTGAGGAAGACCGTGCCTTTGGCTCAATTAAAATTTGTATGATTGTTGTTGTGTGTGTTTATCCTTCGTTGCTGAAGAAGACTGTGCCATCAGAGAAATGATGACATGCCTTGCACTTGACTTTGATTTGAGTGAGGGAGGGCTGTGCAAGGTCAACAATCTCCCTTTCTCCTCCTGAGCCATAGGAGTCCAGTGACCAGATATTCATCAAAGCATCAGGATGACTGGAGATGGCCCAGGATGCAATGGGAGACCTTGGCTCCTTTAAACCAAGGTCTAGTCAGGTACTCACTTGGGGTGAAGTAACGCCCATTCGGTGAATGGACCTGTTTAAGAAGTAGTCAGGGGATGGCCCCTTTAATGAGGCAAAGAGAAATAACTAAATCAGGCGGGGAGGGATATAGCAACAGTTACTATTGATAATCACTCTTAAGCCAGGAGGGTCCAGAAAATAGCCCTTAAGTGGAGCTGGGGCAGGGGTCTAGTGTGGTACAAACTATGGGCTTCAGATTGTATGAAGGAGAGTAGCATATAATGAGGCTGGAAAAGTAGATAGGAGCTAGGTTGCTAAAGACTTTAAATGTCAAACATTTATTTGATCAAAGAATCAATAGGGAGCTACAGAAATTTATTGAGTAGGAAAGTAACATGGTCAGACCCATATTATAGGAATACCATTTTTGACAGCTATGTAGAAGATGAATTGAAGTGGAAGGAGACTTGAGGATGGGAGACTATTTAATTGTCAAAGTGAAAAGAGATGAAGATTTCAGCTAAGATGGTGGTTGTATGAGAAAAGTAAAGAGGAAAAGAAAAGATGCAAGAAATGCTATGAAGTTATACTAACTAGACTTGGAAATTGTTTGGAAAGATGAGATGGACTGAGAAATCAAGAATGAATACAAGTCTGGGAATCTGGGAGACTAAAATATGTATATTATTTTGTAATTGCAGGTTGATTTGTTGTCCTTCATCTTCGAAGAGGACCAAAACACCACTTGTAATGTGAAATTTCAGTGTGTCCGACTGACTGATCAAACCAATATGAACTCAGAATACTCTACCACAGGTTGGGCACAGATAGTCTGTGTGAATATTTGGGGTGGATACTACAAATTTGCACATCCTGCATTTACTTTGTGCTGTCTCAATTCTGCTTTGCTCAAAGAGCACAGCACCTTTTCTTATGGGGGCACACCATGCTAAGTGATCTTGTGCCAGTGTCTCCCATGTTGCACAGTCAAATCCAAAGCTCCTGAGAGAGACCTTGAGAGTGTACTTGTATCATTTCTTCTTGCCACCATGTGATCACCTGCCCCATGCAAGTTCTCCATAATATAGTCTTTTTGGCAAGCATACATTTTGCATTCGAACAATGTAACCAGCCCATTGGAGTTGCACTCTCTGAAGTGTTGTTTGAATACTTCGCAGTTCAGCTCGAGCAAGGACTTCCATGTCTGGTACCTTATCCTGCCAGGTAATCCTCAGAATCTTCCAAAGACAGTTCATATGGAAGTGATTCAGTTTTCTGGTATGGTGCTGGTAGACTGTCCATGTTTCACAAGCATATAACAATGAGGTCAGCACAACAGCCCTGTAGACCTGATAGTCTGATAGTCAGTCTAATACCTCTTCTCTCCCAGACCTTTCTTTGGAGCCTCCCAAACCCTGAGCTAGCTCTGGAAATGTGTGCATCAACTTCATTGTCAATGTGTACATCCTTGGAAAGTACACTACCAAGGTAAGTGAACTTATCCACAGCATTCAAAACTTCTCCATTTGTTGTAACCGATGGTTCAACATATAGATGGTGTGGTGGTGGCTGATGGAGCACCTGTGTTTTCTTGGTATCAATTATTAGGCCAAAATTAGCACAGGCAGCAGAGAACTGATCCATAATTTCTTGCATCTCAGCTTCAGAGGCTGCATTGAGTGCACAATCATCTGCAAACAGAAAATCATGCACCAATACTCCCTCCACCTTGGTCTTGGCTTGTAACCTTTTCAAACTGAAGAACTTACCATCAGTATAGTAGTTGAACTTGATGCCCTGTTCATTCTCATTGAAAGCATTTGTCAACATGGCTGAAAACATCATGCTAAAAAGCATGAGAGCAAGCACACAGCCCTGTTTTACTCCATTGGTCACTGGGAAGGCACAAGAGCTTTGCCCATTATCCAGAACCTGGGCAAACATTCCATCATGAAATTGAAGTACAATGCTGGTGAACTTCTCTGGGCAACCAAATTTTGACGTAATTTTCTATAGGCCTTCATGACTAATAATGTCAAAGGCCTTGGTCAGATCCACAAACGTTGTGTACAGACCTCTGTTCTGCCCCTGGCATTTCTCCTGGAGTTGTTGGGCAGCAAACACCATATCGACTGTTCCTTGGCCCTTTCTGAAGCCATGCTGGCTCTCAGGTATATGCCCATCTTCCAAGTGAAGGATCAGCCAATTAAGGAGGACTCTAGCAAGAATTTTGCCAGCAATGACTAAGAGAGAGATCCCCCTGTGATTGTTGCAGGATGATCTATTCTCTATAGCCTTATAGAGATGGACAATGGAGGCATCCTTGAACTCCTAGGGGATAACCTCCTCTTGCCATATAACATGGAAAATTTCAGTCAACTTTTGTATGAGCAAAGGACCCCCTACCTTGTAAATCTCAGCTGGAATGGAATCAGAACTAGGTGCTTTACCACATGAAATGGCCCTCAAAACCTCTTGTTCAGTTGGAAGTTCAGCTAAAGAGGGATTGACTTCAACCTGAGGTAAATGGTCAATGATCTCAGAATTGATTGATGATGGTCTGTTGAGAACACCATGGAAGTGTTCAGCCCATCTCTCTAGGATCATGTCCTTATCACTAATCAATGTGGCTCCATCAGCACTGAGTAGTTGCGATGTACCATAAGTTTTCAGTCCATAAATAGCTTTCAGGGAATCATAAAAGCACTTTGGATTGTTACTATCAGCAGAAAACTGACTTTCATCTGCCTTCTTACTGAGCCAGAAATCCTGCATCTCTCTAAGCTTTGCTTTTTGATGGAATTAAATTCTGCCTTCTTAGAGGTGCATGAACTATCCTGCTGGTAAATCCTGCGGAGTTCACTTTTTTCATTTAGCAGCTTCTGAATTTCCTCACCATTTTCATCAAACCAGTCTTGACTGGAATATCTATCGCTATTACCATAAGGAATGATGAACATGAAAAATTAAGAGAAAGATGGGAAAACTTGTATGAAAATTACACAGTCAAAATAGCAACATATAGCATGACTACAGCTTTGTAAATAAAGTCAACATGGACAGACAATAAAACTCTGATAAAATGATCAAAATTAATAACATACTGTCTGAAGTCAAGGACATCCTTTCCTTCTTCTAATAATCACTAAACATTTATTAAGTGTCTACTATTTGCCAGACACTGTGCTGAGCCTTGGTCATACAAAGAAAAGCTAAAAAACTGTTCTCAAGGAGCTCACAGTCTAATGGAGGAGACAATATTCCAACAATCATCTACAAATAAGATATATATAGGACAATTAAATATAATCAACAAAAGGAAAGCACTAGAACTAAGGGATATTGGGAAAGTCTTCTTATAGAAGGAGAGGTTTTAGCTTGGATTTAAAGGAAGATAGGGAAGGCAGAAAGTAGTGAAGTCTGGGCATGGGGTATAGTCAATGAAAATGACTGCAGTTGACAGGTAGAGTATCTTGTACAGGTACAGCAAAGTGGTCATTGTCATTGCTCACAAAGTTGCATGAAGAGGATAAAGTATAAGGAGACTGGAAAGGTAACAGATAAGTTGTTTTTCAGGGAATATGCTTTTTTTTTTTAAAGGGGCTTGGTTTGGGTGACTTGGAATTACAGACGCTGAGTTTAAATCTCAGAGAAGTTTGAGAATCCCAGTTAGTAGCAGAATTTTAAGAAGACTGAGTTCAGGCATACTTCGTTTTATTGTGCTTTGCTTCATTGTGCTTTACAGATAATTGTGTTGTTACTTTTTAAACAGATTGAAAATTTATGGCAACTTTGCATCAAGTAAGTCTATTGGCTCCATTTACCCAATAGCATGTACACACACTGTGTTACTTTGTCACATTTTGGTCATTCTCACAATATTTCAAATGTTTTTTTCATTATTATTATTCGCAAATGTTCTCATGATTATTAAATTCATTCATCATTACTGCATCTGTGATCAATGATCTTTGATGTTACTATTGTAACTTCTTTTGGATGACAAGATCCACCCCCATACAAAGTGGTAATCGATAAATGTCATGTGTGTTCTGACTGTTCCAATGCAAGACTGTTTCCAATCTCTCTCCCTGTCCTCTGGCCCCTCTACTCCCTGAGACACAACAATATTAAGGAAGGTTGCATAGACTTAGTTGATAAAACAGTAGCAGAGTTTGAGAGGATTGACTCCAGTTTTGAAAGAAGCTCTATTGAGGGTAAAATTAGTAGTATTACATGTTACAGAGAAATCTTTCATGAAAGGCAGAGTCAGTCAATACAGAAAATTTTATTGTTGTCTTATTTTAAGAAATTACTGTACCCTCCCCAAACATCAGCAACCTTGCTCTCATCAGTCAGCAGCCATCAACATCAAGGCAAGACCCTCTACCAGCAAAAAGACTCTCTGAAGGCTCAGGTGATGGTTAGCATTTTTTAGTAATGAAGTATTTGTTAACCAAGGTATATACTATTACATATTTAATAGACTACAGTATAGTGTAAACACAACTTTTCTATGCACTGGGAAACCAAAACAGTTGTGTGACTCTTTTTACTCATTTATTTGCTTTATTGTGGTGGTCTGAAACTGAATCCACCCTATCTCCAAGGTATGCCTGTATCAAGGAGGAAAATATAGTCTTATTGATAATAGTGATGAAATCTCAAAGAGGAAATGATATTATTTATCAGTATCCAGCTTTGGAGTTTAAGAATTTTTCATTGAACTGCCTTGTAAATAAATTACTTCCTCTACGGTCCTCAGGAATTTAGAAAGTAGGTTTGTGCAGAGGAAAAAGTGTTGAACTTATATTTACAGGACCTGCATATTAATCTGACCCTAATACTACCTCTGTGACCTTGGATCAATCATTTAATCTCAATTTTTCTCATCAGCAAAATTCAAGGGTTAGACTAGAAATCTCTATTGTACCATCCAACTTTAGACCTATGGATAGAGTACTGTGCCTAGAGTCAGTTCAAATCTGGCCTCAAACACTCACTAGCTGTGTGACCATGGGCAAGTCATTTAACCTCATTTGCATCAGTTTTCTCAAGTGGAAAATGGGCATAATGACATTACTTAACTCACAGGGTTGTTGTGAGGCTCAAATGAAATAATATTTGCAAAGCACTTAATGTAGTGCCTGGCATATAGAAGGATTTTCCCTTTCCTTTCCTTTCTGATCTTAAAAACAGGACCTAAATAAAAGGATGCCTTGTAATTTGTCAACCCAACTGACATCATTGTATTTCTCACACTGTTGTCCTTGTGAGAAGTCATTTCTAGTGAAAAAGATAAACTGAGAAATCTTTTCCATGGAAGTTTTCCTCCTCTTTTAAAAAAATAAAGACAGTTCTTCTGATTTCTTTTTTCTTTATTAAATATATTTATTAGTTAATTTCATTTTTATACAAAGGCAGCATTGACTGTGGTCCTGACTGCCTCTAAGTCTTTTTTTGATCTGTTCAACCCCTGACTTTAAGGATCCCCATTTATTCTGGTCTCCTTGAGCATCAGGGATATAATCTATGAAAAGTTTTAAGCCCTTTGAAAGTGACTTGAAAATGATATCATGTGATGTTTCTGCTTGGGCTCTTATATAACTCAGAGAACATGAGCCCAGCCACACTTAGGTTTGCATTTTAATCGAATAAAGAGCAAAGTTGAAAGAAGGAATGAATGCATTATACATACTTTTGTGTAATCTGAATATGAAAATTAGGAAGATAACCAAGGACTAATGGGGTTTCCCAAACTATTTCTATTATGAGATTAAGATAACTTGGATGCCTCATCTTCCTTGCGCATAGTTTCAGCACCTCAGTATCTATTTCTCTAAATACAGCAAAACTCCCCAGCCCTTTCAGCCAGGAAATAGGACCCATTAGTCTAGTCTTCTCCTCCTGGCAATAAACAAACCTAAAAAAAAATACTTAGTTGATTACAAACAAAGGGGATTGAATCAGATACACTACTTCCTTTGTAGCATTATATTTATTTATTCAATAAATGTTTACTGAATCCTATTATGTGCAAGGTAGTATGCTAAATATTGCATACTGGTCTAAACTCTAATCACTCTGTCAAGTACTGCTTATTAGCCACAGAGAAGTCCCATTTGTGCCAATACCTTAGGGAAATCTCTCTGTTTTATATCTTCAAAGTATCAGAGGAAGAAAAGAATGGTAGTAGTTGGTGATTCTCTAGTAAAAAATGCTGAAGTAGCTGTTTGTAAACCTATTAATAATAAAATAAAACGTCTGTTGTCTTTCCTTAGCATATGTATCTGAGACAAAACAGAAAATCTGCCAACACTTATCAAAATGGATGACAACTATCTACTTCTGGTGATGCGTGTGAGCATTAATGATTCTACCAAAAGGGGAAAAAACACAATACTGATGACTGTGAAAGCAAGAAACTGAAGACCACAGGGGCACAAGATTTTATTTTCCTCACCATTGTCTATTGAAAGCAATGGATGCAGAAGGGGAAAATTAATTTGGAAAATGAATAAGTAGCTTAGGAGGTGGCATCTGAGAATGGGATTTGGATCCCTGGACCATGGCTAAAATCATAGACTGATTCCTGGCTAGAGATGGAGTATATCTAAAAAAAAAAAAAAGTCTAGTAAGAATAAATATATTTGCCAGGTGTCTTGCAAGTCTAAACAAAATGGTTTTAAACTAAAAAGAATGAGGGTAGAAGACTGCTTATGTACATTTCCAAAATTAGATACTATATGCAGTAGCTAAGAAGAGTAACACCTGAAACACCTAGAAGTTCCTGAGGAAATAAAGTCCAGAAAAGAAGTCAGAAGTAAAACTCATGGCCCCAAATGTTTACACATAAGTGCTTGAAGTTTGGGCAAAAAACAAACAAAGGAATAAAACCCAAAAGAAAATAGTTGATGTAGGGAGACAAGTAAGGTTTTAAACGTATCTCAGAGACTTGGATGGAATTCCCCAATTCCCACTCACACCAGTTAAACAAATATCCAGAGAATGGATGCCTATTTTCCCCCTTAAGAGTAACTAGCCAGCCAATTTTTAACTAGCTTTTAGAAGAGAATATTCATTAAGATGGTATGCTAAGAACAGTAGGTTCAAAGCAATCCCCCTTTTGAGGTGATGTGTCTAGAGCACACACCCACAAATCCACACAGATCCATGAGAGACTGTGCTCTGACTGAAGAGTACTGTGATGATGAGCCATACGTGTGGCTAGAGAGCTAGTCATAGAGTGGACAGAGATCTAGGCCTGAAGTCAGGAAGACCTGAGTTCAAATCCAACTTCAAACACTATGTGACCCTGAGAAAGTCACTTAACCTCTGATTCCATTTCCTCCTCTGTAAAATGGTGATCACAATAGCACTTACCTCCCAGGGTTGTTGTGAGGATCAAATGACATAATGTCTGTAAAGTACTTAGCACAGGACCTGGTACAGAGTAAGTGCTCTTTCTATAAATGATCTATCTTGTTATTTTAGCTATTATGTGTGGAAAACGCATGAGGCCAAGAGTTAACTCATAGCTTCTTGTCATTGGAAGTCCTTTCTTAAGTCCACAGCCAGTCATCTTCTCATACAAGATCACATTCCTTGATGTTGCTTCCATTGTTGTTCAGTCATTCAGTTCTGTCAGACTCCCTGTGACCCCCTGGACCATGGCACACCAGGATGTCTATCCTCCACTATCTTTTTGTCTGTCCACGTTCATGTTCATTGTTTCCATGATACTCTCTATCCATCACATTCTCTGCTATCCCCTTTTTCTTTTGCCTTTAATCTTTCCCAACATCAGGGTCTTTTCCATTGAGTCCCATCTTCTCATTATGTGGTCAAAGCTTTTAAACTTCATTTCCAGTATTTGAGTAATTAGCCTGACTTAATTTCTTTAAGTATTGACTGGTTTGATTTCCTTGCTGTCCAAGGTGAAAAAATCTTCCTTCACCACTATTAGAAAGCACTGATTCTGCAG
>CM053769.1:178257042-178272378 GCA_028658325.1 Potorous gilbertii
GTTTGTAGACAACAGCTACCACGATTTTGATTGGGCGGTAGATGCAGTATGCATGAAATTTAAAGGAGAAGAGGTTACTGAGTAATGGAGGTAGGGAGAAAACCTGGAAATGTCAGTGGGGAACAAAGGATATTCCAATTCTCCTGAGTGAACCATAATAATTTCTCCCAGTATCCTCACCTCTTCCAGAGAGCCATCCTGTATAAAATTACATTTGACCAAAAAGAAAAAGAATAAGAAGAGAAAAAGCAGCACAATATTTTATCTAAAAGGGGTGTGTGGAAATGTCTTTTTAGATCTCTTATTTCTGAGACCAGATGCAGCATATGCCAGGCAAATCAAATCACCACCACCACCTTGACTACCATCTTCCCTCAGACACTGTTGTGGACAACTCAACCCTCTGAATTCAAAGGATTCCAAATCCAAAAATTCCTGCTTTAGGAATAGCAATGCCCAACAAACAATGACACCTGCTTGCAGCCTAGTTCCCAAGGACATTGTTGAGGGGAGAAATCATTGTGTAGAGGGAGTTCACCCTCCTCCTCATCATCAGCAACATTTCTCACCAACTGTCACCAGTAGAGAGAAAAGTTACCAAGGGACTTAGAAATGGTGGCACTGCCTCCCATTTTCCTTCACAATTCCACCTTCCAGTTCAGTCCTCAGAGCCATAATTCAGGGAAGCAACTCCCATTAAGATGCATATTGGCAAAAACTTCCATAGGTACTACTGCCATAGCTACTGAAGAACTAGAGAAGAAAGTTCTTGCCACCAAAATCCTTAGCATTGTAAAATAGTTCAACACCAGAAACTTATGGGATTTAATTAGTGGAAATGACATTAAACAGGAAGTATTAACATCTGCTTTGCTGTTGCACCCTCTGCACCATTAGATTTTCCCATTTGTCTTGTATCTGAAATCTTCTATGGATACTGTCTCTGTCATGGGAATGAAAATTCTTGAGGGTAGAGACTATCTTATCTATTATATCCCCAAGTCTTAGCACAATGCTTTGTGCTTAGTAAACACTTAATAAATGCTTAATTCATTCTTCCAAGCAATGCTGATTCTTTATAATTTTGCAACATTCACTTTTGATTTTTTTGTAAGTTATTTTTTGTGTTTACATTGTTGTAGTCATGTGAATATTTTTTTCTTATAGGTCAGTATCATTAATGAGTATCAATGTATAGAAAACTCAAGTGATTCAACAAAAAATGAGGTAATACATGACTTTATCAAAATAGTAGGTTATATGCTAAATATACAAAGTAATCTGAATATTTTCTGCCAATATAAATTACTGAAAAGTACTATTTAACAAAAATGATTAACTATTTGGGCATTAACTTACAAAGATATGCAAAAAGTCTGAATAAAGAAAACTTAAAAATGATTTTGACCAAAATTAAGCAAGAGCTGAGCAAACTGATTCAAGTAGGTTAAACAAATATAAATTAAAAAGTTGATATCTAATAAATTAATTTAGTACCAATAGATTCTTTCATAGAATTAGATAAAACTGTAACAAAATTCATGTGAAAAAATGCCTGAATATCAAAAGGAACTCTGAAAAAAGAATTGATTATGGGGACTTGTGATTCAAAGTATTTCAAAGCAAGATCATATTCCTTGACACCAACTCTATAAAAATAACGCAGTTAATAGAATTTTATAAGCAAGTTCACCAACAGATTCATAAAGGGACATAGAATAAAAATATGTTCCTTGCTATTTTGATAAAATGTACATAATATTAATTTTTAATAAAAGCACATGACATGGTGAGAAAAGCAATGGATTTGGAGTCAGAAGACATGATGGATAAAACCTAAGCACTTCCATTTATTACCTGTGTCATCTTGAGCAAGTTACAGCCTCTCCTGGCCTTAATTTCCTCATTCTTGAAATGAGGGAATTAGACTAGATGAACTCTACTGTCTCTTACAGATCTAAATCTATAATCGTATTCGTTTCAACAAAAATATAAATGATTTGGACTACACAGTCTTATGTGGTGATTTACTCCACAATTTGTTTGATTGTTTGTTTGCATTTGTTAAAATTGAACTGAACTTTTAAAAAGGGAGTGGGGCTGGTTTTCATTCTATATTTCTTTATTCACCTTTGGGTAGTATGTTGGCTAAGTAGGTTCTCAGCAAGCTACAAATGTGCCACATTGTCTAAAGTTGTGCTCCAGTGAATCCTTACCCTGTTTCTTCTGGCCTTATTGCTTTTGATTATACCACTTCAGCCTGGAGTAAAAAAGCTGCTTAGATATTTTCTAATTGTACATTATCCTAATGTGTTCAGCCCTGCATGTCTGTGTTATGGCGAACATTTCGTTTAGTACTAATGAACTGGCTCTTTTAGGACTGCAACTGACAATCTTTTCCTTCCACTTGATATTGTATTGGGTTTGTGGTTGGTTATGAAAGCACTCAAGAAACCAGCTGTGCCATCTGTGGTAGTCTCACACATAAAGCATGTAGAGCAGAGTTGGAGTAACCCAGCTGTATGGAGAGAGAACAGCCACTCATCCCCTTCCTCCACTCTTCTTCAGCATAGAGTGTCATTATAGGAACAGGAGAAGCACGTCACCAGCTTGGGATTATGGATCCCATAAACAATTAAGGGAAATATTTAAGACAGTGCTAACAATTGTTTGAAGCCCAGTTTCTATGACTCTGCTGAGGCAGAGTGTGTGAAATCATCTCGATCCACTGTGTAGGAATAATGATGTGGATCTGATGGGGTGCTTGGGTGCATGTGCTTGGGCCCCAATTCTAAAATCACATTTCTCTCTAAAAAGTCACATTTCTCCCTAGCCTCAAAACACTATCCCAGGCAGTTTCTCCCCAACCCAAGGACACAGTTTGTCCCAACAGCAATGTTTATCTCCCTTCCTGATACAGTAGCCAGCTGCACCTATAGAACTTATTCATCTGAACCAACTGTATACTGGCTGAACTGACTGTGTCCTAGGTCATAATGACATTTATTACTCACTAACCAATCATATGTATCCTAGATTTAAGACATACATATGCTCCCTTATATTTATCTTGTCTAACAAGACATTGATGAGAGCAACCTGGGTATTTCTCAGTCAGCTGTGACCATTAGTTGATTTAGTGACATTTCAGGCCTAAAACCACACCTCCATGTAGCCCTGCCTTGGGCTATTTCCCAATGAATTTTGGGTAAAATACTTGTGCAGTAGATACCAAAAGTGCATGTTCCTTTAGGAACTAACCACTCCTCAACCCTTCCCTAATCCTACCTTGAATCATCTAATTAGCATATTTGACAGATGTTTCACTATAGAATAGCCTATATAAACTTTACCTGTACCCCATTCAAATTGCAGCTTCCTTACCTTAACCTCAACAATGCTTGAGTCTGTGAATTCTTCTCCAGATGGCCCACACAGGGAGCTCCAGTCTTAGAGTTCCTGTACCTCCCTCCGGGGAAGCAGCTTATTCCTTGGTGAATGCTTTCTGTGAGTTGTAGTCTCCCTCAGCGTTCCATCTCTCAGGCTGGATAAGTCTCATTTGTGCATACCCTGGCAAAAGCAGGTTTAAAAAAAAACCCTCTCTAGTTTTGTCAATGGACTTCAGAAATAAAAGGAACGAGGTATTGGAGAACTAATATTATGATCACCTTGAGAACTGCCAGTGTGATAGATTGGTTCCAAATTGTCTTTGCTGATGCTTTTCAATTCCTTAGAGTTGAGGTTTGGGGTTTACTAGATAGATTTCTTGCTCAAAGACCAAACCTTAAACCCAATTCACTCTGGAGCTCATAGACTGGATAACAAGTCCCTGCCCACCCAGCACAGAGTGAATGTAAATACTTAATAGTAACTGTTTCTGTTTTACCTAGGAACCCTGGGGGCCTTCCCCTCCCAGTTGGATTTTTTTTTATTTTAATTTTTTTATTAAAAGGGCCTTCCTTGAGTAACTACTTAAAGACGCCTATTCATTGAAAGAGTGTATCTCACTCAAAGTGAGAATGTGATAAGGCCTTAGACTAAAATGGTCAGGGTCGTACATTGCATCCTGGGCCATCTCCAGTCATCCTAATGAATGTCTGGCCACTGCACCCATATGGCTTTGGAGGAGAAAGTGAGGTTGGTGATCTTGCACAGCCCTCCCTCCCTCAAATCAAAGTCAACCGCAAGTCATGTCATCATCTTGATGCCATGGTCCTCTTTGAGAACAAAAGACAAACACAACAATAAGTTAAGGTACAACAATAGGGAATAAATGGTTCTTGACACCCCAAATTTATAGCTAAACAGGAAATTAGAGAGCACTATAGTTTTGTATGCCATTTTCAAATACTAGGTAGTGGTAAGTCAAAGATTAAAAGCTGAAAGGTAGTGATGACTCTTTTGTAGGGGTACTATACTTGGATCAAGAAGACCTGAGTTCCAAACCTCCCTCTGACACTTAGTAGCTACATGATCATGAGCAAGTCACTTGAACTCTCAGAGCCTCAGTAAAAAGAGGGATAATGGCACAGGGCTGTTGTCAGTCTCAAATGGGATCATGTTTGCAGAGCACCAAACTATGTCAGCTATTATTATTACTGAGAGGCTTGAAGAATAGTTCGAGTGGAAGGGTCAAGATTTATCAGAGTTATGTGCAGTGTGGGCTCCTGTACAATATCTTTTTAATGACTGACATGTTAGGATCATATCCTTACTGCCCCTTAAGAAAAAAAGTTCATTAGAATCTGGGACCTGGATATAACAGACCAGCTTGGTCTGATGTTTGATGCCATGTTGGTCCTTCAGTCTTCTGAGGGACAAGCTGGCCTTAGATTCCTATGGTTTGACACCAACTACATCACTGAATGGCACTCTACCTATGTAGAAAGCAGAATCCAATGATAGTCTTTAATTTGACCTCTGATTAAAATCTTAAACTTGGCATAATATCTCTTGGGTTAAGCTAGGACATGATTTCAGTCTATTAGTTACTAAAATAAAGCAACTGTTATAAACACACTTTGGACAGCAATGCTTTTCATTAGATAATTCAACTTGAGTGACAGTGAAGAATTTATAGTTTATGTGCATGGCCAATTTCCATTACACACACCTACAACAGATTAACAGGTTTCTTGAGGGCTTTCATAATCAGCCACAAGCCCTATACATAAAGTAAAAGAAGAAAATCACCAGTTATAATCCTAAAAGTTCCTGTGGTGACCGTTTTAGAGGTGGAATTTGAATTCAGGTCTGTCGATTCCAAGTCTAGAAGTCTTTTCATCATAATTATTACACTTTAGGTAAGAAACATCCAAGATTGCTTGGTCTCATGATTGTCTCAAAAATAACACAACACTAACCTTCCCAGATGAAGCACAGACAAGTGGCCAGAGCATCAACAACAGGTTAGGGTGGTTCCTGATAAGGATACAAAATACCTTCTCTTGATTACTTTGTGTAATATGTTCATAATGTGGGCCTCTCATCTTCAGCGCAAAGTCAATGGAAGGAGCAATCTGTCCCCCTTTGGTGGGATGCTCAGCTGTTCAGTGTAATGAGCCTGCAGTTGCTCAAGGGTTCTGAGTACTATAGAACCAACCATAAAGTTTTTTGTGCAGCCATATTTTCCATAAATGGACTTGTCAACCTAAATACATCAAAAGCATAAATACAACAAAAGCTGGAGGTGGTCTTAGATATCTAGGACAAGCTCCTCTTTATAAAGATGAGGCTAGAAAGGCTAAACTTTTGATCATAATCACCTAGATGGTCAGCAATAGGGCCTGGAACAGAATCCATGTCTTCCAGCTACCGGGACACTGTTTTTTGTCACCAGTACATCTTGACTTTTGAAGTTTCATTATCCAAAAACTCACCAAAAATATACTCTCCTTAGAAATAATGATTTTTAAAAATGTTACAAAGGGTAAGTTTGTTTCCAAAGAAGAGACAACTGAAAGATATATTCCCTTGATCCTCTGCTGAGGTCAGGATGTGGATGGAGCATTACCTAGAGCATCATATTTTTCTGATGTTGATTAGTAGATATAATTCTCTCTCTCTCTCTCTCTCTCTCTCTCTCTCTCTCTCTCTCTCTCTCTCTCTCTCTCTCTCTCTCTCCTCTTCCTTTTTAGCCTAGGTTTGAAACGTAGTGTTCATTCACTGACCCACCGTTGACTGGCACAGAAATTTTGACCTGCTCCATTGATCTCGATTGGTTCACCCCTACTTAGTCAGCCTGGTGACCTCCTGGACCAAATGTAGACACTTGATGAGCTTTAGTTCTAATAAAACTCAGAACTCCTGAACTCAAGCAATCCACCAGCCTCAGTCTTACCTAGTAGCAAGTAATATAAAAATGCAACACCACACCCAACAAAAAATTCTTTATTATAAAGAGTATCTCTTTGCTAGGAGGAGAGAAAGTTACAAGGGGGGAATCTGATTGATATAAAAACAATATATCACTTATATTAATTCTATTAAAATAATGCCTTTAGAAATAATAATACAATGTTTAATTCCCCCAAAGAAAGGCTCCACTCAATGGAATGGGAACTGAATTCCAAGGAACAAGTTGCCAAGTGTTGACGGGAAAGAAAAGGTCAATTTAAAGTTATTAACTGATAATGAATGATGATAAAAGACAAAAATGGGAATACTAATCTAAAGAACTCTCTGGAAGTATTTTTTCTCCAGACAAACATGTATAGACATCAGAGAAACTTAAAATTAAATGTAGTAAAATTTATCTCTGTCCCTTGCTTGACCTATTTCCTTCCTTTTTGGTTTACTAGGCACTTGGATGGATAGAGCCCTAGACTTGGAGTCAAGAAGACATGTCAAATTCAACCTTGCTCATACGTTTATCAGTTAAGGTGACCCTAGATAATCCTCAACTTTTATCAACCTCAATTTCTTCATCTGTAAAATGGGCACCTGTCTCAAAGGGTTATTGTGATGATGAAATAAGACAAATAATGCACTTAAAAATCTCTACAAATCTTGAAGCTATTACATATATTATACATATAATTAACTATTATTTATATTAAAGAAGGAAAACTTTCCATTTAACTTATTGGATTCCCAATTCAAATGTTTTCTCAGTTAAGGAGAGAGTAAGTGGGTAGTATAACTTGAAAGTTAGCCTGGTTTATTGAATGGGAGCACTTGGAAAGGAACTAAAGAGCCCATACGTGGGATCCCAGGTCCAACCCTGCTAAGTGCTTATCTTGGTTCATTCTGGGCCCTTAGAGAGACTCTCTATTCCACCAGAGTCCTAGGAGAAGGACTGCCACAGAGCCCTCTAATGAACTCCATGAAAGAGTCACACAAAAGACAGAAAAAGGCATAAAGGAAGCCTTTCCATTATTCTAAACCTCTTGCATTTAAGAACATGAGATTTAGAAGTAGAAGTAGGACTTTAGATATCTTTTAGTTTAATCATATCATTTACAGACGAATGAAGTAAGACCAAGAGAGGTTGTTATTTGTCCAAGCCCATACAGGGAAGAAATAGTAAAGGCAGTATTCAAACCTGGGTGCTCTCACTCTAAATCCAGTACTTTCCCCACCATAATAATCTCTCCCAATCTTTTGTTCCTTTGCTTGACAGAATTTCAGAAAGTAAGTGCAACTCAATAATTGGATGACTGTATATACACACACAAATATATAACCATAATGTACAATATAAATATATTTAAAATTATTTATTCTGAAAAAAATCCATGTGAAATTGGAAGGTGAATTTCAGAGAATATATTTCTTGAGGTTCATTTAACATAGTACCAAAACATACTGTGGTTATCCACCCAGTTAAAAGTTATCAAGTCCTTTTACTTCTGTATATTTCTAAAATGTAAAACAGATCTAAAATGTCAAACAAGGGCAGCGAAGTGACACAGGGGTTAGAACATTGGGCCTAGAGTCAGGAAGACCTATCTTCCTGAGTTTAAATACAATCTCAGAAACTGGTAAAGAAGGAAATGGCAAACCACTTCAGTAACTTTGCCAAGAAAACCCCAAATCAGGTCATATAGAGTCAAATATGACTGAAATGACTGAACAAGAAGAAAAACAAAACAGGTCTATGCTTAGCTTTGCTTTTAATTCTTGGAATCGCTTAAGGAATTTCGTGGTAGCCTTTGGCATTGAACATTTCTTCAGCTTTTTAGTTCATTGTTGCCTTGTAGTAACTTCATATTTATTCACACTGATTGTAAATTTAATAAACTAGAAAATGATTTCTGGATCCCAGAAACAAATCCTTGGTACACTCGCTGTAGGTAATTCTTAAAATTATGTTATATTAAATCAATTTTTCATGATTCAGGAACTAATTGAAGAGACTAAGTATCAACTAGACTGAGTCCAGCCTTGTCCGTTCTTACAACCTCATTTCAGTTCAGTGAATTCGTGTGTTTATTAAGTGTCTATTGTATACAGAGCATTGTGCTAGACCTGAAGGAAAAAAAAAGGTTAGATAGCATTCTGTCTCATCACTCCCCCTCCTTCTGTTACTAAAGTTCACACTCCCTCTTTTCTCACCTGAATTATCATAATATCCTTTTTTTGTTTTTGCAGATTGACACATACTTTTAAAACTTTATTGTTCTTGGGTTTTTTTTATCTGCTTTCTTTCATAACATGACTAACATGGAAATATGCCTTGCATAACCACACATGTGCCACCCATGTCAAATTACTTGCTCTCTCACTGAGGAGTAAGGAGCATGGGAGAAAGACAATTTGGAACCCAAAATGAAAATAAAAGAATGCCAAGAACTGTTTTTTTTTTCAACTGGAAAAAATAAAGTATTAAAAAATATCTTACACATGCTGTGCATGCGCGCGCGCGCGCACACACACACACACATACACCAAGTCCAATCCACTGCCTTTTCAAGTTATGTATGTCTCTAATCATTCTTGCTAACATGTGACAGCCTATGTACATTTCGGTTTATCTGAAATTCTGACTTTTCAGAGATTGTGGAGTTTCAAGATTCTTAGCCACATAATCTTAGCTTTAAAGATGTGCTTTGGTGGGATGAAATAACCTGAAATCACTGAAAATGCAAAGCACTAAATCACATATAATCCAATTCAGTCTCCACCTGTTCAATTCTGGACTCAGTTCATTATAAATTTTAGGTTCACTTGTCCAAGATTTTATATGCTGGACTAATAGTCTTTTTTTTTTTTAATATTTATTTCTAGTTTTCACCATTCACTTCCATAATATGTTGAGTTCCAAATTTTCTCCCCATCCCTCCCCTCCTCCCACCCCAAGATGGCGTGCATTCTGATACAGGTTGTATATATACATTCATATTAAACATATTTCCACATTAGTTCACAATAGCCTTCCAATTTTAACTCTCTCCCCTTTACAATGTTTCCTTCACACAATTGCTCAATTGATCTTTCTGATGCAAAGGTTTGCTCCTATCTCTTCCCTACTCATAAATCATTAATGACTCCCTATTGCCTAAGGGGATAAAAAAACCTGAGATTTCAGGAGAATAGAATTAGTGCTAGAAAGAATGTTACAAGATTATAGATTCTTGACCCTTTCTTGTATGGTGGAGCCCTTTTGTCTGGTGGAACCTGTGATCCTCTTCTCAGAGTAATGTTTTTAAATGAAAAAATTAAAACACAAAGAAAACTGAAGATTAGTGTAAATTAATATGTAATTTTTTCCAATCCAAGTTGCTATACCCCTGAAATCTATCTGTAGACTCTTTGGAGAGTTTGTGGACCCTAGCTTAAGAGTTTTTGATCTAGTTTAGTCCTTCAGCATATAAATTAAGATAAAATGAGACTTAGAGAGGACTAGTCCAATATTTCATAACTTGTTGTGTTTGTCCTTTGTTCTCAAAGAGGACCATGGCATCAAGATGATGACATGACTTGCAGCTGGCTCTGATTTGACTGAGAGAGGGGGTCACCAACCTCACTTTCTTCTCCTGAGCCATCTGGGTCCAGTGGCCTGATATTCATCAGGACAACTGGAGATGGCTCAGGATATAATGGGAGACCCTGGCCCTTTCAGGTTAAATAGTCTTATCACATTCTCACTTTTTCATAACTAATTTGTGCCAAAAACAGGCATCTGAACCTTAGTCCTTTAGCCCCAAATTCAGTATTCTTTCCATTGCATCATGTTGTCTGTTACATAAGACATCTTACATTTAAAACCATCTAGGGTATGGCTCTAAGACCTACCTTTCTAGCCTTATTTCACATTATTCCAGTTCCAATACCCTAATAGGTCACCGTGGACTACTTGCTGTTCTTGGTTCTTCACTGACACTCTCTTACCTCAAGCATTCACATGCTTAGTTCCTCTTACATGTAATACTTCTGTACAAGATAGTTGGTGGTGCAGTGGATAGAGCTGTGGGTCTGGAGTCAGGAAGACCTGTGTTCAAATGCATCTTCAGATACTTACTAGATGTATTACTTGAGAAAGTCACTAAAAATAATCTATTTGCCTCAATTTCTTCAATTATAAAAGAAAGATAATATCTGTAAAAGCACTTAGCACAATGTCTGGTACATAGTAAGTGTTTATTCCCTTTCTTCCTTATCTGTTTTGTTGAAGTCCTTCCTACATCCTCACCAGAGTTTTCTTTCCCTGATTCCTTTCCCCCTGATTCACAACAAAAGTTCTCTATTTCTTTTTAAGCTTTCTTATGGCTCACTGTCTCCATCTCTCCTTTTTCTTGATCACATTCTACCTTGGGTTATACTTATATTATCTTTGTCTCAAAGCCCACTGATATAGAACTCTCTCCTTATTGATGGAGATGAATGTCCTGCTCTGTGTGAGGGGTAGGGGTGGAACTGGTGAGAGAACTCTAGTCTTTGCCAATGTTCTTCAAGCATTGAGTTACTGTTGTTGCTTCTGACTTCTACCTTCAAGAAGACAGATGGAAGAGGCCAACCCCATGTCAGGCTGATGAAAGGAAAAACTCTGGGAAGATGGGAGAGGAGCTGGCAGTCTCCAATCCCTGTCCCCAGCTTGCTACACAACAGATTTCAGGGAGTTTCCCCTTGGGAGAGATTTTGGACTCTTTCTTTTGGTTGGGCTGAGTTACTTCATTTCCAATGGGAAGACAGCTTCACTTGGTATTATCTAGTATATAGTCTCCTATGTATACCTTCTCTGATTCCTATTTTGCTATCATTTGGATAAAAGAATTTCTTTGTTGTTTGCTAAGTGTATTCATTGTAGAACTGTATTTGGTGGGGAAGGGGGTCAAGTACGGGGAGTCCCTCTTTCCCCCAATAATAATGACCCAGTGATTAGAAATGATTGAACCTGATCGTACCCACTGTATTATTAATATTTAAGGGAGACACATCCAATAATAAAAATGATTAAATAATACCATTAAATAATAAAAATATAATAGATATAATTCTATCCCTGTATTCACTCTCCCTGAAGAGAGTGCAAGAGGGAGAGATATCCATTCTGCCTATCTTCAGCTACGCAAGGACAGTCCCCATTATGTGTTAAGCCAGTCTTTACACTTATCTGTCAGTCAATAAGCATTTATTAAATGCTTACTATGTTCCAGGCATTGTTCTAAGCCCTGGGAATACAAAGAAAGGCAAAAAACCTCAAGGAATATGCATTCTAATGGAGGAGACAACGTGTAAACACCTGGATTTGTACAAAATCCACATGGAGCAGACCGATGGTAGTGTGAGAAAAGGTCTTAGTGGCTGAGAGGGTTCACAAATCATGCTTCTTTTAGTAGGTTGTAAGTCTTTTGAGGGCAGAAACTATGTAGTTTTTATTTTTGATCTTTGTCTCTCCAGTACCCAACACAGTGTCTCATATATGATAAGTAATAGATGAATCATTTTAGCTTACTTAGCTTAATTTAATGTAGCACTTTATGACTACAAAATGCATCAGGTACCTCACTATAAGGAGACCATCAAATAGTGCTTATTTCACTTCTACATGACCTGGATTAATGTTGATAGTCCTTATCTACTACAAACTTTACATCAAAGGAGAAGAACAAACAACAACCCGTGACCTGAAATCATGAAGGGGAGTGAGAGAACAGGGCTACATCGGTGCCATCCACTAAACTGCTTCAACTTTCTTTACTTCATCCATGTAAAGGGAAGGGAATAAGCATTTAGAGAGAGCCTACTATGTGCCAGACACTATGCTGAGCATTCCTTATAAATATTATCTCCTTTGATCCTCTCAATAACTCTATGAAGTAGTTGGCATTATTATTTCCATTTTTACAGTTGATAAAACAGAGGTTCAGTGACTTGCCCAGGCTCACCCAATCTATGTTTGAACTCAGGTTTTCCTGACTCCAGACCCAATACTCTGCCCATTGTGCCACTAACTGCCCTTATGTTTTTAAAGAGATTCACCTATCCCTTCAAAATAGCTTTCTAGCCTTAATTCTCATTTATCTCCTTCACAAACTCCCTGTTCCCTGAATTCAGCAGCTATGTTTTCTCCCAACTCAATGGATTTATGCAGGCAACTCGTAATCTCACAATAAACCTATGAGGTAGATGATATTGTTGTCCCCATTTTACAGGTAAGGTAACTAAGGCAAACAGAGATGAAGTGACTTGCCCAGGGTCACTCCACTGGTCAGTATCTGAGGCTGAATTTGACTCTGTCCACTGGGTCATCAGCTGCCTTCAAGCATTCAGTGCTCTTCTAACAATGACCCTAAGGATTCAGAGCCATTTTTGAGTAGCATTTGGGATAGGGAAACTTTGATTTGTTGTCATTGGAAAAAGCAGAGCCAATAAATGGCCTTTAATTGATCAGAATCTTGGACTACCTGTGTCACCCATGTTGTCAAGGTAAGGCAAGAGACCTCTAAGACATCAGTAGAGCTCTAAGAGTCAACATTATTTCTTCTTAAAATTAAAACAAAATTTTTCATATAATTTCAAATGCTAAGATTATGTTGTGTTATTGCTAACCATAATTCCAGAGGTCTCATAATGAAACACGTTGTCCACCTCCAGATAAAGAGATAAGGCTTAGATTTTTTTTGGTCCCCTCCCCTTCTCTCCCCTCCTCTCTCCTCCTCTCCTCTTCTCTGCTCCCATCTCCTTTCTTCTCTTTTGCTTTCTTTTCTCTCATCTTTCCTTTCTTTCCTCTCCTTTCTTCTTTTATTGGACATGGCAAATGTGAGAAATTGTTTTGTTTGACTATATATGTGTAGTGGGTTTGGTTTTTCTTGTTTTCTCAGTGCGGGAGGGAAAGGTGGGATGGAGATCATACAGACCTGAAAATAAGATTGATTTAAAAAATATTATGTATGTTGTGAAGGAACAAAAAGGCAAGAAGACTCCTTTCTCTTCCTCTACCTAATGCCTCATCTAGGCACTGCAAACATAGGAGGGATACAGGAATACTTTTGTTTGCAAAAAATCTAGCTGAAACAACACAGGACCTAGAGATCTTAAGCTGGGATCTACGAACCCTCTGAGGGATATATAGATAGATTTTAGGAGATCTGGGAAGCAGATTATGTCTTTATTTTTACTACCTTCTAACTGAAATCTGGCATTTCCCTCAATTATGAATTTAAAAAAAGTTATTCTGAGAATGGATCCATAGGGCAGATCAGCTGCTGACAGCGAAGCAGGTATAATGCTGGAAGCAGAATTAGGAAGATTTACATTCAAACCCTGCCTCAAATACTTAACTAGATGTGTGACTCTGAACAAGTCATTTAACTTCTACTTGCCTCAGTTTTTTCATCTATAAAGTGAGTTTAATAATATTGCCTCTCTCTCAGGGTTGTTACAAGGATCAAATTAGAAAATATTTGTAAAGTGCTTTGCAAATTTTAAATTGCTACATCATTTTAATTAATAATTTATTATAAATATAATATTTATTATATTATATAATATAAAAATAAAATATATTTTAATTAATAAGCAATTAATATCTGTTTCTACTCCTTTTTCTTCTTTTCTCCTTCTCCTCTCCAGACTACCAAAGGGGGTCCATGATACAAAATAGATTTAGACCTTTTGCCCTACAGTCTGTAGAAGCAGTATAACAAACTATAGATTTTTGCCATATTGGGATATAACATTACAGAAAAGACATGCTCCCCAGTGATGTCACATCTCATTTTTATCCCATGGTTCAGAGATTGGAACTTCTGATCATAAACAACTATTGTAAGGTATTTATGCCTTCTCATCACCCTCAAGATCAAGAGGGTTAGCCCAATTTAGGATCTAGAAGAACTGCAGATGACCCACCTGAAAAAATGTTGAAACTCTTTTCTTCCCCCCATAAGGAATGTAGCCAGCCCTGGGCACTTCATAGGAATGGAGAGGTTGTCAGATAAGACCTCTGTGTTCAAAGCTCTATGCCTTGGCATGCTTTGTGTGGGAAGAATCCTGTCTCTGGAATTTTGATGACCAAGAGGAGAGGGCTTGCCCAAACTCTGCTGTATCCTTTGTCTAGAAACACTGGCAGAGGAGCCAGAGTCAATAGTCATGGAATGCAGCTGCTTCTCTAATGAGTTCACACAAATCTGAAAACAGAACCAACTCAGCATGAAAACTCTTCATCCATTCTATCAAGACTGAAATAGTCAAACCCACAGCTTCCAAAGATTCTGGTTCTATTGCTTTGAAGGATTTGGGGAGTTTTCACTTTCCTCTGGGGTTCTCAAGGTAGGGTGATACAGGACTGAATTTTTAGCACTGCTTCTCCCAGCCCTGCCTATATCCAACCAGGCTGAATAATGGCCATTCACTTGACAGACTTTTTTGTGTCAAAAACTTCTCCAACTCTAGATTTATCAAGGATCTAAGACTTATGGGTGTTTAGGAAGAAATTTTAAGGTGGATCTCTGGGGTCCTAGAAACTAGATAGTGCAATGGATAGAATGCCAGACCTGTATTCAAGAAGACCTGAGTTCAAATTCAGCCTCAGATACTAATCATCTTCATGACCCATGGCAACTTACTTAGTCTTTGTCTGCCTCAGTTTCCTCATCTGTAAAAGGAGGATAATGATAGCACCAACTTCTTAGTATTGTGGTCAGGATCAAATGAAATAATAATTTTACGGTGCCTGGCACATAGCAAGAACTAGATCAGTGTTAGCTATTGTTATGAATAGTTAGAAGCAATAACGTGATGCCAAATGCACAGTGAACAACCAAATAAGTGTTAACTAGAAGACTTAAAAGAACACTGAGCTTTAGGAACAGTAAAGGAAGTCAGCTATGGTAGTTATTGATCAATCACTAAGCATTCATACATACAAGACAAAAAGTGAATCAGTCCCTA
>CM053769.1:178272878-178315447 GCA_028658325.1 Potorous gilbertii
TACAATATTAGATAACCAAAGAGAATACATATACATGGTATAGCAACTAGAAAGCCATCCTTGAAGCTAGGAAAATCTGGTTTCAAGTCCTATGTCTGACACATCCTGGCTATGTGACACTCTAACCTCTCAATACTCTAGACAATTCTCTAAGAATGAGTTATAAAAAGGGGAAAGAATTACATTAGTAGAAGTTTTCCCTACCTAGTCATTTCCTATATGAATGAAATCACAGTTCTAGGCCCTGTTTCTAAGATGCTAAAAGCAAGGACCAGTATAATGTTGGCCCTTTGTTACCCTTGGAATGATGTTCACTACAGCACAGCTCACTTGGGTATGACATGTGCTAAAGATAGATGTCAACAACTACTAATCAGTTGCCCAATGGAGAGCCAAATGCGGATGTTGCCAACAAGGAGGTTGAAAGAAACATTATAACGACTCATTGAAATATAACTTTGAATGTGTCTGTCCAGACTGGGAAACTACAGCCAAAAGTAGAGCAGTCTGAAATGGAGTGGCTTATTCTGAACACAGACATTGGAGATAAGTGTAATGAAACGAGTGGCAAACAGTGATCATAGTTTGAAGCCAAAGGCTAGCTCTGGGGCATGAGTGGCTAACTGTCACAGGTTTAGGGAAAGTGCAGAAAATGAAAAGGTCTGATATGCCAAAGGCCAGCAAGCAGGCAGCCATTGCATTTATACCCAGCTATCAGGAAGTCAGGGCAGGCTCTCCATCATGCATTCATTGACAACTATTTGTCAAATGTTTTACTCTTTTTGTGAAAGGCACAAGAATAACATAGTAGTCTGGAGGTATGAACTGAAGAGACAAGTAGGGAGCAACATCAGGTACAGGTTTTAGGAATCAGGAAAGGCTGGATGTGAGACAACTGGAAAGACATAAAATGAAAGGAGTCCAGGTATAAAAAGAACCTCAAAGTAACCAGAAACCAATAAGTTTAAAGCAACAACAAATAGGAATGAGCACCAACATCAAGTAGTTTTATTCGTAAGAACAGTTCTGTAGACGTTGTTATGGTTCCCATGGAACAGAAGCAAATCCTAAATGGTGTGACCTAATAATAATTCATTTGTACAGTTCTTCAGGATTTGCAAAGTGCTTTCCTCAGAACCTGGTGGCATTATTACCTCTATTTTTACAGATAAAAGATACTGAGGTTCATTTGTCTGATTTCTCTCTTGAATTCTAAACTTGTACTGTCCTTTTCCTGTGAAATGTCTCCATGTGAATATCTCCATTGGCATAGAAACCTCAACATGTTCAACTCAATTTCTTTCTCCTTAAACTCATCCTTCTTCCAAATTTCCTTATTTCTGCTTGAGGTCCTCCTTCTCGCTGGTGTTATTTTCAGCTTTTCCTTTTTCTTATATCCAATCAATTATCAAGTCTCGTCAATTCAGTCATCACATGTCTGTCAACCTTCCTATCCTCTCCACTCACACAGTCAGTGAATACCTTATTTCAGACCTCAAACACATCTCATGCTATTCCAACAGTCTTCCCAATGGGTCTACCTGTCTCTAGTCTCTCCCTTTTCCAAGCTGCCCATCACAGAGATGCCAAATTGATATTCCTAAAGCACAGGTCTGACCACCTCTCTCCTCTTCTCAAAAAATGTCAAGGACTTTCTGTTAAACTCTGGGATTAAATATAGTTCCATAGTCTGACATTTAAAACCTTAGACAATCTGGCTCCCACCTACCTTTCCAGACATTTCATATTATTCCCCTTCACACATTACACATTCTAGCCAAAATCGCCTACCACCTGCTCTTGAAGCTCTATGTACCATTTTCCACCTCTGTACCTTCACACCGCCTGTATCCTGGAATGCATTCCCTCCTTATTACTGCCTCTTGGACATCCTTGGCGTCTTTAAAGGCTCACGTCAGGTGTCATCTTTTACACAATCTGTTTATCACACACACCCGCCCTCCTGTTCTTAGCACTTGCTTCTTCTTGAAATTACTTAGTATATATATATATATATATATATATATATATATATATATATATATATGTATATATACATATATATATTTATAGATATATTGGGTAAATAATTTCACCTCTGCCTGTTTCTTCATTTGTAAAAGAAGGATAATACTAATAGGTTGCTGTGAGAATAAAATCAGATAATATTTGTAAAGTACTTTGCAAACCTTAAGTCACTATACAAATGCTGGTTGTTATGATTAATTATTATTACATCATTATCCCTCAGTGGAGTAGAATATAAGCTTCTTGTAGTCAAGGATTGGTTTGGTTTTGTCTACCCAGTACTAAGAACAGAGCCCATACGTAATAGGCACTTAATTAATGTTTGTTGAATCAAATGACTGGTCCACAGTCACATAACTAGTAAATATGTGAAGTCAGGATTTCACTTTAGGTCTCCTGCCTTTAAGTCCAGCTCTTGAATGTCTATATCACACCACCTCTGCAGCTGACAAGGAACAATTTTCAGCTCCTGACTGAAACAGACAAGACTTAGGACCCGAATGATGAGCAGCAGTTCCCGATGATGTACCTACACTAAGTATAATCTTTTGCATTGTGGAATGCTGATGTGGAAAGGACTGCAGATCTGGATTGTTTTTTTTGTTTTAAAACCATTCACACAGAGAGCAATTTGTCAACAGCCTCATCATCTTTGACCATGAGGGACAACTCCATATCTGCAGTCCAGAGAAGCCTGAAATTTAGGGCAAAGGAGATTTGACACAGTTATCAAATTGCCCAGATAAGCACTCTGGAAGTGCTGAAAGAGAACATGAGAGAGAAAATAGAGTCAGTCTAAGCCTGGGAGATCTTGATCTTCTTTCACATCAGAACTCAAGAAAAAAATAGCAGAGGGCTGCAAAATATAGTCTCTGAAAAAGGCTATAAAATCCTTAAAACTGCCATGCATGTGGGAACTACTGAATAGGAGTTGCTTACCATTATCCTGAAATACCATATTAAGGTAACTCAAATCAGAAGAGCTTCTGGGTTTCAATTTTATCATGCCTAAAGCAAGAGTGATGAAGTTGAGCTGGGGTGCTACAATATTTTCTCCCCTTAACTCAATAATGTGTTTTTGGTAGATATTTTTTCCCTTCTAAAAGTTGCCGTAAAGGTGATGAAGCATGTAACATTAACCATCAAGGTTTTTTGAGCAAATGATTGAAAAAGCATTCATTAAAATATCATTATTACCTAAAGCTTTATTTAGGTAAAGCTAAAGCCTTGGAGATAGTAATTCTATAAAGAGAAAAGAAAGCCAGCCCCAGCTCTCAAGGAGCTCATATCATAATAGGGGGAGACATCATATACAGGAAATTTTAGATGTAAATCAGATGGGAAATCCCCATGATCCTTTAGCTAGCAAAAAGCAGACAATGACTTCTTCAGTGTCATTTGTATTGATTAAAACCATTTCTGTTTATGACACTGAATAGTTTGATGGTGCCAAGGATTTGGGTGGCAAGAATTTTCTTTTTTAGTTCTTCAGTAGCTATGGCTACTGAAAAATGTGAAGGCTGCTACCTGTGGAGGCAATTTGAGAAGTCATATCCTCAGGGTAGCTGGAACGAGAGCTAGTGGACCCAGCCAGTCTTAGACTCTTGGGCCCCAGTCATTGGCAGCCAGTGGTAGTGTTGGGATGGTGGACCCTTCTGCAAAGTGATTATTTCCCTCAAAGATGTCTTTGAGGGATTGAGACAGGACACATGTATGAAATGCATGGCTGTTAAACATTTTTATAAACTTTAAAGAATTTGTTTAGAAATGGTTTTGAGAGATTGTTCTGGAGATTTGGAAAACACTTTATCTTTAATGTATTGAGAATTTACATGCAGCAGTCTTGCCAGTGTCTTGGCTTTATACTTGTAGAAAAAAAACTGAATGAAAACATATTTTTTGCTCATTTTGCCAGAGCAAATCTATACATACATACATATACATGTATATATAAACATATATACACATGTGTGTATACACCATATGTATTTATGAATATATATTTGTATTTTAAAAGCCAAAATTTCACAAAATTTTCATGTCTTAAATTTATTTTATTTTTGGCTACTGCAGCATCATACTAGAAGTAGGAGACATGTGGCTGGTTAGCATCAGCTTCCTAACCAAAAGGGAAGAAGTAGGCCATGCTGAAGAAATCTCCAAATGAAAAATGCCCATTGTCATACCTATTTATGTTTTGAAGATAGTGTATTTATTACAAATGAAGTTCTATACATAAAGCCCAAATTGAAATCATTCTGGGGAAATGACCTAAAAATGTGGAGCTTTTTAAACCTTGTATTATCAGTAGAGATGAACCTGGACTTGGGGCTGCAAAACATTAAAAAAATTAATTATTCCCAGATGTCAGGGCTAAAGAATGCTGCTAAAGTTTTTTCACTTCTCAAATTCTTCAGTAAAAGCACATTCGCAGGATTTCATTCCCTTTTTTGGTTACCAACCTATAAGTAATTCTACACTGCTTGCTGTTGTGCTGGATGATCTTTCTCCCTTTTTTGAATTCCAGGCAAGCTCTGTGTTCTGTCAGACTTTGTGATACCAGTGCCACTGACCTCCTCCCCTCCAACCCCACAATCTCTAGAAACCATTTGTAAATAAATTCTTTCAAGTTTATAAAAATGTTCAACAACATTGTTGAACATACTATGTAAAAGATCTGTCTCCTTCCAGATTCTCCAGAGCTGGGAAAGGGCAGAAAGACCTTGGAACCCTGTACAATCATAATAACACATCAAGAACAGTTTTTTAATCCTTGTGAGAAAAGGAGGTCAGGAACTGGATTGTATTTTTTGGATTCAAAGGAGTAAATTAGAATTTGGGTTGGATCAGCAAGAATATTTTGCCTACATTTCTAAAAACAATCTGGATAGGCTATGAACAGAGAAAGTTAAAAGACTGAAAACACATAAACGCTGTATTTGCAGCCTGAGTCATATGAGTAAAGACTACATTTTCTTTTTTTTAATTGTATTTATTTATTTTTGATGAACAAAAATATATTTCCTTTCCCTCCTGCCATCCCCTGCCCATTAAAAAAAAGGAAAGACAAAATCCTTGTAACAAACATGCGTACTCAAGCAAACCAAATTCCTGTGTTGATAATTTTTTTTTTTAAAGTCTTATTTTGCAGCCTAAGTCCTCCACCTCTATGTCAGAAGGTAGGTGGTATGCTTCATCATTGGTCCTGTGGAATTGTGAGCCATATTTTCAGTCAGTCTTGTTTTGGCAAAATAAATCACATTAGCCCTGAGTAGGCCAGTGATAGAGGAGGGCAACTAGGGTGGAAGTTTGTTTGGGCTTACATAGTGTAACAGCCATTCAGGGTCACATATCCAAAGGTGAGGATGAATGACGATATTCAGGGTTGGTTCCTGGAAAACCATTAAAGAAGAGTTCATCTCTGCCTGTAAATCCTTCCTTATTTTCCGTTATTTTTACTGACTGATAACTATAATTTCATTTTTGCCTCTTCTCTTTAATTTAAAATGCAGTAATTTAAAATACCTAGAATAGTTAATGCTTAATCTTGTTATCATTCATTTACACCACCGTAAAAATGAAGCATCCAAGAGTGGGTTGAATGAGGCAGAGAATATGAATACCCTCAGGCCTGGGTGGCTCACTTCCCTCCCTGCTTGAAGACCCAACCAAATAAACTGATGAAAGATGGAGGGATGATAGAGACTGCTGAACAGAGTGTCTGAGAACAAGGATAGTCTTCTTTACAATTTTGTCTGCTCCTTGTTGAAAGAATTAAATGTCTTGCTGTTCTTCAATTCCACTGTAGTCATATCTCACATGTCCCTCAAAGGCAGTTTGTGGCATGTGACTGACCCTTTAATATCATCGTATCTCATCAACACAACAATTACATGTATTTCTTTTAGCAAGTGATGACCGAAAAGGCAACTTTGCCCAATCAGCTCAGAGTCCATCTGGTAGGACATGACCTTGAACGTTAGACATGGGCTGCCTTTGCTCGATCTAGCAGAAGTTTAACTAGAAAGAATTGGAGTTTTAACCAAGAGTGGTTTTACTACAGTTTTTTTGCTCTGGGTTGTTTTTTTCCCCCTCCACATAAAGGTGGCAGGAGGCAGGGGACAGGAGATGGAAATCCTCAAGAACTGTTAAAGGCAAAACACATTTCTTGCAAGAAGGAAACAGAAACTCTGTCCAGCCAAGTGAAATACAAATAAGTGGAGAAAGTTTAAGGAAAGTTGATGCCTAAAAATAAATAAATAAAATAAAATCTAAAGAGAAAACAATCTTCAGGTCAGTCTTCAACAGAAAAAAGGGGGCATTTGGGGAGCTGCCATTGTCCTTTCTTTCTTAAGTAAGCAGTTGCAGTTGTTTAAACTAACTCACTCGAGTGGGTCTTCAACTCCATGGTAACTACTCTGGACATCCTACAATAGCATAGAAGCACAATGGAGCCAATCTTGTGCCCAGAAGCACTCTGACTCTGGAGCACTGATTCATTTGTTTAACTTTGTTTTCTTTTGCAATTTTTTTTGTGTTATCTGGCAATCAGAAACTTTTCCAACATATACACACACACACACATAAAATATATATATATATTATAACTCAACAAGAGCAGAATAGATTCATTCCTTACACAGGAAACAGCAGATGTTCATCCAAATAACATTATGGAAATTAAGCATTTAGATGCACAACAGGCAAGGAAAGTTATTGCTACTAATAGATGGTCTATAAATATCTTTTGGATAGCTTCCTACAATTTCCCAGGGTCCTCTTGGAGTTTATACTGGGAGATTTGTACCTTAGCTATTGGTATGTCAAATGTCCTAACAGCTATTTCCTTTTTAAATCATTAATCTAAAGTCCAGAAACCTGGAGTGGAAAATTTACTGATAGTTCAGAGATAAGAAATATATTCAAAAGACAGGTGAATTTTTAAAAATAATCATTAAAAAATGTAGCTTAGAGCCTTTATGCTATAGTTTTTTTATTCTTTTTTGTTGTTAATGATGACTTACAATCACCCTGGTGGATCTTTCAAAAGCATTTGTGATATAGTAAATGAAGCATTGAATTGAGAAATTTCATTGGGTTGGTAAAAAGGTTGATGTCTGCTAGTCTTGTACCTAACTGCAAGGATGCTATAGTTAGTTCAATGACCACTATCCTAGTTGGGTCTAGGTCACTGCTTTCATTTGCCCTATGAATCCAGCTCACAGATGCAAATAACTGGGGCTCTCTTGTCTATGTTTTTCCAACAGAAATCTCAGGGAAATGAGAGCAATTCATTTTCTAAAGAATATCTCTTTCTGGAATTCCCTTACCCATTTTTCTTGCCAAAACAAAGCATTTGACAACAAGGTCTGCCTATCGTTTCAGATGGAGCTATACAAGAAGGATGTTCTTTTGCATTCTGCTAGTTGTCTTATTTTACATCAGAGACAATTTGAAATAAATCTAATCTAGTACATAGTTATTTATAGAGAAATATTTTTCTTGTGGGTTGAGTTGAGCTTGAATTTAAAGCAGTTTTTTTATAGTTCTTTCAGGTACACATTGAGTTGTTTTCTTTTTGGCGGAGGAGGAGATCTGAGGAACAAAATTTAAGCTCTTAGAGAATACTTATCTTACTGTGTGACTTGGGACAAGTCATTTAACTTCTCTGAAATTCAATTTTCCTGATTTATAATACAAAGCTAAAAATACTTGCCCTGCCTACCTCTTAGAGTTGTGAAGATCAAATCAATTAATAGACCGATCTAATTATTTAACTAATTATTATATATTGCATTAATTTTTTATTTAATTATTACTTTAATTATCATTTATTAAGAACCTACTAGATGCTATACATTGAGTCAGGCAGAAGGGATACAAAGATAAGAACAAACCCCTGCTCTCAAGCTGCTTACATGCTGCTGCTAGAAAATAAAATGTATAAATTATAAGATGTGAATATATCCATATGCAAATATTTCCCCAGAATCCACCATCACTGACATTGGGGAACTAGAGTACTGTGGGATTTTGCTAAGAGAATGCCAGGAGAAAGTTGCCAGAAAGATGGGGTAAGAAGACAGAATTCAGTGTTCCCGTGGCATCTTCTATCGTGGTGTCATGTGGAGAGACGTTGGACATCCAAGCACCTTGTCATCCCCTCATTCTTCCCTTTAAAGAAATTATGACCCATTACTGGATTGCAGCTGCTGGGGCTGATGAGGGTATTTGAAAAGGACAGATTTGGGAGTTAATGAAAGCACTACTCGGAGACATTACCTTTCTCCTCTGTCTCTAAGATGTAATCCTTCTAATTGAATGAATTCTCGAGCATCAATCTCTCCTTCCCACAAGGGAATAGCAATCTAAGCAGAAAAGCCAATGCTTTTTTGCTCCTATGGTTAAAAGCACCTGATGCTGACCCACTGAATAGCCAATGAACTATGCTCCTCCACTTTTTACATTTTCTATTCCTCTTTCTGTAAAATAAATTGGTGGCCTCTAACCATTGTTAAGGAATCAATGCTAGCATTGTGGATAGAGTTTGGGGAAACTAGTCAGTCTGGGAAAGGTGAATGGTACATCCAGCCTCTGGTAAAACTCTTGGGAGATTAAAAAATAATGCTTTTCCCCCCAGGACCTCACAAACCTGTTTAGTCAGTCTGTAATCATCTTTATTAGCCAATTAGAAGTTGATTTATAAGACAGAGTGTAAACAGATGAAGATTTATAACCCAAAAGTGAATAAAAAAATTTCCTAGGCTAAGTAAGATAAACTCCTCAAGATAGATTCAAATTAGCCCAGGACTAAGGGGGGAGGGGGCTGTTTTCTGCGGGCACTGTGTGAGCCCCAGTTGGGATTCCTTTCTTGATATACACAGTATTGTTCCTCTCTACCCACCTCCGGTTCACCACCTTACCCATGGGGGAGGATATTGACTGAGGCTTCCTCAGCCACCTCAGCCATTGTCTCTATATCTGTATTTGTCTAAATGCAGAAGATACTCTTCAAAGAGTATTATTACTCTCTTAAGTGGAAGGGGCATCTCCTCTCCTTAAAAGTCTTCTTAGAGATACAAAGTAAGTAAGGGCACAGGTATAATACAAAGGTATATACAAAGGTTAAAAATAGACTAGGTGTTCCAGAGGGCACAAGCAAAGGTAGGAGATAGTGGTTTAGGGACACAGGAAGGATGCCATCCAGTAAGACAATGCTTTTTAAAAATAGTAAAACAAAACAATCTAGTTATAACTTGGAATAACTGTTATTGTTTTAAAGACCTTTGGAATGAATGGATCGGAGAATGGTCAGAGAGGAAGGGAGGGAAGGGATGAATGGAATGAATGGGGTGGCCACCATGATACTTACTGCAAAAATAGAAAACCTTTCCAGAGGCATTGACTTTTTCTGAAGACTTAAAGTGGTCCACAATTCATCCTATGGTGCTAATTCCCACAATAATTCATATTTCTGTAGTCATTTCATTTAACAAACGATCTTGTAAGATATTTATGCGCATTACCTCCTAGGCCCAGAGAAGGCTGCTGGAAGGGCCTTGAGAAGCTAGTTCTTCAATGCAAAGGTGACCTCCAGCAAAAGCCAAGCATGGTGATTACTGGAGAAACTGCACAACTACAGAAATCCAAAAAGTCACCATTGTAAATGACTAAACTATAGAAACGCTAACATTACACCACATTGCCCCTCCATAATGTCCCATTTGCACCCTTTTTAGGGTGCTGACAATCACTTAAATCTCTTCTATGAGACTATTGAAGAGAATGAGTTTCAAAGCAGTTAACAGGACGTTGGTAGCCATAGCCTTTGTCCATTTCCTAAATCAATGGCTAATGAGACTCACTAACTTCCTGAGGAATATTAGAATCTTTCAGAAGGGAGGGTAGGTGACTTTTCATCTTAATCCCATTTATGTAGATAAATACTTGAACTGAATTAAAGGACCAAATGTGGTCCAGGGGCAAGAGTGTGAATTTGGAGCCACAGGCCTTAATTTCAAATGGTTCAGTCTGTTACTACCAGTGTGATCTTGGTAAAGTCACTTGTCTCCTCTGGGTCTCAGTTTCTTCATCATTAAAAGAAAGAGAATTGGACTGGCTGACCTGTAGGGTCCCTTCCAGCTCTGTGATCCTATGACAGAATAAATGAGCTTTTCACTGGTTTCCCAAGGTACCTTCCTGAGGGCTGGGGATGGCACTTAGTTTCAGCTGTGCTAATTGGGTGATGGATGTCAGGGGGTGGTATTGGTGCTAGGCTGAAACCCTGAGGCCTGATCATGGATCTGGCTCTTTTTATTTACACATCCCTATTTCAGTGTGAGGAGGAAGTTCTGTTGTTAAGCGCCTCTGGTTGAAATTCTGTAAAAAGACCCAGCCAGAAAATTTTGGATGCTTTCCACACAAATGTGCTGTTCTAACACATGGAATGCAAGAGATCCTTTGGAAAAACCATCCCCCACATTAGGCCTGCTTGGGATACAGAAGGGGAGAGAATTTTAGCTCATTTGCTGGAATTAGTCAAGACAGTTTCAAAAAATGCAACCTTAAAGATAATTCTTAAACCTTAAAGAAACAAAGATAGGAATATTATTTATATTCTGTAAAAGGATAAATATTCTTTTTATACCTATGAGAGATTTTTCTTCTTTAAATATGGTTTAAAGTTGAAATAGACCAACAGAGAATTAGGGCTTTTATTATGCTTAATAAAAGGCATAGTTCTGAGCACTGCGGATACAAACAGAAAAAAAGGTGGTCCTCCACTCTCAAAGAGCTTATAATGTAATGGGAATAAAGTCGAGGAAGGGGGAGAGAAGGGACCAAGGCCACTGGAGGGGAGGTAGAGCAATGGGAATTGAACTGAGAATTAGGTGAGCAGCATGAATGGGGTGCCACAAGAAATGGCCATCCTAGTCAGAGACTTGAGTTCATGTGGTAATCGTACTAGTTTAGGGTGGAACAGAGAAGGGCAAGATTCTAATACACACACATGCATGCACATGCATGCACACACGCACACACAAACCTTTTTAAAAATCACATTCACGCCATAGCCTCAACACATTTCCCATTTTCTGAGAAAACAGATGTAACATTAGATCTGTTAAGATTTTCTGTGGAAAATTTTGGAGCAGGCAGAGGTAAAAGCAGAGGGGATAGCATCTGCATTCCAGAGCCTCAGGAAACAACCTGTTTTCCAGAAGGAAGAACTTCCAAGCAGAAACACAGAGATCAGTGGGGGAGGCAGCACTCTTATTAGGATACAATACGAAGCAATCAGGAATGAGTGTTTCCAAGGTTCTGTCTACTCAGAGTGAGACTTGTAGCAGGGGATTGAGTTGGAGAATCTTCCATAGCCCTGAATAGCACAGTTTGGGGTCTAGGGACTTGTGATTTAAAAAAAAATGGCACCATCAGTGCAGAGTATGAAGAGACCCAAGGCATACCCCTTTATGTGGTGAAGCAGTTGGTAGAGTGCAGTCAGCAGTTGAGCACACAGACAGAATCGGGACTGGGTGCCAAAGCAAGGGTCAGTGAAACCAGGATCAAGGCAGGCCAAAGACTGGGTCCTACAGAACAATGACCTTACCATAGTTTATTGCGCCCAGGGAGCTGGGAACAGGCTTTGAAGCCAACTAATCCCAGTAGACTGATGACCCTGATGGGCCCCTAGTTTCTCTGGAAAGGGCAAGCACATTTGTATGTTCTTCTCAGTGGGCAGCAGCTGTATTAAGACAGACACCGAGCGGTTTCAAAAGGACATCTGGAATGAACCCCCTTTTCTATTTCTCATTCCAAGAACTTCTTAGAGCCTTACGTACTTACATACACACACATGCAATCATATTTATTAGCCATATATAGGTATGCATACAGGCATACATACACATATATGACCAAACATATATGTATGTTATCCCTAGGAAGACAATATTGTGTCATCAACAACGACAAGATTGAGAGTCAGAAAATCTGTGTTCTACCTGTATCCTGCCACTAATTATCTGTGTGGCCTTAAGCAGGTCACTTAAATTCAAACGGTCTCAGTTTCCTCATATACAAACCAAGGTGGTTATACTAGATAATCTTCAAAGTCCCTTTGAGCTCTGAAATGCTATGTGATTTCAATTAAGAAAAAGAGTGTTTAAAAAACCTGCTTACACATGAATGACTACATGAATTTTAGAACTGAATTCAGATTCAGATATGAATCTTAATTTTTGCAACATCTCTTCCAGAATGGTATCACATATACTCACTCAAAATTACATTACCACTAATCTTGAGGCAGGGTTGCTATATTACTGAAAAAATTCTAAGTGCTTTTTTTCCATGAACATCTTTAATGGTTATTAATGAAAAATTGATTTTTTGGTGAGAATCTTAGGCAGTAAGGATTTTCTTTTTAATGGGATAAGAATTGAAACTCTCAAACTGCAGTGTAAGGACAAAAAATATGCTAATTCTTTATTCTGAAAAAAATTTTACTTTAACAATATAGTTTGCATTACTTGGTAACTACAAGTCATCAAAGGTATTACCATCTCCTACTTTATCTTGAGTTTTGACAACTTGTTACTTTTGTTTTAACCTTGAAGTTAAGAGGACATGGATTTAACTACCACTTCTGACTCATACTAGCTGTGTGATCCTGGACTGGTCACTTCCCCTCTCGGCGATACAGGCAACTCTCTAAGGATGCAGAGAAGGTGCTCCATCCTTCAATGACAGAGTGCCCTCATCTGGGAGCTACTGATGAAATTGAAGGCTAAGTCCTTCTCTCTATCTTTATCCCTTTCAACTCTGGAGATTACACTTTTTAATAGAGAAAACACAAACAAGTATGAGTGCTCTCTCAGCAATATGTTTTCATCAATGTACTTACTTATATATTCACATGTTATTTCTTCCCAATAGAATATGAGCTCCTTGAAGGGAAGGATTGTTTCTCTTTACCCTTCTATCCCCAGTATTTGGCACAGTAGGCATTTAATAGGGCATCTAGGTGGTGCAGTGGATAGAGCACCAGGTCAGGAATCAGGAAAACCTAAGTTTTCTTTCTTTAACATTTTTTTAGAGTTTTGAATTCCAAATTCTGTCCTTTCATTCTTTTCTCCTTTCCCCCTCTCTGAAATGGTAAGCAATCAGACATAAGGTATACATTTGCAATTGGGAAAAATATTTAAATATAAGTTATTTTGTACAAGAAGATTCAAATAAAAGAAAGTAAAAATATCATGATTCAATCTATATTCAAACAAAGTCAGTTCTTTCTCTGGAGGTAGAGAAATTTCTCAAATATTTTGGACTTATCACCATTTCTTTATGATCTCAAATTTCCTTCAAGAAATTTTTCCCATAAGGAAGTTTCAGATGTTTTACTATGTTATTTCCCCCATGTATCATAGTCTAGGTCAGAAAGTTTGAGAAGTATATACATCAATCAATCAACAAGCACTCATTAAGTAACTATTATGTGTCAGGTACTATGCTGGGTGCTAGGGATATAAATTTTTAAAAAATGAATAATTTTGCTTCTCAAAGAGCTAACATTTTATCTGAGGAAGCATGAAAACATATATGCATATAATATAATATGTGAGAAAACATCATTTATATTATATTACATTACATTGTTATATTGTATTATGTTATGCTATATTATATTAGTATATATGTGATATATTTTATAATATGTACATATATTATACAGAACAAGTACAAGGTATTTATATACATACATATATACATATATGTAAAACAAGGTCAGTTTTAGATATGTTGAGTTTGAGATATCTCTGGGACATCCATTTTGATATATCTAATAGGAAGTTGGTAATATGAGTCTGAAACTCAAAGCAAAGATTGGGACTGGGTATATAGCTCTGTGAGCCATTTGCACAGGGATGATAATTGAACCTATAGGAGCATAGTGTAAAAAGAGAAGAAGAGGGGCTAGGCCAGAGTCTTATAGAGTACTTACAATTAGGGAGTGTGATATGAATAACAAGTCAGTAAAAGTGACTGAGAAAGGTCAGTCAGAGATGAAGAGAAAAACTAGGAAAGAATAATGTCACAAAAACCTAAAGATGAGAAAATGCATGAGAGAAGAAAGTCAACAGTGTCCAAAGCAGCAGAGAGGTCAGAAGGACTGAGAAAATTTCTCAGTGAAGAAATCTTTGGTAACTTTGGAGAGATCAGTTTCAGACTGAATGAAGTCAGAATCCAAGTTGCAATGGTTGTAGGGTCAGAGAGAGGAGAGAAAGTGGATGCAATTAGTATTGAAAGAATTTAGGATATAGGTGGGAGGATTCTGTACATTTTAAAGGAGAAAATTTTACCTAAACTATTAAACTTTATAAGAATTTGGTCACCTCATATGTACAAAATTTATAGCAGCTCTTTTAGTGGTAGCAAAGAATTGGAAATTGAGGGGATGCCCTCAACTGGAGAATGAACAAGTTGTGGTATATGAATATAATGGACTACTGTTGTTCCATAAGGAATGGTAAGCAGGTGGATTTCAGAAAAAACCTGAAAAGCCTTACATGAACTGATGCTGAGTGAAATGCGCAGAACCAGGAGAACATTATGTACAATATAAGCAGCATTGTGCAATGACCAACTTGGATAGATTTAGCTTTGCTCAGCCATACAATGGTCTAAGACAATTCCAAAAGACTCATGATGGAAAATGCTATCCATATTCAGAAAAACAACTATGAAGTCTGAATGAATATTGAAGCATACTGTTTTTTCTCTCTTTTTGTCTTTTTTATGGTTTTCCCCCTTTTGTTCTGATTCTTTTACAACATGACTAATATGGAAATATGCTCATCATGATTGTACATGTATAGCCTATATCAGATTGCATGCCATCTTGGGGAGGGAGGGGAGAAATTTTGGAACTCACAATCTTATAAAAATGAATGTTAAAAACTAAAAACACAAAAAATTAAGAATTTGACCATCTTTCTTTTCACTTAATTAGTGTGGTGATTACAAGGTTATATTTGTTGGTCTATATGCTGAACTACATGCTGAAAAGTAACAGAATTTTATTCATCTACAAGTATTCTGTCATTTTCACTTCTCATTATTTAAAAAGACCTCTCCAAATTAGAAGGATCTTATAGTACATGTGAACTTTTCAAAGGCTTGCATCATTTGACAGTGATATTCTTATGATTTTCAGGTTGCTAAGTTATGTTCTTCTAGCTCCAAAGTCACTCCTTGATTGCTAATTATACACCATCTTGTATAATGATTTTTTTTTCAAACCATTAGAGCATTTTGTATGTCCTGAAACAGAGCATAGTGACCTGAAGGTTTTGCCTTATGTATGAGAAAGTATTTGTCTGGAAGCTGCAGAATGATGTAATCCTAGGATGAAAACTAAAACTCCCCGAAAATGAAATTTACATTATATGAAAGTTTCAAACCAAGTAGGGCTGAAAGTTTCAACTAATCTTCCATTCTGGCTATAACTCGCACTGGTGGCCTTCAGTACTCTAGCGACTTTAAATACAGGCATGAGCCTATATCCCATGTGTATGAAAATACCTAAGCACAGGCCAATGAATTAAAGATGGAACCTCTCCCTTCACTTGGCATTTCCCATTTTTCCTAGGTTTGTTTTGCAAACTTAATATTATTAATCTATACAACCTTTTACTTTTCATTCAGCGTTTATATCAGGATCAAGCTAATAAATTAAAGATGAGTTAGTTCATTGTTGGGTGGTTTAACATAGACCTAGCGTGTTAATCCTGATGTGCTTGTTACTAGGGTTTTAAAATTTTATTATTATTATTTTTTCTGCCTCGTAGCTGTGGTTAGGCTGCAGCAATAAATCAGAACAAAGGAATGAAGGTATTGGGGCTTTAGGGAAAATATGTATTAGAAAAAATTGGTTTGGCACTAACGCCTGTATTGCATTAAGATGAATTTTGGAGATAGGGAGGTAAGAGAATGCAGACAAATAAATTGTATAAATAATCTGAGAAACAGCAAGCCTGTACAGGACCCAAGTAATACTTCAAGCTACCATCAACAGGACTTTCTAATTCCTGTTCGAACACACCAAACAGGTACACTGTACTTAAACAAATAGCCCAGGCTAATGGGCATGCAAGTTAATGTTAGGGAAAGTGGGAGGAATAGATAAAACTCTTTCAAATAGCCCAAAGGTTTATAATAATAGGACCCAATGCAGGAGTTTCTCATAGCATCTTCCAGGAATAGAGCTTGTGGATGCTTCAGGTATTGGTATTGCAAATGCATGCTAAGGTGACTCAGCCTGAGATTGTCCCTTTGATGCAAAGGTTGGTGGGTAATTCCTATTAGGAATTCTGATGGATTGTGAGAGATTGTTGTGTTAACATAAAGCTGAGCTAGGAAAACATGGAAAGGAAGAAAGGAAATGGGGTGATAGGTTGACTAGTGAGATCAGAATTAGACTGATGGGAAAATATTATGTATATATTGATAGGACAATCTCAATATTCTAAGGGGTTGAAGCAGTATATCAGCTAAGAGGATAATTGTATATTTCCCTAGTGGACTGTGAAGTAACCTGTATTAGGAGTTCCAATAACAGAGAATGTCTCTTGGTTGGGATGTCATGTGTTTTTGCATCCAACTAAGTCACTCATACATCAAAAGCTAGAAAAAGATGTGAAGATGTCAATTGATTCCTTGTCTGAGAGTCTTAAAAATCCTTGTGAGTCAGAGATAATTTGTTGTTTTTCAGTCATGTCCAACTCTTTCTAACCCCATTTGGGGTTTTCTTGACAGATATTGGAGTGGTTTGCCACTTCCTTTCCAGCTCTTTTACAGATGAGAAACCAAAGCAAACAGTTAAGTGAGTTGCCCAGGGTCAAACAGCCAGTAAGGGTCTAAAGTCATATTCGAACTCAGGTCTTCCCAACTCCAAGCCTGGCACGCTATCCATTGTGCCACCTAGATGCCCTCAAACATAATGTAGGCCACACGTAATGGATAAGCCCATGTTGTTTTATATTTGCTTTGCTTTGAATGCCCTTCCCTGACCCTGGACAGATACATACAATGTTAACTGTTGTTAGACCCAAAATTGTACTCCAAAAGTTGCTTTGTTCTGTATACATGAGTAATCTTTAAATAAATAAGGTTAACAGGAGAAGCATCAGGGGCCTGATTACAAATAAAAATTATTCTGATTTTCAAAAAGAGGGAGGCAGGTGGATTTTTATAATGTAGAGAGTCTGATTTTTACTTCAATTATTGGTAAAATACTAGAACTTATTATGGAAGGGATCACTATCACTTAGAAAGGTAGAGAATAATTATTTCCCAGATCATTGCTCCCCTGGCCTTCAAGATCTCATCATCCTACAAGATGAAATTAGCACTGTAACTCAAGTATCTTCAAGTCATTTCCATCCTTCCTTCAAGAATTCATCATCTCTCCTTTCTCTACCTCTACTCCTTTTAAGTTTCTTTTATTTACTGTCTTCCTCCCTTGAATTGTAAGTTCCATTGCACAGCTAACAATCTAAGCCTTTACGCCTTTTTTCTTTCTTTGTATCCACAGGATCTCACACAGTCCCTGGCAGCTAGTAGATACTTAGTAAAAGTTTATCAACTCTGACTCTGATTCTAATCAATATTAGCCAACATGGATTCATTCAAATAAACAAACATCTAATAAATGCCTCCTATGTATAAGCCATTACTCTACACACTGAAGATATAAAAATGAAAAATAGTACCTTCCCTCAAGATTTTGCACCTCTTTCCAGGCAGACTTTATATTGGCATAATGTTCACGTGATCCCATTTCATCCAGTCTTCTACAGCAGATTGTCTGTCCCTTCTGTCATGGCCACTCTGACTAATCTTCACTGTCTACTGCATGCTTTCCTACTTCATATAATCATACCCATTATCTTCTCTTTCTCAAAAAATCTTCACTTCATCTATCCATCTCTTCTATCATCCCTTATCTCTTCTTCTTGAAGAAAACTAAATGAAGCTAAACTACTTAAGAAAACCATCTACAATAGATGATTTTTTCCCATTCTCTTCTTAACTCTCTGCAGTCTGATTCCTAAGTCATCATTCAACAACCAAAAAAAGCTTATGCAATTTTTGGCTACATTAAGAGAAGCATAGTGACCAGAACTAGGGAAATGATAGTCTCATTATATTCTGCCATAATTAGATTTCATAGAGAATTGTGTTCCATTTAGGAAAGGATGTTGGCAAAAGGAGTATATTTAGGGGAATTGAGAGGTACTGAAGTCTAAAGAGGGATTGGATATGTTCTATTTAGTTGTAGAAGACAGATTTAGTACTACTGGGTGGTAGCTGTGGAGAGGCAGATTTTAGTTCAATATTGTCAGGGTCCCATGCCCTTTTGTATTATATGTGAGAGAATACAGAAAGACTTAGAAAGTAACATGGTTCAAAAGAATCAATTTTAGAAATGCAAGATGGGGCAGACTTAAATAGTCACTTCCATAAATCAATCAGTACATATTTATTAAACAACTTTTATGTGCCAAACATTGAGTTACATTCTGGGGACACAAAATGAGGTAAAAGACAGTCCCTGCCCTCAAGGAACTCACAATTTAAAATTTTTTTAAATTTAACAAAGTTCTGGAGGGTTTGGTAGACTACAAGCTACCAGTCAACAGGATGATATGGCAGCTACAAAAATTGATATCATCTTAGGCTGTTAAGGGACAAAGAGGTAATAATCTGGACATTCTCCTTGGGTAATTAATTTTAATCAATTAAACAAATATTTTTTGTGTCTACTATATTCCTGCCTTCAAAAAGAGCATATATTCTTCTGGACAGAGACAACAACATACCCAGATAAGTAACTACAAAATATATGCAGAGTAAATTATAAGAAATGAGAGGGAGGGCCACAGAGGTCACTGTCACTTAAAGCATTTTGTTATTTCATTCAACTTACTTCTCCCTATCACTTGCAGAAAAGCATGTTTGCCAAAAGAGCATGACTGCCTACAATCAACATAGGTTTGAGCATTTTGACTGAAATGACTGGTCAATTGACCAATTCATTTATGTAATTACAATGTCATAAAATACAACAAATATTTATTAAATGACTCTTGTGAACGAAGTACTTTGCTTGGAGTTAGGGGTATACAAATGAAACACATAGGTCCAGGGCCACCTAAATTTAGGACTTACATTGACTATATCTGCTTTTGGGGGCTGACCCAAAAAAGAAAATTGTCTCTCCTTAATGACTCATTTATGTTTTCATCCAGGATTTATTCTGGGATATATTCTGATTATAGTTTATGTATAATTTGTGTCAAGGTTTCTACAAAAGTAGATAACAGATTCTTTAACTCCTATGTGAGCGTCAGGGTCACGAATGCATCTTGGATAGAGGACAACATTTATTTTACTCCATAAAAAAAATACAAGAGCTGAAAAGGATTCTATTGGGCCTATAAAAAAAAAGTACAGAAAAGACACAAAGCACTCACAGGGATTACCCTCAAAGATTTTACCAGTTACTCTCCCTTAAAGTCTCATTTTTGTTGTTGTACCACCAGTGTACAGGGTACATATCACAGGCGGCTAGTAAATGCTAACTGAATAAAATTGAATTCTGACGAAATCTCCCTTTACACATGAAACCCTCCTAGACTTGTAGTTCTAGCTTGTGTTTTAGATATCTCTCGAAGTTAAATATACTCTGGGAATTCTAAACAGTCAGCCCCTTCATAGTGGAACTTCAACGCCTGACAACTCACTATAACAATGGGGCTTGGTAAAATTCTGGTCTCTTGCTTCTCATGTCATGACTTTAATCCCCTAATACATCCTCCAGTCATGAGATCATATAGGCAATTCTCTTGTTTCTTTAAGAGCATGCTACATTCATCAAGAATTCCTCTCCCTGAGTGGTGGACGGAGATGATACTTTTCTTTCTTCAAGAGGCTCTCCTTCTCTCTGTAGATGGTCAGATCCATGAACTCTTGAACTTGTGTTTACTCATAAGGAAATCCCTAAGGCTAATATTGCTCAAAAAAAAAATCTCTTTTCTCTGCCAGAAAGCTAGATTTTAGAATTACATTGCCTAGGAAATTTACCTTCTCCTCTAACTAGGAGGCATAAGTTGACAGAACTTTGTCTATGAACTTCCCTCTTGAATTTTGGAGCAAGTACATGAAGCTCACAATTGATCCTTCAGGATACTTTGAGGCTGCCATGAATGGCTCCAGGGTAAGGGAAGACTATGTTCTTGCAGAAAATTCTCCTTGCTCCATCCCAATCCAGTCAGTTTTTCTCCACTGTGGTCTGTCTCTTGAACAGGCAAAAAAGCAAAGGAGTAGGATCAATCTGTTAGCTTTTCCCCCTCCTCCCATCCCATAGGCCAGCATGGTAGCTTCCTCTAAGGGTTTCAGCAGACAAAATCATGGAGGGGGACAGTCTCAGTCTCATTTGTTGTTCTCTTTGTCTTTTTTTTTAAAACAAGTTACCCATACTATTCAGGGAGATGTGCTTTAAAAAGTGCTGGGCAAAGAAGTTTTGTAAGATTATCAAGTCAATTGGAGAACACCCCAAATTAAGTGCCTTTATGTATCCCTAGCAGTTACAAATATGCTGTCTCAGAAAATCAAACTGGGGTCCATATCTTTAATTCTGTGGCTCTGCCTTTACAACATCTCTCAAATACACCCCTTTCTCTCCTCTGACATTGCCACCTCTCTCTGACATTGCAGCCCCTCATCACCTCATGCCTGGATTATTGCGATAGCCTTCGGATGGATCAGCCTGCTTCTAGTCTCTCCCCATTCCAATGCATTCTCCATTCAGCCACTAGTGATTTTTCTAAAATGCAGGCCCAATCATGTCAAACCCCGCTCCCACTCATCAAATTCCTATTGCTTCCTATAGCTTCCTATTGATTCTGGGAGCAAATACAAAATGCTATTTAGAATTTACAGCCCTTCATAACTTAGCCCCTTCCTTCCTCTCTCCAGTCTTCTTTCATTTTACTTCTCAACACTTACTCCTAGATCCTGTGACACTGGCCTCCTCACTGTTCTATGAAAAAGATGCTCCATCTCTTGGCTCCAGATGTTTTCTCTAGTGTTTACACATGCTACCCCTCCTCCACTCCAACTTCTAACCTCCCCACATGCCTTTAAGTGCCAACTAAAATCCTGCCTTCTACAGGAAGCCTTCCCTAAGCCCTCTTAATTCCCATCCTTTTCCTCTTTTAATCACTTCCTATTTAGTCTGCATATAGCTTGCTTTGTATGTATTTGTTTGCATGTCCCTTGTTAGATTATAAGCTCCTTGAGGTCAGGGACTATCTTTACCTTTTTTTTTTATATCCCTAGCACTTAGCACACAGTATCTGACATATAGTAAGTACTTAATAAATAAATAAACATTGACTTGAAATTCCCCTTGAACTACTTTGGGTTCTGATTGGAGAGCTTTTACTTTATCTTACCCTGACTCCCTCCATACTCCCACTCCCCAGATAACTTCATGACCAGCTGCTTCTCTTACCCCCTTCACTGGTTCCAATTTCTAGCTCCTCTTTATGTGTTGTCTTTCTCTATCTGAATTTAAACTTCTGCAGAACAGGGACTGTCTTGCTTGCCTGTACTTGTATTTTCAGTACATAGAATAGTAGTTGGCCCAAAATGTGTACTTAATAAATTCTCTACCTATCTATCTAAACATCCATCCATCCATCTAGGAGTGACCTAGAAGTTGATCAGATAATATCTGGAATTTTTTTTTAGGTCTGTCTTATATTTTAAGGATGTTGGTCAGTTTGAGAATGTTGAGAGGAGGGTAACTAACATAATAAACAGCCTTGAGTTCACATCATATGAATACTGGTTGGAGGAAGCTGGGATATTTAGTCAGTCAATAAACATTTATTAAATGTCTCCAGATCATATTCCCTATTGCCTAAGGAAACAGGAGGGAACTGGCCAGTAGATTAGGAGACATCAAAGACAAACACAAAGTGGACATTATATTGGGAACAATCTGTTGGAGACGAGATTGAACAGGATTACTTGCACAGGTAGAAGGGTCTGCTTTGGCCAGGAGAAAAGCCTCCTCTTCATGTGAGCAAAGGTGACAGAGGAGAGGCAAAAGGCATCTGTGTAACAGGAGGTGAGAAAGGAAGAGAGACCTTTTGCTGAATGACCTCCATTTCTCAGCAAAATATGAGATAATACTCTCATCCCAGAGGTTGAGGGTAAGGAAGTCAGAGGAGATTTGAGAAGGGATGACAGGGTTTAGAAAAGTCACTGTGGTAATGATAGTGAGTTAATTAGGACAGTGCAGAAGGATTGTAATCAGATAAGGAAATTTCAGAGCATGGAAGTAGCACATTTGTGGGTGATGGCAAGATCCAGGGAAATGATCATATTTGTGTGTAGCTAAGGTGGGGTGGAAGAGTAGGTCATGGGAAATGGTTAAGTTAAGGAACTGGGAAGTTAGGGTATATCAGGAAGGATGTTGAAGTTCGATGGTATGAGGAAAGAAGGTGACAAGAAGAGAAAGATTCTGAGTCATTAACTGAATTCATTGAGGAAGGAAAAGGAGTATCCTAGAGTTCTATAGACAACAGCTACCAGGATTTCTGTGGTGGTGGGTATGGATTGCACAGATCTCAAAGGAAGAGAGGTTACCTAGTGAGAGTGGTAGGAAGTGGCAATGGGTAGCAAGGAATGTCTCAAGTTCCTCAGTTTAACCAAGGAGTTGATGGAATGGCACCCTCTTCCCACACATTAACACCGAGAGACTCTTAAGATGAAATGGTCTTTCTTTTCCCATAGGAGGCTGGAAATCAGGCAGGAGAATCATGTAGCAAGATGGAAAGTACCCATCTCTTTCCACTCTCACCTGGAAGCTGGAGAAGAGAAGGTAAAAGAGAGGAAGAGATGGGTTTAGAATTGATAAGAAGTCTAAAAAAAGGTGAGAAGGATACAGAATGTCTAGTGTGAAAGCTAAAAAAGTACCTGCTCTTCTCCATCACTTCCTTTAACACTCTTTAAAGGTCACCACAATATATTAGAATCTCTCTTTCCCCAGTTACTAGCTCTAGTTTGGCACTAACTGTATACCACATGATACTATTTCTGAAGGTTCTGCTCTCGTTTGCCTTAATGTCAGAAACGCTTGTGGGAGAGTGATCTTCTCGATTTCATTTTACCCAATCATGTTGTAACTACTCTTTCTAGGGTTTGCTTAAACTTGCAGCAGGTCCCAGTACTCCTACTCACGCTTCTCCCTGCCCCTTTGGCTCTAGAACCCAGTCCCCCTCCATTCTTCCATTTCTCCTTTTTCCTTTAAGTGCACCTGGACATGAGATCATAGATAGTGAAAAAAACCCATTAACATAAACAGTATTCTCTGTAACCCTCCAGCATGTCATCTGACACCTGCTTTTGAACCTGAGATGTGTCTGGTCTATGGAAACCTGGCTGGCCAAGCAGCCAAGTTTTGCACATTGTCCTAAATAAGGGAACTCATTTTCTTTTTTTTAATCCTCACAAGAATGGTTGGCTAGGGCTGAAAGTACAAGATGAGCAGGGAGAGGTTCCTCAAGTTTCTTAGGTACTTAGATATTTTGATACTACCCTTTGAGTCAGTGTGGTTAGTTGACAGATACTACAAGGTCGAGTAAACACACATTTCTTGAGTGCCTACTTGGATGATATATCTGATTCAGTGCTGAACCTGAAATCAGGAAAAACCAGTGATCAATTCTTGTCTCTAACACCTGCCCACAATGTGACTTTAGTCAGATCCCTTGACTTTCCTGAGCCTCAGTTTCCTCATTTGTAAAATGAAGGAAATAATCTCTTTAGGATCTGAGTTGCAATGTGGTTATAATGCTTCAATGAGATGTAAGGCAGTTTGCAAATCTTAAAGAGCTTTGTCCATTTCAGTTCACTATGGGAAGTTACTGAGTTTACTTATATCACCTCAAATTTCTCCCTGAAACAAGACCCAGCTTTTTTAAAAAAAAATACCAATTTTCTTCATCGCATGATTGCAAGAAATGGAACATCACAGCTTCCAAAAAACTGAAGGTAAGAATGGCTCAGACAACAATGGAAAGGCACATACTGTGGTGAGGTTAACTGACTACAACACATTAAAAACAAGGAATTATGTAGGAGAAAGAGTACATAAAATGTCATCATGGAAGGGCATAACAAAAAAGAAGATAGTTTCTTATGTGGCCTTTCCCTCCATCCACCATTAACCAGTTTTTCTTTTGATGGTTGTGACTGACCCCATGGTTTTAGGATTTTTAGATTATGAATTTCTACTTGCAGAATCAAGGCAAAGTGACAGACCAAGCCAGTACCTCCATTATCACCATCAGCAGGAGCAGCATTACTTATTTCACATTCATATTCAAGTGGAATCCCTGTTTTGGGAGATCCCTTTCTTCAGGAGAAGAAACAGTTGATTTAAGTATGATTTATTGTCATCCTTGATGTTTTCAAATTAAGATAGTTTTCTTTTATTTATAGATGCTTGTAACTTCATATGTTTACATGATAAGAATTCAATTTGGTACTTTTGCAAAAGTTGCGCCTGCCTCTAGTGTGCCGCCCAGGTAACTGTAGCTTTTCTCAAGGTCTTTTTTAGGATAATTATTAGAACCTAAACTTAGCAGACTATCCACCCTGAAAGAGCCACCACCTCCCCAAAGCCACTGATTGTATATTATCCATAGGTTAATTATGAGAATGATTTCATTAGAGGTTTCTATAGAAGACAATAGTTACTTATATCTGAAGTTGCTAGGGGTCTTGAACGTGTGCCAAAGTTGATTTGCCCCAACAAACAAGCGTGAGTGTGAGGAGAAAACCTCTCCATTAGCTCAGGTACTCTCTCCCTGGACAATTAGCCAAGAAACTGAATGATTTCAGTGCCTGACTTAGAGTCTTTCCCTTCACCCCAACTCCTGGGACTTCAACATAGTACCTACTGATGCTTTCTCAAATACCTTAACTTCCCAGTTCTTCAACCTCCCCATTTCCCATGACCTACTTTTGTCCACCTCAGGTACACACAGAGCTGATCATATCCTTGACTTTGTCATAATCTACAAGGGTACAACTTTCACGTTCATGAACTCTGATATTACTTTAAGCATAATCTTTTATCATCTACCTGTATTTCCCTATGCCTTATAACCCATAATCCCTATCTTCACTGTTGCTTCAATTTTCTGTAGTTTTTTCCCCAAGTTTTCCCTCATTTTTTCCCAAGCCATCACTATTACACTGATTACACTCTCACATCCTTCCCTATAATGACCCTTTGGGGAGTCAGTTCAAATCAACACTGTCATCTACTCTTGAGTTGAATACTCACCCCCTTGTCTTATTGTCAGTAATGCTCTGGATTATTCCCAGCAGCTGCCTCCTTTATTTCTATACATTTGCTGCTTAACAGAGTGGGAAAAAATAATAACAAAAACATGTCTATTAAACTTCTACGAATTTATGATACCTAATCTCAACGGTGCAAAGCAATCATTAAGTAAAATGTTTTACAAACCTTGAAGTGCTGTGTAAATGCTAGCTATCATCATCATCGTTACTCTTCCCTAATTCATTTACTATCTCTCTTTCCACAGGGTGGCTCTTTCAAACCTTGTAATCTCCTCTCAAGGTTCCCACATAGCCCTCTACCACTCCCTACCTATCCTTTTGGCTGAGGACCTCGTCTCATACTTCAATAAGGAGTCCATTTGCCAAGATTTTCTTCTCCCCTTCTCATCTCATATCCTGCTATCATCAACCTCCACTAGGTCCTCCTTTATTCTGGTCTCAGTTGAACAAGTAGCTTTTCTTCCTTCCAAGATTAATGCCATTACATACCCCACTTTTCTATCCCCGTCCATGTGCTCCAGCAGATTGTATGCACTTTCTTATCTTCAATCTCTCCCTATGTTTTGATTCCCCTGATTCCTACAACATGCTCATGCCTCTCCATCTTTAAAAAAAACACAACAAACCAACACTACCTTTATCTACCAATTTCACTAGCTCTTGTTTGTTTTTCCTCTTTTATGAGTAATCTCTTTGAAGTTGCTTAGACTTGGTTCTTCTACTTTCTCTTCTCTCACTCCATTCTAAATCCTTTGTAATCTGACTGAGACTTCATTCAACTGAAATTACTCTCTTCAAAGTCACTGATTATCTCTTAATTGTCAAAATTAATGAACTTTCTCCCAATTCTCTTCCTTCTTGACTTTTCTGAAAGCTTTAACACTGTTGATTATTTTTTAGTCTTGGATATTCTCTCATGTCTAGGTTTTTTTTTTTAGACATTTTTCTCTTCTCCATCATATCTCTCTCTCTCTCTCTCTCTGTCTGTCTGTCTGTCTGTCTATCTATTTATCTATGTTCAATTATCATTATATGGATGATTCCCTTATTATATATCCAACTTTAATTTCTTTTTACATTTAATTTCACATCATCAGCTACCTTTAAGACACCTCCAATGGATGTCCATAGGCATCTCAAACTCAATATGGCCATTATCTTTATCCCTCAAACCCTCTATTCTTCCAAACTTCCCTTTTACTGTCAATGACAATACCATCCTCTCAGTCACTCGGTCTTGCACCCTCAGTCCCACCCCTAACTCCTCATTCTTAATTGCCCTACATTCTCACATCTTATTGCTCTACTGCCATATCTTATTCCTATTTTCAAATGTCATATATGTCCCCTCACACAATTACCACTTTTTAATAGCCTTCTAATTGGTCTCCTTGACTCAGTTTTCACTCCACTCCACTCCATCTTGCACTCAGTTGCCAAAGTGACTTTCTTAAAGCCTAAGTCTGAGCATATTGCTCTCCCACTCAGAATACAATGGTTCCTTATTATCTTTAAGATCAAATACAAAGTTCTTTGTTTGGCATTTACAGCTCTGCATCACCTTGCCTCTTTTTCACTCTCCTTACATTTCACTCCTTTCCATACATTCTGTGCTCTAGCCTATTTGCCAGTCTTCCCCACCAAGGCACTGGACCTGTCTTCTTGCCTATTCAATGCTTTCCACCATGGCTAAAATTCTTTTCCTTCTCATCTCCACTTCTTAGTTTCTCTGACTTCCCTCACAATTTAGCTCAACTCTCCCCTTCTTCAGAAGGACTTTTTGGGTTCCCTTAATGCTTTCCCCTTTGAGATTATCTTCTTTATAACTCTGTGGCTATATCTTGTAGGTAATTAGGTGTTAAATATTGTCTTTGCCGTTAGAATGTGAGCTTCTTGAAGGCAGCAACTGTCTTTGCCTTTCTTTGCAAGTTTATCAGAGTGTCTAGCAAAAGCGTAATAAATGCTAGTTGATGACAGAAATAGTTCCTACTTTGAAGGGACTAAAATTATGTCTCTCTATGGCACATAAATACATAGCTGGTGAGATGATAAATATTAGAAAAGACAAATAACAAGAAAATATTTAAATTACAGCTATATATAATAACAGGAGAGATGCATCCAGAAGTGGGGAACCTGTGGCCTCAAGGCCATATGTAGTCCTCTAATTCCTCAAGTGTGGCCCTTTGACTGAATTTAAACTGCACAGAACAAATCCCCTTAATAAAAGGATTTTTCTGTAAAACATGGACTCAGTAAAAAGGCCACACCTGAGGACCTAGAAGGCCACATGTGGCCTTGAGGGTGCAGGTTCCCCTTCCCCAGCACTGTTCATGATGTTCAGATGAATTAGTTGTACAGATTTTGGTTTTTTAGAGGTTCCATCTGGGATGGTCAAGGCAGGGTTTATGAAGGATGGGAAATGTGGGTTGGAATTTTTTTTTTTACACCCTAGCATTAGTCAAGAAGGACAGAAGCTGGGATGTAGGTTCTAGAGAACCCTGCAGGCTCATATGCAGAAAAGATACCTGGGAATGTAGCATTTCACAATTCTGGCACCAATGCAGCAGTTGGCAAGAGAGAGAATAAACAGATAAACTTCATCCTTTATGTTTGAACTTCTACCATGACCTTTTATTTTTCCTGTGAACAGGTCTGTAGAGTAATCTTGGTGGGCCTGAGTCTGCTCCCTTTAGACAGAAATTGCCCTCACAACATGTGTGTCCTCTGAAAATCCTGTGAAGTGTGAACTAGGAGACAAGTTTTATCTGCTGGTCAGGGTACAGGTCACAAAGGATTCTGTGCCCTTCAACGAGCCTAAAGCTGTACTGGGCTATTTTTCACTGTTGAGAGAGAGACATCCATTTTAATAATGCACTGTCAGTATTTTATTTATGTGTCATGATGCAACGTTTTCTCTCACAAATCTCTCTTGCATAAATGATTTACTGTTTGTTCCTAAAGCTGAAAATTTTATTCCTTGTCTCTTTTTTTTCTGATAAGAGGATATTGCAGCAGTTCTGCTTTTTATACAGTTGATGGTTTTTTCTTTTGTTAATTCAAACTTCCTCAGAGTAACTAGTTTAGCGAAGCACAGAAAACCAAGAGGTTCAGCTCTTGAAATAACCAAGGAACTAAATCTTCCCTTGCCCATTATCATCTAGAACCCTGTTGAATTTGTTTTCCTAAAAAGTAAGTTTGTTCATTGTGGTTCTTAAAATAGGTTTTTAATTTTTCTTACCTCTTCAAACTAAGCAGATTTGACTATAGGACACTGTTTAGGCCTTGAAGATTAGGTAAAGAAAATAGGTTTTTGCAACCCCCTTTCCCCAAATCTTCACCCTACCACCTAGGTTGAATGATTTTTTTGTTTGGTTTCTTTTTAAGAAAAAAATGGAAACAATTTCTTTTTTGGATAAACCCCAGCTAAACTTAAACACAGGAATTAACAATGCTTGACATTTGGTATAAAAGTTATATTATTTTTACATTTCTCCAGAAAAACAAGGAGTATATATTTAGCATGTTTGTTTATGCTAAGAAAGTTATGCAGCATACAAGTCTCCAAACAGAGGACAGGTGGTCACTTAGACAAGTTGAATTAAAAAGAAACAAAATCATAAAGGTGAATTGATCAGGTCATTGCCAAAACATTGCCTGAACTGTGATTTTATGAAGTCTGGATTTGAAACAAAAGCTCTTCCTTTTCTGAAGTCTGGATGCCCAGAATAGACCTCCCTTCTACAACTGTAGCACCAATCACAGCAGCACACCTGAGGACTGCTGCTGTGAATAATTTCAAGTGTCTAATCATATAGTATAATGAACTCTGTATTTATTCAGCAATAAACTAAACATTGTTCAATAAAGTATAACATTCATCGCAACATCCTTAAGTAAAACATATCATTCTCTCTCTATATGTGTATATATATATATATATATATATATATATACATATCATAACAATAGCAATATCCTTAGTCAATACCAAGTATCCAAGTAAGGTTCTCTTTCATCTTAACTCGAGGTTGACTTCCAAGTCCCTTGACAATTCTTGTGTAGGCTGACCACTCCCAACTCTTGCCTGAATGTCCATGTAGTCAGCTCACCACTCCTGCTGCATGTCTTAGCTCAGGGGGACTGAGCGCTCTGCAGCTTCTGCCTCTGGGAAAACAAAACTCAACAGGGCAACAATAGTACTGGCACACACCACCAGCACCATCGTCTCAACTCACCTCCAAAGTTCAGAGGCTCTGTGTTGACAGCTCATTTCACTTTAACAGCTCTCAAAAGGGGCTAAGCCTCATGGGTGTGTTTCTGGCCTACAGCTCTATTCACTTTCAAAGTTCAGAGGTTGTCTTTGTTCCAGAGTCCATGGCCATTTAGATTGTAAGGTCAAGGATCCTGGAGGGGTAGAAATGTATGCCAAGCAAAGTGGGAACTTTGCTGTTTTTCTGGATTGAGTTTTAACCAATCAGATGTCTGCATATGGTCTGTAGCCAATCAGATACATACATATGGATTCTAGCCAATCAACTACTGAATAGAGCTGTATATAAAGAGAGAGCCAATGTTGAGAAAGCAGATGTGAAGACAGTCAGCAATTAAAGAGTGAGGCACTATTGAGAAGAGAGCTGAGAGGAGACCTGGGAGCCAGAAGGAGACCTCTGAAAGCTGGAGAGGAAGTCTCTGAGGGTTGAGAGAGGAGAACTTTGAGTCCAGAGACTTGCTGAAGGAGCCTCTGAACTTTGAAAGCAAATAGAGCAGTAGGGTAGAAACATGCCCTTGAGGCTTAGCCCCTTTTGAGAGCTGTTAAAGTGAACTGAGCTGTCAACACAGAGCCTCTGGACTTTGGAGGTGAGTTGAGATGATTGTGCTGGTGGTGTGTGTCAGTATTGTTGCTGCCCTGTCGAGCTTGTTTTCTCAGAGGCAGAAGCTGCAGAATGGAGCAGTCCACCTGAGCTGAGACATGGAGCAGGAGTAGAGAGCTGCCTACATGTGAATACAGGCAAGACAGCAGTGGTCAGCCCACAGAGAAAGAGCCATGGGACTTGGAAGCCAATCTTAAGTTAAGATGAAAGAGGACTTTACTTAGACAGTTGGTATTGTTTAAGGATGTTGCTATTGTTATGATATATATATATATGTATATATACATACATATAATGATATGTTTCACTTAAGGATGTTGCTATGAATGTTATGTTTATTCAATAACGTTTCATTTATTGCTGAATAAATACAGTTCATTATACAATGCTATTAGACCCTTGAAATCATTCACAGCAGCAGTCCTCGGGTGTGCTGCTGTGATTGGTGTTACAAAGAACTCGGCCATCTTTCCACTCTTAGGCTCCAGTGGGGTAAATGTGCACCCAGAATGTCCCAACCAACATGTGCTCAGCACTGTGAAAATGTGCTCTCAGAACAGTTCACATGTTTGCTCTTCTGCATTGTTCTTGTAAAGTCACAAACTACAGAAAGCACTAATAAGTACCTTGTGATAGTCCTGTAGACTCTTAGGTCTTCTGGGAAGCATGATGTTGTAACAGATGTTTTAGGGTAAGTGCTATAAAATGAATAAGGATGGCCCTAGGACTGTGATTTAGGTCACTGGTGTTCTGAGCCTTAAATGCTCAGAGATACTAGATAGAGATAGATGTTAGCTAGACACTAAAAGGTAGATAGATAGACAGATAGAGAGAGAGATAGATACATAAGCATTTATTAAGTGCTTATATACTTTGAAATTGAAATTGATTGTGTAACATGGGAGACACTGGCATAGGACCATTCAGCATGGCTGTAGTGCCATCACGATATTCACAGCATCTACAGTGTCCATGAGTATCCTGGCACAATTCTGAATCATGAAATACAACAGATTCTCCCCATGGAAGACAGAACCAAAACATTTATTTATGTACTAGAAAGCCAAATCCATCATAGTGACAAAGAAATATATACACAGTAACAATGCAGAGGGCAACATCAGTCCCAAGCCTTACCCTTGCTAGGCTTCCCACAAATCAGCTTGCTTAAACAAAATCACAGACTCCCCTTAAACGAACTGCCTTACTCTCACTCACAGTCAGCTGCCTGCTTGCCTGCTTCCTTCAGTTCTGACTGCTCTGACCAAATTCCTCTCAGCTCTGCTCTAGCTCTGCCTCTTCCTGTTCCACTTCTTCTTGTTCCATATGACTTAGACTCATGTAACTTGGGCTTCCATGTGACTTAAGCGGGTCACATGGATCCATTAATGAATGGGAAAGATCTTCCTATTTAAATTACCATTACCATGACATGACCACATCAAAGGAGGCTTTGCTCTATGAGCAAAGTAGAATTGAAGTAGCTCAAAAGAAACATGAGATATATAGATTTAGAGAATCTACCCCAAATGTTCACACGGACTATTTGTGCCCAAACTATGGTGGAGCATTCTGAGCTCATATTAGTCTGATCAGCCACAATCAGACACACTGTAATTTGATTCTAACATAGTGATGTCATTTTGGTCCTCTTCAAAGATAAAGGACAACAACCAACCAACATGTGCTCAGCACTGTGAAAATTCTGAGAATAAAAACAGCAGCAAAAAAGGCAGCCCTTATCTTCAAGGAGCTCACATTCTAGTGAGGGAAAACCACTCATTAAAGGAAACTGAGAAGGGCTGGAGAATATAGGGATGTGTTCAGATGGCCTGGATCTTGTGGAGGTCTAGTTTTGAGCAAGGTAAGGTGAAAGTGCCCCTATCTGATGTAGAGTGCAAAGTTCTGGCTGTGGGGAGATAAAGCTGATGGTGGGAGAGCAGGCATCATGGTGTGAAGAGCTACTCACCTTTTATTTGCTTCTTTTTCCATGTCAAGGAAAATTATCACTGGACTAAAAAATATAACAAAGGAGACTAATGGGGAGTTGATATCCAAAATAAAGAGGATGATATCAGTATTTAGTCATGCTGCCCTTGAGGAGTCAAAGTCACAAGAGACAAATCAATCAATCAACAAGTATTTATTAAGTACATCCTACAAGAAGCAGATCCTGGTAGGCCCTAGAGATACAAAGAATGTCCCTATTTACAAGGAGTTTACATTCTAGTCAGGGAGAAAAGTACCTGTAAGAGTATATGTAGCATAAATAGAAAGTTAAGAAATATGTATGAAAGTCTTGTCCAATAGACAACTGAGCAGAACAGATCACAATCCTTATAGCCCAACACCTATGTAAGTCTCAGACATATCAGTAAAATATTTCTTTAGGGTAAATTTGCTTTCTGTCTGAGGGTGGATATAGGGACATCCTAGAAAAATGAGGAAGAGGAGTGTCAATAATTGGGTCAATCAACAGAAATCCAAATGATCCTTCTGAGGAAAGGAGGGTGTGGCTCAAGTCAACATCCAAAGGAGTAAACCAGTCCCCAAAAGTATTAAATCTAGAGAGTATGCAGGGGTAGTGAGAAATAGTTTAAATTAGGGATTCTAAAGTCAGGTAGAACTGCACCAAATATGTAAAGGCAAGAGTAGTACATGGGAGAGACATGAGTAAGAGGATGCCCTCCCTACTTAAGAAAGTATGCTTTTATGATGTAGGCATGCTAGCCATCTCTGGAGGGATTCTAGCCATATTGTTTATTTTACTCCCAGCTCAAGGTACTGTCCAGATTACTCAGCTGTGTGACTTGTGTGCTTAATGGTGTTTAAAAGTAGGTGCTTATTACACACAATCTCTTCCTTTTCCTTCCCTATTTGTATCCTCATTGCTTAACAAAGTGCCTGTTACATAAAAAGCCTTAATAAATGCTTTTTTCTGTCTATTTAACCACACTTCCTCCTTACTCTGCAGTCATAGTAACGCTGTGGGACCAAATGATACTACCAACACTCCCTTTGCCCAGTAAAATAAAACAAAACAAAATGAACATCAACTCAAAATCATGGTTTGAAGAGAAAAGCAGTGGTGAAAGCCTTTAGCTGACCCTATAACATTACATAGCATCATTACATTACATAGCATCATTACATTACATTGCATTACATCATATTATATTATATTACATAAGCTACTTTGTTCTGTCTTCACGTACTTAATTCTTTCATTCATGGTCCTTAACAGGTTCCATGACTTTAGGATTTGCTGTGAATTACTGTCTCCCACATCCACAAGCACAAGCAGTGGATGAAGATTTGGTAGCTATATTCAGGTATAGGTTTGATTAGATGGTCACTGAGAAGCACTTCTGATTCTTAAATTCTGAGATTTGGTGGTTTGCTTTCTCTGTTCTTACTTCCAAATGATTCTGGATGAGGCCATATAACAATGCTGACTGTGTCAATTATGATATTATGTTATATAGTGCCAAGCGACCCTCACTCAAGTCTGACAATACTTTCTTTCCTGATTGGTTCCCTACCCTGTTCCCTATAGTGGATGTTCTAAACGTCTACTTTTCCCCAAGTACTCTGTGCTATCTTAACCTGTCTCAGGGATAAATTTGACTCATACTTCATTGAGAATAAGGCATCTGCCATCAATCCTCTCATCTCATCTATTTCATTCGTTAAAATCTCTCTACATTTCTGGTCACTTTCTCTTCCTTTGATCCATTCTCTAAGGAGTCCTTTTCTGCCAAGTCCAACCCCTCTTATGCCCTTGCTCCTATTCCCTCTCTTGTCTTTTACAATATATAATCAAACATTTATAGGAGATTACATCCCTTTGGATATTGGGGTAGAGGTTGAGAATGATTTTATTGTTTGATTTTTTTCTATTATTGACATCATTGTTCTTTCTCATTAAATGTTTTGCTATTAGAGTCTTGCTTGATTTCTTGGTAGCATATTCACTGTATGGAGGTCCAGTGAGATATATGGGGTGCTCAAAGAGGGCTAGTATCTCCAGTCTGAAAGCTGCCGAGGCCTCTTCAGGGTTGCTCATCCACCTTTGGTATCTACTTTTCACTCAGTTCTCACCTGTGGCTCCAAAAGCTGTACCATGTGCACAGCAGTTGTACCCTAGTAAAACCATCTCAGCAGATGTGCTAAACCAGATTGAGGGTAACTGATAAACCTCAAATCAATTGGTGAGTTATGGGGATGTCTACCCCAGGGATGAGAGGACTTCCCCAAGCAGAATGGGCAGGTGAGAACAATTTGTTCCAATGACCCTGAAGACAGATGAATTAGGCTCTGTGAAGTGTTGAGAGCCTGGTCAGACGTAGAAGTAAACAAGGTCATCCACTGCATTCTGAGTTATCACTAGTTGCTTGATTTTTGTCTTGCCTCTGGACTCTGGTGGCTCTGGAAGAGAGAGTAAGGCTGATGACTTTGTGCAGCTCTGCCTCACTTAAATCTAATTCATGCGCAGGATATCACCCTGTGAGGTCATTGATCCTCTTCAAAAGGAAGGACAAGTAGCAAAGGCCAGATCACATTTGCAAAATTTTGTGTAACCCAAATCCCTCACATTGAAGCTAGGGCAACAAGGAAGGAGCACCAGAGTTTTATGAGGTGACTTTCATATTTGTGGGAGATTTCATGATCAAACTCTCTGTCTCTTCATAACCTTCCCTAATCCCATCTTCCCCCATTTTCTACTACCCCTAACCTTGTTCTCTGTCATCATCATGACCTTTCATCCCTCCACCCCTCTGTACTATCCATGATCATCTCTTCTTCTCCAGTTGAACTCTCTTCCCCTCCCACTCTTGACCCCTTGATGAAACATGTTCAGGTCTACACTGTTCTCTGCCTTTAAACCTCTTCCTCCTTAATCCTCTAACTAATCACACTTTGCCAGACCTTGATTATTCTAACCAATGGACCCCTTTGTTCGTATTCATGTGCTATTGGATGGAACTGGAGGGGAGTCCACTACAAAGTTTGACCGTCTAATCTCAACTAGGTTCTTAATACAAGGCAATAACTTTATTCCTGTCTAATAATTCATTATCCTATTATTTGAACAGCTAGGTAGTACAATGGGTAGAGGTGAGGTTTCAGGAAGATTAATCTTCTTGAGTTCAAATATGCCATCAGACACTTATTAGTTGTGTGACCCTAGGCAAGTCACTTAACCATGTTTGCCTCAGTTTCCTCATCCACAAAATGAGTTAAAGAAGAAATGGCAAATCATTGTAGTACCAAGAAAACCTCAAACGAGATCACATGACTAAAATGACTGAATGATACCTTTTTTTCTCTCCCCAAACCTCCCATAGCACCATTCCTTATACATTTTCAGCTAGAGACCTTGCTTTATAGCTCATTTAAAAAAAATGAGGCCACTTACTTTGAGTTCCCTCTTTTAATGAGAAAATTATTATAGAGAGTTTAGCATAGTGCCTGGCACATAGTAAGTGCTATATAAATATTATTAAATTCACATGAACTTGAGAACACTATTCTTTCATCTCCTGATTAATTGTGGTAAATGTCAGAAATTATGAATAAATAACTTTGTGCAGTTTGCTATGATACTAAAACAATGTTAATCATGTAAAGAATCTTGGACTGTAAGATGTGAGACATAGAGTCTACTTTTGTTTCTGCCACTAATTTGTAGTATGACCCCAGGTAAGTCAATTCACTTTTCTCTAACTCTGCCCTCATTTATAAAATAGGGGTGGACTCAGTGATCTCTAAGGTCCCTGCCAGCTCTATTAGCTAGTAGGCAGCTGGGTAGTCCAGTGGATAGAGTACCTGGAATCAGGAAGATCTCACTTTAAATCCAGTGTCTGACTTACTAGCTGTGTGACGCTAGGCAAATCACTTAATCTCTATTTGCCTCAGTTTCCTTATCTGTAAAATGGGATCCTAATAGCCCCTCACTTCCCCCCGTTGTTATAAGGATCAAATGAGATAATAATTGTAAAGTATTTAGCATGGTGTCTGGTACATAATAAGTGATACATAAATGCTAGTTATTATTTTCATAATTTGTGCTGTTTAGCTTGTGCAATTCGTCTTTTTAAAATTTTAAAATCAATTTATGTGTACTTTTAAATTTTAAAATCAATTTATGTGTACTTTTAAATTTTAGAATCAATTTATGTGTACTTTTAAATTTTAGAATCAATTTATGTGTACTTTACAAAACTATAGGTGATTTTTTGTGTGAGGCTTGTGTCCATCTCTATTTTTTTAAAAATGTGGGCCTTAAGCTCAATCTGGTAAGAAACCCAAACCTTCTATCGTATCTGGAAAAATTAGATTCAACTTACATAATTTCAGTGTATAGCGCCTTTTCCATGACTGTGACCTACTTCATTCAAGTATGAGGACAATCTGTACATTAGTTAACTATCATCCTTTACTCCCTAACAATTAGAGCTTTCAAACAGCATGAAATAAAGCTGGGGCATAAACCTTCACTGGTTCCCTATTATTTCTGAATAAAGTCTATTCCTTCTGTTTGGAAGAGACTTCCTTACACATTTCTATCAATTGAAATTCTACCCATCATGTAGGTCCCTGCTCAAAGTCTCTCTCCCACCAGATCCCTGCATCGCTGATATATGACTCAGTTCAATTCAGCAAACAAACATATTTAGGTGTCTCCTATGTGCAAAGTTCTGTGCTTGGTGTAGAGAAGATAAACGGATATTTCTGCAAGTTTATTTTATCTCTATGGAGAGCTAAGTAGTTCCTGGAAATGCCTACAGAGAACCATATGAGTTAGACACTGGGGAGTGATGGAAGTGGGTAAATTGGCATCCAAGCCTGAGGGTTGCCAAATTCCTTTGCCCTTGGGAAAACCTTTTTGTTCACCATGCTGGATAAAGGCAACAGAGACCCACTAGGGTTAAATTTGTGCCCAATGCAGTTGTACTCCCGAATTACTATGTGATGAAAATCAGGGAGCAAGGAGCCACTGGAGTTAGGCTTAGACTCTGGAACCAGGGACAGGCTGCCATGGCCTGATTTTGTGATTAGAAATTTAGAGATGTCTCACAGACAGGGACCAAAGTGGGGACTGACTCAGAGGAAGTCCTAAGGACCAGAGATTGCCAAATACTCTGAATCTGGATGGATGAGTAAACCAGAAGTGGGGTGACTGATCACCCTGTTCTGCTCCCCCTGCCTTTCCCTTGTTTATCCTCCTGGGCTCAAAGCTGGACCCAGACAAACTCCTTCCTTATTTCTTCTTCATAATCTGTCATCCTGAAATGTGGTCCAGAAATCTGTCATCTGTACCAGAAGAATGGGGAGAGTAACTGGGTGGAGGTTGGAGTATTTAATACTTTTCCTTTCATCTTTGCTATCTTCAATAACCCATGTGGCTACATGTTGAATACCTGTGTCCTGTGAATGCCATCTGACATAGAAGGGAGATTCTGGATGGGTGGCTGGGGCTATATATAATTCCTATTTTTAGTCCTTGGGGTGTAATATTTCATATAGTCTAGGCAATATAGATTTCTTAATGCTGCCATATGGAGCCATGTGGGTAGTTCATGATACGTCATCTACTTCCACTCCCTTCTTCAGTGCACCGGAGAGATGTACATGAGACTACTTAGATGATGACTTGGGTAGATCTCTGTCTAGTGGACAAATAAGAAATTACATCTCTCTACTTGCCCCCCACAACATCCAATAATGACACATTTCCTTTCTTCAGGCTTAAGGAGCCCATTTGAACTACTAGCATTATATCAATGTACCATATATCACAGGATACTCACAAAGTATCACACATAGTCAAATATATGTGACACAAATACAAAAAAGTCAATCAATATACACTTATTAAGAGCCTACTATGTTCTTTTTCTCAAGAACCTTATTTTCTATTGGGAGATATGACATGTGCACAAATAGATAAATTAAAAAGTAAATACAAAGTAATTTTAAGACAGAAAGATGACTAACTAATGGGAATCAGAGAAGGCCTCATGAAAGAAGTAATACTTGAGTTGTACTTTGAAGAAGCTAAGCCTTATTAGAGGTAGAGGTATGAAGGAAGTATGTCCCAGACATCTAGGATAGCTTATACAAAGGCAGAGAGGTAGAAAATGGGATATTTTGTACAGTAAACAGTAAATAGGCCACTTCACCTGGAAAGGAAATTTTGTGACTGGGAAATATTGTGACTTCACAATATTCACAAATATTGTGAAATAAGAAAGAAGAAGTATGTGGGAGCTAGATTGTGGAGGGTTTTAAATGATAGGCTGAGGATTTTATATTCTGTCCTAGAGACAGGAGGTTGCTAATGAACATTGTTGGGCAGGAAAATGATAGTCAGTCAGTGGCATTTTATGAATATCAAATTGATAGCAGTGAGAAAGATGAATCTGAGAGGGGAGAGACTGGAAGGAGGGAGACAAACTAGCAGGTTATAGTGTATTATCTGAGATATGATAAAAGTTGAACTAAGGTATATTCTATGTGAGTATAGAGAATGGTGTGGCTGTTAGATATATCTTGAAGGAGGTTGAACAAAATTTGACAAATTGTGGGAGGATGAGAAAGAGGAAAGAGTTAAAGATAAGTATGACTATAAAGTTACAAACTTGTGTGACTGGAATGATGGTGGTACCCTTGACTAAAGTAGGAAAATTTGAAAGAGGTATAAGTTGGGGAAAAATATAATGAGTTCCATTTGGACATGTTGAGCTTGAAGTGAGTGTGGGGACATCTATTCAGATGTTTAGCATTAATTGATTTGCTGACCTGGAGCTCAAGATGGAGATTAGGGATGGATATTTAAATTTAGGAGTCATTTTTATAAAGATGATAATTGAACCCATGGGCTTGACTGAAGTCAGCATGGGAAAGAATGTAGAGAGAAAAGAGGAGGGTCTAGGACAGAGCCTGGTGGGATGCCCACAATTCATGGGAAGGAGAAGAATGGTAGTTAGAAGAAAACTGCAGTGATTGGGCAGTGAGATGAGAACTGAGAGGTCAGTGTCTTAGAAATCAAGGTAGAAGAGGCATGCTGGAGGAGCGTGTTCAACAGTGTCAAAAGCTGCCGGTTAAGGAGGAGAAAGGAGGAATGAGTATTGGATTTAGCAGTTAAGAGATTGCTGGTGATCTTGGAAAGAGTAGTTTCAAATGATAAGCTATGAAGCTAGATAAATGATTAAGAAGTAAGGAGGAGGTCATAAAATGGGAGCAATAGGTATAATTTAGTGATTTAGCTAGGAAAAGAAAGAGATTTAGGAAATTATGTCAAGGGAGTGTTAAGTTCAACTGAAAGTTTTATAAGGAGGGTTGAAAGGTTTGGGGAAGAAGAGGAAGACTAGATCTTACCCCCCAACCCCCAAACAGGGTTTTGGCTGAAGGAAGTTGGTGAGAATGTAGAAGCAGGGTCACTGACTGCAAAAAGGCTGTGGGAGAAGGGGAAGAGAAAGAGAACAGGCTCTTCTCTCTTCCTCTATAATTGTATCTTGGACAGAACTACATGGTTCATGAAATGCTTTTAGGAATGGGTGATCTATAGAAGTCAGTGAAGGGTCTAAAAATTCAAATGTGCATCTGTTATCTAGACATGTGGTTTTCTGCCAGTGAACTAAATCCAGTTAATCCTCCCATTGCAGCATAAGGAAAGTCAACAAGCTTTCCCTGGGTAAGCCTCTCTTCTTTAGTTTCATCTACCATCTCCTGTGTATATGCAGGATGACTACATAACTATGAAATCCTGGGCACTTGATATATGTCCTGCAAACCCATCCTAGTTCTACACTGTGTTGGTCAGTAAAATGTTTACGCTTGCACCCAATGAGTTGGCTATGACTTAAAGACACATAATAACAGGCATTGCAAAGGTATCTATTCACTTTTTGAGTCAGGGAAACTGTGTTGGTCAGTAAAATGTTTACGCTTGTACCCAATGAGTTGGCTATGACTTAAAGGCACATAATAACAGGCATTGCAAAGGTATCTATTCACTTTTTGAGTCAGGGAAATTGGGTATTGTGGTGGGATAACTCCACAGGCAGTTTTATGTTGTTTATATTTATGTGTACAAAAACACTGAACTTCTGGGCCAACAAGTTTACAATCCATACCTGTTGGCCATGGCCAGCTCAAAAATAATGGTTCATAATCTCGTTAAAATTTTATTTTTGTATTCTTATATTCTTCTGGAGTAAAAAGTTTTCCTGCATCAACCTCATCAACAATTCTGTACTCCAGGTACTCATCCACAGTGGTGGGGGCAGCTCCCAGGGACATGGTCAGCTGCTCCATGGAGACCTTCCTAGCACTGAGAACCTCTCACCCTTGCCCCTCTTTCCCTCTAATTACACCCAAGATAAAACTCTCTCCAGAAACACCTCCTTCTCTTCCCTCCCCACCCCAGCCCACCAGCCCTGAATTCTCTGGAGATTGCCTTTCATTTTCCCCAGGTCTGGGATTTCTAGTCACATGTCTAATATTGTGCTAATAACTGCATTTATTCTTTGGTACCTATGGGCATAGTACTCAGTTTCTAATTTCCATTGTAGGATCTGACAGAATTCCAGAATCTCTGGGTTGGAAGAGACCTCAAGGGCCATCAAATCCAACCCAGCCCCAAACAATGCAATAGTCTTTGCCTGGAGACCTCCAGGGAGAGAGAACCTAGTCCCTCCCGAGGCAGCCTATTTCTCCTTTTTTTTTTTTTTTTTTAGCTGTGATTGTTGGCATATTTTTCCTGACAATAATCCTAAAATTTCCTCTTTGTATCTTCTACCCATTGCTTCTGGTTCTGCTCTCTAAAGTCAAGTCAGAGAAGTCTCACCCTTTTTTCACAGGATATCTGAAGGCTGCTGTGCCCCTCAGTCTTTCCTTCTCCATTCTAAACATTCCCTGTTTCTTCAACAGCCTCTTAAAGTATGATCTCGAGGCTATTCACTCTGCTGGTTACCCTCCTGGTAGCAACACAATAGTGTAGAAAGACCATTGGAACTCTAGGCCTCCAACACAACAGCTATGTGATCCTAGTTAAACCAGCTAGTCTCTCTAAGCCTCAATTTCCACATCTGTAAAATTCAGATGATAGCAATACTTGTAGTACCTACCTCATAAGGTTTTTGTGAAAATCAAATAAAATAATGTATGTAAAGTACTTTATAAACTTTAAAATGCTACAAAAATGTCAACTATTAAAATATCTCCCTGTTGAATCATATTGACCTTAGAATCCACTGAAAGCCCCAGATATTTTTCAGATGAACTGCTGTCTAGCCAAGACTCCCTTATCTTACAGCTCTGAAGTTGTCTTTTTTAACTAAAATCTAAGACTTTGTATTATCCGTATTCAATTCCATTTTAGAGTAAGCCCAGTGTTTTTAATCTGTTGAGATCATTTCCAATACTGATTCAGTCATCCAATTTGTGATTCTTGTGAGCTTTGAGTCATCTGCAAATTTGATGAGCATGTCACCTATGCCTTTGTTCAAGACACTGATAAAATGTCAAAGAACTCTGGGTCAAGCACATCCCTTAGTCACTCCTCTAGAGGCTTTGTTCTGGACTTGGCCTGACTCAGGCCAGTCCCCTGGTAGTTTAGGTTCAGTATTGGAACAAAATGAGATACTCCTTAGTTATTCAACAATTAACAGAAACATTTGCTTAGCCATAGCAGGAAAAGAATATTTAACAAGGATACACATAGAGGACACCTTGAATTGATTCAGCTGAGCAAAGCTCCCTTGCCTGCTTTACCCAGGAACCAAGTCTCAGAGAGGCCCCAAGTGGCTGCTTTATCCTCAAAGAAGTGACATCAGCAGTCTGAGTCCTTAGTTCCCTGAGCCAACCAGGTCTGGAAGAATGTCTCAATACCTTTTAAGAAAAAAAAATGAGACTAATCTGCATGGTGGGAAGGGTTAGGATATTGTTTCTATCTCAGACTTTCTTATAGGTGGACTTTGAACTGTTGGTGACTAATCTTTGAGTCTAGCCATTCAAGAAATTCCAACTCTAACTGTGAGAAGTATTATCTAGCCTGACTCCTTCTGTCTTATCCACAAGATTATCAAGAGAGTCTTTGTCAAGTGTTTTTCTAAAATCTAGGCAAACCGTATATAAAACACATCCCTTATCTCTTAGCATTTTTCTGTGGAAGAAAGGAAATAAGACTGAGCGAGAATGATTCTTGATGAA
>CM053769.1:178315947-178352411 GCA_028658325.1 Potorous gilbertii
AGCCTATCCAAATTTTATTCCTTCAACAAAGCTTTCCCTGCATTGCAGTGTTGCTGAGCACTCTTTCCTCTGAATTCCTAAAGCACTCATGGTAGACACAGACCTAGTATGGGGAACCAGGAAGACCTGGGTTCAAATCTAGCTTATGATATTGATTGTGTGACTGTGGGTAAAGCACTTCACTTTTCAGTAACTAGATAACTCAGGTAACTAAGGCTACAAAGTGCAGAGAAAGCACTGACCTGCACTGTTAGAGAGAATTTCTTTACCCAGGAGTTCCCCATTTATGTTGATATATAAACTCATAGGTATAGTTCCTCCCTTACATGCTGGTACAATAATCATGTACAGCTCTGGGATAGTTCTTGCATTACCTTAAACTATTACTTCCTGGTGACATCTTCAGTTATTTAACTTTTTATGTGTTTCTATCTCCCCAACTATACATAAGCTTTTAAAGGTCAGGAACCATGACTTAAACTTCTCTGCATAACTTTAGACAGAGTACTTTGCACAGCCTAGGTGCTCAAGAAAAATTGGTTGATTGTTACTTTCTTAAGTTAGAAGCAGCTTTTTTCTTGTATGGAAAAGAATGTTAAATTGTAAAGAATTTCCAAATAACAAGAGAAATTTAGGAATAAAATGATTATATGTCTTTCTAGGAAATGCTCACAGTACAGTTCTTTGAAATTTTCTTTTCAGTCTTAACATGATTGTAAGATAAGGAAGAATAATAAGTATTACTTATTATCTATATAAGGTAAACACAGAAAACTAACTTTTAAATCATTTGGAAACTTAAAATAATCCCATGAAAACCTCATCTAAAGTGTATTTGCTCTCTAGTCACATTACTGATATTCTAACCATATCTGACCTACAGACATAGGAGCTCTAAACACTTAAACATTTATGGAGAGGTTGGTTGGTACAGAAGGTTCTCAGAAACCAGAAACATACAACTACAGGTGGGGAAGGAACAGATTTTACTGGAGAAATTGATGCACAACTCCTATTACTCCCTACCATCTTCAGGAAATTAGGGCTTACTTTCACAACATGCCTAATAAGAAAGAAGTGGCAGTAGTGAAAGTAAAGATGGCTCAGCCTACAAACCTCTATGTTCTTCAAACCTGGTCTAGTTCTTTTGGTCATAGTCATTGGAAGAGTAACAAAAGTAAGAAACAAGAATAGCTATAAATAACATCTACTAGAAAGGGGTGGGCAATGAAACCTTACTTTCTTTTTGGTTAACTAGTACGCTCAGTTTACTTTAGTAACTAGTACCTCATACTCTCAGAAGACAAACATCCTGAACACCAAATCTAGAACTGTCCAGGGTTAACATCTATTGCAAATGTGAACCGTTTTTTCAAAAGAAAAAAAAGTCTTCAAGAAGTTTGACCTTACCAAGAGGTAGCCAGAGTTGAGGAAGGAGTACTGAAAGAGAATCAGGAGGAGAAAACACAAGAGCTGAGATTAGGGTTTACAAACTGGAACTCAGTTTTTCAGAGAATGCAGTAATTTAAAAAAGCCTAAACCCATTCTCCCTACATCCTTTGATGAAACTAACAGAGTAAAGGTACACTTATTCTTGGTTTCATTAAGATCCTAGATCCAAAAGAAGCTGGCTCTTCTAAAGTCCTACTTTCATCCTGTTCTATCAGCCACATCCTGACTTTTCTTGCTTGGCCCAAATTCTGTTGTCCTGAGAAAAGACTATGTTAGTGACAGCATCCTACCCACTGAAATGCCTCTTCCCTTCAGGAAAGAAACACACTGACCACCTACTATTTTTCTGTAAGTCAAGGTTAAATCCCTAAACCTTTCCTGAATCCCATATTATATGCTGTCTGTATTGTTTTGATTTCAGAATACAGGCAGAAGGTTTGCACATCCTCAAGTTAGAGGTTAGGGCTGTACAACATTACCCCTAAAAGCATTTCACTTACAAAAAGAAATGGAGAGCACATGCCCAAAAAGAACACGGCCTGATCTTTTTCAATTTCCTCAACTGTAAAATGGGGATGATAACAGCATCTCCTGAACAGGGTTGTTATGAGGATTGAAGAAGATTTTTGTAAAGCACTTGGCTCAACATCCATCACAGTAGGCACTTGATAAATGCTTATTTCCTTCCTTCTTTTCTTTTTTAGTAGGTTGCCTCTCTCTTTTCATCAAACCACCTTTTCTTTCTTCTATCCCACCCCAGTTATTCCATTCCTCTTCATGAATCAATGAACCTACAAGTCAGAAAGGATCTTATGGGTCACTTAGTCCAAAATAGAGGCTTAACCAAGCTTCCCTTCTACAAAATCTTCCACAAGTAGCCATAAGGACCAAATGAGAACTCATTGTCTCTGAAATAGCCCATTCTACATAAGCCTAAATCTTCCTCTCTGAAACCTAGTCCTGCCCTGCATGGGCAAATCACAGGATAGCTGTCTTGTGTCCCCTACATCTTCTCTTCTCCTAACTAGGCATGCCCAGTTCCTATAACCAAACCTTGTAAGGTAGATTCTTCAAAGTTCTCAACATCTTCACTACTAAACATCCTAAACATTCAATACTTAACATTCTAAATACTAAAACAGTAACTGTTTCTCTTTTACCCAGGAACCCTGAGGGTCTTCCCTTTCCAGTTTGTTTGTTTTTTAAAGGGACTATTCCTTGAGTAACTGCTTAAAGAGGCCTATTCACTGAATGAGTGTATCTCACTCAAAGTGAGAATGTGAGAAGACCTTAGCCTGAAATGTCCAGGGTCTCCCATTGCATCCTGGGCCCTCTCCAGTCCTACTCATGAATATCTGGTCACTGGACCCAGATCACTCAGGAGAAGAAAGTGAGGTTGGTGACCTTGCACAGCCCTCCCTCACTCAAATCAAAGTCAACCACAAGTGAAGTCATCATCTTGATGTCATGGTCCTCTTCAGGAATGAAGGACAAACACAACAACAATATCCTCATCACCAACTTCTGGACCTGCTCCACAATTTGTTTCTCTGCTTTCTCTAAATTATGAGATCCTTCTGAACCAAATATACCAGGGAAAAGGCCAAACAAGAGACAGTATAGCAAAGAATTTACCTCTGGAACACAATGTATCCCTTTTAATGTAGCCTGTGATAACACCAGTTTTTTTGCCTGCCACATCTGTTGATTTCCTCTGAGCTATTCATTCCCTACTTTCATTTTCTGATACAGAGGAATAAGCACTAACTCTGGAAACAAAGTACTTGGGTTCAGATTCTAACAATACACTTACTTGTGTGACCTTGGGTAAATCATTTAACCTCCCTTGGCCTTTAGTTTCCTCCTCTGTTAAATGGGGGCAGGGAGGTGATACAGTAGATAGAGTGCTAGGCATAGGGTTAGGAGGGCCTGAGTTCAAATCCAGCCTCAGACATTTATTAGCTGGTTGACTCTGGGCAAGTCATTGAAGCTCTGGTTGCCTCAGCTCCTCGTTAAAAAGAGAATAATAACAGTACCTACCTCCCGGGGTTACTGTAGGATCAAATGAAATAACCATTATAAACCACTTAGCATAGTGCCTGACACATAAGAAACACTATATAAAATGCCAGTTTTTATTAAACAAGGGAGAAGACTTCATGGTCTCTGAGGTCTCCAGTTCTAGATCCATAATCCTATGATGTCTCTGTCCTTTCATTATACAGAAATTTTTGTTATAAAAACAAAAATTTGAATAGGATTCCAAGTGACATATTAGTCTAGGAAACTAGTTTGGATCCTGATATTTACTTTCATTTCCTATAATGCCTATTTTTTTCCCCATAGCTACAACTTCTGAAGACCTGGAAAAATTCTCATCACAAAAGTCCTCAGTACTGCCAAATGATTCAATATTGTAAATGGATAGTTTTATCAGTGGAAAAAGCATTAAAGATGTATTGGCATCTGCTTCACTGCTACACCCTAAGAACCATGGATTTCATTAAGCTAAAACCTTCTATGTGTCTCTCCCATTAGAATATGAGCCCCTTGAAAGCTGGGGTTATCTTGTTTATCTGTTAATATTCCCAGTACTTTGCAAAAAATAAGTATTAATTTTTTTAATCTTGGATTCATTCTTCATTCTTATCACCCACAGTGCTATATTAGCATCTATTTAAAGTTTTCTTTAAAAGTCATGGTTCCTCTAAATCCATTTTATTTTCTCCTGTAAATTCCCTTGAGAAGAAGAAATCATGTCTTTGGGAATGCAGAACAGAAAAGAAACACATAGCATAGAAAATGAGAAAGAGAATCAGGACCTAATCTGCAATTACCCTAAAACCACATGACACCTAGAATACTGATTGAATACCACTACAACAAAAAGTTCTATATAATGAAAAGACTTCTGTATCTCAGCTAATAACAACCCACTTGCCCATTTTTACTACAATACAATTCCAGCATAGGCAAATTTTTCTATGGTCCCTACGGAAACAATATAAAAAGGATTTTATTGAAGCAGATTTCTGATTCTCGATGAGTGCTCTTCTGCAAACATGTTACATAAAACATATGTATATAATCAAAACAATCTGGAGGCAAAGATTCTCTTTGTGACAGGGCAATTACTTGATCTTTCTGGACTTTCCTTATTTGTAAAATAAGAAAGCTAGACAAGATAATCTCTAAGGTTCCTTTGAGCTCTAAATTCTATGATCCTATGAAAATGTGACTGAGATAAATCTTCCAAAGATTATCCTGGATAGAACAGATTGGACTCAAAATGCCTTTAAAGGACTATACTGTTACTCTCCTAGTATTAATTCATTCCTTGCAAAATCTATTATGTGTACTGAAGATGTAATATTAAGGACTTCTTACATACATATTCCCTTTCCCCTTATTCTACAACTAAGTTTCACTTGTAAATATCAACTCACAAGAAATTAAATGTTTTTTTTAATAAGGAAAAGTACTTGAATTCTTACATAGTTCTGTCGCTTCTCTAACCAAAAAATGTAAAAAGAAAAGAAAACCAAATTCAAACACCTTCTACTTTTTAAAATGAGTTTAAAACTATCCTTGCATTTGTTCTATTGCAATACTAATAACCAAAAGCTTTTAAAACATATTTTGATAAGAGACATTTAGGTTTCTTATGATCATATACCACAACTCTGATGCTTTAGTCCTATATGTGATAGGCTGAGCTCAAAAGATATGGGTCCTGTAGCCTAATTCAACCTTAGAGATCTAATTTACTAGATTGAAAAAAGTAAAGGTACTTCCAAAAGCATTCCTTTTACTGTACTGAAGTATAGCAAAATTCTCAAGCATGATGGCTCTGGTCTTGGCAACTAGTTTACATAGCATTCAAGAAAATTATCCCAAGCTATTTACAAACTGACAACCAAAAAAAAAAAAAGGATCCAGTGGCTCCAGAAGAATCACTTTATATTTCTGTTGGAATTTCACTTAAGAAATGTAAATATTTTAAAGATATCTGCTCTCAGTATGTTTCCAAATGCTGAACTAGTGCTGAATTAGAGAAACATTTGGTAGCTGAGTATTTACTATATTAAACTGTTTTAACATTAATCCATTACCTTAAAACATCACCTTCCTCTATTCTTTATGCAATACATTGCATAATATTGTCAAAGATTATTAAATACAGAATCTTCAAAAGGGCAATAGCATGGTAATGGATAGGATAGTTTTAAGTAATTGTGTTAGTAATGCAAGAAATAATATATGTGTCAAATATATAAGCATTATAAATACTAAATATCAAAAGTGCAAAAACTACTTTGTTTTATAATGTGCTCTAAAAAAGAATACTACATAGAAATCAGAGTCCTTGTGAACTATCAATTCTTTTAAAGTAAAGCTGTTTAATCATAGTAACAAATGAAAAAACCATAAGAACCTATGTTTTAAAGTTAACCTTTTTCTCTCACATAATAACATGTATTTACTTGCAGTCCTAGGCACTAAGAAGTAAGCTCCGAAGTTAACTTTACTGAAGTTGAAAGATGAAAATCAGGGACTAGCACTGCTAATTGCTTCCTCCAGTCTGGCCAAGAAATGGGTCCCACTGGGCAATTAAAACATGACACAGGTGCCCAGGCAAGTAACAAATCCATTTTTAAGGTTATAAATTCCAATATTCCCCTATTTATACATGGAAGAACACCTCATTTTTAAGGAAGATTATTTACTCTGAACAAAAAAGATCATCACTATCCCACAGAAATTCTACATTTCCCTGCACAGTCATTAATTTTTCATTAGAAATCCTGTCTTCTTTGGAAGATACAGAAATGAAAATATCCCAGTCCTACTAAAAACCTTAATGTCCAAATCTGCTAAACCTATAATATGATGTCACAGTAATAATCTTATGAGCATAATAGAACACAAACCCCACAGGGACAGCACCAGGGCACACTCCTGAAACTTACTGGCACCCCACCCAGTTGCTCAGACACAGAAAGGTAAAAGTGCTAATGGAACGGGGAGTTGTTAGCTGTAGCATCCAGCCATCAGGCACTACATACCACTTCTTAGTGCACTCAACCATAAGTTCCTGGTAGGAGGCCACAAACTGGAACTTTGAGGCATGTTTTCCAACACGCTGCAGTCTCTTCCAAACTGAAGCCATGATGATGGTCAGTGTGCAGTAACACCTCTAAGGGAGCGATGCAGCAGCTTTAACAAAGTACAGTATCCAAAGCTAGGAAGCTGTTTTCTAAGTCTGTATTTTGAAAAGTGAATTATAACTTGAAACGATGTTGAGGGTCCATGACTCTTCTCCCTATTTCACAGGGTAAATCCCACTTAGATGAACGGCACAGCCTGCAACATGGTACACATGACTGCATGAGTGAGAAGAGGTTCCCTCATGGAGACATCATCATTGCTCCTCATGGGCTCTGTGATGTGTAATCTGTAGGACTGGAAAGCAAAACAAAGACAAAAAAACAATGAATGAAGACAGGGGAAGGTGTCTGAGAAGAGGTATTCAGTATCAGAGGTTCTGCAACTGACATGGTGCTAGAGGTGGTGTGCGGCTGGGGTCTTTTTTTCTGACGTGCCGTAGCTGAAAGCCAAAGGTATCAATGGTGGAAGACGGGAGGACGGTCATATCGGGCCGGGTTCCTGGCCACCATCTACCCAGCCACCCCGCTGAGCCACCCCCAACCCAAGAGAGGCCACACCGCCCGGAGGGCGAGCCGCGAAGCCCCGAAGAGGCCGCTTGGCGCTCGGGCCTCGGCGGCCGCCCCCCACCCGAGCCGGGGGTGGGGGTGTTAAAAACGAACTCTTTGTGTCTTTGTGCCAATAATTAATCGTGTCCCCGGCTCCCTCCCAGAACAGGGGCTCAGATCAGACGCAGGAAAGGAGGGAGGGGCGAGGCGGGGAGGAGGCAGAGGAGGGCAGGGTCCCAGGCCCGGCGCCCACCGCAGGCTCTCGCCCCCAGCCTCGGCGTGACGGCGTAACAGAGGGGAGCGGAGACTCCCTGCGCCTCCAGCGGCAGAGGGGGCCGGGGGCGGCGGCGGGAAGGGGGCCCGGCCGGGCCGGGCAGCTCCGGCACTCCGGCCGCCTCGGGCCCCGGGCCCGCCCGCCGTCCCTGTCACCCCGAGGGGCACGTCCCGCCCCTCCTCACACCTCTGGTCCCGCCGCGCCTGCGCTGCCGGCTCCGGCTCGGGCCCCGCTGCCTCCTCAGTGCCGCTTCTCGCTCTCCGCCGCTGCTGCTGCCGCTGCCGCCGCTGCTGCTGCCTCTGCAGCCGCCGCTGCCGCCGCCACCGCCTCCTCCATCCCCGCCGCCCGAGCCACATGGACCAGGCGAAGCCTAGCCAGCGCTAACGGGCGGCCCCACGCCGGCCCGGCCGGGCGGGAGGACACCCTTCAGCCCGCAAGCCTCTCCCCAGAGGGACTCGCCCAATGGTCGGGCCCCTCACCCCCGCCCCAGGGCCAGGCCCCCCTCCGGAGTAGCTGCTGCTGCGGCGGCGGCTGCTGCGGCGGCGGCTGCTGCTGCTCAGTCACCAGCACCCCCTCCCCCCCCATCCTCCTCCGCCACCATCATCATTACCTCCCCCAGCCGCACCTCTCACACTAACCCTACCCACAGCAGCCCAACCTCCGCCCGCCTCGCCGCCATTGGCCGAGACCGCTGCCAGCCCCGCCCGCTCCCGAGGCAGGTCTGCGGAGCGTCCGGACCAGTTCATTGGCCGCACGCTCCTGTCCATCACGGACGCTCCGCCCACAGAACGGGGGCGGTTTTTCACTCGCCCGAGAAAGACTGGAAGGTTCTTTTCGCTCTCTCTGTCTGTCTCTGGCGTGTCTCTTCCTCTTCTTCTCAGTGTCAGCTTCTCCCCCCTTTTTTTTAAACTGATGCAGACGGAGGGGGACGCCCCGCCCATTCCTTTGATTGGCTTGGGGGCGGGGTAGACTCTGGACCGGAGAGAGTAAGGAGAGTTTATGGTGAGTTAGGAGGTGGTTGGTGGGAAGGGCTGCCTGTCAAATAGGCTGCCGTTTCAGGATTGGACGGTGGGCGGGACTCTCAGGTGTAGCCTGGCCTTCGCATTCCCACTTTGGAGTAGGTTCTGCCTCTGCCGGCTGCCAGCGCCTTCCCTGGGGGTGGGCATTCTTTCCCTTTCTTTAGTGCCCAGCCCAGCCCCACCCAGTCCTGCCAGTTCTGCTCCCAGCCTGGTCCCTGAAAGCCCTGGGGCGGCCAGTTTAGCTCTGCGGGGGGCCAAGCTTTCATATTCTTGTGACTTCAGTTTCCCAGAATTTGAATGAATCAACCATTTATTAAGCCCTTAGGATGTGCAAAGCACAGGGCTAAGCCCTGGGGATATAAATAGAAGGTAAACTGTTGCTTCCTTCAAGGGAGTTCACAACCTGATGAGGGAGAAAACGCACATGGAAAGTTTCATTTGCGAGTCAAATGGAAAAATCCTACGGTCCCTAGATGTTAATACCTCTTCTGGATGGAGCAGAATGTATTGTGCTTCAGCTGAGGTTTAAAAAAAATTGGGGGAGGGGGGCAGCAATCATCTCAGACAAAGCAAAGCAAAAATAGACCTAATTAAAAGAGATAAGGAGGGAAGTGAGGTTTGCTGAATGATGCCATAGACAGTGAAGCAACATCAATACTAAACGTATGTGTACCAAGTGCCATAGCACTCAAGATTCTTAAAGAAGTTAAAAAGTTGGATGAGACAGGCCTCTAGAGAAAATTGAATGGGAATAAAAAGGAATATACTTTTTCCACAGCTGTACATGGCACCTACACAAAAATTGTGTATTTGGGCAGAAAAAACTCACAGCCAAATGCAGAAAAAGCAAAAATATTAAATATGTCCTTGCAATAAAAATTACATTCGATAAAGGACTGTGGAAACAGATTAAAAATTTATTTGAAACTAAATCTAAAGAATAAGTGGGTCAAAGAACAGACCATAGAAATAATCAACAGTTTCATTAAAGAAAATGACAATAATGAGACAGCATACCAAAATTTATGGGCTGCAGCCAAAGCAGTATTTAAGGGAAACTGTACATCTCTAAATGCTTACTTCAATAAAATAAAGAACAGATCAATGAATTGGGCATGAAATTTTAAAAAACTATAGTAGGAGCAAATTTAAGTACCCAATTAAACAATTTGAAATCCTGAAAGTCAAAGGAGAGATTAATGAAGTTGAAAACAATTGAAATAAATTAAAAAAAACCTAGAAGCTGATTTTATGGGGGGGAAACTAAAATAGATAAACCATTGGTTAGTTTGAAGTAATTATTAGGAGCTATTGTGCCTAATTATATGCCAACAAATATGACAACTTAATTGAACTGGATGAATATTTGCAAAAATATAAATTGCCCAGGTTAATAGAAGAGGAAATAGAATATTTAAATAACCCCATCTTAGAAAAAGAAATTGAACAAGTCATCAGTGAGCCCCCTATGAAAAAATCCCCAATGCCAGATAGATTTGCAAGTGAATTCTACAAAACATTTGTTATTGTTTGCCCCTCATTTTTGAAGAAGACCAATGACATCATGGAGTGATATCTTGACTTGCTCATGAATTGGATTTAAGTAAGGCAGAGTTGTGCAAAGGTATCAGCCTCAGAGTCATAGAAGTCCAGTGGCAAGACAGAAGTCAGGAGGATTGGTGATATCCCAGGGTGCAGTAGATGACCTTGGCATCTTCAATGTTTGACCAAGCTCTAAATTCTCCCTGGCATCTGCTTCAGCCAACTTTCATGGCCATGGGAACAAATTATTCTCATCCATGAATTCCACTGAGGGGAGGTCTTTACATATTTTGGAGAGGACATCCCTCTAACTCACCCACAGGTTACCCTCAATCTGGTTTAGGCTGTCTGCTGAGACAGTTTTACCAGGTTGTGGCTGCTGTGCATGCTACAGCTTCTTGGAGACACAGGTGAGAATTGAGTGCCAGGTGGACACCAAAGGTGCATGAGTAACCCTGAAAAGGACTCAGAAAGCCCTCACACCAGAGGTCCTAGTCTTCCTTGAACACCCATACACCCTCCCCCCGAAAAAATTTAAACAAGTAATTCCAATAAAATATAAACTATTTGGGAAAATAGTCAAAGAAGGAGTACTACAGAATTCCTTTTATAACACAAATATGGTGCTGATACCAAAACCAGAATAAGCAAAAACAGAAAGAAAACTATAGACCAGTTTCTGTAATGAATATTAACAAAAATTTTAAATTAAAAACTAGCAAAGAAATTATAGTAATATATCATACATTATGACCAGGTGGGACTGATCCCAGAAATGCAAAACTAGTACAATATTAGGAAAACTATTAACATAATTGATAATATTAATAACAGAAACAAAAATATATCAATGGATGCAGAAAAAGCTTTTGACAAAATACAACATTCGTTCCCATTAAAAACACTAGAAAGCATAGGCATAAATGGAGCTGTATTTTAGAATGATAAGTAGTAGGTACTAAAAACTATCCGCTAGTATTATCTATAATGAAGGTAAGCTAGAAGCCTTCCCAGTAAGATCAAAAGTGAAGTAAGGATGTCCACTATCACCCCTTTTAATCAATACTGTACTAGAAATCCTAACTAAGAAGAGGAGAAAAATAAATTGAAGGAATTAAAATAGGCAATGAGCAAGCAAAACTATAATTCTTTGCAGACAATATGGTGGTATGCTTAGAGAACCCTAGAGAATCAACTAAAAAATTAGTCAAAATAATAACTTCAACGAAGTTGCAGGATATAAAATAAATCCACATGAATCCTCAGTATTTCTATATATTAATAAATATATATTACCAACAAAGTCCAATGGAAAGATAGAGAAATTCCATTTAAAATAATATAGACAATATAAATATTTGGGTGTCTACCTGCCAAGACAAATAAATAGAATTACAAAACACTTTTCACATAAAGTCAGATCTAAACAATTGGCAAAATGTGAATAGGTATGCCAGTAGAAGAAAAAAGACAATTCTACCTGTTGATTTGCTTATTTGGTGCCATTCCAATCAAGCTATCAAAAATTATTTTATAAAACTAGAAAAAATAACAAAATTCATCTGAAAGAATGGAAGATCAAGAAAATCAAGGAAATCAATGAACAAAAATTGAAGGAAGGTGGCCAGAAGTACCAGATCTCAAACTGTGTTAAATCATCCAAAGGGTGACAAAGTGGAAGTGCCAGATGTGGAGTTAGAATGATCTGAGTTGAAATCTGACCTTAGACACATATTAGTTCGGTGACCCTGTGCAAGTCACTTTACCCTATTTGCCTCAGTTTCCCCTGTCAAATGAGCTGGAGAAGGAAATGGCAAACCACTGCAGTCTCTTTGCCAAGAAAACCCCAAAAGGGGTCACAGAGTCAGACAGAACTGGACAACAATAATCATCCAAACAGTCTTATACTGGCTAAGAAATAGAGGATCAGTAGAATAGATTAAGTACACAATATACAGTAAATATATACATACGGAGTAGTAAAAGACCATAGTAATCTAGTGTTTGATAAATCCAAATATCCGCATTTTGGAGTCAAGAACTTATTGACAAAAATTGTTGGAAAGCAGTTTGATAAAAACGAAGTATAAACCAACATCTCATACCATATACCAAGATAAGGTCAAAATGCGTACAACATTCAGATATGAATGGTGATGTCATCAGCAAAATAAGAGAGCATGGAAAATTTTACTGGTCAGATCTATGGAGAAGGAAAGAATTTATAATCAAACAAGAGGTAGAAGCATTATGGGATATGGAATGAACAATTTTGATTTCATTAAATTTAAAAGGTTTTCACAAACAAAAGCAATGCAGCCAAGATTAGAAGGAAAACAGGAAACTGGAGAGGAGGGGGAAATTTTACAGGAAGTTTCTCGATAAAAGACTTCATTTCTAAAACATATAAAGAATTGGGTCAAATTTATAAGGTCATTTTCCTATTGACAAGTTGTCAGCTTTCAGAAGAAGAAAGTTATCTATAATCATAGGAAAAAATGATCTAAATCACTATTGATTAGAGAAAAGAAAATTAAAACAACTCTGAGATAGTACCTTACACCTATCAGATTGGCTAATATTACAAAAAAAAAAAAAAAAGAAAAATTAAAAATGTCAGGATGTGGAAAAAATCAATACACTAATGCATTGTTGGTGGAGTTGTGAACTGATCCAGCTATTCAGGAGAGCAATTAGGAACTATACCCAAAGGATTATAAAACTGCATGCCTTTTGACCCAGAAATACCACTTCTACGTCTGTATCCCAAAGAAATCAAAGAAAAACTTATATGTACAGAAGTATTTATAGCAGCTCTTTTTGTGGTGGTAAAGAATTGGAAATCCAGGGGATGACCATTAATTCAGAAATGGCTGAACAAGTTGTATTATATGATTGTGATGGAATACTACTATGCTATAAGAAATGAAAAGCAGGATGGTTTCAGAAAAATCCAGGAAGACTTATGAACCGGATGCAAAGTGAAGTGAGAAGTAAGAGAACACTGTACACAGTATCAGCAATATTATACAATGATCAATTGTGAAAGACTTAGCTATTCTGAGTAATACAATAATCCAAGCCAATTCCAAAAGAAATTTGATGAAAAATGCTGTCCACCTCCAGAGAAAGAACTGATGGGATCTGTATCTAGATCAAAGCATTCTTTTTCTTATGTTATATTTTTCAAGGGTTTTCTTTCTTTTTGGGTCTGTTTTTTCTTTTGCAGCACGGCTAATATGTAAATATGTGTTGCATGAATTTATGTGTAAAATCTGTATCAAATTGCTGGGCATCTCAAGGCGGGGTAGGAGAGAAGGAAAGAATTTGGAATTAAAAATTTTTGAAGACCAATATTTAAAGAAAAAAACTTACATGTAATTTTAAAAAAATAAAATCTTTTCAGTTTTTGATGTTGATTGTTTAAAGAATTTTTCTGGATCTTCAAGAGCTATGTAGCCACAGGCTAAAGGTCTACCCTCCCTTCTAGGTCTTATTCTCCACCATGTCTCAGTCAGCCCTCCTTGGCCTAAATCAAATCCTTCCTGCCACTTCAGGTCGGCCCTTTGACTATGCTTCTTAGGCATACTTCATACTTCTATCTCACTGACCCACTTCTTTAACAGTTCCTAGTCATAGATTCAGAATTCAGACCTCAGAGGTCATTCAGCCTAACCCACACCCATCCACTTTACAGATAAAGAAACAGGCCCAAAGAAGTTATATGACTTGCCCAAGGTGACATAGGTAGTCTGTTGTTTACCCTTTCTATTATTTTGATCTTCCACTCTGCTTTTCTTTCCTTTCACTGACTGTAATGCTGTAAATTTAGAATTGCAAGGAATTTCAGGCCATTTAGTCCAAATACCTCAATTTACAGGTCATGAAACTGAGAGCCCAGAAAGATCCAATGACTCTCCCAAGGTTTTGCAAGTGCTAAGTGGCCAAACAGGCAACTGACTCCAAATCTTGTGTCCCTTCTGCCCTGTACCATACAGCCCAGAAAAACTCTGAACTTTTTACGCCTTATCTTGTTCATCCCAGAAGGTGATTATATTTTAATCATTCTAATTGGTCAAGACAAATCAACAAGCATTCATGCATCAAGCAAGTGCAATTTTTGCCCTCAAGGCATTCACCATCTAGTAGGAGGGAGGGAATAGGTACTTACTTATTTATAAGCATGAAACACCTCCTACAGGTTAGGCACTGTGCTAAATGCACAATAAATAGAGATCGAGTAACTTGACTAGTAGGAAGTGTGTGAGGTCGCATTTGAACTCAGGTTTTCTGACACAAGGCCCAGAGCTCCAATGGCTATTCTGCCTTTGCCTTCTCTAAATGGTAAAAGACAACATGCAAACAACTATGTACAAATAAGAGTATTAAGCAGAGAGGATCTTCAAGGAAAGGCACCAAGAGGAAGAAACACTAATTAGGCTTCCTGTCACAATTCTCTCCCATCCAGTCACCCACATAGCTGCCAAAGTGATATTCTGAAAACTTGTGTCTAAATATGTCATTTCCCTGCTCAGCAAGCTCCAGTGCTTCCCTTGTACTTCTACGATCACAAACTACTTTGTTGACCATTTAAAACCCTTAACAACCTGGCTTCCAATCACTTCCCTTATTTATTAAGCATTCATTACTAGCCTTTATTAACTTTTCAGTCCAGCCAGACCAGCCATTTGCTGTTTTACGCACACACACACACACACACACACACACACACACACACACACGCACACACTCACCCATCTCTTGTCTCACTGAGCCCCATGCCTGAAATGCAGTCTCTCTTCTCACAGGAACTTAGAATCCCTTCCCTACCTCACAGCTTATTTCAAGTGTCATCTCCTACATACAGTCTTTCCTGCTCCTCTCCTTTACTAGTGCCTCCTCTCCAAAAATTGTTATTTAGATTCCTTCTGAGTCAATCAGGGCTCAAACAGTGACCAAGTAGGGCTTGGTCTGGGACCAGAGTGATCTGGGGTTAAGGCTGGTCTTTAAGAAAAACAAAACAAAACAAAAAAAAGTTTTAGAGATTAAAATTTACATTTTCTTTGAGCAGAGCTTTGGCAGGTAAGAGTGTAATACCCTGTGTGGAGAGAGAAGAGAAGAAAGGAAAGGAAAAGGAAAAGGAAAAGGAAAGGAAGGGAAGGGAAGGGAAGGGAAGGGAAGGAAAGGAAAGGAAAGGAAAGGAAAGGAAAGGAAAGGAAATATATATGACAGGGAGGGGGGAGATTTTACCCCTAGAATGTTTATTGGAGAAGTAGTCAATCAACCTCTGGGAACCTAGTCCACCAAGGCAATGAAAGTTGGAGAAGTTGTCACAGGAGTTTTATAAACATACCCCATCTCTTAAGCTCCTAGCCCATGGCCTTTCCGCTAAATTTCAGTAACAGGAACATGGAATAATAGAGTATACTACACAAGTATAGTTTGACTATACATATTTTTATTTATAATCGAAGAAGCAAAGAAATTAAAATGAATGTATTAGAACAATTACCATATGAACTATCTGCCTGTGACTCCACCCAAATCTAGGCAACTACTACTATATAGATATGACCTATGTTCTATAGGGTAGCATTATCTACTCTATAGATATGACCAAAACTTAACTGTAGAAGAAAAGATTATTTCAAGCCTTAGCCATTCCCATAGGGAGCTAGCAAAAACCTCCAGTGCTGACACTAATAAATTGCCCCTGCTGTTAGAGCAACCGTAACATCATTTGCTTTTCTACTCACAGCCTTCTAAAGGGTCAATGTCCAGATGTCTGTATCAGTGGAGGAACTCAGGAACTAGGGCCAACTTCCAGTACTACTGTTTTTCTGCTTGCAGTGGTCTCACTCTAATTCATTCCAAGCATCACTGCCCATTAATGTTTGCCCACTTTATTGTTGGTAAGTTTTTATTAAGATAAACTTAGGAAATCTAAAAATTCAAGATGAAAGGGATTTTTTCACCTCAACTGACAGTGAAAGAGTATAACTGGAACTTTCTACAGATAGTTGACAGGACTGACAATGTTATTCTTTGGGTGTAACATAATTATATACCCATTTAATATTATTTGCATTTGATTTATTAAAAAATTAATTTCTTATGGAAAAAAATAAAAATTGACTATTCCATTTTCCAAAATATAATACACAGAATATTGAAATGTATAGCGGACAAGGAAGAAGGCAACTTTTTCCATTCATAGCCTCTTCACATGCTTTGCTTCTGTTCAGTACTTATCTCTAGCAAGGTGCCTGATGAGATTACTATGCAGAGTGACTGCAAGTGACTTGAAAAGTAACAGGAAGAAATATATGAATGAAATTTAACACCTACAAATTGCTAACTATCCCTTTATCATGTTTATTTAGAACATAGGGCACATAATATAGCTCCATTAAGTCACCTATAGACTGAGCCCTCAGTTTTGAGAAGACACAAAGTCCATTTCATTGAGTCTATTCAAGTCACTGTGCCAAAGTGCAATAAATAAATATTTACTCTTTTAAAAAATAACATTTCAACTTGCTGCAAATCATTACAGTAAATTTTGGTAGACATCGTTGAAGAAACTTAAAATGCGGTTTCCATCCTTCCTACTCTGCTAAAACTGCTTTCTGAGAGGAAGGGAATAAGCATTTATATAGAGCCTACTATGTGCTAGACACTGTGCTCACCACTTACTATTAATATTATTATGTTATAATTTATATTATATTATTATTTCTTCTCTTACATGTAATATAATATTAAATATTATCTCATTTGGTCCTCACCCTGAGAGGTAATTACTGCTCTTATTCTTATTTTATGGTGGAGAAAACCAAGGCAAACAGAGTTTAAGTGACTTACTCAAGGTCATGCAGCTACTACAGTGTCTGCATCTGAATTTGAACTCTGGTCCTCTTGACTGCAGGCCTAGGATTTGGGTCACTGTGCCACCTCACTATGTCCTTACCAATCATATTCTTTTTGCCAAATCCATGACCTTTTCTCAATTACAAAGAAACACAGACTGAGTGCTTACTATAAGGTATGCTATCTATACATAAACATGTATTAATTTATTTTTTGAAAAAAAAGATACGAGTTTAACTGGAGTTCCTCACCACTCCACCCCTGCCCCATGTTAGAGTTACATATTCTGCCAAACTATTAACCAATTTCTAGTATCTTAATTCTGTCAAGCAAAAAGGGGTCACGACTAATCTACAATCAAATAGGCATATTTCTACTATATTACTGCCTTCCCCAATGGGCATTTGCAAGACAGCTACCAAGGGTAGTATAGAGGAGGACAATCTGTGACCAAGAAATAGATTAAAACTTGTTAGCCCACAAAGGGCTCCCATCAGCCATTTTAAACAATGATGTGCAGAACTTTGAAATGACATACATTCTAGGCTTCTAGGGAATCATTTTCACAAGCAATATTCCAGTGGTACGTGATAATGTAAATTTTGGCAGATTTTAATCTAGTACCAGACAATAAGTTGAAACACTGAGAAAATAGAATATAGAAGGCAACTTTCTAGTTGGAAGGAATCTTAAGAAATCAGCTAATCTAGTACCTGCAGTTTAGGGATATTGAGGAAGAGAGACTGGACCTATGATTTCATTGATATGGCCACTTCAGGTGAGAAAATACCAACTGCAGCAGCATTGCAAGGTCTCTGCAACTTAAAAATTTTACTGAGTTTCCTTGAGCACTTCAAGATTAAGTGGGGGTAGGGAGGAGGGGAGGGGTGGGAGCAGGGAGGTCAGAGAGTATCACACAGCTGTTTTATGTTAGAGAAACAACTTGGACCCTGGTCTTCCTGACATCCCTATTCTCTACTACTTCATGTTGCTTTTCATCCACATTTTACAAATGAGAAAGCTAAGATCTCAGGTCTCAGTATTTGCTATATTATATATGTATGTACACACACATATTTAGGGAATATTTTTCTACTTTCTAAAGATTTTTTTTTTATTTTAAGGAATATTTTTTAAAATGCTGTAGTAACTATATTGCTATTTTGCTTTCTGTACATTATCTAATTCTCTGATACCTTTCCTGTGTGGTTAATTCCATTCTCATAGCACATTAACATTATGATCTCAAGATACATCCTGCATCATTAAGAATTTTAACTGTGTGTATGTTTTAATGGCTAAATTTATGAAGAAAACCACATGCTATTTTAATCCAAGTTATCATTGAAAGACAATCTATATGAAAATAAAAAACCAACATCCATCTTTATAACCACCCCTGCCTCATTCTACTCTATAGATTCAGCTTTAAAAAAAATTCTTTTTTTAGGAACCAAACAAATCAATCTTAGAAACAGAAGGAGACTCAAATAATGAAGTGCTCCTTTGATAACTGTGGAAAATTTTAACAAAGCATCTAAATGTTTTTTTAGGACATTTCCTCTCATAATCATTTCCTTTCTTGATCCTTCTATCTTTTCCCCTTAACAGAAAGCTGGATCCATTCAGATGATAATGCATCCCTGGCCATCATTTCCAATAATGGCTGTATTTATGCCCTAACTCTGGTTAAAGTGCAGCAAATATTCCTTCCTCCCCAGTGCCACTCCTAGCCTCCCTGCTCTAATTTCTATCACTCAAAAACTTCTCCTCCTTTGAGTTCAAGGAAGATAGCCTGTATCTTCCTTGCTATCTATACATAAACATGTATTAATTTATTTTTTGAAAAAGAAAAGATACCAGTTTAACTGGAGTTCCTCACCACTCCCCCCCGCCCCATGTTAGAGTTACATATTCTAGAGGTCAATGCCTAGCTAATAGTGTAACTCACTACTCCAACATCTGCCTTTATACCAGGCTCCTTCAAATACCCTATATCCATTTCCTCAATCCCTTCAACTCCCATAAACTACTCCTCTTATTCCTCATTTATGCGGAGATGCTAATACTCTTGATTGTGTCATCTTCCACTTCCACGTTCAAGAATTTCCAAATTCCTCCATCTGATCATAATCTTTTATCTTTCCATTTCCATTTTTGTCTTACTCCTCCAAAACCTACCCTTTGTCTTTATCATGACCTGCAGTCTCACCACCTCTCAACACTTTCCAATTTCATCAGCCCTGCTCTGCATATGTTTTCTTCCTCCCCCAATCCCAACCCCTTGGTGAATAAATTCACCAAGTATTTTAAGTATTTTCTGCACTTGAATCTCTTGTTCCCTTGCTCTATCACCAATTATATCTTGCTAAATCCTAACCCTGGATTACTTCTACCACCTGCCACCTTTGCTCCTACATACTACTGAGTGGATCTGGAAGAGTTTAGAAAACCATGTTGATGAGATCTACTATTAATTCATGCTCTTTAATCTCAACTAGGCCCTCGGTACAGCAAGACAATCCTCTTCCAATTAACTCCTTATTCTGTTCACTATAGCTACTCTTCCAGATCTTCTCCTCAAGTTTTCTATGTCACTCCATTCCCACCTCTCAGTTTCAGACCTTGATTTATACTCCACATATACCCAAAAAATATGGGAAGTCATTCTTTGATTATTCCTCACTCCTCTCCTCAAGTCACACCCTTCTGACATCATCCCCAGCTATCTCCTCCATTCCATTCTCTGATGAAGATGCCCTCTCTATATATCCTTGATCCTATCCCCTCCCTTCTCCAAAAGATTGCAGCCCCTATCATCCCCTTCTCTCTAATCTTTAATATCTATTTATTTACTGAATTCTTTCCTTTTGCCCTCAAATATTCCCAAGTTTCCCATCTTTAAAAAAAACAAAACAAAAAACAACTTAATGGATCCTAGCATCCCTGCAAGCTGCCATTTTATATCTTATACTTCCTCAGCTAAACTCCTACACTCAATGGCTCTTGCTTCTTTTCTCTTCTAAAATCTCTACAGCCTACCTTGACTAAAACTGCACCCTCCCAAGTTACTACTGATAGAAGTATAAAATCTAATAGACTTTTCTTAATCCTCATTCTACATGTCCTCTCTGTAGGACATTGCTAAATACTATAGCCTTCTGGATAGTCTCTTTTCTCTGTGTTTTTATGATTTTACTCTCCCTTGGTTCTCATCCCCCCTGTCTAATTGCTTTTTCTCAGTCTGTCTTGCTGGCTCTTCATAATCCACACTAACTGTGAATTATCTTCCTAGGCTCTCTCCTTTTCTCTTTTCTCACTACACTCTCTTAGTGGTACAAGCATAAGCTTCCATGTGTTCAATGATTATCTATAAGCATATCTATTCCCACCCCCACTCCCATACCTTTTCTCTGGAGTTCTAGTGCTCCATCACCAATTGCCTATTGGATATTTCAAACTGGATATCCTGTAGGCATCTCACACTCATATGTCCGAAACAGAATTTACCTTTTCCACAAAACCTATCCTTCTACAAAATTTCCCTATTTCTATAGAAGTATCGTCACCCTTTGGTCCTCTTGGGAAACAAAGGACAAACACAACAACAATTGTCATCCTTCCCGTCACTCAGGTTTCCAACTTTGGTGTCATTTTCAACTCCTCATTCTCACTCACCCCCTATATCAAATCTGGTCATTTCGAGTTTCACAATATCTTTTGCATATGTTCCCTTCTCTTTAATCATGCAGTCATAGTTGAGGGACTCATTACCTCTCTTGGACTATTTCAAAAACCTGCCTCACCCTTAGTTTAAAAAGGCCTAGATCTCCTACTGCATTATCTCCATCAATTCCACTGGTCCATCTCCTGTAGTCCTGATCTATATCTTACCACAGGACCCAGATGACTCTGAAAGAGAAAGTGAGACTGGTGACCTTGCACAGCCCTCCCTCACTTAAATCCAGTTCACTTGCAAGTCATGGCATCATCTTTCTGATGTCACGGTCTTTTTCAAGAAAAAAAGCAAACAACACTCTGAGAATCACTGCCTAGGTTACTGGCTTTTCACCCTGCCTTAGATCAGTGCAAGCTGCAAAAAAAATAAAAATTAAAAAAAAAAACCCTTCCTGGAAAGAAAACAACTTGCTGAGGAAACCAGCCGGAGCTACAAGAAAGCCAGCAGCATTCCTTTGTTTTCTTTTGTATCAAAGCATATGAAAATTCTCTTGGAGAGTCCATGTAAGGCTAATAATGATATTATAATAATGGTGAAAAGATTAAGAATAGTCACCACTTGCCTTTATGTAAGGTTTTGACCCTTAATAGTCCGTCAGAAGACATGATTACACACACACACACACACACACACACACACACACACACACATACTCATATACACACACACACACACACACATATATATATATATATATATATATATATATATATATGCAAGGGCATCTAATGAATTGGCGTAGCTGCAAAAGTAGCAGCAAAACATTTCTCTCATTAACTTGGGTTACCTCACCCCCTACGCACACACACATACATACACACACAGAAAGACAGTGGGAAGGAAGACATACAGAGAAAGTACCCACCGGGAGGCACATATGTAGGGAACACTGGGAAATAAGAAAAATGTTTTGCCAGTGAACATGTGTGAAGAGCCACTCATGCCTCCAACATTGTGGGGCCAGTAATGTCCTCCAGGAATGCCACTGATCATGGTCTCTTTCCCACTGGTCTTGAAATCTCTGCTGGATGGCCCTGCTCCATTTTGGTCTTTTCTGGACTCTGCTTTGCTTCCAACTCCATGCTGTGGTGCTAGATGCACCATGGCTGTCAGTTTCTGGATATCTTCCTGGGGCATCATTAAGTTTTATTACCTTAAAATTCTTCTCCAGATCTTTTAGACAAGGAAAAAAAAACTTTTCCTGTTAGGTTCCTTGAGAGTCTTTACTACTTAGGCCTTTCATGTCGTCAGCAGGAGATTTTTTAGCCCTGTGGGAAAGTTCTTTAGAACACAAAGCAGAATGTTCCCAGCTACCTAAATACCCTCAGGCATAGTCTTTTCTTTTAACTCCTCTTCCTAGACTGGGAGTCTACCTGTCACAGACCTTACCCTACCTTACCCTAACTCCGGAAAATGCTTCATATACTTTTCAGTTTTTAAACTCTGAAGGTTAAACTATATATCAGAAAATAGTTATTTGTAAACAACCATTAGGTAGTCTGATGTTTGGGATTCTCTAAATTTCAAACTCTAAATTTCTTCTATTCTCCCATATCGATAAGTGAGCAGAGAAAAACCATTGCTTGGAGGAGCAAGCAGTCCCTAGGAGTCAAGGTCATTGCTGCTGCTGTCTCAATTTTCTCATCCTTCAAACAGCACATCCCTCACAGGGTTGTTCTGAAGATCAGATGAGATCCCCATGACAAGTAGAAGTGCTCTGCAAACATCGAAGCACTATATGAATGAGAGCTATTGTTGTTGTTATCAATATTACTGGCCAAATTCCTGACCTTTGCATATACAGATAAAACCAACCCAAAGTTCAGAGAGACTTTGAAGAACTCACTTACTGAAGTGAAATTTCGTTGGACTGAATCAATAAAACAAATGAAATAGGGAAGTGACCAACCCCAACCTTTATGAACATGTGCAGTGTGTACTACTGATGCAATCCCCACATGTACTTTGGAGCCCATGCGAACATTTTGCAATTGGTTTCAATCTGCTAACCATGATGAAGAGTTCAATTTTTGACTGACTACTAAGCTGGAACTGGGGTGCAGTCAAATGGTACTGACTGAGCCATGCAACCTTCTTGCTGTTTTTCATGCCTGGTTGTGTGCATGTGAAGAGGCTTGCAATAATCTCTTGGTATAGAGAGATCTCAGGCTTCCATCTCCCCAGCAAGGCCATTGCTATGTGGGCCAAGAGCACTCCTGTTGCTTCTGTCTCTATTGAGTCTTCCTTACTTTTCTTGGGTGAAGGATTGTTGGAGATGGTCATGGGTTATGAGTTTTGAAAAGGTGGAATAGTGAGTGCCAGGAATCTTGGAGCTGGAAGCTATGCTAGGATGTGGAAGTTCCTTCACTGACCTCTACCTCTGGGTGTTCATCCTCTCTAGATCTTGAGGTTCACCAAATGAGTTAGCCAAATAAGGTTAACACCTTACTCAAGAAATGGACTTTCTGAAAACTAGAATAGGATAAATGAAAACCAATGATTCCATGAGAAAGCAAGGAATTTTAGAACAAAATCAAAAGATTAGACCAAAAGAAAAAAAAGAAAATGTAAGGCATCTGATTAAAAAATGATCTGGAAAACAAGTAGCACAGAGATAATTTAAGAATCACTGGGCTCCCTGAAAAATAAAAGGATTTTTCAAAAATCTTAGATGTATTTTAGTAAATCATCTATCTATTATAACTACCTATTAGACCTAGAGGGCAAAGTCAGGATTGAAAGGATCCATTGTTCTCCTCCTGAAAGGACCTCCAAAAGGAAAAATCTCAGGAATGTTATAACCTAAATCCAGACCTCCCACATCAAAGAACAAATACTGTAGGTGTCCCTAAAATGATACAAGTACCAAGAACCACAGTCAGGATCACATAAGACCTGACAGCTTCTACTTCTACTATAAACAAAAGATCTTGGAATATAATATGCCAAAAGGCTTATAACAAAGAATAATTTAAATTTACCTTGCAAAGATATATATAATCCCTAAGAAGTAGATAGAAAAAAATTGAATAGAAGATATTCAAGCACTTTTGATAAAAAAAAAAAAACAAAACTTTGAAATTCAAAAACAAGTATTTGGAAAAACCTTCAGATGAAATTACTTGAGCATTTGAAAGGAGCTATATAATAAAATGATGCTAAAATTTTAATGAGGGAAAAGAAATAAATGCCTTTCATAACTCTAATGCTTTCAAAGGATCTTAAAGGACTTAAATAAGAAAAACAGATCCTGAGGGTTGGAAAGTTCTATTCTGACTTTTAAGAGTGGAAAGAGAAAGAAGGATAAAAGGGATAAATATATTAGTGTAGATAGAAGGAAGAAGGGGATGGAAACAGGGGTGTACTGGAGCCAGATAGAAAGAGGTAGGAAGAGTCACTTATTACATAGTGTGAGCACTGACCCATCAGAAATGAGAAAAAGCTACAAATCAGGCTGAATTTGTTATTTTGTTGATTATGTAGACTTTAAGAAAGTGAATGATAAAATGTCAGTAATTCAGATTAAGACTAAGAGAGTTGGAATACAGAGATGTGGAGAATTGGTTATTAAACATTTACCAACACACTCCTATGTGTAACTTGCTATTTCTCATAATTGAGATGTATGAGAGTAAACATGGAGGAGGGTGGTGGAATAAGCACTTCACTCTTACCTGAGATAGGCAAAGGAGAGTTGAACACTGTAACAGCAAGAACCCCAACATACACAGGAGGGCCTGCTATACCCATTCTTAGATCTGCTTTTCTAAAAGAAAAGCAATTTTTGAGGGGTCAACAATCTACTTTAATCAAACACATATGTCATTCACTTAGTTCAGGGGGAAAAGTCAGCACCCTATACTTCCAAGAAAATACAGAGAAATAAAGACCAACAAACAGAGCTTCCAACTGTCTGACCATAAGCAATACATACATCACAGATCAACAGACAGATCCAACTGTCTGACCATTACATACATACATAGTTACCAGAGAGAAAATCACCAACATCTGGGTTTTCAAAGCAGTGCGGGGGACTCCTTAGCAGCTGCCCAGAGTCTCCTCTGGCCAAACAAACACTTCCAATGAGTAAGCCTTAAAACAGAAGCTCATCTCACAGTATAGATACACTTTTCAGAGACATAGGGCATCACAGCCCTTAAGAACCAGTACCTCATTAGAAATTAACAAAATATGTGGGCTTTCCTACAACAAAACTCCCCTAATCAAACTTCCCTTAATGGGCAGGCCCATTAATGGGTAGGGAAAATCTTTAACTCTCATTAACATAATTAACATTACAAACACACTCATCCACCCATACATGAGACTATTTTTCTTGCATTTTTCATGACCAATCCAATGCTTTTTTATTATCAACAAACAAAAAATGTATCAGGATCTTGAAAACTCTGCACCTTTTAGTCAATTGTGTACATATGAAGATGATATCAAATGCAGAAAAGCATTTGCAAAATTCTACCTCTTCTCATACTTTCATCAAGATATCCTAATAGATACATCGGTTATTTGCATAAAGATTTCCCCAGGGATGAGAAAGTAGGTAGTTATTAATGTCCTCTCAATAACCTTTCTTTATTAAACATAATATACTTGATTTTTCTAATTATTTGGTAACTTTTTCTCCTTCAGGTTGTTTGAAAATCTCTCCCTCAGTGTTTCCAAAATTGTACCAACACCAGAATGGATTTCTGTGGTGTAGATATGGCTATTCTTCCTATATTTGTCTCTTCTTATCCCATTTCCACTTTCTGATAGAAAACATCATGGATTTTGGTTTTAGAGTTCAGTAGTGGTTCTACTGTAATCAATAATGAAAATAGTTTATTATAGTAATGCTGATAGATGTGTTCCATTTTTGTCTGTTGTCGCCCTTCCAAGTTTATCTGTAAGAGCTCTGGGTATGATTTAGCTTAATGGTGTCTCATATTCAACTTTGTACAGACTCATTTTCCTTTTTAACTTATTTTCACTGTTGTAAAGCAACTAGTGGTGCAGTGGGTAGAGCACTGGCCATGGAGTCAAGAAGACCTGAGTTCAAATCCAGCCTCAGACATTTATTAGTTGTGTGACCCTAAGCAAGTCACTTCATTTGCCTCAGTTTCTTTAACTGTGAAACAGGAATAATAATAACAGCACCTACTTCTCAGAGTTGTTGTGAGGATCAAATGAAATAATATTTGTAAAAGCAGAATGCCAGGCACATAGAACACACTATATAAATGCTTATTCCCTTTCTCTTTGTGTGAGCCCAATAATGTTGCCAATGAGGACCAAGGAAACCTGATCAGTTTGGAAAGGCTATAGAAAAGTCAGCTTTTGTGTTTTATTTGCTTGGAGGAAGGGATCATGTCTTTCAATGACTCATTGAGAAGACTAAGAATATCTTCTTGGATCTGGGTCCATTCACACCTTATTGAGGATGAACAATGTCCCAAAATGATTTTCCTGGATCAGAGTATATTGTACATTGTAGTTATTCCTTCATACTGTAAAAGAGGCAAGGAGTTTTGGAGCCAGGACAGTATGGGAATGGTAGGAAAGAGAAACTGAAACCAACTTAAGTGATGCCATGAGTCCAAAAGGGAGCAGAGAGAGGGAGGACTTGTGAACTTTGGACAGGCAGGAATACAGACATGATGCAAATTCAAATTCACGTGCTTTCTCACAAATATAGCCCCAAGGAGAGACAAGTTTGTGGATCTATCTTGAAGAGACAAGAGTGTATCCCCTTAGTCTAAGATATAGCACCCAAATATAGGGCACCTCCGTGCCTGAATGGTAAGAGTTTTTGAATGCTATCCTTTTAGAGCAGGGGTTCTTAACAGAGGTCCACAGACCCCCTAAGTTTTCCATGACTAGATTTCAGAGGGTCTCTGTGAACTTGGATGGGGAAGAAATTTCAGCTGTATTTTCACTAATCCCAGACTGAAATTTAGCATTTCTTTCAATGAATAATTTAAAAACAATTAATATAAGGAGTTTAAAGGCTTCACTAGACTCTATAAAAAAGTTAAGAGCCCCTGTTCTACAGGAATGCTGATAGTTCCCAAACTGAGGACCAAGTATATTACCCATAACTAAAGAAGCAGCAAAGGACTGAACATTAACACAGAGGACCACAAATCTAGACTTTGTCTACTGCTACTACTGGGACTTATTTAGAAAGTAGAAGCCCAGTTGGAAAAGGGCATGTTTCTCTGGTAATGCTAAATCCATTTCCCCTCAAGCAGGAGGGGAAGAAAAATTACATCAACTACTTCTGGGCTACTGTAACATCTATGAGTTGTTTTGCATTTTCTTTGGGGTGAAATAAAGGTTGTTCTGTACCCAATATGCCTTGTTATCTTGAGTGACTGTTTAGGAAGTGGAGACCTTTTAACCTTCATCTGTGGAGCCCTAAAATTGAACTATATTTTAAACTTCCCAGAGGAAACTCTGGATGAGGACAAAAGTGAATCAAAGAGGGATTTTTAAACCCTTAGGATTGAATCTAGTCTATGTAGACTTGGAGCTTTGGATTCTAAATTATGGATTATACTTGTAGACTTGTAGCCTTTCACTATCTACTGATTAAAGGTAGCTTAGTATAATGAATATAGTACTAGAATTGGAGTTAAGAGGACTTAAATTTGAATCTTGCTGTTGACACATTAGCTCTGTGGCCCTGGGCAAGTCATTTAACCTCTTTTTATACCTCAGTTATTTCATCTGTAAAATGGAGTTAGTTCTATCCCCTACCTTAAAGGGTTGTTGTTGGGGCAAATGAGACATAGATGTAAAATGCTCTGTAAATCTTTAAGCATTATATAAATATTAGCTACTATTTTTCCATAGAGTTTTTCAAATTAATTTATACTCCAAACTGATGTGGCTCTTGGTTGACATGCAAACCATGAGCACTTGCTCCCAAGTAATGTCAGATCCTGAGCCTCAGAGTACCCAGTGATCGTACTGGGGTGATTTTTGAGTTCTGCTCAGAGATTTGGAGCTAAGGGATTGAACCACAGATTTGTCAGTCTCCAGATGAGCTGCACCCCTAAGATGACCTGGGGAAAGGCTTCTGAATGAGTGTAGAGTATGACTTCAGCATACATACCTAATAATACCCAATTATTTTGCCTCTATCGATGAGGTCTCAGAACTCTAAGAAGAGGAATTCTTAGGGAGACAGGAATCCTTAAGGAGATAGAATAAATAAAAGTACTACAGGAAAGAGAACTCAGCCGTTTCAGAACTCTGCCTCTATGCAATAAGGAAAGTAGATGCCTCTTCTGAAGAGGATTCTGAACAATTTCAGATCTCAAGCTCCAACATATCTAAGGTACTGTGGAGGCATAGAATTTAAATATAAGGTTATTTTGGAGGGAGGAAAGACTTTTGCCTTCTGAAATCATAAACTGAGTATCTATAGCATATGTAAGATACCTCTTGTGTGTGCCTCATCCTCTACTATCTTGGGATAAGGCTACTGAGATAGAGTTCAGTGATGCCCATAGGCACCTAATCACCAAATTATTTTTTCTGAGTCACTGAGGTTTCAGAACTGTAAGAGATTCCAACTCTCTGTCAGATGCAGTGAGGTCCTTCAGTGATTCCACCAACATATTCCTACAAATATCCACACCATTAGTGAAAACAATGAACACAAATAGAGATCATGCATACATGATTCCCATATTGATAATGTATGTGGAAAGATAAACCACCCTTCCAACACTGCTGAGCCTTTATTGTCTTCCCAGGATATCATCATGCTGCTCTCACTAGACCTACTCTTATAGCTCTAGTCAATCAATCAACGAGTTATTAAGTACCTACCTCACAAAGAACTTACATTCTAGTGAGGGAGACAGGTGTGAATAAATAATATATAAAGAAGATGAAGTGATAAAATACAAAAGTATACAAAGTTGTTAAATACAAAGTGGTTTTAGAGGGAGGAAGTTCTAACAGTTGGAAGAATCAGGAAAGACTATGTAGAAGATGGTACTTGAGCTGCATCTTGAAAGAAGGGAGGAATTTATGAGGCAAGATAAGGAGGAAGTGCATTCTAGGAATGTGAGATGGAGAGTGTAAAGGGAGAGAAAATCAGTTTGGCTGGATTGTGGAAAGGGGGTTGGGAGGAGTGAGGGTACTAGAGACAGTTTAATCAAGCTTTGCTAATTATTAAATTTTCAGTGTAAAGAGCTATACCTCAGAAATCTACAATCACTATAAATCAGTTTTATTTATTGTTTTGTTGATTATTTTGACTTAAGAAAGTGATGGAGAAAACTAACAGATTAATAACAACTTAAAAGTATATCTTGTCTACTTCTTTTAAAGAGTTGGTTATTCAACATTTACCAGCGCATCCTTGGAGGAAAATAATGTCCAATGAGGCTAGAAAAACAATTCAGGGCTGGGTTTTACAAGACTTTTAAAGTTGAATGTCCTAGAGGCAATAGGAAGCCATTGGAGTTGACTGAGTAGGAACATGACAGAAAATCACTTTGGCAACAATATGTAGGATGGACTAGAATAGGGAAAATCTGGAGGCTGGTAAGTCAGTTAGGAGGCTGTTGCATTAATCTAGGTGAGAAGTGATTAGGGCCTGAACTATGTTGGTCCCTACATGAGTAAAGGGAAATAGTCAAGTGTGAGAGATGTTTTAAAATTACAAATGACAAGGTTTGGGAACTAACTGGACATGTGGGATAAGGGAAAGAGAAGAGTCAAGGATAATGATGAGTCAACCAATAAGCATTAAGTGCCTACTATGTGCAAAATACTGTCCTGAACACTTTGGGTACAAAGAAAGACAAATATCAGCTACTTTCAAGGAGCTAATAGCCTAATTGTTAGGGGCCAAGCTCTGGACCATAGCCCCCTGAGGAGCCTGGAAGCCGCCCAGGGTGTTAACCTGCCTTGGGATGCTGGTACCGCCCACATGGGAGCTGGCTCCGCCCTCATGGAGGAACATGGGAGGAGCTCTGGCTGGGTATATAAGGGGATGCTGGGAAGAGTTTGGAGAGGGACGCCATTAATAAAGTGAAGTGCACTGGCCACGTCTGGTGCTTTGTGTAGTCATTTCCCCTGTCGTAGCTGCCCTACGGTAGGGGCCAGTAGGGGCCAGAGACTTCTGAAGACCTGGGATAGGGTAAGTACAAGCGAGGGCTGGGGTTAGCCCAACCAGGAGCCTGGATAGGTACAGTCTGGCCTAGTATCCAGACAAAGGCCAGGGAGTATCCCCGTGCACCTAATGAGGGAGATAACGTGCAAATAACTATGTACAAATATATACAGGAGAAGCTGGAGGTACTCAACAGAGGGACAGCACTAGTGCTAAGGGGGCTCAGAAAAGGCGGCTTGCAGAGAAAAAGATATTTTAGCTGAGATTTGAAAGAAACCAAGGAAGGTAGGAGGTAGAGATAAGGGAAAGAGTATTGCAAATAAGGGGAATAGCTAATGAAAGTACCTAGAGTCTGGAGATGGAATATTTTGTGCAAGGAAAAGTCAGGAAGCCAGTGTCACTAAATCACCGAATACATGGGGAGAAATAACATATAAGAAGACTGGAAAGGTAGGAGGCAGTTATGAAGGATTTTATATTTGACCCCATAGATGATTGGGAGCTATGGAAGTTATTAAATAGGAGGAGTGAGATGGTCAGATGTGTACTTTTGGAAGGTTAATTTGCCAATTGAATGGAGGATGGACTGGAGCCAGAAGATAGTTGAGGCAAGAACACTGACCAGTTGGCTATTGTTGATGAGGATTGGAAGGGGCAGGGTGAGACCCTGCCCCCTACAAAGACAGAGTACCAGAAGCAGGTTGCCTGGAATGAATTCTCAGACTCAAGCATTCTTGAAGTCAAGATGGTAAAGATTTATTACATTTTTCAGCAGGCAAGAGTTCTTAGGTTCTATGGTAAGACATGTGCCAAGTGTGATGACTAGGTGATTGGGGAGGGATTAGGGAGTGATTAAGGAGTGGTTAGTTCTTAAAGGAACATACACTTTTAGTATCTACTGCACAGGTATTCTACTCAGAGTTCATTGGGAAATAGCCCAAGGAGTGGCCTGAAATGTCATTAAGTCAACTAGCAGTCAGGACTGACTAAGGAATACCAGGTTGCTCTCATGAAGGTTTTGTTAGACAAGATAAATGTAAGGGAGTACATGTGTTTCTAAATCTAGCATACATATGATTGGTCAGTGAGTCGTAAATGTTGTTATGACCCAGTACACAGCCAGCTCAGCCAGTTCACAGCTGGTTCAAACTAGTAAATTCTATAGGTGCAGCTGGTTACTGTATTGGGAAAAGAGATAATGGTTGTTGCTGGGGCAGGCTGTGTCCTTGGGCTGAGGAGAAACTGCCTAGGATAGTGTTTTGAGGTTAGGGAGAAATGTGCTTTTTAGAGAGAAATGTGATTTTAGAATTGTGGCCAAGCATAGGCTCCCAAGCACCCCATCATTGCCATAGTCCAGGCATGAGGTAATAAGGACCTGCACTAAGGTATTACCAATGTTTGGGGAGAGAAGAAAGCATATACAAAAGAAAATACAAAGATAAGATCTATGAGAATTGGCAATAGATTGGGTATTATGGGTGGAGGTGAGAAAGTGAGGAGCCATAGTTGACAGCTAGGTTGCAAGCTTGGGTGAGTGGTAGGATGATGGCACCCTCATCAGTAAGTTTGAAAGGGAGAAAGATTTTGGGGAAAATATGATGAGTTCAATTTTAGATATGAATTTAAGATATCTATACAACATCCAGTTTGATATGTCTAATAGGCAGTTGGAGATTAAATCTGGAGATTAGGAGAGAGGTCTCAACTGGATAAGATCTGAGAATCATCAACATAGAGATGATAATTGAAACCACAGAAAGTGATGAGATCACTGAATAAAACAGCATTTGGGAGAAGAAAAGAGAACCCAGGACAAAGTCCTGGAGGACCCTTGCTGTTAGTGAGCGGAATGACTATCCAGCAAAGGAGATGAGAAGGAGTAGTCAGATATGTAGGAAAAGAACTAGTTAAAAGTCTTTCAGAAACCAAGAGAGAAAATATCAAGGAAAAGAGGATGATTAACAAGTTCAAAGGCCCAAGATGAAGATTGGAATGATTAGATATGGCAGCCATAAGATCATTGGTAATTTTGTACAGAGCAGTTTTGGTTGAATGATGAGAGTGGAAGCCAGACCTTAGAGAGTTGTATATATTTTGTGTATAATTCCTTGAGAAGCATGTCTATAATCAATGTCTCCACTTCTTTTCTTCGTAACTCTCTACGATCTGTGTGTGTGTGTGTGTGTGTGTATGTATGTGTGTGTGTTGGAGATGTCTAGAAGTTATCTAAATAGATAATAACATGATAGTTAAAAGGTTACAGAGAGAGAGAGAGAGAGAGAGAGAGAGAGAGAGAGAGGAGGAGGAGGAGGAGGAGGAGGAAGAGGAGGAGATGAGAATACTTAGGTCATTTGGGGAGTTGACTTAAATGAATGTTAAACCAGCAAAGCATGGTCCTGGTCCACTGAAATATGCTGATCTCATAGTCTCTGCTATTACATTCATCTCTACAAAGACAGTCTAGCCATCTCAGCCTTTGTTTTTTAAGGTTTAGTGACTAAAACACCACACCCAGCTAACAAAGTCATGAAGAGCATCCTCAGGCTAAGATTAGGTTTTTCTTTTTCTTTGCAGAGATCAAAACCTTCTGTTCCTGGAAAACTATATAGTTTAGGGTTTCAGATAATTTGACATACTTATTTGACATAAACCGCAAATGAATTTGAGCCAGAGCAAAAGGTAAGTTAAGGAAGGAGACAAGGTCAGTGTTCTCTACCTACCCTAGTCTGAATTCCTATATGTTTTATGTATGATTGTTAGCAGCAAAACACTAGTGCTTTGGTGTTCTGTTTTGGCCAGTGAAAACTTCAGTGTCCCTATAAAAGAAATGGAAGACATTTCAACCTTCAAAAATGTGTGACCCAGTTGGAAATATAAATATATATATATATATATATATATATATATATATATATATATATATATATATATATATACACACACACACATACACATATACATATATACACAAGCAAATATCAGAGAGTAATAAAAGTGCATTTTACATTTATATGGTGCTTTATGGTTGACAAAGTACTTTCTCTACAACAACTTTGCAAGGTGGGCAATATAAACATTTTCATTCCCATTTTATAGATAAAAAAATGGATTCAAAGAGATTAAATGTCTTTCTCAAGGTCATACATGTCTGGCAAGTTATGAGTCAGGACTTCAGATCCAGATCTTTTAACCCCAAATTCAGCAGCCATATGACTATGAATATATGGACAAGGACAGGACCTGTGATTTCATTCATGTAGGGGACTCTTGGATGAAGAAGCTCAACGAAACTCAATGAAGAAGTTAACCCAATGTGGGTTAGCACCTTCTCTTCAGCTTATAGTCTTAGGGGAGATACTTAGAGCACTGAGAGGTTAGGTGATTTGCCTAGGGTCACAAAACCAGTACATGTCAAAGTTGGGACTTGACTGTAAGTCTTCCTAGCTCCAGGGCCAGTTCTGTATTCACTATGCCATGCTGAGATAGATAGACAAATAAGTATAGATATGTGTATGTGTCATATATATATACACATAATACATTTGTGTATATTCATTATGCCATGCTGAGATTAGAGAGAGATAGGGATAGATGTGTGTATATACATACATATATGTATATGTACATAAATATGTATATATGAATATATTTATGTATGTTAGTAGACACATTCTATATATCCAACATTAGTATCTCTACTGATCTTCATTCCCATGTCACTATCTATTGGCTCTTCCAAACTGGATGTACCATAGATACTACAAACTCAGATACCCTAAACAAAATTTATTATCTTTCCTCCAAAACACATCACTTCTCTGAATTTTCCCATGGTTATCAAGGATCCCAACCAGCTACTTAGGTTTACAACCTCAGTGTAAAGCTCAAGTGCTCACTCTCTCTCCCCATATACATCTAATCAGCTGTCAGGTGTCATCACTGCTCTATTATATCTCATGTGCATCTGTTCCTTTATTTCTGCTCCCATGGTTGTCACCTTATAAGATCTTTGTGTTGGCTCTCACCTTGGTTGACTGCAATGGCCTTCTGATTGATCTCTCTACCTGAAGGCTCTTTTCCATTTCAATCCCATGACCAAAGTGATTTTCACAAAGCACAGATCTGGCCATGTCCCTTCACTACCCAATAAATTCCAAGGGCTCCCTCTAATGTATAGGGTCAAATACAAAGTCCTCTATTTGACACTGGAAGCACTTTACAACCCGACTGCAACCTACCTTTTAGGTTTTTACATTTTAGCTTTTTTAACTTTTTACATTTTCATACATGTTCTACAGTCTAGCCAAATGAGATTTCTTGCTGTTCTCCACACAAAAATTCAATTTCCCATCTCTGTGTCTTTGCACAAGCTGCATCAGTGCTTGCACTGTCACCTCACCTTTGCCTCTTAAAATCCCTGATTTCCATCCAATCTCAACTCAAGTATATCCTCTTTGAATCCATTCCTGATGCTCACAGATGCTAGTGCCATTTCCCCCCAGATAACCTTGTAGTAGTATATTTATTTTGTATATCTCATACGTGTCTATTATTACTATATAATCATAATTTCATTGTGTCTAAATAAATTCTAGGGAAATTTTATTCAACAATTCTAGGTACTATATACAATATACTATTGGTCTTCAATTATTTTTTGAGAAACACTGAAGCTTCCTAACTAGAGGTATAAGAACAATGTCTCATTGTTATCATTCCAGAGAGTGATCCTTGTTCTATTTTCCAAAGAACACACTGTTTCACAGATAGACTTCATTATCCTGTTAAGAATCTTATTCATTTAAACAAATGGGAAGACAGATTAGATAAAGATAATGCTTTGTTCTTGTTTGTGTTGTACTTCTTTTCCTGGCAAATACAGTTTTTCAAATTTCACTGAAAATCAAAGAGGTGACATTGTGTATTCAAAGTTCCTGGTCCTGGCCTTGGAATCTGAGGGGACAGAGTAGCTACCTTGTCTGTTTTATGGGTCTCCTACTCCCAATACTATGAAAGGAAGACATGGATAAATAAGCTGAAGCGTTATTTACTAAAGTTATGCATCAGAAATACTCTTTTGCAAACAGTGAACTAATTTGATGAGTTGAGATATATTTATCTTTTCCTCTCCTCTTCATTTGCCATGTCTACTCTCTTTCCATGATCACGCTAAAGAATGTGACCCAACTATTCATATTCACAGGAAAAACCAAGTAGATGAAGTCTTTTATAGGTATTACTATGCGCCAGCCTCTATTCTAAGAATAAATATTATCTTATTTGAGCCTCCCTTTTTTACACGAGTTGTGAAGTAGTAGGTACTGTTTTTATCCTCATTTTACAGTTGAGGAAACTGAGGCAGAGATTAAGTGATTTGCCTATGTTCACACAACTTGTGTCTGAGGTCAGATCTGAACTTGTGTCTTCCTTTCTCCATCCCTCTATCAACTGGGCCACCTACCTGCCTCTATATAGTTCATATAAAGGAGGAATTATGAAGAAGATACACAGAGGATGATATCAAAGAAGTGTATGAGCGAAAAAGAAGATACCCTAGTGATATGATGAGAAGGATCACTGATGAACATACTATATGCTCCATCTGATATCTTCAGTATATCATGAGAAAGCAAGTGAGGCTTCCACGACACTGGTGAAACCCTCTGTGGCAAATTTACGCCATCTCCTCTTCTCGTATGAAAAGCTTATGACTTCTCCTTGTCAAGGCAAGCATCTCAGGATGAACCCTTTATTCTATCTCCTTCCATTTTCTCCAATAGATTACTCCTCACTAATCTCTGCTGTCTCTTTAATCTTTGATCTTTGTTTCCTGACTCCTTCTCAGCTGTATACAAATATATGCATGTCTTACAACACTTAATCCCAACATGCCTGCTAGCTACCATCTATCTCTCCTCACCTTCTTTGCTAAACTCTTTGAGGAAGTTGTCTACATTAGGTGCCTCTAGCACTTCGCTGAACCCTCTCTAATCTGGCTCCTTACCTCATCATTTGACTGAGGTTGTTCTTTCCTAAATTACCAGTGATCTCTTCATTATCAAATCAAACGGCCTTTTCTCAGTCCTCATCTGCATCATTTGTATTATGACTACCCTCTGCTTCTAGAAACTTTCTTCTCTCTAGGTTTTTGTGACTAATTTCTCCTAGTTCTCCTCAGACTTTGTCTATCCCTTCCTTCTTAGTCTCAGTTTCTAGATCTTCATCCTGGTGATACCCAGTGTCCCCTATGACTCTTTTCTGAGTCCAAAGAACATAGTAGTCCAATTTGGCTGGAGTACAGAGTATATAATTGTCATTTGAGAGATCCCTGGAAAGGCTGGGTGTTGCCAGACTATGCAGAGCCAAGCAAAGGGTTTAGAATTTTACTTGTTAGTCAAAAAGAAGATAGAGCAAGCAATTCTATGAAGTATAGATTGGAGAGAGTACAGGTAAGGAAATCTTTTGACTATTGTAATAGTCCAGGTGGATGGTAATGAGGGACCATTCCATTCATTCAGTCAATAAGTATTTATTAAGCATTTATTGTATCTCATACACTGGGTTAAGTGCAATGATAAAAAAAAAATAAAAGGCAAGAAGTGTGATAGGGAGAGCAAAGGGGAAAGGAAAGATTCTAGAAATATTGCAGTTGAAATTCATAAAACTTGTTGATTAAATGGTTATAAAAGTGAGGGACAAGAAAAGTAAAAAAAAAAAA